>JAOWBW010000072.1:304170-930527 GCA_026119855.1 Campanula takesimana
CTGAGCTAAGTGTGCGGCCGCCCAGTCCACACTGTGCGGTCGCCACTTCCCCAGAATGTCTCCCAGAATTTCCAAAAATTCCAATTTAGTCCTTTTAAAGATCGCTCTATTGTGTGTGACCCTCTAGGATTATACTAAGTTGGCAATAGGGTTCAAACATGAAACCATAAGATATGATTAGGTTCTAGCAAACCGTCATACCTACCCAATATAGTATAACTAGATACAAGTTCGCATTCCTCTTAGGAATATGTCATAATCCCTTTTGTCCACGATATCATTGAACACAAGTCATGGTCAAAGAGTCAACTTGTTTTGTTCAATACTTTCTCGATTCCGAATATGTTGATAATCCAAATGACATGGTCCAATCAATTCATTTGAGTCTGGCCGAACATTTCATCAACATCATTCCTTCGAGAGGCCCAAGCTTGATATCTCTCCGAAGAGGGACAAATCCATTTAGCTTATTATTCTTCCCTACGTGAATCCGATTATGCCAATCATACCCTTTACTAACTACTCGGTTAAAGTATAGCGTTTGAATATGTCAAAACATAATGTTCATCAAGTGGAAGACTATAATAACTTCATGTCTTAGGATTCAAATGACATAACTAATATGAGATATAGTGTACGACATAGACCATGACATAAATCTCATAGAGGGTCATGTCCAGTACCTTGTTCCAAAAAAGTACCCATAAATCTAACATGATCCTCCCATGATCATTTAGCCTTTATACTAGTGCTTAACAAGTACTAGGGACGGAGATTATTATAAGTAAACATGAACAACAATAATAATCAAAACATCTCTTTATTGATATGAAATAAATGATAACAATATACACGTGTTATTAAGCGTGCCTAGGGCACCACTACCAACAATCTCCCACTTGCCCTAGGCCCAATCTCCCATGTATCATCAATATACCCATGGACCTAACATGACCATCATGTGTTAGCTTGTGGAAGTCCCTTTGTTAGCGGGTCCGCAACATTGTCATCAGTAGGTACTCTGCATTATATTACGTCTCCCCTATCAACAATCTCTCGAATGATATGAAAACGCCTAAGTATGTGTTTGGATTTCTGATGTGCTCTTGGTTCCTTTGCTTTGCAGAGCAATAGCACCATTATTATCACAATAAAGGTCTATTGGATTAGCAATACTAGGACCACTTCAAGTTCAGTTATGAACTTCTTTAATCAAAGGCTTCCGTTGCAGCATCCGATGCAGCAATATACTCAGCTATTCACTGTTGTAGAATCAGCGGTTGTACTTTGCTTGTAACTCTTCCAGCTTACAGCCTCCACCATTTAACATAAACACAAAACCCGATTGCGATCGGCTATCATCTTTTGTCGGTTTGGAAGCTTGCATCCGTGTAAGCATTTACAACGAGATCATCTTCCATTCCTCCATAGACCAAAAACGAGTCTTTAGTCCTTCTCAAGTACTTAAGAATCGCTTTTACAGCTATCCAGTGAATTTTCGCCAGGGTCGGATTGGTATCTACTTATCATGCTCAAAGCATAAGAAACACATCTGGCCTAGTACAAATCATGGCATAACATGATGGACCCAATTGCCGAAGCATATGGAATCATCATTCAGTTTCTCACAACCTCATCGTTTGTCTTAGGACATTGAGTCTTGCTTAGGAAGAAACTCCATGTAACACGGGCAAGGTGCCTCTCTTAGAATTTTCCATACGAAACCTTCTAATGAACCTATGTACGGCTATTAATGTAACTTTGGCTTAAACCGACTAGTGCCTCCTTCTGGATATATCTCTATAGATCTTAATGCCAAGAATATATGCGGCTTCACCATATCTTTCATTGCGAAGCACTTTCCTAACCAAGTCTTCACAGACTGAAGTATAGGATGTCGTTTTCCAATGAGCAATATGTCATACACGTATAAAACAAGGAATAGCACTATGCTCCCACTAATCTTCTTGTATACACAAGGCTCATCTTCTGTTCTTGATGAAACCAAACTCCTTTACCGATTCATCAAAACGGAGATTCCAACTCCGAGAAGCTTGCTTCAACCCATAGGATGGATCTCTGCAATTTGCATACCTTAGAATTTTGTTCAAAACCTTCTGGTTGTGTCATATACACATCCTCTTGTAGTTTTCCATTCAGGAAAGCGGTTTGACGTCCATCTGCCATATTTCATAGTCATGATATGCGGCAATGGCAAGCAAAATTCTTATAGACTTGATCATTGCTACGGGTGAAAAGGTCTCATCATAATACCATGAACTTGCCTATAACCCCTTCGCTACAAAGCCTAGCTTTGTAAGTATGCACCTTCCCATCCATGTCAGTCTTCTTCTTGAAGACCCATTTGCATCCTATGGTTTTTACACCTTCGGGTGCATCAATCAAATTCCAAACTTGATTGTCTTGCATGGATTGCAATTCGGATTCCATGGCTCCAAGCCACTTGTCCGAATCAGGAGAAGACATCGCCTCTTGGTAGGTTGACGGTTCATCATTCTCAATTATTTCTACGTCATTACTATCCGTTACGAGAAATCCATATCTCTCGGGCTCGGATCGTAACCTGCTAGATCTGCGAGTTGCTTGTGTATTTTGAACAGGTTCCACAACTCCTTGTGGTTCTTGTTCTTGTTCCACTATTGGTTCAATGTTATTTTCTGGGTCTCGAATTTCTTCAAGATTTATTTTACTCCCACTGATTTCTTTGGAGAGAAACTCTTTCTCTAGAAAGATACCAGTTCGGGCAACAAACACTTTGTTGTCCTCTCGGTTGTAAAAGTAATATCCTTTAGCTTCCTTAGGATATCCCACGAAAATACATTTATCAGATTTGTGTGCAAGTTTGTCTGAGACAAGTCTTTTGACAAAAGCTTCACAACCCCAAATCTTCATGAAAGATAGACAAAGCTTCTTTCCGCTCCCATCTCATATGGAGTCTTTTGAACCGATTTAGTTGGAACACGATTTAGTGTGAAAGCAGCGGTTTCTAGAGCGTAACCCCAAAAGGATATTGGAAGATCAACCTGACTCATCATTGATCGAACCATGTCTAACAAAGTCCGATTCCTCCTCTCGGACACACCATTCCATTGTGGTGTTCCCGGTGGAGTCAATTGTGAAACTATTCCACAATTCTTTAGATGATCATCAAATTCTTGACTTAAGTATTCACCACCTCGATCTGATCGAAGTGCTTTTATACTTTGCCAAGTTGTTTTTCTACTTCATTTGAAATATTCTAAATATCTCAAATGCTTCACTTTTATGTTTCATTAGGTAAACATACCCAAATCTACTATAATCATCAGTGAAGGTTATGAAGTATTGAAATCCTCCCCAGCATTGCTACTTAATGGTCCGCATACATCGGAATGTATCAACCCCAATAAGTCGTTTGCCCTTTCACCCAACTTGGTAAAAGGTGTCTTAGTCATTTTTCCAAGAAGACACGACTCACAAGTATCATATGACTCTAAGTCACATGAGCCAAAAGTCCGTCCCCATGGAGTTTTGAGATACGCTTCTCATTAATATGACCAAGACGGCAATGCCACAAATAAGTATGATTTACATCATTAGGTTTAGATTTCTTATTTACATGATAGACATTATTTTCATTCTTGACATCCAATATATAAAGGTCATTAAATGAATTAGCAATACCATAAAGCACATCATTTAAATAAATAGAAAATTTCTTATTCTCAATAAGAAACTTAAAACCTTCATTATCCAAACAAGAAATTGAAATAATATTTCTGCTTAAATCCGGAACATAATAACAATTGTTCAAAACAAGAATTAATCCGGAAGGTAAAGTGACTTCATAAGTCCCTACGGCTAATGCAGCAACTCTTGCTCCATTCCCCCACAGTAGATCTACTTCACCTTCTTTAAGCAGTCTCCTATTCTTTAGTCCCTGCACATTTAGACAAATGTGAGAACCACATCCGGTATCCAATACCCAAGAATCAGTGGTAGAAAGGAGAATATCTATCATATAGATACCTGAAGTCGACGCAGCCTTGCTGCTCTTCTTCTTCTTTTGCTCTTCCAAGAAAGCCTTGCAATTTACGTTTCCAATGACCAATTTCTTGACAATGGAAACAAATTGCATCCTTTTGTGTATCATGTTTTGCCTCAGAAGCCTTGGCAACCTTTGCCTTGCTTATCTTGGGTTTGACAACTTTTGCCTTACCCTTGCCTTTTGGCACCAGGCTTCTTCCCATCATGAACCAAGAGCACGGGAGAACCTTCTCCACAATTTTCATCTCTGCAGTTTTGAGCATCCCATGCAACTCAGGAGAGATTCTTATCCATTCCATGCATGTTATAATTCATTACAAACTGATTATAACTTTTAGGCAATGAATTAAGAATGAGATCCGTGGCTAGCTCCAATGGGATTGGATAGCCAAGTTTCTCAAGGTGCTCTACATAACCTTTCATTTTAAGAAAGTGAGGACTCACTTGTTGCCCTTCATTCATTTTACAAGTAGTGAATGCAACAATGGTCTTGTACCTCTCTTGCCTAACTTGCTCTTGAAACATGGTTCTCAACTCCACGCCTATCTCATAGGCTTCCAAATGTTCCAAACTTTGTTGGAGTTTTGAACACATAGCAGCAAGCATGAGACAACTTACATCTCTAGAATCATTACGATGCTTTTTGTAATTGTCTCTTTCTACCCTAAGGGCAGTAGGCGGTGGTTCAGCGGGGAGAGGCCCATCGAGAATGTACAGCTTATCTTCTTGCCTAAGAACGATTCTTATGCTACGGATCCAATCCATAAAGTTAGTACCATTCTCTTCGAGCTTATCCTTCTTAAGGATCGATCGCAACGACATTGATTGAGTGTTATTAGTCATTATCTACAAATATGCAAAATTTCCAAAATTTAATAAGTACTGATTTTCATTAAAGAAACAATTAATGTATTTTAAAACAAAATACTCCCACCAAATTATACAACCTTCTTTATACATCCAATGTACAGTATAATTTAAATGGGTTGAGATCCCGCTTTAATCTAATTTTGAGTACGCTTTGGCGCACCGCTCAAAATTAAATCAATTAGGTAGACAACTCTTGTCAATCATATCTCATATGACTCTCTGTTCTTTTTCATGAGATTCTTTAAGAAATCCAATTTCAAAAAGCATGTTAAATCTCATCTTTGCCTTAAGCCCAAAACTGTTTTGACGCTTAATTAAGTCCAACCATTTTAAACGCATAGGAAACTCTTATTCACTCATCTTGCTCAAACATGAATAAAATCAATGCACCTCGCTTTGGCGAGCCCACATAAAATTACTCATGTATAAACAAGTGTTTTAATCATGGCATGGCAAAAGGACTTAAAACTTTCTTTGAAGGTTCATCACATATAGCATATAACACATTTATGAGCACATAATATAAACATGTTACACATCAAGTTTAGCCACTAAATTAATCTCCATTAATTTAAGCATGGTATTTATGTGTCATTAGTTTCTCTATAATTATGAGGATGAGACTATTTCAACTTCGGTCATTATTTCCAAATCAAGACAACAAGAAGTGCGGTCGAACTAAGCCATTAGGCAACCACAATCCCGCACTAATTCAAGAAACCAAGAAAGTAGTCCATGTGGCCGAAACTAAGCAATAGATGGTCTCGATGAACGTAGGCCAATTGCATTCACAATTCCACATGGATCTCCAATCATTGAATCAAGAACTTTGTTTCTTAATTTTAGCAATTATGAACTCTTCATAATTCTAACTTCGTTTTATCTTTGAAACTTTGATCGCGATCAAGTTTGGGAAACACAATCTCGATGAACGCAGATTACCCATCCAAACCTTGAACCAATCTTAGAATCACAAGACTAAAACAAATAGGAAAATCAAACCCCAAAATCCACACACAAACCAACTACCCAAAACCCATTCCAGATCAGCAAGTCTGGACTGGTTCTGTTACTGGTTTTGTCGAATTTTTCGAAAAATTCCAGATTCTGTTTTTCAACCAAAATCAGACCTTCTGATCCCTCTGTGCGGTCGCCCAAAATTATCTGTGCGGTCGCCCAAAACCGTGCGGCCGCCCAGTATTTTCGTGCGGTCGCCCATGGCCATCAGAAGGTGCAGAATTTTCAAGTTCGAAAATTTTGTCTCAAAATTGTTCTTCCCCGATTATTAAAACTTTGATCCAATCAAAAATTAATAATCAACAATTCCTGAATCCACCATAATTTATTTATTGCGATTGAATCGTGCGATTAAAGTTGCAAAACAATAAACCACATAAAATCACATGACACATAAACAACATATATTCCAATATTCAAATCATGCAAGGCACATAAACAATTTATATACACATAACATGATCCAAGTATTGAATTAATCAACATGAACGGGGCTCTGATACCACTGTTGGGTTTCGATCAAACATGCGCAGCGGAATTTAGCATTTAAAATTTTGAAACCCAAAGCCCATAGATCCGTTCATATGATTAAATCAAATACAATAACATGAATATAGGATAAAACTAACCCTTGATGGCTATCAAATTTTTCTCTTGGTCTTTGGTGGAGATTTGAAGACTTGATCACGATCACAAAGCTTGAACACGAACTTTGAAGATGATGATTTTCACCCTCTAGCGGTATCCACACTTCGAACGAATATCAAAGGAGCTTCTTTGATCTTGGTTGCTAGACCAACAACTATGAAACACACTTTCACAATTGATATGACTATAAGGAATTTTTCTTTTGTGTATTATTTTGTTCTTCAACCAAAGATGTCTTAGAACAAAATAAAACTTCTCTCAAACTCTTTGGAGACTCACAAAAGGCTATCTGTGAAGTTCTGGCCGAAATCCTCCTTTTATACACAAGCAAGACCTATTCCAAATAGGAAACTTGTGTCAAAAGATATTCCAAATCGAATTAGGAAAGTGCCAGCCGACAGTACTGTGCGGCCGCTCATAATGCACTGTGCGGTCGCACATCTATCTGAAACAAACTGGTACAATTCTGAGCTAAGTGTGCGGCCGCCCAGTCCACACTGTGCGGTCGCCCACTTCCCCAGAATGTCCAGAATTTCCAAAATTCCAATTTAGTCCTTTTAAAGATTCGCTCTATTGTGTGTGACCCTCTAGGATTATACTAAGTTGGCAATGGGTTCAAACATGAAACCATAAGATATGATTAGGTTCTAGCAAACCGTCATACCTACCCAAATAGTATAACTAGATACAAGTTCGCATTCCTCTTAGAATATGTCATAATCCTTTTGTCCACGATATCATTGAACACAAGTCATGGTCAAAGAGTCAACTTGTTTTGTTCAATACTTTCTCGATTCCGAATATGTTGATAATCCAAATGACATTGGTCCAATCAATTCATTTGAGTCTGGCCGAACATTTCATCAACATCATTCCTTCGAGAGGCCCAAGCTTGATATCTCTCCGAAGAGGGACAAATCCATTTAGCTTATTATTCTTCCCTACGTGAATCCGATTATGCCAATCATACCCTTTATAACTACTCGGTTAAAAGTAGCGTTTGAATATGTCAAACATAATGTTCATCAAGTGAAAGACTATAATAACTTCATGTCTTAGGATTCAAATGACATAACTAATATGAGATATATGTACGACATAGACCATAACATAAATCTCATAGAGCGGGTCATGTCCAGTACCTTGTTCCAAACAAGTACCCATAAATTTTAACATGATCATCCCATGATCATTTAGCCTTTATACTAGTGCTTAACAAGTACTAGGGACGGAGATTATTATAAGTAAACATGAACAACAATAATAATCAAAACATCTATTTATTGACATGAAATAAATGATAACAATTACAACGTTTATTAAACGTGCCTAGGGCACCACTACCAACACCTTTAGCTTAACAACCATTACACTGAGTTTAAACAACCCATCTGTTACATAGCCTTTTCCCACAAACATCCCATTCTTGGACAAAGTAACAACATCAGACTCAAACCCAAGACAAAATCCGTGCTTGTTCAAAAGAAAACCAGACACTAAATTCTTTCTGATCTCAGGAACATAAAGAACATTGTTGAGAGTCAGTTCTTTCCCGGAAGTCATCTTCAGAACTACTTTGCCTTGACCCTTAATGTCAGAAGTAGCCGAATTCCCCATAAACAGCTTTTCACCATTCTCAAAAGCTACGAAAGTACTAAACATGTCCTTATTGGAACACACATGTCTAGTTTCCCCGGTGTCAATCCACCACTGGTTTGGATTTGAACCCACCAAATTCACCTCGGATATTACCGCCGCAAGGTGCATCTCAGAAACCTCCCTTGAGATCTCTTCCACAATGTTTGCCTCACGAGTTTTCTTAGGCATCCTACAAGTAGCAGCCTTGTGGTCTTCACCACCACAATTGTAGCATGTTCCCGTGAATTACTTCTTGGAAACACCACCTCTTGGTCCCAAATGGGACTGTTTTGCCGCAGTCTTTCCTTTACCCTTTCCATGGCCCTTGCCTTTGGAGCTTTGACCATGCTCCACAACATTAGATTTGGACACACTTAGAATGTACCTCTTCTCGGAAGCCCTATTGCCTTCCTCAATACTGAGTCGAAGAATCAGCCATTCAACGTACATCTCATTTCGCTTATGCTTTAGGTAGTTCTTGAAATCATTCCAAGCGGGAGGCAACTTCTCAATGATTGCAGCCACTTGAAACTTCTCACAAATAATCATACCTTCGGCAAGAACCTCATGCAAAATCACTTGCAACTCATCAACTTGGGATTTCACAGTCCTTGAGTCCACCATCTTATAATCAAGGAAACGGGCAACAATAAACTTCTTTGTTCCCGCATCCTCAATTTTGTACTTGTAGTCTAAGGACTCCCACAATTCCTTTGCATTCCTCTTCTCTCTATACACACCGTAAAGAGAATCAAAGAGACCATTCAGAACATAGTTCCTCCAAAAGTATTCCCCTTGCTTCCATGCTTCAAGCGCAGCCAACGTTGTCACGTCAGTTTCATTCTCGGCCACTTTTGGCATATCCTCTTTCAGATACTTAGCCACATTCATAGTGGTCAAGAAGAAATGCATCTTCTGTTGCCACCTTTTGAAGTCAAGGCCAACAAACTTTTTTGGCTTCTCGGCATTGTTGGTGTTGGTGCCCTAGGCACGTTTAATAAACGTTGTAATTGTTATCAGTTATTTCATATCAATAAAGAGATGTTTTGATTATTATTGTTGTTCATGTTTACTTATAATAATCTCCGTCCCTAGTACTTGTTTGGTATTAGTATAAAGGCTAAATGATCATGGGATGATTATGTTAGATTTATGGGTACTTGTTTAGTACTGGATATGACCCGCTTTATGAGATCTATATCATGGTCAATGTCATATATATATATATATATATATATATATATATATATATATATATATATATATATATATCATATTAGTTATGTCATTTGAATCCTTAGACATGTAGTTATTATAGTCTTCCACTTGATGAACATTATGTTTGACATATTCAAACGCTACCTTTAACCGGGTAGTTATAAAGGGTATGATTGGCATAATCGGATTCATGTAGGGAAGAATAACAGGCTATGATGGATTTGTTCCTCTTCGGAGAGATGTCAAGCTTGGGCCTCTCGTAGGAATGATGTTGATGAAAATGTTCGGCCGGACTCAAATGAATTGATTGGATCAATGTCATTTGGATTATCAACATATTCGGAATCGAGAAAGTATTGAACAAAGACAAGTTGACTTGTTGACCATGACTTGTGTTCAATGACATCGTGGACAAAGGGATTGTGACATATTCTAAATGGAATGCGAACTTGTATCTAGTTACACTATTTGGGTAGGTATGACGGTTTGCTAGAACCTAATCATATCTTATGGGATCATGTTTGGACCCATTGCCAACTTAGTGTAATCCTAGAGGGTCACACACGAATAGAACGAATCAAAAAGGACTAAATTGGAATTATGGAAAATTATCAGGTTTTTGGTCTGGCATAACCGTGCGCCTTAAAACGGCATGGCCGTGCCATAAATCGACCAAAGGCAAGGTCCACTCGGCTTGTTTAGCACGACTGTGCCAAGTTTAAGGCACGACCGTGATAAGAAGCAAAGCACGACCATGCCAATAATAGTCGATTGGGAGGCCATATGCGGACCAATTGGCACGACCATGCCAGATTGGTGGGCACGACCGTGCCAGTCATGTCGGGCCAAAAACCTTGCAGCTTAATTTTGTGACGGGATTTAGGTTTCCTAAGTCCTTAAGGGTTAAGGATTGGGACCTATTTAAGGATCCTTTCTGCAGTCATTAAGCATATGATTGTGAGTGCCTCCAAAGGGTTTTGAGAGGTTATTTTCTTGTTCTAAGATCCCAAAAGGTGAAGAACAAGAATATTCATAATTCCATATAGTTCTTACAATTGTGAAAGCGTGTTTCATAATTTGGTCTAGCAACCAAGATCAAGTGTTCTTGATATTCGTTCGAGGTGTGGATACCGCTAGAGGGTGAAGCTTATCATCTTCAAAGTTCGTGTTCTTGCTTTCGTGATCAAGCTTCAAGTCTCCACCAAAGATCAAAGGCTAAAAACCAAAGTCATCAAGAGTTAGTATTCTAGTATTCATATTGAAAGTATTTGACATAATCATATGAATGGATCTATGGGCTTTGGGTTTCATAAAATTTTAAATGCTATTTTCCGCTGCGCATGTTACTACGAAACTCAATAGTGGTATCAGAGCCCCGTTCATGTTGATTATTTCAATACTAAGATCATGTTGTGTGTATATAAATTGTTTATGTGCCTAGCATGATATGAATATTGGATTATGATGTTTATGTGTTATATGATTTTATGTGGTTTATTGTTTTATAAACTTTAATCGCACTATTCAATCGCAATAAAAAATTATAGTGGATTTAAAATTGTTTAGATTATCAATTTTGATTGGATCAAAGTTTTGATATTCTAGGGATTCAAGAATAAATTGTTTATTCAAGGTTTTGATGATCATGGTGATTGGATCACCAAGAACACCAAATCCTAATTGAATCGGGAAAAACAATTTTGAGACAAATTTTGGAACTTTAAAATTTTGGATTTTCAAAGGGGGTCCGACCGGACCCAATGAAGAGACCCGGCCGGACCTAGGGTTCCGGTTGGGGGCTCTTGCTAGGGTTTGGGTGTGGATCTCGCGGTTTAATTTTCCTATTTGTTTTAGTCTTGTGATTCTAGATTGGTTCAAGGTTTGGATGGCTATTCTACGTTCATCGAGATTGTGTTTTCCAAACTTGATCGCAATCAAAGTTTCAAAGACAAAACGAAGTTAGAATTATGAAGAGTTCATAATTGCTAAAATTGATAAACAAAGTTCTTGATTCAAAGATTGGAGATCCATGTGGAATTGTGGATGCAATTGGCCAACGTTCATCGAGACCATCTATTGCTTAGTTTCGGCCACATGGACTACTTTCTTGGTTTCTTGAATTAGTGCGGAATTGTGGATGCCTTATGGCTTAGTTTCGGCCGCACTTCTTGTTGTCTTGATTTGGATATGATAACCAAAGTTCAAATAGTTTCATCCTCATAATTATAGAGAAACAAATGACACATAAATATTATGCTTAAATTAATGGAGATTAATTTAGTGGCTAAATTTGATGCGTAACATGTTTATATTATGTGCTCATAAATGTGTTGTATGCTATATGTGATGAACCTTCAAAGAAAGTTTAAGACTTTTTGCCATGCCATGATTAAAACACTTGTTTATACATGGGAAATTTTGTGTGGGCTCGCCAAAGCGAGGTGCATTGATTTTATTCATGTATGAGAAAGATGAGTGAATAAGAGTTTCCTATACGTTTAAAATGGTTGGACTTAATTAGGCGTCAAAACAGTTTTGGGCCTATGTAAAAAGATGAGATTTAACATGCTTTTTGAAATTGGATTTTTAAAGAATCTCATGAAAGGAACTGAGTCATATGAGATATGATTGACAAGAGTTGTCTACCTAATTAATTTGATTTTGAGCGGTGCGCCAAAGCGTACTTGAAATTAAATTAAAGTTGGATCTTAACCCATTTAAATTATATTATACATTAGATGTATAAGAAGGTTGTATAATTTAGTGGGAGTATTTTTTTTTTTTTGAAAAAACATTATTTATTTCTTTAATGAAATCGGTACTTATTAAATTTTGGAAATTTTGCATAATTGTAGATAATGACTAACAACACTCAATCAATTTCGTAGCGATCGATCCTTGAGAAGGATAAGCTCCAAGAGAATGGTACGAATTTTATGGATTGGATCCGTAGCCTAAGAATTGTTCTTAGGCAAGAAGATAAGTTGTACATTCTCGATGGGCCTCTTCCTGTTGAACCAGAACCCACTGCCCCTAGGGCAGAAAGAGACAGTTACAAGAAACATCGTAATGATTCTAGAGATGTAAGTTGTCTCATGCTTGCTACCATGTGCTCAAAACTCCAACAAAGTTTGGAACATTTGGAAGCCTATGAGATAGGCGTGGAGTTAAGAGCCATGTTTCAAGAGCAAGCTAGGCAAGAGGGGTACAAGACCATTGTTGCATTCACTTTTTGCAAAATGAGTGAAGGGCAACAAGTGAGTCCTCACATGCTTAAAATGAAAGGCTATGTAGAGCATCTTGAGAAACTTGGCTATCCAATCCCATTGGAGCTAGCCACGGATCTCATTCTTAATTCATTGCCTAAATGTTATAATCAGTTTGTGATGAATTATAACATGCATGGAATGGATAAGAATCTCTCCGAGTTGCATGGGATGCTTAAAACTGCGGAGATGAAGATTGTGGAGAAGTGTTCTCCTGTGCTCTTGGTTCAAGATGGGAAGAAGGCTAGTGCCAAAGGAAATGGTAAGAAAGTTGTCAAACCCAAGATAAGCAAGGCAAAGGTTGCCAAGGCTTCTGAGGCAAAACCCGATTCATAAAAGGATGCAATATGTTTTCATTGTCAAGAAATTGGTCATTGGAAATGTAATTGCAAGGCTTTCTTAGAAGAGCAAAAGAAGAAGAAGGGCAGCAAGGCAGCGTCGACTTCATTTATCTATATGATAGATATTCTCCTTTCTACCACTGATTCTTGGGTATTGGATACCGGATGTGGTTCTCACATTTGTTTAAATGTGCAGGGACTAAAGAATAGGAGACTACTTAAAGAGGGTGAAGTAGACCTACGCGTGGGAAATGGAGCAAGAGTTGCTGCATTAGCCGTAGGTACTTATGAAGTCACTTTACCTTCCTGATTAATACTTGTTTTGAACAATTGCTATTATGTACCGGATTTAAGTAGAAATATTATTTCAATTTCTTGTTTGGATAATGAAAGTTTTAAGTTTCTTATTGAGAATAAGAAATTTTCTATTTATTTAAATGATGTGCTTTATGGTATTGCTAATTCATTTAATGGCCTTTATATCTTGGATGTCAAGAATGAAAATAATGTCTATCATGTAAATAAGAAATCTAAACCTAATGATGTAAATCATATTTATTTATGGAATTGCCGTCTTGGTCATATTAATGAGAAGCGTATCTCAAAACTCCACGGGGACGGTCTTTTGGGTTCATGTGACCTTGGGTTATATGATACTTGCGAGTCGTATCTTCTTGGAAAAATGACTAAGACACCTTTTACCAAGCTAGGTGAAAGGGCAAGCGACTTATTGGGGTTGATACATTCCGATGAATGCGGACCATTAAGTAGCAATGCTAGGGGAGGATTTCAATACTTCATAACTTTCACTGATGATTATAGTAGATCTGAGTATGTTTACCTAATGAAACATAAGAGTGAAGCATTTGAGATATTTAGAATATTTCAAAATGAAGTAGAAAAACAACTTGGCAAAAGTATTAAGGCACTTCGATCGGATCGAGGTGGAGAATACTTGAGTCATGAATTTGATGATCATCTAAAGAATTGTGGAATAATTTCACAATTGACTCCACCCAAAACACCACAATGGAATGGTGTGTCCGAGAGGAGGAATCGGACTTTGTTAGACATGGTTCGATCAATGATGAGTCAAGTTGATCTTCCAATATCCTTTTGGGGTTATGCTCTAGAAACCGCTGCTTTCACACTAAATCGTGTTCCAACTAAATCGGTTCAAATGACTCCATATGAGATGTGGAGCGGAAAGAACCCTTGTCTATCTTTCATGAAGATTTGGGGTTGTGAAGCTTTTGTCAAAAGACTTGTCTCAGACAAACTTGTACATAAATCTGATAAATATATTTTCGTGGGATATCCTAAGGAAACTAAAGGGTACTACTTTTACAACCGAGAGGACAACAAAGTTTTTGTTGCCCGAACTGGTGTCTTTCTAGAGAAAGAGTTTCTCTTCAAAGAAATCAGTGGGAGTAAAATAAATCTTGAAGAAATTCGAGACCCAGAAAATAACATTGAACCAATAGTGGAACAAGAACAAGAACCACAAGGAGTTGTGGAACCTGTTCAGAATACACAAGTAACTCGCAGATCTGGTAGGTCACGATCCGAGCCCGAGAGATATGGATTTCTCGTAACGGATAGTAATGAGGTGGAGATCATTGAGAATGATGAGCCGACCACCTACCAAGAGGCGATGTCTTCTCCTGATTCGGGTAAGTGGCTTGGAGCCATGGAATCCGAATTGCAATCCATACAAGATAATCAAGTTTGGAATTTGATTGAAGCACCCGAAGGTGTAAAAACCATAGAATGCAAATGGGTCTTCAAGAAGAAGACTGACATGGATGGAAAGGTGCATACTTACAAAGCTAGACTTGTAGCGAAAGGTTATAGGCAAGTTCATGGTATTGACTATGATGAAACCTTTTTACCCGTAGCAATGATAAAGTTTATAAGAATTCTGCTTTCCATTGCCGCATATCATGACTATGAAATATGACAAATGGACGTCAAAACCGCTTTCCTAAATGGAAAACTGCAAGAGGATGTGTATATGACACAACCAGAAGGTTTTGAACAGAATTCTAAGGTATGCAAATTGCAGAGATCCATCTATGGATTGAAGCAAGCTTCTAGGAGTTGGAATCTCCATTTTGATGAATCAGTCAAAGAGTTTGGCTTCATCAAGAACGAAAATGAACCCTGTGTATACAAGAAGATTAGTGGGAGCATAGTGCTATTCCTTATTTTATATGTGGATGACATATTACTCATTGGAAACGACATTCCTACACTTCACTCCGTAAAAGACTTGGTTAGGAAAGTGCTTCGCAATGAAAGATATGGGTGAAGCCTCATATGTACTTGGCATCAAGATCTATAGAGATAGATCAAGGAAGCTAATTGGTTTAAGCCAAAGTACATACATTGACAAGGTTATTAGAAGATTCCGCATGGAAAATTCTAAAAGAAGAACCTTGCCAGTATTACATGGAGCTTCTCTAAGCAAGACTCAATGTCCTAAGACAAACGATGAGCGTGATAAAATGAATGATGTTCCATATGCCTCGGCAATTGGGTCCATCATGTATGCCATGATATGTACTAGGCCGGATGTATCTTATGCTTTGAGCATGACGAGTAGATATCAATCCGACCCCGGTGAAAATCACTGGATGGCTGTTAAAGAGATTCTTAAGTACTTGAGAAGGACTAAAGATTCGTTTTTGGTCTATGGAGGAATGGAAGATGATCTCGTTGTAAGTGCTTACACGGATGCAAGCTTCCAAACCGACAAAGATGATAGTCGATCGCAATCGGGTTTTGTGTTTATGTTAAATGGTGGAGCTGTGACCTGGAAGAGTTCCAAGCAAAGTACTGTCGCTGATTCTACAACGGAAGCTGAGTATATTGCTGCATCGAATGCTGCAAAGGAAGCTATTTGGATTAAGAAGTTCATCACTGAACTTGAAGTGGTTCCTAGTATTGCTAATCCAATAGACCTTTATTGTGATAATAATGGTGCTATTTCTCAAGCAAAGGAACCAAGAGCACATCAGAAATCCAAACACATACTTAGGCGTTTTCATATCATTCGAGAAATCGTTGATAGGGGAGACGTAAATATATGCAGAGTACCTACTGATGACAATGTCGCGGACCCGCTAACAAAGGTACTTCCACAAGCTAAACATGATGGTCATGTTAGGTCCATGGGTATTAGATACATGGGAGATTGGGCCTAGGGCAAGTGGGAGATTGTTGGTGTTGGTGCCCTAGGCACGTTTAATAAACGTTGTAATTGTTATCATTTATTTCATATCAATAAAAAGATATTTTGATTATTATTGTTGTTCATGTTTACTTATAATAATCTCCGTCCCTAGTACTTATTTGGTATTAGTATAAAGGCTAAATGATCATGGGATGATTATGTTAGATTTATGGGTACTTGTTTAGTACTGGACATGACCCGCTTTATGAGATCTATATCATGGTCAATGTCATATATATATCTCATATTAGTTATGTCATTTGAATCCTTAGACATGTAGTTATTATAGTCTTCCACTTGATGAACATTATGTTTGACATATTCAAATGCTACCTTTAACCGGGTAGTTATAAAGGGTATTGTTAGGATTCATTGTTAGTACACCCACCTTAATTTGATTGATCCATTCCACGTGTCTTTTTATGGACTTTAGGACCGCATGTAATGAAGTTCTACTTCAATTTTTAGATAAGTCCATTTCTAGATTTTTCATTTTCTAGGCTGAGTATAGTTCGGTTGTATCATTAGCGGTTTAGTGCTTCAAGCCGTCATCTTGAGACCGCCAGCATGGAGCTCTTCAGTTTCATCAAACTGCAGTTTGCATGTTTGATGAAACCGCACATCAAGATCATTCTTCAAACCGCTCCTATGCTTGGTGAAACCGCAGAGCAGTTATTGAAGAATTAAAGAGATGTCATTTATTCCTTAGACAAACATTCCCTTTTGACCGTAAAAGGATGTTGTTATGTCATGTCAAAATAACTCTAAGTTAACTTGGAGTTTCTGCAAGGAATGTCGGTTTGTCCATCAGTTTGAATTGTTTACCGTTAGTTCTTTCTGCAACAAAGGACAATTGTCAGGTAGTGGTGCAACAACTACCTAGGACTACAAGACAAAACCAAGGACGAAAATGACAGCTCAACCAATGGGATTTCGACAGCACTGTACCCTTCAGATTTGATTCAAATCTTTACCCAACGGTCACAAGGGTGCTCTGCCTATAAATAGCCTTCATTATTCAACAATTAAGGTTGCTGAGCTTCAAGAGATTCATTCCCAAGTATTCAAGTTTGCTTTGAAGATTTAAACCCAGATATTCATATCTTCAACCATCTCCATTGCAAACCCAGTTCTTCATCAAAGCTTCAAGCCTAACAACCATTCATACTTAGCCTTTACACCGAAAGAATTCTATTTGCTCAACCATCATTTAGATACTTAGAGCATTTGATTTATTTTCACACACACACCCGATTTATATGATCACATAGATTATATACTTCGAAAACACCGGTTGTTATTATAGCTTAGGTTAGACTTATTGTTTAGAGTTTAGATTTATCTTGTAAAACCTCCTCTAAATTAATACAAGTCTTATAGCTATTAGAAAATCCTAGACTAACCATCTAGGTAGAGGACGTAGTTCATTTAAGAACGAACCTCTTCAATTTGTGTGTTTGATCTTTACTTTCTGTCTTGATATTTATCTTTCTTGTTTGTGGTCTTGAACTTGCTTCCATACACGAAATGACTTGAAAGATGAATTGTGTTTTCCTTTAAACTTTAAGTTTAACTATTCTGTTGCATCATAGTGTTTTCTCAACCCAAGTCAAACTTCCCAACTCTTTAACTAACCTATTTGGCCAAACCGCAAACTCCGCTGTGCATTTTATCAGTTCGGTTCTTGTGCCTTGAACCGCAGTTGGCCAAACTGATAAGTACTCGGTTGATTTTAAGGGTATTTCGAAAAAGTTTCGGACCGCTATTCACCCCCCCCCCTCTAGTGGTTCTATACCCTTGTTGCCCTCTGGGACCAACAAGTGGTATCAGAGCATATCCACCAAACTTGTTTTTACAAGCTTAACCGCTTGGGTGCTGATCCAATGGCAAACACAAACACCCATATGATGCAAACATCCAATTCGAATCATTTACCGATTCTGGATGAAGATAGTTTTATTTTTTGGAAAGATAGGATGATGAAACACATGATTTCATGTGATCGTAGACTGTGGACCGCGGTTACTGATGGACCATATGTTCCTATGAAAGCTAATCCACGTGCAGGAACCGCAGGAGAAGAAGCTGAAGTTAAGAAATTAGAAAGTGAATGGACTGATGCAGACCGCATCAATGTGGATTTTGATGGAAGAGCTATGTCCATGCTAGTGTCAGCTATTGACCTGAGGACTCACTCTAAGGTGCTTCACTGCAAAACCGCAAAGGCTACCTGGGATGCTATAGTTGATTTTCTGGAAGGAGATTCAGATACCAAGAAGAACCGCCTCTATCAACAGAGAAGACTCTTTGACTATTTTGTTAAAGATCCTAAGGAATCTCTTAGACAATGCTATGAGAGGTTTATTGATATTGTTAACGTTTGTTTTTCTCTCGGACATGTCTATTCTAATACAGATTTGAACATGAGATTCATGCAAGCACTTGGTAGTAAATGGCTGATCAAAACTACTAACATTGAAGACAACAAGGACTTGGAAGCTCTTGATCTTCGACACTTGTATGCCATGCTGAAGGTTTTTGAATTTAAGCTTGAAGAGGTCCATGAAACCGAAAGCAGATTTAAGACCCTCTCTCTAGCTGCATTCAACAATACCTCATCTCCTGTCTACAATCCAGACCATCATCAAACCGCTCCTCACCTCCACTTGCAAACCGCTCCTCCTGACCAAAATGTTCCTAGATATAATCCTCAAACCGCACCTTCTGAATATTACCAGCAGTCTCAACAATCCTATCCACAATCACATCAACCATATCCTCAATCTTATCAATCTTATCAGCAGTCTCATCAATCCTACACTCCTCCTCAAAGTTCTTATGCTCAGAGTGTAGGATCACAATCCTCAAGTTCTACTCAAGTTGATTTTGATGAAATGGATGATGAAGAATTTGCTTTGTATGTGAAGAGATACACCAAGTTCAGGAAAAATAATAGATCTCAATTTCCATCCAAAGGCCCAGCAAAGTTTGTCCCTCCAACCAGATTCAACAAAACTGCAGATCCCAAGACAAGGGAAGACTTGGTTTGTTATAACTGCAGACAACCAGGTCACTTTGCGTCAAGTTGTCCCAAACCGCGATATGAAGCCGCGCCAGCAAAGAAACCATTTAACAAGAAGTTCGTGAAAAGAAGAGGAATGGTAGCTGACCAAGGAGATCAACCGCTGACATGGATGGGTTCAGACTCAGATGAAAGTGATGATGAAGAAACTGCTAATCTCTGTCTCATGGGATTTGAAGAAAGAATTGAAATTGACGAAAGCCTTCCACTGCCAAAACAACAAATGAAGTCAGTTTCACCTAAGACTCCTGAGGCTAGATCAAGCAGAGCTCCTACAACACCAAACTACACTCCCGAGGTTCAAGCAGACCAAAGTCATGATGATCAGGTACTAGAACGTGCAAATATTATATGTCAACAACACACTGTACTTAAAAAGGCATATAAACTAATGGCTGCGGAACTTGAAGAATCCCAACGTGTATGTAAATCCCACAAGGAGGAAATTGAAAATCTCATGCTCCAAATTGCTGGGATATCTACTATTGTGGATGAAAACCGCTATCTGAAGGACAGAACCGAGGTACTTCTCACCCAAATCCATGATCTTACCGTACAAAGGGATGACCTCCAAAAGGTGACCGATGTATGGACTAAGTCTGGTGTCACCGTGGAACAAATCCTAAATTCACAAATTCCTACTTCGGATAAAAGTGGATTGGGGTTTAAAACCAATGATGGGTGTAAGTGTCCTTGTCTCTGTGCCGAAGGTGGTGTGAAACCTACTGAACAAACCAAAGAAATTCCTAAGGTTAATCATGCTGGTAAAAAGGGCTCAAAACAAGAAATTAAAAGGCAAAATTATTTCTTTGAGTACCCTAAAAACCAGACTGGGAGAGATTCAAAGTGGAAAGAGAAATCCATAGCGGCTGAGGCAACCAAGGAAGTATTGAGTGATGAAACCGCTCCTAGTCGGTTTAAGGAAATTCCTATCATTTTTCCTAAAGCCGCACCTAAGAGGAAGGTTGAGCTCAAGAAGGTAATCTTTGTTAAAGCCAAAACCGCTGACCCAGTAAAACATGAGAAACCAAAGGTCAGTAAAGGGTTTGTAAAACCGCAACCAAAACCTGGATTTATTCATTGCGCTATCTGTGCTGATTTTGGTCATAGTGCTGGTCATTGTCTTTTAAGATTCACACCCAATGCCAAGGGACGTAAAAATCCTAAGGTCAAACAAGTGTGGGTCCCAAAAAGCTGCTAACCCTAGGACCCAAAGAATAAGGGGGACCAAAACCTTTCATGTTTATTTTTCAGATTTCATGTTTTATGGCTGAAACCGCGAAGAAGAAGAAGGATCTCTGGTATTTGGATAGTGGATGCTCACGACACATGACTGGAGATTCCGAACTACTCTGCAGTTTCATCCAAATGAAAGGTCCCCCAGTAGTGTTTGGCAACAACAAGAAAGGAGAAACAGTAGGATATGGAGCAATCAAACGAGGAAAGGTGACTATTGAAAATGTGTCATTAGTAGAAGGACTCAAGCACAACCTTCTCTCCATATCTCAGTTTTGTGACAAAGGAATGAACTGCATCTTCACATCAACTAACTGTTATATCAAAGATGCTTCCTCTGAAGTCACTCTACTGACTGGCAACAGAACAGGTGATGTTTATATGATAGATTTAAGCAATATTGTTTCTATTGCTGACCTCTGTTTTGTAGCCAAAAACATAAGTGAAAGCAGCTGGTTATGGCATAAGCGGCTCAGCCACTTGAACTTCAAGTATCTAGCAAAACTGCACAGGGATAGTCTAGTAAAAGGACTACCCAAAGTGGCTGACCATCATGATGAAAAGTGCAAAGCATGCCAGCTTGGAAAGCAGCCCAAACAGTCATTTCCTAGTAAAACCGCACCTTCAACGAACCGCTGTTTGCAATTACTGCACATGGATTTATTTGGACCTGTCCCAACCGCCAGTATTGGAGGAAACCGCTATACACTTGTGGTGGTTGATGATTATTCAAGATATACATGGGTGGAAATGATGGCCTCTAAAGATGATACTTATGGCATCGTAACCGCTCTCTTTAGACAGCTCCAAACTCAGAAATTGGATGACATTGTTGCCGTGCGTTCAGATAATGGAACCGAATTTACAAACAATGGTGTTGCTCAATATTTTGATGATCATGGAATTGATCATAACTTCTCTGCCGCTGGGGTTTCACAACAGAATGGAGTTGTAGAAAGAAAGAACAGGACTTTGATTGAAGCCGGGAAGACAATGATTGCAGAAGCAAAGCTTCCCAAATACTTCTGGGCCGAAGCCATCAATACCGCATGTTTCACCCAGAACCGCTCCCTAATCATCAAAGTTCACAACAAGACTCCTTATGAATTGTGGCGAGGCAGATCACCCAACATTGCCTTCTTCAAGATATTTGGATGCAAGTGCTATATCTTGTACAATGGCAAAGAGCATCGAGGTAAATTTGATGCTAAGGCCGATGAAGGTATTTTTGTTGGCTATTCAAAACACTCCAAAGATTTTCGTTGTTTCAATAAGACAGCTTTAAAAATTGTAGAGTCAGTCCATGTTACATTTGATGAACATAATCTTCTTGAGCCACATATGGCTCCAAATGTTGCTAATGATTTCAGTGGTTTTGAGACAGGTACATCTTACCCTAATCATGCAACCGCAAATGACCAACCTACTCAAACCGCTCTATCAGGTTCTCCAGCCGCTCCAAATCAAACCGAAGGTGTTGCTGTAGAACCGCATTCTTCTGATCCCATTCAAACCGTTGATCCAGTTCCCAACATCACCTTCAATGAAGATTTCAATGAATATCAAGAAGAGCCTCCTCTGGAAAATCTTCAAGAAATAGTGGTTCATGATGACCTCCCTCCAGAAATCAATGAGCATAGAGACCATCCAACAACTAATGTTATAGGTCCTATCAGTTCTGGTGTTCAAACAAGAGGAAGCTTAACACATAGAGATAACCACAGTTTGTTCTCAACCGCACTGTTATCTCAGATGGAACCGAAGAAGGTAGATGAAGCTCTAAGTGATCCAAGTTGGGTAGCTGCAATGCAAGAAGAGCTCAATCAGTTTGAAAGATGTAGAGTTTGGACTCTAGTTCCAAGGCCCAGAGATCACACTGTAATTGGAACAAAATGGGTATACAGAAATAAGATGGATGAAAATGGTACTATTACAAGAAACAAAGCAAGGTTGGTTGCTCAAGGTTATAGGCAAGAAGAAGGGATTGATTATGATGAAACCTTTGCACCTGTAGCCAGACTTGAAGCCATTAGATTGTTCCTGGCCTATGCCTCCTTCAAAAAATTCAAGTTATATCAAATGGATGTAAAGAGTGCATTTCTGAATGGTGAACTACAAGAAGAAGTTTATGTAGCTCAACCGCCAGGATTTGAAGACAACAAATATCCCAATCATGTCTTCAAGCTCAAGAAGGCCTTGTATGGACTCAAACAAGCTCCAAGAGCATGGTATGACACTCTATCTAATTTTCTTATTGAACAAGGCTTCTCTAGAGGTAAAATTGATACAACCCTATTTATTGCTAAACACAAAGGTCATTCATTATTAGTTCAAATATATGTTGATGATATTATTTTCGGTTCTACTAATGAGACTATGTGTGTTAAGTTTGAGAAGCTTATGAAAGGTAAATTTGAGATGAGTATGATGGGAGAGTTGACATTCTTTCTTGGACTCCAAATCA
This sequence comes from Campanula takesimana, assembly GCA_026119855.1. Classification (NCBI taxonomy): domain Eukaryota; kingdom Viridiplantae; phylum Streptophyta; class Magnoliopsida; order Asterales; family Campanulaceae; genus Campanula; species Campanula takesimana. Next base: position 327,233 of record JAOWBW010000072.1, read on the forward strand.
AGCAATGTCATGATGGAATTTTTATCAACCAAGCCAAATATACCAAAGATTTGATCAAGAAATTTGGGCTTGAAACCGCTAAGCCAGTTGATACCCCAATGCAAAAGGCCTGCAGTTTGGATCAAGATGAACGAGGTAAGAAAGTTGATCAGACTCTCTACCGAGGTATGATTGGTTCTTTACTTTACTTAACTGCTAGTAGGCCAGATATCATGTTCAGTGTTTGTGTTTGTGCTAGATTTCAAGCTGACCCTAGAGAATCTCATCTTATTTCTGTTAAAAGAATTATTAGATATTTATGTGGATCTGTTAACCTTGGACTTTGGTACTCCAAAGAATCTTCATTTGATCTATTAGGTTATTCAGATGCTGACTTTGCAGCATGTAAGATAAGCAAAAAGAGCACAAGTGGTACTTGTCAGTTCCTTGGAACCCGGCTTGTATCATGGTCCAGCAAGAAACAAGCATCGGTTTCAGTCTCAACCGCTGAAGCTGAATATATTGCGGCTGGAAGCTGTTGCTCTCAAATTCTCTGGATGAAATAGCAGTTGGAAGACTATGAAGTATTTGAGAAGAACTGCCCTATCTATTGTGATAGTACTGCAGCAATATCAATCTCCAACAATCCAGTACAACACTCAAAAACCAAGCACATTGACATAAGATATCATTTCCTCAAAGATCATGTTGAAAAGAAGAACATTTTCCTAGCAAAGGTGGGAACCGACGATCAAATTGCAGATATTCTCACCAAACCGCTCGAAAATTCTAGGTTCTTTCATTTACGAGGAGAAATGGGTATGCTGGAACTTACTTAATATAATTCATGCCTATTTATTCTTGTTCTAATAATATTTGTTAAGTATTTTGGCTCTATTAAGAAAATGCAAATAGTTTGCGGTTCAATAGACAAAACCGCAACAAGATGGTTCGGCTAAAGATTCCACTCAAACCGAAGAGTCAAGTAGAACAATTTCAGTTTTATCCAAACCGAATTGTCAAAGCAAGGTTTCGGTTTTCTCTACTGAAACCGAATATAGATCTGAAAGATATCGGTTTCACCAAGACCGATAATGAGGAAAAGGTAAGTCGGTTTACGCAAAACCGCTCAGGTATGAAATTGCATTTTAGTCCCTACTTTATGTCACTTCATTCATTAAGGACCTTTTTGCAATTATCTCTGCCGCATTAATTGCGAATCGACAGGTACACTGACGGTTGAGTTTCCTTCAGCCGTCATGCCCGCTCCACTACCCGAAGTGGTTAATTGAGTATAAAAGACAAACCATTTTTCAATTTATCTTTTTACCTTCTTACTCTTTTTAGCAAAAACCCTTCTCTCTCCTCTGTACGCATTCATCCCTCTCTCTCTCTGTTCTCACTAAATTTTCTTACTTAAACAATATTTTCAATGGCACCAAAGAAATCAATTGATCTCGCTTCTTCTTCTACATCGTCCAAACCATCGAAGCCTGATATGGTATGAAATTCTGAACCCTAACTCAGTATACTTTATTTATCCGCCATTGTTGAAGCTTAAAAGCTTGTTCATTCCTTTGATCATTTTATGCTTTTACTTCAATTTCTTGGTTGGTTTGTGTTCGCATTTACTTATATACACTGTTTGATTACTTTGTTTTAAGATTTGTGTTCAATTTTGAGCAAAATCAATTTTGGGGTTATTTGGTGTTCTTGCGAAAATTTGCAGATTCTGGGTTCATATGTTGTTATTTGTCTTAGTCTATTTAGAACTTTGTTAGAATCTACTCTCTGTGATCATTTTGATATAATTTTTCCATATTTTGGTTAAGATTTTGTTTTGCATATTCATACTCTGTTCTTAGTGTTCTTCATACATTCAAACTCTTTTTCAAAATTTTCCCTCTTTGATCCGTTTTGCCTTCACTGTTCCTTCATTTTTTGTTTTTACATTTTTACCCTTACTCTCCTTGAACCGCATGTTTTCATTGTTAGGATTTCTTGTTATAGCTTGTAGTACTTAATCAAACCGCGGTTTGCTTAAGGATTCAAACTATCATTCTTTAAATTATTTCTAACTAAGAATATTTTTCAGGATCCCTCAAACTTTGTTCCCGGCTCTAGGATTCTTGAGAATGAACTTAAACAAGATGCAGTTGGAAGGAAGCTCCTCAAACTGTTGAATGATGCTAAACTGCTACCTCTGTTTCTTATGGATGAACCGCAGTTTGTTACCATTATCTGCGCCGAATTCTTTGAGAATGGGATCTCCACTAAGGCTGAATTACTAGATGTAAGAGGAGAACCGATAAGGGATCTGGAATACGGAGAAATAAAATTTGAAGATGCTATCAAGTCCACCGTCTGTGGCAAAGAAGTGATCCTAACCGCTTCCAAGATTGCAGTTCTAGCTGGTCTTGAGAACTCTGGTGTTATGGGGATAAAACCGGAACTTCTAAGCAACACTACAATGGAGCTGATTGGAGTTAACTCTTTCTCCACCAAGAATTCCTCCAAAAAGGACTTTGGAGAGGTGATGGCTCATCTTTGTGAACTGGTAGATTCTGGAGTCATGTGCAAGAATGGAAACCACAACAACTTTACAAGTGAACAGTATGCTTACTGTGTGGCCATTCTTAAAGGGAAGAAACTGCACTGGCCCAAGGTTGTGATGAAGGAGATTATAAATGCTCTAAACCGCCTCCATGCTGCTAAAGCCGCTGGAAAATCCGAGGTCAGAACTCATTGCAGGTTGCTGACAAAGTTCTTGCATCAAGATACTGCCATTTTCAAGTTCTCTACTGAACACAAGGACTATTGGTTGGATCCAAGTGAAAAATCTATCTTTGGATTGTCAAGACTTGATACATTCAGAACAACCTTTGGATGGCGGTATGCTCAAACTGTTTGGAATGAGGACCCTCTTCCTGAAGCCGAACGTGGCCCATTTCCTGAGGCTCGGCTCAACAAATCAGGGAAACCGTATGCTGGTGCCATTGCTGATCAGGCCCATGCTACGATGCTAAGAAATGAAGGTCAAACTGCCACTCTAAACCGACTGGGGTTAAGTCATTTAGCTCAAACCGCGGTACAGGCTGAGGGGGAGCCTGCGGTTGAGGGGGAGCCTGCAGCTCGGTCTATACCTGCGGCTCGTCCCAAGGAAACCGCTGCTCCAAGGAAAAGAAAGGGAACTGCTCAAATTCCTTCGGTTATTACAAAAGCAAACCTATCCAAACCGCCTTCCAAACCCTTATCCAAACCATCATCTAAACCTTCATCTTCTTCAACCTCTTTTCCCCCCATCAGACTATCTCCTACTCTTTCAAAACCTATCTCTTCAAAACCTTCTATTCCCAAACCTCAAGTTAAACCCCTCTCTCCATTACATCAATATGTGGAGAAATCCTTAAATTTTGCTAATGATGCCTCCTCTCTTAAAGCCGCCAAGGCAAAATCCATTCCAGAACTTATCCCTTCACCTCATCTTTTTCTTCCTATCCCTTCTCCTCCTAAACCTTCCACTTCTAAACCGCCCTCTGTTCAATTCTCTGAAGAACAGTTGGCTGAAATTTTCAAAGCCTTCCCAAACCTTAAACCTTCCTCTCAAACCGATCCTGAGCAGACCGAAGTGTCTGAGGAAGCGGTTCTAGTTGAACAAACCGCTGTATCTACCATTGTGGTTCAGCCTGAGCAAACCGATGAGTTTGAGGCTGCAGCATTGCCTGAGCAGACTGATATGTCTGAGGCACTTGGTGAACCTGAGCAAGATGTTGAAGTTCTTGAGGTTCAACCGCCAAAGAAGAGGAGGAAGTTGGTGAAGAAAAGTGATTATGTGGAGCATTGGCAGTCAAGGCCACCAGGAGCTATAGACTTCAGTGAGGCTGACTACAAAAGAGATCACTCACCTCTTGAAGGAGCTTTTGCAAGAGAGCTAAGAGAAAGAGCTGAGATGAGGAAGGCAGGTATTGACCCAATGATGGTTAAGGTCTCTCCTTATTCACTTAAAAGGAAGTTGGACTTTGATTCACCAGAACACACTCCATCTTCATCTCCTGATTTACCTTATGCTCCAACTCCGGTTTTGGCATCTACTTCTGTGTCGGTTCAACCACTGCCTCTTCCTTCAGTTCATCCGCTGGCTATTACTCAAGCTCAACCTCTCTCTCAGCCGCCAGTTCAGCTATCTCCACAGACATCGGTTTCATTCATTAAACCGAAGACAAAGAAACGAAAGAATGCTGCTGACTTAGCAAAATATTTGAAGCGGTTCAAAACTGAAACCTCTAGGGAAAGAAGGGCTGGAGCCCATGATCGTGCCGCCGCCAAAGCCAAAGCTAGATTCTTGAAGGCTGGCCGCCCTAACCCTTTTGCTATCTTTCCCAAGGATGAGATGGAAGCCGCAGTTGAACACTTAATCCTTTCAGTTGCAGACAAAGTGATGGGTGAGATTGCCGATCAGGTACTCATGGATCCCACTCTTGCTAGTCAATTCTTTCTAAAGTTAACTGCTAGAGCCTATCCTCCTATGTTGAATTGGAGATTTGTGCCTTCCCCTTCCATTCTTCTAAATGCTGATTATTTGAGATTTCCTCTTCTTCCTTCTTCACCTCCTCAAACTGCAATTATCCCTATTCATTCTTTTCCTCTCTTTGATCCCATTGAGCTTGAAACCGCTCTTAGGATCTCTATGGGTGAAACCTTAGAAGAGGCTCACATTCTTTTGAAGGGCAAAGCCAAAATGCCTTCCTCCTCCCATCAATCTGATGATGCCATCCAAATTTCTGATGATGATAATTCCAGTGATGAGCACATCCCTCCCTATACTCCTTCTGATGAACCGCCCTCTTCAATTCCTTCCTATCCTATTCTACCTCTTCATGCTACAACCGCCGACTTAATAGATGCGGTTAGGAACATTCAAGTTCATCAACAAACCGCCACTTCTCGGTTTGACACTCATCTCCTTACTATTCAATCTGATCTTGATGCCATTAAGGGGGAGAGAGTGAATGAGAGATTTGAAGATAGGTCAAGCCAACAACAGCTAGATGAGAGACTGAACTTAATCTTGGAAAATCAACTGGCCCTTCAAGATCTTGTCAGAACCAACAATGATCTTTGCAACTTAAAGTTTCAAGCCGTTGATGCATCACTTCAATCTGTTGTTGAGAAACTGGACATTCTAGCTCAGCATGCACTTGATTCTTCAGAACTTATCTTGCATAGAACCGGGAAACTTGTCAAACAAACCGCTGCAATTGAATTGAAGATTGATGAACCGACTGAAGTTCGGCTTCGTGCAGCTGACTTTGTTTTTGAAGCCACCTGTGGATCCGGTTCTAGAAATGTTGATCAAACCGCCCCCGCTGTTAATGTTCAAGTTGCAGAAGAACAAGCTGCTCAAGATGCTCAAACCGTTCAGAACCAAACCGCAGATGATGCTGCTGCTGCAAGGGGTTCTGTTGCAGATGAAGTAGATTAGATTTCTTTTCTTAGTCTTTCTTTTTGATGTCTCTTGTAATTCATACATTGTAAGTTACTATCCTTTATGATTGAATTATAATGAGAATGACTGCATAGCATTCTGTTTCCAAAACTTTGTTTATTCAAACTGCTTGTTTGTGAAACAATGCTTGTATTTCTTAAAACCTCATGCACTACATTCATCATGAAAATACTTTTAAGTGCATTGTGTTTTAAACATTCAGTTTAAACATGCATTTCTGATCCTCAAAATCATATCATTCTTTATGCATCTGAATGTATTTCTTTTCTATCTCTTATTCATTTCCTTTATTTTTGATAGATTAGGAATCTATGATCTAGCATAGTGTGTGCATTGACTTGGGACATGCAATTTCATGAAATTTATTTCTGACATGTTCTTACCAAGTACAATGTTTTGCTATTATCATAGTGTGGTAATGGCATCAATCAAATAGGGGGAGATTGTTAGGATTCATTGTTAGTACACCCACCTTAATTTGATTGATCCATTCCACGTGTCTTTTTATGGACTTTAGGACCGAATGTAATGAAGTTCTACTTCAATTTTTAGATAAGTCCATTTCTAGATTTTTCATTTTCTAGGCTGAGTATAGTTCGGTTGTATCATTAGCGGTTTAGTGCTTCAAGCCGTCATCTTGAGACCGCCAGCATGGAGCTCTTCAGTTTCATCAAACTGCAGTTTGCATGTTTGATGAAACCGCACATCAAGATCATTCTTCAAACCGCTCCTATGCTTGGTGAAACCGCAGAGCAGTTATTGAAGAATTAAAGAGATGTCATTTATTCCTTAGACAAACATTCCCTTTTTGACCGTAAAAGGATGTTGTTATGTCATGTCAAAATAACTCTAAGTTAACTTGGAGTTTCTGCAAGGAATGTCGGTTTGTCCATCGGTTTGAATTGTTTACCGTTAGTTCTTTCTGCAACAAAGGACAATTGTCAGGTAGTGGTGCAACAACTACCTAGGACTACAAGACAAAACCAAGGACGAAAATGACAGCTCAACCAATGGGATTTCGACAGCACTGTACCCTTCAGATTTGATTCAAATCTTTACCCAACGGTCACAAGGGTGCTCTGCCTATAAATAGCCTTCATTATTCAACAATTAAGGTTGCTGAGCTTCAAGAGATTCATTCCCAAGTATTCAAGTTTGCTTTGAAGATTTAAACCCAGATATTCATATCTTTAACCATCTCCATTGCAAACCCAGTTCTTCATCAAAGCTTCAAGCCTAACAACCATTCATACTTAGCCTTTACACCGAAAGAATTCTATTTGCTCAACCATCATTTAGATACTTAGAGCATTTGATTTCTTTTCACACACACACCCGATTTATATGATCACATAGATTATATACTTCGAAAACACCGGTTGTTATTATAGCTTAGGTTAGACTTATTGTTTAGAGTTTAGATTTATCTTGTAAAACCTCCTCTAAATTAATACAAGTCTTATAGCTATTAGAAAATCCTAGACTAACCATCTAGGTAGAGGACGTAGTTCATTTAAGAACGAACCTCTTCAATTTGTGTGTTTGATCTTTACTTTCTGTCTTGATATTTATCTTTCTTGTTTGTGGTCTTGAACTTGCTTCCATCACGAAATGACTTGAAAGATGAATTGTGTTTTCCTTTAAACTTTAAGTTTAACTATTCTGTTGCATCATAGTGTTTTCTCAACCCAAGTCAAACTTCCCAACTCTTTAACTAACCTATTTGGCCAAACCTCAAACTCCGCTGTGCATTTTATCAGTTCGGTTCTTGTGCCTTGAACCGCAGTTGGCCAAACTGATAAGTACTCGGTTGATTTTAAGGGTATTTCGAAAAAGTTTCGGACCGCTATTCACCCCCCCTCTAGCGGTTCTATACCCTTGTTGCCCTCTGGGACCAACAGGTATGATTGGCATAATCAGATTCATGTAGGGAAGAATAATAAGCTATGATGGATTTGTCCCTCTTCGGAGAGATGTCAAGCTTGGGCCTCTCGTAGGAATGATGTTGATGAAAATGTTCGGCCGGACTCAAATGAATTTATTGGATCAATGTCATTTGGATTATCAACATATTCAGAATCGAGAAAGTATTGAACAAAGACAAGTTGACTTGTTGACCATGACTTGTGTTCAATGACATCGTGGACAAAGGGATTGTGACATATTCTAAATGGAATGCGAACTTGTATCTAGTTACACTATTTGGGTAGGTATGACGGTTTGCTAGAATCTAATCATATCTTATGGGATCATGTTTGGACCCATTGCCAACTTAGTGTAATCCTAGAGGGTCACACACACGAATAGAACGAATAAAAAAGGACTAAATTGGAATTATGGAAAATTATCAGGTTTTTGGTCTGGCACGACCGTGCGCCTTAAAATGGCACGGCCGTGCCATAAATCGACCAAAGGCAAGGTCCACTCGGCTTGTTTAGCACGGCCGTGCCAAGTTTAAAGCACGACCGTGCCAAGAAGCAAAGCACGACCGTGCTAATAATAGTCGACTGGGAGGCCACATGCGGACCAATTGGCACGACCGTGCCAGATTGGTGGGCACGACCGTGCCAGTCATGTCAGGACAAAAACCTTGCAGCTTAATTTTGTGACGGGATTTAGGTTTCCTAAGTCCTTAAGGGTTAAGGATTGGGACCTATTTAAGGATCCTTTCAGCAGTCATTATGCATATGATTGTGAGCGCCTCCAAAGGGTTTTGAGAGGTTATTTTCTTGTTCTAAGATCCCAAAAAGGTGAAGAACAAGAATATTCATAATTCCATATAGTTCTTACAATTGTGAAAGCGTGTTTCATAATTTGGTCTAGCAACCAAGATCAAGTGTTCTTGATATTCGTTCGAGGTGTGGATACCGCAAGAGGGTGAAGCTTATCATCTTCAAAGTTCGTGTTCTTGCTTTCGTGATCAAGCTTCAAGTCTCCACCAAAGATCAAAGGCTCATCGTTGCCCACAACTTGCTGGGAGAAAAAGTTGTGAAACTTGATGAAATCAAGAACTTGAGCAGCCCCGACGAAGGAAGGGGATGCAGTTCCTAAAGCAGGAAATAGCCCCAAAGGGGATCGATCACCCCGCAGGGATTCCAAATAAAAAGAGTGAGTGAGCTCCAAAGGAGATCAGGAACGGGAAATCTGGATCCCAAGAGTGAGTGAGCCACGAAGTGGATCAGGAACGGGGCAGCTCCCGAAGGGAGATGGTATCTGGCCTTCGGTGAGTGAGTGAGAACCGGAGGGGCTCATGAACGAATAGAAGTTACATTTCAATAGTACTAATTGAAAATAAGGCCGTTTTTGCCACTTGAAAATGGCAAAATAGGCAAACATAAATGAGGGTATCAAAACTTTAGTTTTGATGCACACAACTTGATGTCTGAGTTAATGTTAGGAAGTAAAGTTGACATCGGTTCATTCAATCTTTGACACCTGAGATTCCGTAACGAGTAGAGACTTGCGCGGGAGCATAATCTATTTTCTGGTGAAATACATTACCAGATGTTTTTCCATACTTTCCGCATTCAGTTCTAGCGATTTCTGCACCTTCTGATCGACCTGAACAAGATATACGGATCCCCTCCACCCCTTTTTTCATTACTAATGGAATATCCTTCACTATTTGACTAAAAATGGAACGAAATGATCTTGTTTTGTTCCTCGGTTGAAAAGAGATATCTTGAGCAATCGGAGAAGCGCTTTGATAAACAGATTTGATCTTGACCGATTTAATTAAGGTATTAGTCTTTGTTCTATTAGACAACAAGGATCGAAATTTTTTCACTTCGTTCAAACAATTGTTGCATTAACTCTCTCCCTTACCTTGCTCTCGCCCCGTTATTATCTTCCTTTCCTTATCGAGAGTGAGCCATCGTACCAAGTGGCTCCCTCTCTTGTTGCCTTCCCTATCTTTCCCGCCTCCAGGCGGGTTTACCCTCCGCTCTTCAAGGAGCTCCGGGGATTACCACTCCAACAATTCATCTCAGTCGGCGATGCCTCACACCAACTTTAAAATTCAACAATTTCATAGAAGATCGTAGAAACACGGCAACGACCGTGACGAGAAGGCTACGATTGTGCCGGGGGAGCATAACCAAAGTCATCAAGGGTTAGTTTTCTAGTATTCATATTGCAAGTATTTGACATAATCATATGAATGGATCTATGGGCTTTGGGTTTCATAAAATTTTAAATGCTATTTTCCGCTGCACATGTTACTACGAAACCCAACAGGCATGAGGGTTTGAGATGTGCACAGTTTGTGGACCCGCCATCACACTAGCACCAATTGCAGTTGGATTCACAATAGGAGTCATAGAGTTATTTGATGTGTTTGATTAAGTAAACATATCTAAAATTCAAACAACCAGTAAGTTTTGTTTACTATATCCAGTTGGTGTAATTTCTGTAACCGGTTCCCTCTTGCAGAAGGAATAAGTCTTAAGATTGTTAAGAAAATTCTACAAAAAAGAACTCGAATTACAGAATAGATAACAAATAAATAAATGAATAAACTAAAAATAAGTAAACAGAAACTAGACTGAATGTTTGTGCCGAGCCGTGTGTTGAACGCACTGTCCTTAAGACTTCTTCGCCCCCTCACCGTGAGTGCTTGAGGTTGTCGTCGGACGCTAGTCTCCCAGGATTACTCGCACGAACCGGATGCTTCCCTGCACTAAGAGACTCCGGCAAATTGAATTCAGTGCCTGGACAGTATCACCACTGATGCAATGCAGGAGGCCAAAGGAGGAATGAACAAAATGCAACAAAAGAGACGCTGTGGAGAGATTGCTGAAAACAGTGTGTATCTTTATGTGTTTTTGTGTGTCTTCTTGAAGTGGTTTACTGTTCCATTTATACTGTTTCAAGAGCAATTCAACAACCAAGAATTAATTAAAAAAGGATAAGCCTAATCTTTTGTTAATTAATTACTGAGATAAGAAGATAAGGCTTGGCTTTTCACTTTGCATTCCAGTCAGATGGAAATTTTGACTGTAAAATCAAAAACTAATTGCAAAAGGTGAGCTAGGCCGGACAAGGCAAATCGGTGCTACATTCGTGTCCGCAAGGCGAGTGCACACATGAGTTCGATGGTCCCAAGAAAATTTGGGTCCATGATATGCACCCCCCCATGCGCGCGCGAGAGAGCCTCTATGCCATACAAGCTTGAACACTACTAAAGTGCCAAAGCCTTTATACTAGCTTCCTTTCACATTTCTTTCCAATGTGGGATAAACTCAATATCTCCATTTCAACCCACCAACTTCAAGCCTTTGTATCTCATTCATCTCAACACCAAATTGGACAAATGAATACATCATCTCAATGTTCTCATGGAGTAGAACACAAACCCACAAATAATTTTGTCATTCGACAAATTATTTATCACGGAAATAAATCATATTTTCTTCACATAATACAAAAATACACTATTTTTCCAACAGTATCTTGAAGTCTTTGGTAATTATTTATTTCCCTTTTTATTATTTAGTTTGATATTAAAATTAATCATTATCATGATTATTTTTATTTGGTTTGATGTTAATTCTGTTCCATTATTCATTTAAAAATATTTGTGTAATATTTATTGACCATTTTTTTAATGTGCCTTTTTTTCTTCTAAAAATTTGACTTTACTTTTACTTAAGTTTTATTATATATATATATATATATATATGTATATATATATAGGTAGGTGCTCAAATGAGAACCTAAATATCGTGAGAACCGTGGGAACCAATCATAACCATTAGATTAGAAAAAAAAATCAAGGGTCCATATACTAGATACAATTGATACACTTAGATACATTACAAAAAATTCGATATTACACTTGGATACAATAGGTTAATAAGTATTGTATCTAAGTGTTGCACTTGGATACACTATGTTAAAAACTAATGTATCCAATTGTTTTTCGAAAATTAACTAATGTATCCAAGTGTATCCAATGTATCTAACATCTGGACCCTTGATTTTTTTTCTAATCTAATGGTTATTATTGGTTCTCGCGGTTCTTATATAAAATGGTTCTCACAGGAGCGCGACCACACACACACACACACACACACACAATATATATATATATATATATATATATATATATATATATATATATATATATTGTAGGATAGGCATTGATATATTTGTTTTTACATTGCTTTGCAGCTTTGGAGTTATGATTTTTCATGGCCAACGAAAGGCTTTTAGAATGTCAAAGCAATCATCCATGGTTATGAGATATGTAGTTTATAGATAAAGAGAAGTAATGAAGAGTTTGAGTTTAGTTTTAAAATTATCTCAAAAGTAAGTTGCAATACACTTTTATAAATATAGAGTTTATAAAGTATATATTTTTACTTATAATGATTTAAGAAGAAAAACTAAATTAAATTTTATAAAAACATGAAATGTAACTAGATAAACCAATTGCGGAAAGAAAACCGTGCGAAGCACGGGCTATTAGCTAGTTCTACTAAATGACAAAAAATTGAATGAGATAGCAAATTTGACAATAAAAATATTGTTATTTTTTATAGAAATTCATTTTTTTTGTATTATTTATTTTTTGGTTTGTTGTTGTATAATTGACGGAATAATAGGAAGTTAAAATTTTGTTAAATTATAAGGGTGGTCAATGCAAGTTTTAGAAAATCCGTTAATCTTTCCATTCATTTGTTAACTTTAGTTAACCACTATCCATCCATTATAACAGCCATCCAAAATTACAGTGATTTGCAACTTTGTGTGAATATTATGCACTAAATTGTAACTTTTGGTATTCTATGACACACATTATAACTCTGTGTAAACTTAGTGGTAGTATAGTGCAATTTATGAAAGGAAAGCGAGGAGTGAAGAAAATTTAAATGCGAGTGAGACAAATACTCCCTCCGTTCCGCTTGAAATTGCAAAACTTGCCATTTTGGGCGTCCCATAGAAATTGCAAAATCCATAAATGGAAAGTTTTTACCCACTTGCACACTCACATCCACTAACCCACTAACTATTCTCTACCCCACTTTCTCTCTCCCACTCAACTATCAACACTCACAACACATCACCTTTTTCACTTTTTCCTTTAATTATTGTGCCATATTTTTTTTTTTGCAATTTCCGGCGGGACGGAGGGAGTATAATTTTTCCTTTAGATTAAAAAAATTAATTTTTTATAAGACTTTTTAAGCTTATTTTTTTTTTGGGAGAGATTTTTATTTTTATTTTTTTTTTCCGAAAGGCGAGAGAATCTAATTTAAATTGAACGAAAATAGTGTTAAGGTGTTAACTGTCGCCGCTTGAGTCTCCGAGCGAGGGGTTCGAATTGCACCAAATTCCGCCCCCTCGCTGTATATAAACGCCCGTCCCTCCGACCAAATATTAGTTCGAATTATCCGATATCGTCCACGCACAGCACAGTGTGTATCGTTTGTTCGTGAGCGCGTTATTCATCTTTCTCCTTCGGTGCTTCTAAATAAACCCCCCTTTTCCTCATTCAAAACCCTAGAAATTTCACAGCATTCTTATCCCTACATTCAATTCACCGTCCTCAACGGTATCGTCATGGCCGGAGGTCAGCGAGACCAAGCGTTGTCCCTCCTCGCCGCCGCCAACAACCATGGCGATTTGGCCGTAAAGTTATCCTCTTTGAAGCAAGCCAAAGATATCTTGTTGTCCGCCGACTCATCCATCACTTCTGAACTTTTTCCCTATTTGGTCGAACTACAGTCGTCTCATGAAACCCTTGTCAGAAAATCCCTCGTTGAGTGAGTTCCAATACCCCCAGTTTTAATTTTTTTGTTTAAATTACGAATATATGATTGAGCATTACTCGAAGAGAAGTGCAATTTTGGTATCGTTATCTTGTTATGAATTATCCGTTTGGCATTTGTCTGCGCATAAGTGGATCTAATATTAAATCTTTCCTCTCTTTTCGCCGATCACACCCCATCTTTTCAGTTATTTGATGATTTGATAGCTTAAGTATCTGCATTGTAATTTCTGTGCAGACATTTATTTTTGAATGTGCTCTAAAATTGTTATTTTATAAATTGGAATTTTTATGCGTTTTCTGCAGATCCTTTACGACGCCAGAAATAGATTACATCGCTTTATGCTTGTGAATGTATGTTCTTGAGTGTTTTACGATGCATTTCTGCTCCACCAGACTGCATTTCTTCAAGTTAATGGTTGCCAGCAATGATAGAGTGAACGAATTCGCCTATCACATTGGTTTGTTTTCTGTAAAAAATTCTGCTTGGTTGCAACAAGGAAGCATCTCCACTACCAGTGTAGCATGAGAATTTCTTGTTACATTTCGCAGAGCACCTTGCCGTGCTTTAACTAAATTCAGAATTTTAGTCTAGGAAGTTTTTGACATTAAGAAACTGAAGAAGATGGTGGAGAGAACCACAGCTCATGAAGTCGCTCCAGTGAAATGCTGGCTTTTATTACATGAAAATTCTTTACAGAACTACGACTTTTCAAATTCTTATGAGCAGAGAACTAGAAGAGGATGAAATAAAGGACTTCAATGCATCACAAATATAAAATGATCCATTCCACGCTGCATTTTTCCGCACAGGAATGCCAGGGATATAGTAAATAAAGGAAACATATGTTCTGTCTTTATCATTCTTGTAATATAATGACCTGTTCGAAGAGAGGACCACATCCCTATCAGAGACATCCCAAACACATCCCCATACTGCAACTCTGTGCAATCACTATTTGTAATGATAATATTTCTGGCCCCTATATCACTTATGCGAGTTTTAAAGATGTTATCTGGCATCCTTTATTTTTTTAGGTAAAGCCGTAAAGCTAGGTATCCCGAAGTTTCATCCCAATTTATGTGGAAATGCCTGTTGGTGATCGTACATAGATCACTCAATCGTGGGGCCGTGACTAACCAATCCATGCATTGCTATTCCTATTGGATGGCAACTACTTTTGGCAAATCTTATGCAATATTGATTGTGTCACCTTCATGGCTCTATCTGTGACCTCTATGTTGACAGATGCTGCTTTGCAGACATGTCATGTTCTAATATCTGTTTCTTTGGATCGTAGAGCAATTGAGGAGCTTGTGTTGGAATCAATGGAGTATTCATCAATATTAGTTCCAGTGTTGTTGACCCTATTAAATGACAATGATTCTGTTGTGGCAAGACTTTCGGTTGTTGCTGGTGCAAATATCTTTTGGAGTGTGTTAAAGGAGTTAACGTCACAGGTCTCTCTTCTTTCCTCTCATTGACATTTGATGTTATGAGTAACTGAATCTCCTTTTCTGATTATATAGTTAAAATGCTAAATCATTCTTATTCTGCAACTCTCTTAAGCTCCCGGTTGATATCTTGGTCATACTGAAAAAGTAGTTCCTAGGTATAATTGCTATTGATCAAGTCTGATTTGAAAAAGGTTTTGGGATTGGCAACATTATTATTTTAATTGTTCATGCCCTCGAACTACCTAAGCAACCGGCACACTATTTGTTTGGGAACATGTATGTAACAGCTGTTAAATCTTTTGACTTTCTCACAGAACATTGATTCATTTACTGTGGCATGAACAAAGAAGTTATTGTAGCTAGTTATCAAACCTCCTACTTTCTTGTAGAGAAGATTGATTCACATTTACTGTGGCATGTACGAACAATGCTATTAAAGGTTGTTACTGATTTTTGCCTACTACACACTGTTTCCATTGGACGAACTTATTTATTCTTATACAGAGTTCTTAGTTATGTATAACTTCTTTTTTTGGCTATAAATACTGAAGTTGAGCTATTTCAATGCGGATTGAGCCTTTATGCGTGTACTTCCGAGCAACATACAAGCCTCACACCGCAGTTCAAATTTATGTATTTACTTTATCTTGCTTACTCCTGCCTTGTTCCCCTCTTTTCTCCTCTACGATTTGATCTGTTGAAATGTATTTTTGAACATTATAGTTTCACCGGCGTGGTATGGTTGAGAGGTGGCTGGAAGAGCTTTGGACATTGATGATGAAGTTCAAGGAAACAGTTTTTCGCATACCATTGGTGGTATGTATCATCTCTCTCTTTTTTTTTTTTTTTTTTTTTTTTTTTTTTTTTTTTTTTTGCTCTGTAGTTTATTGACTACCACTGGATTCAAGAGTATCATACGTATTTCATGATTGAAATATGATCCTAATCTACTTTCTTGAAACCAACTTATTTCCATGCATTTCTCTTTGTTTACTATTTTGTTAAAAGTCATCCTTCTATTTTTCTGTGGCAGGTCAGTTTTTACGCTTGTTGGTTAACTTGTGAGTTTGGTAATGTACATGTCCCTTTGTAACATAATAAACTGCACTAAATTGACAAACACCGGAAGTACGGAAAAGTAGTATCATATTCATAATGAGTAGGGGTTGTGAGTATGAAAAGTCGGGTAGTAAGTGTAAGTGGGTTATAAATGAATTGTGAGTGAGATAGTTTTTTGTGAGTATGACAAGTGGGGCCCATTGAATAAAGAAGTTCTACATCCGGCCCAATTTAAGCTTCTTACTTTTTCTG
Organism: Campanula takesimana; assembly: GCA_026119855.1. Lineage (NCBI taxonomy): Eukaryota > Viridiplantae > Streptophyta > Magnoliopsida > Asterales > Campanulaceae > Campanula > Campanula takesimana. Next base: position 343,258 of record JAOWBW010000072.1, read on the forward strand.
TTTTATGTTTGAAGGAACTTTGACCAATAATTATAGGTTAATTTAATTATCCTAATGAAGATACAAAAATTGTTATTGATGTATTTATGTTGGTGTATTGATGCATGCGCACGGGGGTAGTACCAGCACATAAGATGGAAAGTCAATAGGCAAAAGTAGGAAAGTCAAGAGCCAGGGATATCAAACAACAATTAAAGATAAGTATCGACCAGGATAAGGATTAACATAGTATTAATTGTGATAATAAATTATGCAATCTTTGTAAAGCCTATAAAAGGCTAACTGAATAATGGAATAGGCATCCAAGTTTGAAGAAAAGAAAGTATTAGAGAGTTTGGGGAATTCTCAATAAAAATATTCCTACTTAAAGAAAGTACTAGGGAGTTTGGGGAATTCTCAATAAAAAATTCCTACTTATATATCTTTAAATAGTATCTTTTATTTTTTATTTTTTCTAGCCAATTTCCGACCAACAACATAGCCAAGTAAAGCTGTCCCAAATCCTCCTTTCCAACAACCCGAAGGCCTGTGACGTATTCCATCACAAAACCATCCCATAATATTGGTTCCATTGTCAGCGTCATGGGCGATTTTTTCTATCAAAGGAGGATGTTTTTAGACCCGTCTAGAAATGATGACAACAAAACTACTTAAAGATAGAGGCATATCTCCAGCCGATGAAACCAGCCCCGCTAATCACCAAGAGGCAGGCACATATGCTACCATGAATTACGTTGCGAGTAATGACCAAGGGACACAATTCGAGTTCCCCATGTCCGAACAACATCTGCCTCCTATGGCCTCAAACATACCACCCCTACCACCACCTACAACTCCTTCTCCGGCACTCCTAACTTTTCCGGCACATATAAAACTATTTTCCAAGGAAGAAGCAGCTGAAAGAGACGCTAAAGAGCTTGTTGTTTCCTTCTGCACCATGGCTATGATTGGACTTCATCACCCCAATACAGTCCAAGTGTCAGTGCAATTATCAAAAACTTCTTTAAATGGAGTGAACAATTGCGGGAGCACTCACAATTTAACCGACTTCAAAATTACTTGCTCACTAAGGTTTCTAGTCACAACTTGCGTGACAGGGGCGAATGGCAAAAGCTTCACTCCACAGGTGTTTGTGATCGAGGAATAATTGTGACGTGGACAGGGGAACCACCTCCTACCGACATCTTCTTCAACCCTGTGCATCCTCCAATCTCTAATGAGCAACCAGAGTCTTGGAACTCCTTTGCCTACATTTTTGCCAAACTCTTTTGCCAAACTCTTTTGACAAACCCAACATATGATAAAGCAGCACGGAATAATTTTGATCCGTAGTGACTTCACTTTCCAAACTTCAAGCTTGAGGACAAGCTTGATGTCAACGGAGGGAGTAATGATGCATGCGCAAGGGGGTAGCACCAGCACAAAAGATGGAAAGTCAAGAGGCAAAAGATGGAAAGTCAAGAGGCAAAAGTAGGAAAGTCAATAGGCAAAAGTAGGAAAGTCAAAAGCCTATAAAAAGGCTATCTGAATAATGGAATAGGCATCCAAGTTTGAGGAAAAGAAAGTATTAGGGAGTTTGGGGAATTCTCAATAAAAAAATTCCTACTTAAAGAAAGTACTAGGGAGTTTGGGGAATTCTCAATAAAAAATTCCTACTTATATATCTTTAAATAGTATCTCTTCTTTTTTATTTTTTCTAGCCAATTTCCAACCAACAACATAGCCAAGTAAAGCTGTCCCAAATCCTCCTTTCCAACAACCCGAACGCACGTGACGTATCCCATCACAAAACTATCCCATAACATTTTTTATTGAGAATCCCCAAACTCCCTAGTACTTTCTTTAAGTAGGATTTTTTTTTATTGAGAATTCCCCAAACTCTCTAATACTTTCTTTTCCTCAAACTTGGATGCCTATTCCATTATTTAGTTAGCCTTTTATAGGCTTTACAAAGATTGCATAATTTATTATCACAATTAATAATATGTTAATCCTTATCTTAGTCAGTTCTTATCTTTAATTGTTGTTTGATATCCCTGGCTCTTGACTTTCCTACTTTTGCCTATTGACTTTCCATCTTTTGTGCTGGTACTACCCCCTTGCGCATGCATTATGTATCAATAACAAGTTTTAGATTTTCATTATAATAATTAGATTAACCTATAATTATTGTTCAAAGTTCCTTCAAACAAACAACGAAACAAATAAGAAGCTTAAATTGGGACGGAGGAAGTAGTATAGATTGGCGATTTTGGGAAGTCCAGTTTATTATGGGACAACCAAAAAGGAAATAGGTGCATTATGAGATTGAGGTAGTGTATTAGATGATAACGTTAATATGACTGCTTTCAAAATTGGAATCACTAATTGACCGTCTTCTTTATGGTGACTCGCTAGTTGATAAGTTGGGGAGTTCACTTTTTCCTTTTTTGGATAGAAAAAGAAAATAGTTGGGGTTCTTTTAATTCCTTAATAATAAGGCTATTGAATGTTCATTCGTACTTGTTGAAATTTAAGAGGTACTAATGGGCGCTTTCTTCAAATTCTCAGCATATCCTGTAAGCTAATTGTGTTTTAGCCTTAAAATTTGGCCAATAGCGGAAATCTGGTTGGAAAGACAAGCGGACCCATCTTACCAGTTCAGATGCATTGGAAATCTTGCATTTTGATTTGCAACATTAACTTGAGGCAAGCATAGTTAAATTTCTTGGAGCCTTTAGGTTAAGTTAATTTCCACTTGCTGGTCGTGCCCAATGATTTAGGTTGACCAAACAAAGCATGCAAGACTGAGGTATTAGTTTCATATTCATCTTAGAGGTGCTTGCTTAAGGAACATTGTGATCATCGCTTCGCACGCAAGATTTTGAAACTGAACTATGTGAAGAAGTTAAGATTGACATATTCTATGAAACACCTATATAGGTATTGAGTGGGTGTGATGGGGTGTGGATACGGCGATACGCCAAAATCTGAAAACATAGGATATGGGTACGGCAAGGATACATATGTATATGTGTATATGCATATGTATGTATGTGTTTGTGTGTGCAAAAAGATATATACTCCCTCCGTCCTACCTCACTTGAGACTTATTTCCATTTTGGTCCGTCCCACTTCACTTGAGACTCCCCATAATGGTAATCTTTTTTTAATTTTAAATTCAATCTACCCCAACCACTCATTCTCTCTCTTCATTTTTCACCCATAGTTATTAAAAGCGCAAGGCGCAAAAGGTGAGCCCGGAGCCTAGGCGCAAGGCGCAAGGCGGGCGTGCGCCCGAGAGACGATGCATAAAAAATTCCTTAAAATACAAAAGCATAAAAGAAACAAACATAAATAGATGTTTAAATGTTCTAACAAGCATAAAGAGAAGTTCAAACACAAGGACTCTCAAGTCTAATTATTGTTGGTCATCCTAATATCCCTTCATCCTTCCTAATCCGCATCTTCAAACACATCATATTTATCAAATTGATGATTTTCCAAAGTACATGCTTTTGTAAAATTATGTTAAAATCTGTTCTAAATTAAAAAAATCAATTATTAAAAGTAAAATTGAAATAATATTTTATTTTAGAAGAAAATAGTATTATTTAATTTAGAACAGATGTAGTTTAAAAAAATAAAAAAACAGTTATCATTTATCAAAAATCAAAATGATAAAACCTTTATTGAATTTGGCCTTGTTCCAAATCAAATGATTCCAGATTATTAATAACAATTGCAAGAACCATGGAGAACAAATAGAAATTAGAAAGTAATTAAGATTTAGAACAGGGATTAACCAGAGAAAAAGGGGGGGGGGAAGATAACAGGAAAACACTAACCTGTCGGAGCTGATAGCAGTCATCTGAGTCTCGCCGGAGGTCGCCGCTCACTCGATGTTAAGTTTGGAGGACATCGCGACTCTTATATAAGAGTTATGGTGCGTGTAGAATTGTGGGAGAGGAAGAGAATCAGTCGGCGTCCCATAAGACGCAATTGCCAATTGCGATTCGTAAACTGCGCCTCGCCCAGCCCATTCGAAGCCCCAAATGTGCGCCTCGCTGCGCCTTGCGCCTAGGCGCGCGCTTAAGCGCGCTTTTCATAACTATGTTTCCACCACACAATTCATTCAACCAACCTACTATTAACCCCACTCATTCTCTCTCTTCATTTTCTACCACACATTTTCCTTATTTATTCTTTTTCCTTAGTTATTGTGCCCACCTCTTAGGTCTCAAGTGAGGTGGGACGGAGGGAGTATACTGTAATCACATCGCTATATAAATAAATGAATGAATTATTAATTAATGATGTAAAGCATGAGTACATGGAAATAGATAAACCTTGAACTTTCAACAAAACAAAATTCACATTAACTTTTTTCTGTACTTTCTTTTTCACTTTCTTTTTTTTTTCTTGCATCGACTTTTAAGAAATAGAACTGGAGTTAACAATCCTACTTGAAGTACCAAGGTGTATTGCCAATGTATCCGAGGGGCATCTGAGTTGAAAATCTGAATATTATTACCAGGATACATATAGGAGGTATCTGAAAGGTCTTCAAAGGTATTCCACGAGTATTGTATGTGACACATGTCTGACATGGGTATGGTGGCCGTTTTAGAATATCCGTGCTTCATAGTACAAATTGTGTCTAAATTTCCTGCTCTTTATCAGCTTCCTGACAGTTAACCTTGTCCTGATGGACTGAGGATTTTACGATTGCATGGAAGAACTGATTATGTTATTAGTCCTTTTCTGTTTTCGATAGTCTGGTTCCGTAGCATTACCAGGGGAGCTAGTGTATCATGTTCCCATTCGTCCGTTATATGTATATCTGTTTCATCTGTTAATATGGCATATAGGAAATGCTGGTTGCGAAAAGAATGTTGAATTTATGTCTAATGTATTGTTCCATTTTTTTCCCACCTATTTCTTCTTTCAACGTAGTTTTTTCTTACATCTTTTCTTTCACGATGACAAATGAGGATTCATGTGTTGTCAACATAATTTCACCATATCCAGCTGAATAACTGAGAAGCGCTAAATAATGATCATGGGACAAGCTGTTATGTGGTGCCATTTTTTAACGTGTATGTCTCTCTTCACATGACCATTAATAGTCTTTGATGTAGGAGGGTGGTGGGGTCTACTAATTGATCTTTACGGCTCTTACACTATCAATTACTTCCTTCGTCCCATTCAATAGGCCAGTAGACAAAATCTCTCCGTTTAAGAAATAACGATACATGTTTTGTTTAAATTTTCTATTTGTATTTACACCCTTTAAATGTGAGATTTACATTATTAAAATCAAGAACGAACACCAAAAGTTACTTTAGGTAAGGGTATAATTGAAAAAATATGTCACTAACTTGCACTGGTTTCCCAAGTGACCCAAAAAAAAAAGATGAACTAAAAATAAAAACATGGCCAGTATAAATGGGACTGAGCGAGAAGATCTTATACTTTAAATAAACCTATTTATGATACGTTCTTTATATGAGTAGGTACTCCTGTTCTACTTCTAAACGGTCCTTTTATTGAGTGTGTTCGCCAGTTTTTGGATTTTAGTGACATTTGCATACCGTGTCTTCATCAGTCCGTTGACATTTTGAATTCACAGCTAACAGAATTCCAACTTATTATAATAGGGTGAATCTATTGGCCCAAAATTATTGGCGATTAAATTCATGGAAAGCTTCACGTTGCTCCTGACTCCTGATAATTCTGAAAGAAGTCGTCCAGAAGGTATTTAATCTTTGAGCTTCTTGAGTGTGATGTTTCTGGTTTTCCTGTTAAACTGAATTTTTGTTTTGCTGTTCACCTTCAATATTTATCAATGTTACTTTCTGTAGCTCTCAGGACAACTTGGACCTTCAATCCGTCATGGCTTGTTGCTGGTCATCCTATATTAGACGCAGATGCACTAATGTCGGAGGCAAATAGAGCTTTTGACATTCTAGTAAAGCTGTTGCGATCAGCTGGTAATCTCCCGGGTGCTGTTCTAATATCTGTTGTCAATAGGTGAGCTTGCATGTTCCATCTTTTCCTAACTTCTACACGCTTCAAGCATAATTTTTGCAACACTTCCACCATGGTATATGCTATTTCACATTACTGATTTTTTGTCTTCTAGGTTATGAATACTTGAGAGTAACAACCATCAGTTGGCAATGCACATCCTAATATACTCCCTCCGTCCCATACTTATCGCTACTTTTCGTTGACCCTATTTGAACTTTGACTAACATTTTATGCTAAACTATTAATCTCCATAATTTTTTTTAATGGTTATTAAATCACCAATGGAAACATTATCAATAACCATCTTTACTTTTTTATAGAGATTAATAGCTTTGCATAAAATGTTATTCAAAGTTCAAATATGGTCAACGAAAAGTAGCGATAAGTATGGGACAGAGGGAATAGTTGTTTGTGGGAAAATGACGATTAAGGCGTGAAATAGGAATGTGCTAATTGGTTGAATAACGAGAACGGTAAATTGAAAGAGTTGGAAATATAAAGATTGAGAAAGAATGGAAGGTCAAGTGAAACATAAGTACAACGGAATGAAATTTCATGTGGCCAACTTTAAGTAGTGCATTGTGGAGTTGAGAGAAACCTTGTGGACTGTTATGAAAGCTTCATTACGTTTCTTTTCTGCTAGAACTTCAAACATTCATGTAATAACTTTAAGCACCGATCTTTTTATATGTTATCATCAATGCTAATTTTCTAATTACCAAAGTTCTTTTTTTAAAAAGACTTTTTTTAGCTTTAGTTAATTTTCTGACCTGGCCCGGCCCGGCCCACACTTGAGCTTTGGTACAAGACCGCAGGCCAGTATTTCTACATTCAAGCGTAACCGAGCCAAATATGAGATCACAAAAGAACATATGAGCCGTGCCCTTGCTTGAGTCTCAGAATTTCAATCGAGCCTTAGACGAGTTTGGGCCCTTCCCGATCATCACCGAGCTGAGCTTGATAATCTACTCTTTGGCTCGTCCGGCTCATTTACACCGCTGGTGCAAATCCATGTAAATGACTTTGTTAGTTCATTGTGGTGTTAGAAGAAACAAACCTGAATGGTGGGTTCATCTCTATTTTTGTTTTTGGTCATCCTAATAATTAGTTTTGTAGGCTTATCTTCCTACTTCTTGTGCCTCTCAATATCTCCCAAGTCACCGTGTCAAGTTAAATATTCTGATGCAATATAGGTTTTGCATGCAAATTTCAAGTTGGGTAGTAGTTTAAGAGTAGGCTCAGTTCTTTTCTTGCTACCTCATAGCATCTTAGAGTTCAAACTTCAAACTCAATCCTTGCTTTACTCTTTCTGGAATGGGCTTCGTAGTTGTTATGGTGATATTTGGAGTTCCTTCAGCTTATGGGTAGGTTCTTATCCTCTTTCTAGATAATAGTTTACACCCGCGATGTTGTAGCTGCTTCTTAGTCATAGATGAAGCAGCTGGATTTACCTCTTTCCATTTTAATCGTATTATAGTATGGCAATATCTATGCGCTTCTGCGCTTCTGTTTGCTGGTGGCATTGTTATGGGGCGATGAAATATATTTTTAATGTGGATGCTAAATTGCCGTTTGGCCTCAGCTTTACTGTTCATAAATTTGGAGGGATTATTGAAGTTTGTAAGCTGGTCGTAGTACATCCATCTTCTACTGCTTTTTTATGGTATTGTTGCAGCATGAGGTGCAGCGCCTTATCCAAGCTTTATTGGCATTTGTGGTGTGCATGGGACTGCTGAATCGATGTTTCAGATCATGTAGAAGGGAATTAACTGTCAGAGGCCGTTTAATTTACTTCATTTTGGTATCAAAACGAAAAATGTGTAGTTACATCATACTGACACTGCTTGAAAATGTTTTTTTTTTTTTTTTCCACGTTTTGAAACACATTGAACAGTTATATTGATAGAAACTATTCTTTGAAATGGCGGTGTCAGCTGTATATTACTTTATTGCTTTTGCTGTGAACCTTGCATACTTCTATTTTAACTGTTGAAATCAGTTATGGTGTGGATTCAATAATCTGCTTTTGCAATCAATATCAGCAGTCTATACTACTTCTATGTACTTCCTCGGGTATATAACTTTAGTTACGAGAAACAAAAATTCTTAGTTTTTTCTCACTCTTCTTTGTTTCTTCTCCAAATTTTCACACGTCCAGCATGTTCGCTTAGGAATTTGTTTCTCGCGTAGAGCTCTCTTGTGGTAAGGTATTTGTTCAGCAACTATCATACTGGACTTGAAAAAATATATATTTAGTTCAATACATTCTCCAGTGACACGTCCTTGGTTTCCTTACCAGATTCAGCTGCAACAATCTGGTGACACAAGCATTTTATATGGAAAATAGAATCTCCTGAAATGCACAAAAATGCGTGTATATATTCTTCGCATAAGGCCATGGATTTTTCCTTCAAAATGAAAAAGATACATAATAATGTGGACTTCCTTCAGCCATTTTGAAAGCATGGGTTACAACCGAGTTGTGCGCTTACAGGAACTAGGAGCTTTAATCTTTTTGGGCACAATACTAGTTGGTTCTCAAGTTGTGGTGGAGCTTATATGAAAATGGGCTATATCTGTCCATCCCTTTCAAAGGAAATAAACTTAGCCATATAGATTTATAATTATAAGAAAAAAAGACTAGGGCGATAAGCTGGAAGTTTGCCCCCCTTTACTTGGCAGTTGTACGGGCAAAAGTTTGCCCCTGGTTGCATGGTACCCTGACAGAGATATCAACATACACTGGATGCTTGGGTTGATGAAGGAGGATTTTCTAGGACTCATTTGAGTTTATTCTGTATTCTTGCCCATTTAGTACGCACATTAGAGTTGTAGAGTGTTGTTTGTTTGTGGTAGTTGCTTGTATGCAGCATGATTTATCGCCCGACGTGGAGGCAATTTATGTTTTGGTGCATGAATCATATTGTGATGCTCTGTGTCCTTTTTAAAACTCATGGTGCTTGGATGAGGATGAGGAGAAGGAGTTAATTTAAGCCAATCTTATAATACATGCTCTTTCTGTCCCGGTTTAAGGTTCTTAGTTTGACTTTGCATGCTCATTATGGAATCGATGAAAAACCAATGAAAAGTGGGTCAACAAAAGTTGGGAGTTAAGAATATAATTGTCCAAAACACTATTCATAAAACAAGTGGGTGAAAACCAGGGTTGCACGATTCATAGTTCGTCCGATTCGAATTCGCAATATGAATTCGCGATTCGCTCAACCCATGGAATCCGATACGTAGAGTATTTCAATTATTGCGATTCGCGAATTCGCAAATGATTAGTTTGTGGGAATAGTCTTTGGGGTATTTGTAGTGAGGGACTGATAACTGAGGGTTAGCAGCTCCTTGATATGAATGTTGTGGCTTTTCAGTTTTCTAGAGTTGTTTGAAGTTATTCTTGGAAACATATCATTGTATAATGTACAATATTTATTTATTGCAACAATGGCTTTTCGATTTTTGAGGACATTAATTGCGAATCCAAAGAGATTTTTCAAGGTATCGGAACACGAATCGGAGATAATGATTCGCGAATTGCATCGTATTAATTCGGTATCGAATTGCGAATCGATACGCGATTGGATGCCATGGGGAGCGAATCCTGCAACCCTGGTGAAAACTAGGTTAGGTAAGTAACGGTTGTTTATAATTAAATGAACTTTATGAGGACAAGATTGTCCAAAACACCGTTCATACTTTGCCATTTATGGAATAAAGCAACGAAGAACCTTAAACTGTGACAGACCAAAAAGGAAAGTAAGAACCTTAAACTGGGGTGGAGGTAGTATATCTTTTGCTCTTGGTTATAGTGGGGAAAGTTTACTTGGATGCAAGAGAATAATGCTATACAAACAGGATGCAAGAGAATAATGCTATACAAACAGACATTACGAGTACACCTCATTCAATGCATTACATGGATGAACTGTAATGTGATGCGTATAGGTTTATACAATCATTTGATTGTTGGGTATATACTTTTCTGTATATGTATTATTTTCCTACCAAAGATACAATGTATATGGTATCAGATGTGCTAAGTACCTGTAGATGTAGACTTATTGCAGTATCCTTCTGTTGCTTCTTTGCACACTCTGTTGCTTCTTTGCACACTAAGGCTTCTGGTGATCTTATTAGTGATTTTCATGAGAACTTCAATGGCATTTCAGTGGCCATTTTGGGACTTGATAAATAGCCTTTGATAATTCTTCTTATCATGTGCTTTGTGGGGGCAGAAAGCGAAGGTGGTTGTATATTTTTTTTTTCTTTTCAATAAGCAGCATGGTGGTTGTACTTTTGATGGAAATATCAGGTTCAGTAAGGAAATGGAGGTCTGCTTGTTGACAGATTGCTGTGAATTGTTTCTTTTTTGAAGTTAGATGTGAGTTCCATATCTAATTTGTACTCCCTTCGACCCGGAAAGTTAGTCCCTCTTTTTTTTCATTGTTCGTTTGAATGAACTTTGAGCAATAATTTAGGTTACGTTTAATTATCCTAATGAGAATCTTAATTGTTTATTGATGATGTTCATAATGGTGTATCAATAACAAGTTTTAGATTTTTATTAGGGTAATCAAAAGTAACCTAAATTATTGCTCAAAGTTCATTCAAACTAACAACGTATAAAGAGGGACTAACTTTCCGGGGCGGAGGGAGTATTTGATTTCCTTAGGAACTACTTTGTATAAAAGTACTGGAAAGTGGGGAGGGGGATCTGAGTAATGTGTATTTTTGAAGGATGCTGTTAGTGATGGAGCAGATTAGTGGTAATTGGAGTTCACTGTGTTTTGGTTCTACTTGAAGGCTGTTTGAGCTAGGAAACTGTGATTGGTTGATGAAGTCGATGTTTTACACCGTGATACAGTTTTGGATTAATTGGTATGATATCACTAATTATTTGTTTGGCGAGGTTTTAATTTTGGTTGCGGTAATGGTTGTCTAGGGAAGCTTCAAGAGTGATGGTAACTATTAGCTGCTAAACCGTGGTATGTCCTTTGTATTGTGCGTGTGACATTTTCACATAGATGTATTGATAATGTCAACACTAAGCTAGGGTGTGTGGTTTAGGGGAGCGGACATATAAGCCTAGATAAGTCATCAATTTTGCAAGTCATGGCTGCCAAATAGGCCTGGTTCTTAATAGAACTAAATAAAGCATATTTAGTAGTTAGTGATTGAGGGCCTTAAGTTTCATTTCATGTGAAACCTCATACATCTCCCTAATTATTCCTCTCACAGTAGCAAAGACATTGTAGCCTGGTCAAATGCTCACATTACCGTTTAGTTTGTATTCTTTATCCCCCCCCCCTCTCTCTTTTGGCTATCATGGTTCATGCCGAAGCTTCACACAATTTATCTTTTGTTTATCTTATTTCTTGTTTATTTTCTCTTCCATCAGTCATTTTTTTTGGATAGGAACAGTCATTGATTATACATGAATATTTGTGTCTGCAATTGCAAATTACAAACTTCCATTTAAATTCTGGTTTTTGGCTTCAAACATTCTTGTAAACTTTCTTATGCTCTTGTTCCACCTTGGGTTCTATTAAGAGTTTCCTTACATAACTTGGGGTTCCATGGGCCCTTTTCATGTGCACAACCAGTAGTTCTAGTTACTACCTTTTTTGTGCCGTCATTCCTGATTTGCTGTCTGTTTTGGATGCACAAAATCATTCGCACTTTTGTGTGCAGGAAACTTTTGTTTGCAACGAAAATCATAGCTTTTATATATTATTCTTGCTGTAGTTAAGACCTCATTTTGTGTAGGTCTTTCATCAAATATCCAGTTTTAGCTTCTATAGACTATATTTTACTTTTTATGGTCTAGCCATCCAGTTGTTTGTTATCATGCCAGTTTTGTGTATGCAATTGTATCATTGAACAGGGAGATAGTTTGAACGTTGAGTGCCTTTTAGAACTTACGAGTGACTTTATTCTCATCCGTCTTGTTAACTTCTTGTATGTTCTCTTTGATTCTCATGTCATTGACCTGGTGGAACTAAAAAGATCAAGAATTATTTTTAATACTTAAAATAGTGAAATGTGAACTCTGCACAGGCTTTGGATCGAAGTATAGGCTAAGGTGGGAAATGGGATTTGGGAAAAAAGAAACTTATATTCTCTGAATTGATTAGGTTAGATGGACAGTGAACATTCTGAAATGGGATGCTATTTTTGTGATTCATTGTTTCTTATTCTGTTTAGTCATCCAAACCATTAGTCTTACAACTATTTTATCACTGAGCTCTTAAAGTCTAGCCATCCAGTTGTTTGTTATCATGCCAGTTTTGTGTCTGTATGCAATTGTATCATTGAACAGGGAGATAGTTTGAACGTTGAGTGCCTTTTAGAACTTACGAGTGACTTTATTCTCATCCGTCTTGTTAACTTCTTGTATGTTCTCTTTGATTCTCATGTCATTGACCTGGTGGAACTGAAAAGATCAAGAATTATTTTTAATACTTAAAATAGTGAAATGCGAACTCTGCACAGGCTTTGGATCGAAGTATAGGCTAAGGTGGGAAATGGGATTTGGGAAAAAAGAAACTTATATTCTCTGAATTGATTAGGTTAGATGGACAGTGAACATTCTGAAATGGGATGCTATTTTTGTGATTCATTGTTTCTTATTCTGTTTAGTCATCCAAACCATTAGTCTTACAACTATTTTATCACTGAGCTCTTAAAGTCATGCACTGACCCCTGATACATACTTTAAAAATGATATGCTTACTTTTTTTTTTTTTTTTGTTGTTGTTGTTGGTTGTTCTTGTTGCAGTCTTGCAGCCATAGGTAGGAAGAGGCCAGTCCACTACAATTCCGTTCTCTCCGCATTGCTTGATTTTCATCTTAACTTTGAGGCAGCAAAAGGTGTTCATACTGCCAGTGTCCAGTATTCTTTAAGATCTGCCTTTCTAGGGTTTTTAAGATGTACCTATCCACCCATTTTAGAGGTAATTATTTGTTAAACTGAATTGAACTTAAAGATTCTTTTAATTGTGAGTGTGTTTGCTATTTGTGTCTAGTCTTAGATTGCTGAACCTTAGATTGCATGGATAAAATTCGTTCAATGATTGGTATTATAGTTTTCCTGTCTGTACATTTTTTATTTTCAATCCAGTTATTATGTGTGTAGTACTCCCTCCAGCTTGTTTATAAGCAAAAAAGTACCATATTTTGGTGGCCTTAAACATAAGCAATAATCATTAAATATAAGTGTATTCAATACTCTTTTCCTAACCGCTAATTAGTTTGCCCTTTTCAATGATAAGTGCACATTTCCTATACATATATACGAGGATATTTTAGTAATTACAACCATATTTGTAATAAAATCAAGGCAATCAAACCAATTTAACTAACTTTCTTAACTTGTGTGGAAGTGGTTAATTTTGCTTATATTTAAGGCAGGAGGGAGTACTATTTTGAGTTATGGTATCTAGTTCCCTTAGGGTACTGGTTATAGTCTACGAGAGGAAACATTTCACATACAAATAACATGGGAGTTAGTGCAATTGGAAAGGATCCCAACAAAAGTAGTTCTATATACAGGTGCTGTGCTTAAGAGGTGCCCTTAGGGAACTAGTTGTCATTTTCCTCCTCTTTTATGTTTTGTTGCATCTGATGCCGATTGAGCGAATATTGCCTGATACATTTTTTCTGGATCACCGAGAGCAAATGTTTGATAACCAGCGGGTATTTTCTGACATTTACTCTTCAGTGTTCAGTCACATGAACCTTTTTGTATTTTCTAATTGTCCCTGTATCTATGATTTCCTTTGTTGAAGCTATAAAGTTGAACAAGGAAAATGTATCTGGTTGGTCATTCGTAAAGAAGGCTTCGGTGTCTTTTGAGAAATTATAAAATAGGGCCTAAACTCCTCAGAGTGGTATCTTAGGGCCTGACATTCCAGTTTCGTCAATTTAGGGATCAACGGGTCTGATTTTACCCAAATAAGGGTTTCTTAAACCCTAATTTGATCAAATTCTGTGGACTTTAGGCCCTACTTTGTAATTGTATGGAAATTGTTGAGCCCTAAATTGACAAAATTTAACAGGGTTTTTGCATGGAATCGTCAAAAAGCCCTGATATGGGAAAAATTTGTCACATTGAGACCTAAAGTGACAAAATTGAAATGTGGGGCCCTAAATCGGTACCACTCCGAGGAGTTTAGGCCCTATTTTGTAATTACCCCTTTCGAAGTTGTCCTTGATGTGTCACTTTGAACTTCTTTGAGAGCCAAATGCCCGCAGGAGTTTTATAATGCCATGCTAATGCACAATATCGGATTAAAGGCCCATGAAAGTTTATTTGAAACACAGCATCTGAACTTATGGCCATGGGTATATCCTGTACTTATTCTTCCTTTGCCTTTCCATTTTTCTTTCAGTCAAGAGATATGTTGATCAGGGCTCTGCGAGGCATGAATGCTGGTGATGCGGCGGATCAGGTTATCCGTCAAGCTGATAAAATCTTGAGAAATAGTGAGCGTGCATCACGCGATGCTCGGTTAAGCAAGGTAGTTATTATTTTTAAGTCGTTGGTCAAGCTGTCCTAAATATGCAAGTTCCTTCCGTCCCTATAACTCCCTAAATAATACGAATCTCCGTTTTCCAGGAGGAGCAAACACCAAATCAGGTGCTTCTTTCAGGGGATCAGACGAAGAAAAGGCCCACACCAATGGATCTCGAAGATTCAATGGATAATTATGATTCCAAAAGGATTCGTTATAATCCTATTAACCATGCATCTTTACCAGTTCAAATGAGTGACAGTGGGCAGGATAACACTGTTAATGGAGTATCCCCCAAGGTTCCTTTGTTGGATGGTGGTTTGACTCCTGTTGAGCAAATGATCGCCATGATTGGTGCTTTGATTGCTGAAGGCGAAAGAGGTGTTGAATCACTCGATATTCTTGTATCAAAGATCCATCCTGACTTGTTGGCTGATATTGTCATAACCAATATGAAGCACCTTCCTATAAATCTGCCTCCATTAGTGAGCTTCGGTAACCTCCCAGTGACTAAGCAAAGTGACCTTTCAAGTGATCCGTCCCAGATGTTGGCACCAGTTACTTCTACGATTTCTACACATGCTTCCGTCCCTCCACCTTCGAATGTTCTCTCATCATTGTCTGATACACCCACCATTTCTTCAGCAGATACCAAGCGTGATCCACGAAGGGTGAAATAATCCAGCTTATATTACTAGTATTATAATTTTTTTTTTTTTTTTGGTATGTTATTATATCATATTTTCACCAGTAAACTTTACCCTTTTTCAAAATGTTCTGACTAAACTTTATTTTTCAAAATGTTCTCACTGAACTTTCACAATTTTCAAAATGTGCTCACATTGTTAACAAATTCGCTAAAAATCTAACGAAATTTAGCCATGTGACTTAACATGACTAATGTTCGTGAAGATTTCAACTGATATGTTAACGTCGTTGACATGTATTCTGAAGATTACAAATTAATTAATGTAAAATGTCATTAGCTCATAGTTTATAGGAAATAGTACTAATTAATTCCTCCAAAAAAACCATTAACCCTGGATCGTGTAAAATGAAATTAGTCATGTGAGGTCATTGTGGCTAAATTTCGTTAGATTTTTAGCGAATTTATTGACAGATTGAGCACATTTTGAAAATTATGGAAGTTCAGTGAGAACATCTTGAAAAAAATAGTTTAGTGAACATTTTGAAAAGGGCTAAAGTTCAGTGATGAAAATATGGTTTTTGCCTATTGGTTAATAATGTAGTGCATATGATATAAAACAAATAATCTTACTTTTGCAGGATCCTCGTCGCCTTGATCCACGGCGCATTGCAGTACCACATGTGGTAGCGTCATCGGAGCATATTGTGGAAGATACAACAAGTAGGAATCTATCTGCTCCTGTTGAGGAGGTTGTTTCCTCCCTCCCATTGAATAAGCCTCTTTCAATGCCTGTGGTGACAAGTGCAGTACATGTTGTACCCAAAATAGAAGCTGGCTTGTCCACCTCTGATAACTTAGTGTCTTCACGAGTTGACTGTTTTGACCTAAAAGAGGATGGTCTCGATAGAGAAGCTAAAAAAGTTTCCCTTGACCCTGAAGGTGATGTTGTTTTAGATGTTTCGCTTTCTCCTGTTCATGAAGTTTTCCAGGATTTGGTGGGACCCGAGGCATCTGATGGTGTAGTGACAGATGAGTCTTACTCATTATACTTGCCTGAAACTGATCAGCTTTCTCCTCCTGGTGTGGACACATCCGTCTCTGAAGAATCCGGTTTAGATTTACCTATAATTCCCTTGTACGTTGAACTGTCGGAGGAACAACAAAGAAACATCAGAAAATTAGCCATTGAGCGAATTATTGATTCATACAAGCAATTACAAGCGACAGAAAATATGCAGGCGCGCATGGCATTGCTTGCTCGATTAGTTGCTCAGGTGGGGGTCGTCTCCTATCTTGGTTCGTTAACATTAGTGGAATTTACTGCTTTTTCCCTTCCTTCTTTCAGAGGATTTTTTATTGCTTCTATCGAAAGCTGACATACATATGATTATTGATTGTTTTCTCTTTGACATTTATGTAAATATGGCTATGGTGTCATGGATGATTGATTTAATCTATATTGATTCTACGAACTGAATCTTTTTTTTCCTTTCTATTATTCTCTTACTTTAGCTTAAATCCAAAAAAAGGTGCCAAATAATACTCAAACAAGAAATAACAGTGGTGCGTCTTCCAGATGTTAACTTGCTTGTTCTGTTGACTGTGCAAGCTTTTAGAAGCAGCTACAATAGCAAAGTTACAGCAAAAGGATCTAGCATACTATGCAATCTGGTAACTTTGCTTATAAAGATGGTGAGCTACAGGTCATTCATCTCCAATAGGCTGCTTGGTTTTTGATGCTTAAATTGCTGGATGTTTTGTGCAATCCAACTTTTAGATTTGGAGACCAAGTATGGAAGAATACATATAACATTATTTCCCCCCAAAAAAAAATTAAATTTCTCTGATACGTATCTACTTGCTATTTAGAAGCTGAAGTTCTTTAAGCATGCTGGTCATCTCAAAGTACATCTTTTAGGGTACCAAGTGAGAATTTCCTAGTGTATACGCGAAACCACTTTCTATCGTTGCATTCCAATTGATCAGCTGTATTCTAGATTATGGAAATCATTGTGATCAACTTATCCAACACGTCATAGCCTGTTTGATTTTATGATCCTTCTTTTTGGAGCGTGCCATATACTGTTGGGCCTTCTTTCTATCAGCTTAAGGTTTCATGAACAGGAAAATAAAACGTAGCAATTCGTTTGACAAGACAGGGTGGCAATGGTTACCCGATAGGATTTCCTGTTTGATTGAATTTGACAACTGGTGCTGAGAAGATGTTTGCGAGGGATAGTGATAGATTTTGATGTCTGTTGACCAGTTTATATGCTCTGACTTCCCCTTGTTTTTCTTCCCTTTAACCTGTACCTGGTGGTAGATGGTATTAGCTGGCTCTTTCATGATCCAAATCTTGTCAGATTTTTCTGATTAAAAAGTTGATATATTGTACATAACCTACTGTAAATCTGCACGGACTAACAAGCTTTGGAGAGGTGGACAGCTGAGCGAAATTTACTACAAATAACACAATTTGGTCGCTATTTGTCTTGTCTTGTGGCTTCTCTGTTTAAGTTTTTGTGAATGTCTCCTTTTTCTGGTATTGAGAGAGTAATAAGCTTGTAGATTCTTTGCAGCTCTTACGTACATTGCTGATAGGCTTGTTTGCTTAATAAGGGTATTTTTTTTTTTTTTTTTACTAAATGCTGTTGTATTGGGGTCAAGAGCCAAGGGGAAAATTTAGTTGTTGTATGCGAAATCTCATAGGATGCTTGAGTTATTTGGAACAGCTTACCTTTAAATTAAGTTGACATTGTAATCTATGTTTGACATAATGTTTTTATTGAGTTGGTATTCTTTTCCACCTTCTGCTACAGACTTACTGGCATCCTTCTTAGCTGTTTTTGCAAAGGTTTTGAGAATTTGTGAAATAGAATTTCATGAGATTATTTTAGATACCCGCTTTGGCTCTGGGAAATTTCTTTCACTTTACACCTCCTGCAAATTCTTTAGCGAGTTTATTCTGATCTATTTAAAATGATTTTTCAAATTTTCATAATGTGCTTATCAGTTGGTCTGCAGGTGTGTGGAGAGTTATATTTGAGATATTATGATATTTTTATTGATTGGCTTAGGTTTGCATGTTATGTAAATTGTAACTTTCTACTGGTTCTCATTTTTTGCTTTCAAGTTTATCTGAGTTTTTATCTTCTCAGAGGAATTATTTTTTCTCTCTCTCTCTCTCTCTCTCTCTCTTTTCTCCTTTATAGAAATATCTTTCCTGTTTTTTTTTTTTTTTTTTTTTTTTTTTTTTTGGTTTTTTGGTACAGGTACAACTTTGCTGTTTTCTTTTTTCTTTGAGGTTCAAATAAATTTAGTTTACATCTTAAATGAACTTTGGTTTACACGCATGTCAAAAGCAATTAGGATGGTATTTGAGGTTGCTTGCAGTGTTGAAGCTGTGCAGAAATTATGGTAGTTTAGAGTTCAGGATTGCTTACAATTGATCTCTTGTTGGTGTTGGTTTTCTGTTGTGAGAATTTGAGATGATTTGAAATGTCCGAAGCGGAAGGAAACCAAATGCGTTTCTTCGTTTGGTGTTTCTTTTTTACCTCTTATAAATCTTTTACAGACGTTATCACATAGTGTTGCAGATTGATTTTGTAATTGAATAAACTACGTATAATCATTTTGGTAGGAATCTATGAAAGGTCAAGTTAGGAACTAAAGTTTAAGGCATGAGCTTCGTCATGATCTTTCAGCCTGGACTCGGCCTCCTGAACTATGTGCTTTTAACTTTTGTTTTATGTATTACAGGATTCTGATTCTTCCCTCTTCACGTAAGTCGTTACAAATACCAAAGGAAAAGAAACATAAAATGAAAATATCAAAACATAATTTGCGTATTGTTAAGTGGCATTATACTGAAGACTATTTTAATGCTTGGTTGTCAGCTTTAACGTGATATTCCATCGAGTGATGACCGTCTGCTCTGTTTCTGCTGTTTTTTTTTTACTTGATTGTTTGTTCAGTTGAAACTTGTACAACATTCTTTCATGAACTGTTTTAGTTGTTTCAGCTTCTTGTCTTATGACCTGTTTCATAACAAGCTACTCGGCTGAAATTTATACTTCCTTCTCTAAGATTTAATTAAATGTTCATATTATGGTGGGCTAGCGGCGGTAGTTTTGTGGGAACTTTTCAGCTGATTTTACAATTATATGACTGATTCTTCTAGTTTGACGGCATCCCTGCTCCATATGTGTTTTTGGCGTATGTGGTCAGTGTTGACTTCTTATATTTCTTTTGTAGAGTTCATGGATAGTTTTCTGGTTGGCTAGGTGCTTTAGTTGAGTATACTCCGTGTACAAAGGCTGTGTCACCTTATTTAGCGTCCTTTGTCTGTATATATACTCCCTCTGTCCCGAAATGATCATCCCACTTTTCTGCCGTTACTATGAATGAACTTTATGCAATAATTTTAGGTTAATTTAATTATCCTAATGAAATTGTAAATAATTGTTAATGATATTATATTTTGTTGTGTATCAATGACAAATTATAGATTTTCATTAGGATAATTAAATCAACCTAAATTTACTGCTTGAAGTTTATTCGAGTAACGACAAAAAAGTGGGAAGATTATTCCGGGACGGAGGGAGTACATCTTCCTAAAAAGATATTGATTCTTCTACCTTTCCCCAAAAGTTGCTGCATTTCCTAGGAATTTTGGGATATTTACTGAGGGTGAAAAACTTGATTAGCAAAAAGGCCTCATTATCTGAAAAAACCATTTAACAATGCATAAATCATTGGTAGCTTTAAGTTTCGGCATTGGTACTAGTTTTGTCGTTTACATCAATTACCACCATTGCAGAGACCTGCGATCGCTTCAATTGTGAACTATTTAGGAGTGCCACTTGTTAAAACACACATTGGCAGAAACTGAACCATCAGACGTGCCACCAATATGTGTTCACAGATCAAAAATTTTGGTTGACAGTTTTTTCTCCAGCAGATATTTGTATTTTGGGCCTGGGAGGTTACATACTGAAAATCTCATGTCCACTTCTATTTTCTTGCAGACTGATGTCGATGATGATGCAATTGTGATGATACAAAAGCATATTGTTTCAGACTACCAGCACCAGAAGGTATTAGCTTCAATGCTCCTTTTGCCTTCACTGGAAGCTATTTTCCCCTTCTTGAATCTTGCTCTTTTAATTTCCATTTCCAAATTGACATTCTTTCTAAGAATAATTAGCCTGGAGGGTGATGTTTTTGCTAATAAATATTAAATGGCTTAGTTAAGCGCTGGATGATTTGTATTCACTGATATACTTTCATGAATGTTATGTTTAGTTCTTGAATTAAGTAGTGAGACGTTAAGAAATAAAAACACAGCTAAATAGGTCTGGAAAAGAGTTTAACCTATATCGTTTTAATGTTCTTGAAGTATGTGTAGTTTTTCTTAGCACTGTCTTGATCTTCACTAGGTTAGATGTGTTCTATATCTATAATGCCGTCCGTATTCTTCGTGTATTGTGGTTTACTTCATATAACGTTCTTCTTTTCTTTTTCAATCTGATTGGCTGTCGTGCATGTCTATTCTATAATTGTAATTTGTTCTTAAGTGGTATCCTTGAGTTGGTCATTGTTGTTCTACATCAACAAGCTACTCGTAATCGTATGCTACTTTACTGGATAGGGTTAACACACTTTTATGCATCGGATTGTGTTCGATTGCAATATGCATGAGTTGTTTTATGAATTCTGGTCAGACATACTCTACTGAAATTAATATTTTTGTTAAGATGTAATAGTACTCTTCGCAAATTTATTCATTACTTTATGATAGAAAGGGGATTGATCATCATTTATTTCAGCCTGTGCTCCTTAGAATAGATGGGTTGGAAGTTTGCAACGAACGTAGGCTGCTCTGTAAAATAATATACTCCCTCTGTCCTTACATACGATGAGATGATAACTTAAGTCAGATGGGACCAATTTCACAGGCATTATTAATAATACTCCCTCTGTCCCTAGATGAATTTCCAGTTTTGACTTAAGGGAATATTTTTAAAAAAGTTGACTTTTAAGCACTTTGAGTATCATATAAACATAAATATCCTCAATGAATTCACCATATGACAATCGTGGTAGTAAGTGGAAACCAAAATACGATGAGTGACAAAGTGGATTTTGTAACTTCACCAAAAAGAGCACACATTTAGAAACTTTTTTTTTCATAAATAAAATTGGATACTCATTTAGGGACGGAGGGAGTTATTGGACTTTTTACTGTCATTGTGTCCATCAGAACCCAGAGATTACCATTGTCTTTCGTCTGTCTATCACTATAGATGAGTTTCCTCATCAAAGGGTCAGATTGTTTATTCATGACATGCCTTTATTTATTGGATCAACATCAACTCTCTGTTGTCTATGAATTGGGGACCATACCCTCTTGAAACGTTATAGCCTCTTTTAACCTTACATTAGTGTTTTAGGCGATGTTAGGTTATGAAATAAGTCATATGGTTATATGTCTATGTTCAAGATGACTCTAGATATTAACGTTAGAACCCTACATCTATATGCTTGCTAAAAAGTACTTCCTCCGTCCCAAAATGAATGTCCGAAGAATGTTCAGAGAGTAAATTTGAGCATTTTTTGGGACGGAGGTAGTAAAAGATTCTTCAGTGATTGGTTATACTGTGAGACTTCATCTGATGGTTAAATTGCTTTCTTCACCAGGGTCACGAGCTTGTCATGCATGTCCTCTACCATTTACACTCACTTATGGTAACAGATTCGCATGACTCTTCAGTTGTTCGTGTTTTATATGAAAATTTTCTTCTGGGAGTGGTATGTTCCTCTTTTTAGCTATTATTTTAGTTATCTAGAAAGGTCGAGGGTTCATGTATGACTGCTTGCTTGTTGTAGGCAAAATCTTTACTGGATGCTTTACCAGAAACTGACAAGTCTTTTAGTCGACTTTTTGGTGAAGCGCCTTTCCTACCCGATCCTGCTTTGAAGTTACTGGATGATATATGCTGCTCGGATAATAGTGATAAAGATGTCCGTGATGGGGATCGTGTCACACAGGGTCTTGGTTGTTTGTGGAGCTTGATCTTGGGTCGTCCGCAGAATCGTCAAGCCTGTTTGGATATTGCGTTGAAGGTAATCTTGTAATGAGAAATTCATTGCTAGAAAACGTTCCTATTGATATGCTTGTCACTCTCTTTGATTTGATTTGCTGTTGTCGGTTTTTTTTTCTTGCATTTGGGCTTGTGCTAATCGGCTAACCGTCACTCTTTGCATGATCTTTCACATTTGTTATGGTCCGATACTTTATTTTTGGAATTTTTCTGCTGATTCAGCACCTCCAGTGAGGATGCAAATATCTGATTTTATTTAGATTTGAGACACAGCTAGGTAGTGACCATGGTACAAAGGTGTGGTTTTGAACACTGTTCGGCACCTCCATTTTAGAATGAGTTTAGTTTTTGATTGTTTCGTTCAATACTAGAAATATGCTTACTTTGCAGCCAAAGAGATCCTAATAGTTAGTGCAAAGCTCTTAAATAAAAAGTGCAATGAGAAGAAGTAAACCAACAAATCGTAACATTTATACAGTTTTTTTTTTTTTTGGTTAATGACCAATCAATTTCTAGTCATGATATATTCAGTGTAGTAGTGTTCGAAATCGTAGTGTAATATTCCACGCTAAATCATTTTAGTGGTAACTAAGTTCCCATTATGGAAAACTTTTCCTGCTTATATCCCATCCCTAAGTTTCAGTTTCTTTTTCCCCATCCTATTAGTTCTGGGGTGGTGCAGGAGTGCAGGACAGGTGAATGGGGGGCCCATTCACCTTGTCCCCTTATTATAATGAACTTGAAAAGCTTGAATTGAAGGTGTGCTGATTCGAGTTCACTGAACCATCTGTTGTGTATTCGAGGTAAACCAAACACCTACACAATACGGAGTATCATGGACGGGAGATGGAAAAGCCTTCATCCAAGTTAGATTTAGATAATATCATTGGTAGGATATGCAGGGTCCATTGGAGACCAAGTGATGCATTGGTGAGGAGGCCTGAAGAGTGGAGAAGTGATACGATGGTGAGGGGTAGGGGAAGGACTAAGAAAAGTGAGATGAGTTTACTTGGATTAGATGAAAATATGGCGTGGAAGAGGCCGGCGTGGAGGGAAAAAATTCATATGGGTGATGGTGTTTGATTTTCCTAGTTTTGTTTTCTTCCCTTATTTCCCAAAATTTCATCCTACCTCTTTCTTTTAAATTTCTTCTTAACTTTCACGTTATTTTTTAAATTTCTGATTTTTTTCGTTGTTCTTTTGCTTTTTCTTCTTTCCATTTATTTTTGTTCATTTCTCTATCTCTCTCTCTCTCTCTCTATATATATATATATATATATATATATATATAGGTAGGTAGGTGCTCAAATGAGAACCTAAATATCGTGAGAACCGTGAGAAGTTGGATACATTAGGTAAGAACCTAATGTATCCAAGTAATGTATCCAATGTATCCAAGCGAACCATTGGATACATTAGGTAAAAACCTAATGTATCCAAGTTCTCACTGTTCTCACGATATTTAGGTTCTCACAGGAGCACGACCCTATATATATATACTCCCTCCGTCCCACCTCACCTGAGACTTATTTCCATGTTGGTCCGTCCCACTTCACTTGAGACTCCCTAAAATGGTAATCTTTTTATAATTTTATATTCAATCTACCCCACCCACTCATTCTCCCTTTTAATTTTCCACCACACAATTCATTCAACCAACCTACTATTAACCCCACTCATTCTCTCTCTTCATTTTCTACCACACATTTTCCTTATTTTATTCATTTTTCTTAGTTATTGTGCCCACCTCTAAGGTCTCAAGTGAGGTGGGACGGAGGGAGTATATATATATATATATATATATATATATATATATATATATATATATATAATATAATATAATATAATATATACTCCCTCCATCCCAGCACAAGTAGGACTAGAGGAGTGTGCACAATATTTAAGAAAAAATAGTATGTGTGTGGTAAAAAATGAAGAGAGAGAGTGGGTGGGGTAAATAGTAGTGTTAGTTGAATAAATTGAGTGGTGGAAAATGAAGAGAGAGAATGAGTGTGGTAAATAGTAGTGTTGGTTGAATAAATTGAGTGGTGTAAATGAAGAGAGAGAATAAGTGGGGTTGAAACATTTCCATTTTAGGCAGTCTCACTTTTGGTGGGACGGACCAAAAGGGAAATAAGTCTCACTTCTGCTGGGATGGAGGGAGTATATATATATATATATATATATATATATATATATATTCTATTCATTTTCCAATTTTATTCCCACCTATTTCTTCTTTTAACTTACTTTTTTTCTCACTTCTTCTCTTTGACGATTACATATGAGGATTCATGTTAGCCGACCCCAAATTATTTTGGGATTAAGGCTTTGTTAATGTTGTTTGTTGTATCCTTAGCTGGATCCTGAACTTGATTATTTATTTTGTGAAAAGAGCAGACCCAATCATAGACATGTGTTTATCTTGCTTCTGTAGTTGCTTGTCCTGATCCATACTTCTCCAAATTGCAGTGTTCTGTCCATACGAGAGATGATATCCGCGCAAAAGCGATCAGGCTGGTATGCAACTAGAGTTTTGACACTGCCGATTAAGTCATTTAAGCAGTTGATGATTGCCTGTTGAGGCATGAATTTATCTATGAGAACGAGGATCATATGTGCCTTTTAAGTTGCAGTATTTTAAAATTTGCGCTCTGTATGTTGGCCAGGTTTCAAACAAACTTTATTTGATAAGCTACCTCTCAGAGAATATAGAGGATTTCGCATCAAATATGTTACTGTCATCTGTTGATAGGCATGCATCAGATCTTGAACAAAGAACAGAAGGCGAGGTTTGTCTTCTATGTTTCTCAAGTCTTTGCCCATTGATGTTCTTTATTATGTCTCCCATGCATGACATACTTGCATAATGTATGGAACGTTGTTTTGATAGTATTATCTTGTTAATGCCTGTCAGAATGAAACATGTATTCCATTTTTTTTGTAGTTGTTGCTCATTTATCATGATTTCAATGGTTGTATATGTTCGTGTAGTTTATGTGTCAAGTAGGTGAGTTTTTTATCTTGTTGTTTTCGCGGTTTTAACATTCTGTTACTTATAACGGTCATATGCTCCATAAGTTATTTTATGAGTATTATACTGTCGAGATTCTATTTGTTTTGGCTCTGACTTTCTACGGATAAAAAGTTTCTCTAGTGATATGGCCGTCATTCACCGGGGCTTTGGTTACCGGTCTTTTGATTATCCTACCGTATTGCCAGCATTTTAGTATTAATTAATTGATTAGGGATTATTTTATAGTTGGAAAATCTTTGCTCCTTAATCTGTTCTATCCCGGACCAAATTTGAAATGATGATATATGGGTCTACTCATTTAAAGATTTAGGCTTAAACTTTGGAGTTGTTATTTATTAAATAGTTTGACCAAGGACGCTTACAACAGGCCTTTCCTGAAGGCAGGAGTTCGTTCACTAGACGTACTATTTGTGTGGTCGAGCATTTTGAAAATACTTACTAGAGAAAATCATTTAATCAGTGGAATACTAGATTTAAGTCATGAGACATGTTCCCTTCTGAGTAAATGAGAAAAATATATTTGGAGTCTTTTAGGGACTTAGGGTACCCAGCAGCTTATCAAGAAGAGGGCCAAAAATGACAGGTTGTTTTGAAAGGCTTACCATTATACGAAAAGCAAAATATCAAGTCCATTTGCTATTACCTTCACTATAATGGCTTACCCTTGGTCCACAATAGTGTTGCTTAATTCTTTATAGCCGTTTGGCACTCTACAAGATTTGTGTGTAGAAGAGCTTGTTCGTTCCTTATTATCATCAAATGTTCTCATGTCTGGTATATGTTTGGATCTCATATTTCTTCATGTTGTGTACTTGTCTTTTATATATTTGATTTTGGCTTACGGTTGTATGAATGAAACATACCTCTTATATGCTGATATTGTGCCTGTCTATAGTGACTGTAGAAAGTGAAACTGAAAAAATATCTATTTTGATCTGAAGCACATAGATTCTCGATAATCATGTAATTAGAAGTCGCCTTTCTCCTCAGTTTCTAATGTTTCCTGTATCACCTGATGTCCATCTGATTTGTGTTGCAGTATCTTCAGATCCTGCTCAGTTTTTAATGTTTCTTTTTGTGCCTTTGCTTTATAAAAAGAACATTAAATAAATAGACCAAGGTTGTAGCTGTAGAGATACCTAAACTTATCTTATTCAGGTCATATAGTAGACACATAATTTTCTAGAAGGGAGGCCTGAAGACTTGAACTATTGGTTGTAGACCTGATTTTAGTTTCCCTGGATGTCTTACTATATTGCTATTCTGAACCTGCTTATAGGATGTTGCATTGAGGCTGGGATTTGCTAAAAGGGGGGCCAGGATCATTTTGAAATTAGAAAATTACATGATAATGTATGAATACTGCTCAAATGGGAGTCAAAATGTATCTGGAATGCAATTTTTTTTTCTAAACCGAAGGGTGTGTGTGTGTGTGTGTTGTGATAAAAATGTAATCATTTCTAAACCTGAATGTATTAAATTGTATTTTTTTTTTCCAAATTTAAGGAGGGGTTAAATAACCGTCTAATACTTATGGTGGTTTCACCAGTGATACTTTTTTCCGGTAATCACAACTCATTGTTTCTATTTGTCAGATTGAGTGACATGGCGTCGTCATTTATATGGCTATTAGAATTGACCAACGACCAATGGCTTAATGCATACAATAAGCAGCTATTGCCAACACCAAGTTTTGATAATAATGCAAAATTGTATAGTTCCAGACTTCAGAAGTCGGAAATACAACAAATCCACCCAAAAAAGATTGCTAAAACCTATAAATAAATTATTAAAAAGTGTAGAATGTAAGTATACAATATTTCAGAAATGTTATAAACCGACATTCCAAAGGTACCAACCAATGACCTTCTATTCTTCTGCCATGGTGGAAGCATTAGTATTTATGAATGTTTAATGTTCCCTATTAGCAACATCTCTGAGCGTCCCTGTATTGAGAAATCATTTTTCTAAAGTTTTTCAAGGAAGGATGTTTTCTTTGGCTGCAATTTTAAGTTGGGGGTTTTCCATCTTTCTGTGAACAATACAAACTTCGCCTTTACTTGATAGGCATTGAAAATATATTTTGCTTATAATATTTGAGCACAATACTCGCTGCGTCCCGGAAAGATAATCACACTTTGAATTTGGTAGTCAACATATTTGAACTTTGACCCAAAGTTTATTGAAGTTTAATCATCCTAATGAAATTACAGAAGCCGTGCTTGATGCACCATTAAATATACTATCAATAACAACGTTTAGAATTTCACTAGATTTATTAAAATTTTACAATCAAGTTGACCACCAAAGTCAAATTGGGACTATCTGTCCAGGACAGAGGGAATAGCTACTAGAACACCCCGCTGCTGCTCCACAAAATTTAAAATAAGTCAAACTTTATTGCAAATTTCTGAGGTTGTTAATATAAATCAGATTATGGTTGCAAAATCATTTTTTTTCAAAGAGGATCAATACTGGTTCCCACTCATCCCCTTTATAAAACTAGGAAAAACGTGTAAATTTTCGACCTCCAATTCCTGATTTCAGGTGGAACATGTTGAGATATGTTTTCATTGTCCATTTATTGACTCTTGTCTTGTTCCCATTCTTAAATCTATTCAGTCAGGTAGCCAGGAAACATCAATTAGTGGTTCTCAAACTGAGGCTGGAACTTCTGAGAATGACTCTTCAAAGGGTGCACATATTGAATCTCAAAGTGATTCCTCTCTGTCATTTTCTCAAGCGCAGTGCCAAATTTCGTTGTATTTTGCTTTATGTACCAAGGTGTGTGTGTATTCAACTCCCGAGAACACAAAGAATAGAAGTTACTTTTTACTTTTTATTTTTCTGGCTGGCGCGGATTTTACATTTTTGTCTCTTGTGTTTTTGTTTTTTTTTTTTTTTTTTTTTTTTTGGCAGAAACCTAGTCTTCTTCAACTGGTATTTCATCATTATGGGCGTGCACCCAAGGCTGTTAAGCAGGTCTGTAAATGTTTTCACAAATTCACCAAATTTCTTTTTGTTTGTTAGGTAACCTCTTAAATTGCTAGCATATATTGTATCACATAAGTTCATAAAAATAGAGATGTGGAACTTTGTTTGAGGTGTAGTCAGTCCAATATCTTCCTTACATGGACTTTTGTTGTATCGAATTCCGTACTATGTTTGGCCTTGGACAGTAGTAAGGATTTTTACTATCTAGCGCTAGAATGTTTTTATTTTTCACCCGGGCAATCATAAAGCCCAAAACCATGCAATCATGTGAATTTGGCATGCGATCACAGGTTCTACTTGTTGTGCTACAGTCAAATTACTCCCTGATAAGCTTTTGAGATGATATATGTATATTGGTCAACCTCTTCAGCAATTGATGTACTATCACAATGTCTCCAGATTAATATCTATAATAATTTGGTCTGCTTCTAAGTTTTATGTACGTCCTGACATGATGCAGACTATTCACCGTCAAATTCCTGTTCTTTTGAGGGCATTGGGTTCATCACATTCTGAAATGCTTCGTATAATATCTGATCCACCTCAAGGAAGTGAAAATCTTATAATTCAGGTAAATCCCTACCCAGACTTTGGTTGGGAACTATTTGGATATTCTGAACACCTCTCTGTTCAGAATTGTTTTCCTTTATTTTACTGATTTGGTGTTTGTTTTCTCCAAGGTGCTCCAAATATTGTCTGAAGGGACGGCTCCATCTACTGATCTTGTGGCTACCGTTAAACGTTTATATGAAACTAAACTTAAGGTTGCCCATTGATGAATTGTCATCTTGGACTGGTCATGATATTTGCTATCGAATCTTGAATCGGTCTCTATTTTGCAGGATGCAACTATTCTGATTCCTGTGTTATCATCATTCACAAAGAATGAGGTTCGTGACACTGTATTTAAGCATTTTTTTATTAGCTGTTTCATTTTTAAATTAACTATTGATACACTTACACAAATATATTTGGTTTTATATCTCTTTAGATATGATTATTCATAGTGGTGGTATATCTTGTTTGAAATTACCTTAGTCACTGTAATCTTGCAGTTTTTTTGATATCCGATTAAACTGCAAATATTTTAGATGAATATAGTTTGTGATCCTTCTAGGTCTAGATCATATAAAGTTTCAGTGACCTGTTCTTATCAGAGAGGAAATTGTGATGTTAAAAGTATTTTTCTCTGTTCCCTAGGATGCAACTCCATGTGAAATAATTTGGTTTTATATCTCTTTAGATATGATTATTCATAGTGGTGGTATATCTTGTTTGAAATTACCTTAGTCACTGTAATCTTGCAGTTTTTTTGATATCCGATTAAACTGCAAATATTTTAGATGAATATAGTTTGTGATCCTTCTAGGTCTAGATCATATAAAGTTTCAGTGACCTGTTCTTATCAGAGAGGAAATTGTGATGTTAAAAGTATTTTTCTCTGTTCCCTAGGATGCAACTCCATGTGAAATAATTTAAAACCAAACGTGGAACCAGTGTTCTAAAAATCGGCCTAGGCGCTAGGCGGTGGTGCTCCGCCGCGACTTTCTTTAAATCGGCCAAATTCGGCGCTGGGCGGGCTGGGTGGTGCTAGGCGCAGTCGGCGGCCAGGCGGTCTTGGCGGTTTGGGCGCCGCCTAGGCGGCTTGGGCGCCATCATCCTCTGTCTTCAAGTTCGCCGTCCACAAGATCGACGGATAAACACTGTTTCCTGCTGATTCGAAGGTGAAATAGAGGGATAATCGACGATTATTACTTACGGCTTCGACTGCCGCTCAAGAGAAAGAAAAATGAGAGAAACGGCGCTGAGAAGAAAGAGAAAAGAAAGCGAAGAGAGAGAGAGTGACTAGGGTTAGGGTTAACTGAGGAAAGAGAGAGATTCCAAGTGGTGTTATAACTTGTCTGGAAATTGAAATACGTGTGCGGCTACTTTTGTGCGTGCGTGCAACGTGTTTCATTTTGTTTTTTTGTTTTTTTTCCCCTTTTTTTTGGTTGCTGAAATCATGTGTCCTCTAAGTCTATCTATGATGAATTGTGCTTGTGTGTTAGCGGTAAATATACACTGTATTATGAATTATAATTTTGTGTATATTTCATTTTTCAGTCCCATAAAAATAGTTATTAAAATTAAAATTTTAAAACAAGTAAAGGGTGATATGAAATATTTATAATAAATATGTAATTTCTCTGCCCCGCCTAGGCGCTAGGCCCCATTCCGCCGCCTAGCGATTTTTAGAACATTGCGTGGAACACATATTTTGCTTTCTATAGATATATTTGGATTTTGATTTGGTAGGTTTGCCGAGCACACATACACACATTTGCAGAGATTTTCATTTGTGTGATGTGCATTCTATCTATATCTTATGGTTTCAGGTTTTGCCGATCTTTTCTCATCTCGTTAACCTTCCGTTGGACAAGTTTCAAACTGCACTTGCCCACATATTGCAGGTATAAACTGTATCTATATCTTTTTCATAAGTAAAATATTATTTTCAATTCGGTCCTGTACGTCCTGAGGGTGACAACACCTCAAGGATGCCCCTACAATTAGTCTTCCTTTTTATGAACTTAGTAAGACCTGCTAGAAAGCAATTTTTTTTTCTCTGAGGTTCCTATAATTTTGTTCTGCTGCTTGTCATCCATTATTTTTTTTTTTTTTTTTTTGTCTGTTTGTTTGTGCTCCTGGACATGAATATATTGTTGGTTGAGGACCTGCTACAAAGTTCAGTAATTATTACTCCCTCTGTCCCAGAGCAAGTGTCCACCTTTCCTTTTTAGTCTTTCCCAGAGTAAGTGTCCACTTCCTAAAATGGCAAAGAATCTTTACTATTCCTCCCACTCATTCTCTCCCCTGCTTTACTTTTACACTCACAACACCAATCAACTTACTAATCCCTACCCCATTTTCTCTCTCATACCTCACTTTTCATACTCACAACACTTGCATCACTTGCATCACATCCCCCATTTCTTAATCGCCGTGCAAATGGATGGGTGGACATTTACTCTGGGACGGAGGGAGTATTATTTTTGGGTGAGGGAGGAGTTGCAAAGCTAGCATTTGATTGGAAGGGGGTCATAATCTAGGAATGTAAATATATGAGACAGTATAGGAACTTGGATCATAATGGGGTCAAAATCAGAAAACAGTGTTCTTTTTTTAACATTAAGGGGGTCAAAATTCGTAGAGCGGTCAGTAGTAGCGGAAAAAGGTCCTTTCTTTTTCAATTTGAGAGGTGTTAAAAGAGCACAATTTTCAGAATTATAGGTGTTCAAGTAACCTCCAATTGTGTATGTGTCTTTGCCAACCGGGGTGAGGGGGTGTTATTCGTCAGATCAGTTTCCAGGTGCCCAATTTTACCATGTCCACTTTGGTGTGAGCCTTAAATTTCATGGCAAGCTTAAATGTAATTTTACCTACATCCAATTAACCAATCTACATTCTTTTAGTTGTTTAATATTAGGTACTTTGCATAAAATTGCTCTTAATACTGATGCAGCAAAATCTACTCACTGGTGCCAACTGAAGTATAAACACATAATGTTTTGATCTCAGGGTTCAGCTCATACAGGTCCTGCATTGACGCCAGCTGAAGTTTTGGTTGCGATCCATGACATCATTCCCGAGAAAGATGGCGTTGCACTTAAAAAGGTATTGACTTCCTTCCCTCAAAGATTCTAGTTATGCTCACAACTGAAAGCCTAATTGAACTAAAGTAAATTTAGAATTTTTTGGACATTCAGTTTTGGGACGGAGGGGAGTATCATTTTGTTGATTGATTGTGCTTATGTTTATTGGATGTGTTTCCAGGTAATGGATGCATGCTCAGCTTGTTTTGAGCAGCGCACTGTTTTCACACATCAGGTCCTGGCGAAGGCTTTGAACCAGATGGTAAGAATGGGGTATATTTATGTCACTGGGGGCTTCTGGGCGGGCTATTATGATTTGTCTGTATTCTAAAATTTTTGTTTATTAGGTGGATCAAACTCCATTACCTCTGCTCTTCATGAGGACGGTTATCCAGGCGATTGACGCTTTCCCAACTCTGGTACTTAATGTTCTCGGTCTTCAATACTCATTTTTTTGTCTCCATATCTGAGTGACCTGAGTTTTGTTTTCATGCGTTGTTTTTCTGACTATTTCCAGTCTTTTGTAACTAGATTTGTTTTTCTTGGAAATCTTTCTTCATGACCTTCAATTTTTCTGGGCAGTATGTACTGGTGTGTAAAGAAATATTAGTAGTTTATCCTAAGAAGTTCTGACATGTTGTCAGGCAGTCTGTCTTAGTGTGTCAGTTTTTATTTCCTAAGACAGATGAAGTTCATCCCAATAGCAGAATTGGAGTAGATGCCCAAGTTCTTTCTTGAGATTCTGCTGTTATCCCTTTACTTCTTCTCTCTTCATATCATACAAGTTTACAAACCCATGACATTTTGAGCTTAACCCTTATTTAAGGAATGGCCCATATTTGGCTAACCTAGAAATTACAACTACTCCCTCCGTTTCATGTGAATTGAGACCAAAATTTTTGGAACACAAACCAAGGAAAAGTAAGAGAGAGAAATAGGGGGAGGAGGTGTTTGTGAGTGTGAAAAATTAAATAGGAGAGAGAATGAGTGGGAGGAATAGTAAGTTGATTGGTGTATGTGAGTGTAAAAGTAAAGTAGGAGAGAGAATGAGTGGGAGAAATAGTAAAGATTCTTTGCCATTTTGGGCAGTCTCAATTGATGTGGAACGGACGAAAAAAGAAATAAGTCTCAATTCACATGAAACGGAGGGAGTATATTTTAATATTCCATGGGATAATCCGGCAGAAGAATAAGATCTTTTTCTCCTTGCTTCAAGTTCAAGAAGACGTAATACCTTGCAATAAAAATCATGCATCTTGTAATCCCTCCCCCCCACCCTCGATATTTAAATACTTGTACCCGTTCACTACCTATTATGGTCCAGTGCTTGTCTATGATGGTTTGTTCTGTTAATCTGTTTTTACGCCAATATTTACTATGATATGGTGTATCAATTTTTTTCTTTAACTTACAAATGCTATGATACTTTCCAGGTTGACTTTGTCATGGAGATTCTCTCCAAACTTGTTAGTAAACAGGTATGTTCGTTCATTAAGGGTGAAATAATTTCAGATTATAATTAGCCTCTTAAATTCCAACTTACTGTTACTACCATCTAGAGATTCTTTGAGAAAACTCTTTTTTGTGAACGGTCACAGGTGTGGAGATTACCAAAATTGTGGGTTGGGTTCCTGAAGTGCGTCTCTCAGACGCAACCACATTCTTTCACTGTATTGCTACAGGTATTCATGACCCGTGAATATGACACGGTCGCTGAAATTGTTTTTTTTTTTTGTTTTTTTTTTTTTTTTTTTTTCATTTCTCTATTATAAGCTTCTTAACATTTAAATATCGATCACAGTTACCAGCACCCCAGCTTGAAGGTGCTTTGAATAAACACCCTAAACTCCGAAGTCCACTTGCTGCATATGCTAATCAGCCTAGTGTAAAGGCCTCCCTTCCTAGGTATGTTGTTCGTACCCCCTGGCTAATCATTGCTCCACTATTACAGGAATTCACTTGTCATCATTAGCTATACTCCCTCTGTCCCCATAAAGATGTCCCATTTTCGATTGTTTTTTTCTGTACTGTACGCATATGATAGACTACGTACGAATAGTTGGAAAAAAACTTCCGTTTTCCGTACAAGGACCAAATTTAGTTAAAAATACTCGTATTTTTTTAGACCGTATAGTACACATAATTAACATTAAATGTATTATACTCCACGTATATATTTTTTTAGTCAGACCGTATAGTACACATAATTAACATTAAATGTATTATACTCCACGTATATAACTCCATCATATAGATTTTTTTTAAAAAAAATCATTTTTTTTTTTTTTACTATAATACAAATATTTTGTATATTAATCAAATATAATGATAATTAATTATAACATAAAAAATTAATTAATAAGTGAAAATTATTTCTTCATAGCTTTTCTTTTGGAAAAATCACATGTATTAATATAATAGTCTATTGATAATATCTTTTATGAAATTATAAAATGAACTTAGTAGCCATATTGTGTATATATATGTGTGTGTATTAATGTATCCAGCACTAAAACTGAACAAAATGTTGATTTTTCACATGAAATATGGCGTATTTTTAGTCATGCATATTTTATCAATATTCGTACTATAAAGTAATTTTACTGTTCACTTGTTTTCTTATGCCGTATTTTCCAGTGTAACTTTTAAAAAATATTACGTATTAAACTTGTACATTATTTTCAACGTATTATCTGTGTTCTGTATTTAACTATATCTACCTTAGTTTGTCCCAAAAAGAAAGTCTCATTTTCAAAATTGTATGGTTAAAATAAGTGAACTTCCTAAATTATACAACTAAAATATTATGAATAATCCTTTGCTACAAGCATAATTCTTACATTCATCAAGGGTAATGATGGAACGAAAAATATACCACTAAAATGTTGGAATAACAAAATAAAAATATCTTTTCATGGGCCGGAGGGAGTAGTTTAGATGTTGGATTGTACATCTTGTTTTGTGTAATCGCTTCATTTGGTCACCTTGTTATGATAAAGGATACAAGTGTGGAACTATTCGGGAAGCAGTAATCAGTATATTGAAAGCGTAAATTCTATAATAAGGGTTAGAAACGAACTGGGTTTATTTGAAGCTGTATGCCTGATTGGTTGCCTGTATATATGCTCAATTAGAGTAATTGCTTTAATTTTGAATAGTCACTTGATCTGTTGAAATGAGACAAGTGTATACTACTACTAGTCCACCAAGCAGCTAAATAACTAGGCGGACAAGCATTGTGAAGTTTACATATGATTGCAGAAATTTAATAGAGGTCTGAATTTTGCAGGTTGACGTTGCAAGTTCTTGGCCTTGTGAGCGAGTCTCATGGGCAGCAAGGACATAATGTTTCTTCATCGTTCCACACCTCAACCCCAGATAACAAATCTTCCCTTCCTGGTGCAACTCTGACTTAATAGATCTATATAGAGATATATATATGTAGGCATCATGAGAGATAATTGAGTAGGACCCACCCGACATATCAAGCAAGCTGCGAGGTTCATCACTGGCCCACATTTTTATCAGAGATGGAGGTGGCTGAGAATTTGAGCCAGGAATCAACAAGCGAGTCCCTCAGATGCAGCGGAAAGCGTAGAATATTTGTAGTTTTTATTTGTAATTTTTATTTAATCATTCTTTTGTTTGATTATGAAGTCCACCTTTGAGATTATCTTGTTGTATTGTGGAATAATTACGATAGTATTAGTGGTAGTCGCCAATTTGCCATCAGTTCCGGAAAGAGTGAATGTGAAGACCATTTGCAAATAATAGGTGGTACACATAAATTATAAGCTGTTCTGGCATTAGAAAATGAGAAAATTTTGGGGGAAACTAGTTTCTCCCTAAGTTATAAAAAGTCCTGTTTTTATAGGGTTTAAGGTTTAGGGTTTAAAGTTTAAGGGTTAAAAAATGGACTTTTTATAACTTATAGAGGAACTAGTTTTCCCCAAAACCAACTCTTAGAAAATAACAACAAACATTTATATCGTAAGCTGCTTAGCCTAAACAGCCACGTTTGAATAATACTAGTCACAAAATTAAATTTTAGGTGTAATGATTATGTCTCTGTATATTTAATAGAGTGTGACTGTGGCTTGTCCACTATCGATGCAATTTAAATATCACAAATTCATTTTGTGAGCACGATTTAAGTGCTGCTCTTCCCAGCATACCCCTGGTTGGGATGGGTAGGAGTACATGTTTTAATTTTCATTTGAATTATTCTATTTTAAATATGGGTTAATTGCAATTTAGACTTGAAGTACCATACCACCCTTCCAAGCGAACCCTAATATGTTTTTTTTTTTTTTGTCAAATCAGGTCTTGATGATTTAAAAACTCGCCAAATAAGGCATTTTTGATGGAATTCGCTAAAAACTCAGTTAAAAAGCATATGTCATGCACGTGACTAACGGAATTGAGTAGTTTGAATTGCGATTAAGTTTGAAGGGGTTATAAATGACATTTTCAAAAAACAAGGGATGGAAAAAAAACTATATCCCACCTTTTTCCTCCTCCGTCACACACACACACACCCACTCTCTCCCTCACCACTCCCATCTCCATCCCCTCTCTATCCATCGCCGTACCCACCGCCGCCCTTAATCGCCGACCCATATCCCTCTCTTCCCCGTTCACTCTCCTCCTCTCCGACAAAACCCCTAACCTACCACACCCGTCTTCACCATCTCCGGCGAATCTCCCTAGGCCTGCCTCTTTTCTCCTCGCCATTAACCCTTTAAATATTTGATTAAAGTTGAATCAAATCAAAATCAAGATTGTCTTTATTACACACAGTATGTATTGATTCATGAAAGTTTCATGTTCAAATGGTAAATGGTATGGCACAGTTTTTTGAGGAATGAACTGACAACGCAAATTGATTCTTATAACACAATATTTGTAGAACTTTCGACTCCATGACTTCAATAAAATGGTCATGCCATATAGAAAATTTTACATTTGTAATGGACCTTAGACTTTTAAGGTTATGATGGAAACTCGTAAAAATGGGGCAACTGCACCCTTTGCTTCACCAAAATTTTACAGCAAAATCCAAATTTCATTTTCCGAAAGAATATTATGGGAAGGAATTCCACACAGAAAGAATGACCATTCTATCTCCATCTGTCCACTGCTAATTATATGTTCAGCTCTTTCTGTTTCTGTTGGCATGACAACCAGAAATCAACAAGCCACCAACATCACATGACTCCGGGAACTGTTAACAAGAGAATAAAACTTCAAAAATTACTTCTTCCGCATTTAAATGTGCAGAAAAGTAGCACTCCCAACGCCCAAAATGACATTTGACTATTCTAACTTTTTAAGGATATAAACACTTGCTTCACTAGCCATGTTGTGTTTATGCACTTTTAAGCCCAAATTGTTGAAATGGGAATAACTTTTTGGTACAATAAAAAATGCCAAATGGGAAGATCATTTTGGGACGGAGGGAGTAATAATGATTATATTTTTTGCCAAGGAAACCCCCAACACTAAGAGGGAAAAAGACTACATTATCGCATACCTTCTCCAGGGTCTCACATTGAAGACTAGAGATGTAAGCGTTGTCACTTGATTGGAAGGCTGACATCTAGGTTTCTCTCAAGCAGCCAGCCTCCTGGATAACTAAGTTGAATATATTCCAGATGGAGGTGCCAGTTCATTATCCTTGAACATCCTGGGGGTGTACCTTCCATTTGGCTTTCATCTTCAACCACTTGTGCTATAAATGTGGTTTCCTGGAAACACAAGGGTATTTTAGTACTGTTCAACTTCCCATACCATACAAATGCTTCACTAAATACATACATATTTGAGAACGTTTGAATAACGAGCAAGCATATGGCACATACTTGGAAACCCTCCTTCACAGTGTCTAATTGTCGAACCGGAGCTGAGGTGGGTCGTTTCCATCTCTTTGGGTCCCACAGTATGGTGCTGTTGAATGCGAACCCTGACATATCAACATGAAATCTACGAAGTCTTTTACTTTTCTCATTGGTATTCCATCCGATAACTTGACTTCCATTACAAACTGGGCCTTCCAAAATTGCCTTGCTTTTGCTTTGGGCAAGCATGCCAACTGGCCACGTGCCAAAACGACTGCAATTGCAAGACACGATTCATCAACAAGAAAGCTGCGCATGAGGAAATCATATTCCAGCCAAAGAAAAAAACACTCAAGCAGGAGTCCATTTCATCCACATGAAAATAGGCCTCATATGCCCATGTAAATAGAGTAAAAAACAAATATGGGTAACAAACAAAGGAGAGCCTATGAATACGGCAGCCTGCAGTCAATAATTAGTGGGCAAAACACGCATCCTAAGTTAATTAACTCAATATGCAGTTTATTCTATTCTCACACGTCTTTCGCCTCATTGTTTTGGGACCATCTGTGGTCTGAGCACAGACAACCAATTGAAAGCTTATATCACTACTAACGGATGAGGGAAGATGTATCAATATAAATCAACTATTTCGGATGCAAACTGATCAGAAATAAAGAACAACAATATATGCTAGACCAACAGGAGCCTTAATCTCCACGCCAACTGAGACAAAACTTAAAAGGTTGTTCTCTACTTTAAGATTCTGAAATACTCCCCTTACGCTGTCCTATTATGGGATATCTCACTTAAACCTTCCACTTTTAGAGTCATGTCTTCAATCTCCATAATACTGTAAGCAGGGGCGGATCCAGATACAATGGGGAGGGGTCAGCTGACCCCCCTGACTTTCGTCTTTTTTCGATATAGCCCTTATATTTTTTTCAAACTTATTACATTAGCCCTTTAAAATTCACAGTTGACCCCCCCTTAAAAGTTGCCTCTGACCCCCCTCAAAAGTTTCAAATAATCAACTTATATAGTATATAAACAATATAAAATGTTCAAAAAAAAAAAATAACAATATGAAAAATGTAATAAAGATTACTAATCTTGCAAAGTGATTAGTTGCATTAGATTAATACAATTCAAAATACTTCCTAAACTAACATTTCCAAAACTCAATATGTTTCCTGAATTAACAATATAAAATGTTCAAAACAAATATTGAAAATCTTAGTTCGATTAAGTAGGACTTCTTCTCCCTTATTTTTTTTTTTTTTTTTTTTTTTGTATTTCTTCCTATTCATTCTCATGTTTTCTATTCTCATATTTTTACTTACTGCCATTCATCCTTCTCTCTTATTACTTCTTACAAAATATATTTTCTCTTTCTCAAAATAAATATTACTTACTGCAATTCATTTCTTTCTCTCATTACTTCTTATAATATACTCCCTCCATCCAACTCGAATTAGGACAAATTTCCATTCTGAGTGTCCCATTTGAATTAGGACAACCCAAAAATGAAAGTGTTTTATTTAATGGGACCCACATTTACACTCACAACAACTTTCCACTCATTATTCTCTACCCCACTTTCTCTCTCCTACTTCACTTTTCATACTCACAACACATACTCCACTAACACTTTTTCCTTAATCCCCGTGCCCAACTCAAAAATCCTAATTCGGGTGGGACGGAGGGAGTATACAGTCTATGTTTCAACATAAATATTGATCATGATTTAGTAAGTTTAAAAAATTTAATTAAGTTATTTTTTGTGTACATTTAACGAGTGCATATTATTTTAAAAATGATTATTAATTCGAGGATAGAAATATTATCATCAATAACTATTTTAAAAATATATTGATGATAAATATTTTTTTTTTTTTTCCCTAAAATTGGTCAAAGTTTAACCATTTGCACAAGAAAAATTAAAGTGTGATGTTTATTATGGGACATGAGAGTATATTATAAAAATAAGCTCCACATGTTGTGCATATTTTAAGCATGAACGGTTTAATTTTTTTCGTTATGTAAAGATTTGACCCTCCTAACCATAAATCCTAGATACGCCACTGACTGTAAGGTTGAGTTTCCACATGTGAAATGAGCTTTTTATATACACTCACACGTATTTCCAAATATGGCTAACTCCAAGTATACTAATGTATCCTTTAATTATTAGACTTGTCAGATGTGGACTCTTGATCGGACAGAGTAGCAAATACTACAAGGAACAAAGAATGACACAAAAGCAAACATATAGGGATATGGCTCAAGTTTGTAAGACTACAACCACTTAATGAATTTCCATGCACATTTGCTAGACATTCTTGGAGATGGTCCACATGGAATTGTGATAAATCTAGGAATCAAGGAACTCGAGACAAACAGACTCATGAATAGCAAATATGCCCACACAAGAGGAAATCACTCGAAATGCTCTGGACAATGTAGAACGCAAGGTGGAAAAATGTAAGAAGTACAATATCAGCTTCAATACGAATAACAATAATAAGAGGTATAGGAAGACCTTAACTAACTTGGACAACAATAATCAAGAATGTGAGAGGATCTTGCTA
Source organism: Campanula takesimana (assembly GCA_026119855.1). Taxonomy (NCBI): domain Eukaryota; kingdom Viridiplantae; phylum Streptophyta; class Magnoliopsida; order Asterales; family Campanulaceae; genus Campanula; species Campanula takesimana. The sequence continues at coordinate 383,632 of JAOWBW010000072.1, forward strand.
GATTATAATCTTCTGTTGGACCGAACTCCCCAAAAAAATAACAAAAATGGATTCATGCCACTCACACCCCAAGTTTTCATTTCATTTTTCTGTCATACTGGGAACTAGCAAACCGAAACTTCTGGCCTATTATGCTATCCAAGAATAACAAGCATGAGCGTGACAGTCAGATCTGTAAGACACTAAGTCATGTGTAAGTTTGCGAAAACATGTTGCAGTTATAATAGCTTACATTCAATAGCCAAAACAGCATCCAAATACTCGGATCATAGCAATCTATGAACAATAAGTTAAATGTTATGTTGAAGTACCTGATTTCCCTCATTTTCTCAAACAACTCAAGCGAATACATATTATCGTCATCCGCAAAGTAAACAATCCCATCAAGCTTATGTTGCTCAATGTGCTCGAGTGCTGTATTCCGCTGGTGAACGCCTCTATCCTTTATACTAGTGGAATTCTTCATGCACACTAAATGCCTGTACATAATCCCCATCTCCCTCAATATTGCTGCAGTTTCCATTGAAGCTGCATTCATCTCCACCACAATCCAAATAAGTGGAGGAGGTACGAGCCTGAGTAGCTGACCAAGTCTATTCAAGTAGTACGCCTGAAGTGCTCGATTATAAGTGGGAGTGACTATTATTAATTGCTTCCTAGGGCTAAAATCAAACCTCTCCTTCACATCATTCCTCTTCTCAATAGCCAATTCGACATTATCCAACACAAAGTCGTCCTTGGGTGCAGAAATCACTAAATCACCCAAATTCTCCTCAACAGTGACCTCCGGAGCCTTATTTTGGAACGAGAAATCGCGAGCTCCTGCGTCGTCAAAATCACCAAAAGGAGCAAAACCTAGAACGCAACCTAGCAGGAAAAACACCAATAACCTAAAACTCGATTTGCGCCATGTGTATTGACCTTTCCTGGAGTACTTGTCTCCAGCGATAAGTCTGCTGACGCGGACGCTGAAGGTCGATAACGGAGAAGGAGAGTTACCGTTGGATAAATGCTTGTGAGACGCCGATTGGACTGGAAATGGACTCCCTCCGTTTTGGTACGGGCGATTGTGATACGGCGAGAGTGTTCTCCGGATTGAAGCCATAGATCGGATCAATGAGCACAGAATATGAATTACATCCGAATATAAAAGCGAAATTGAGAAAGAAGACGAATGGGTAGTCGTTGAAGACGAATGGGTAGTCGTTGAATCGATGAGTATTTCAGTGGAGTTAGATTGATCGGGAAATGTAATTCCGGCGAAATTGGGGGAAGTTTGGCTGCTTAGATTTGGTGATGATTTTACCGCGGAGAGGGGCGGGAAAATGACGAGCGCCAGATAGGCAGGCGCTGTTGTAGCTAAAGTACGCGTAAGGGGCCCATTACCAGGTGCACGTGGCTAGTTTGGCGTACGCGTCCTGGTAAATCAGTACGCGTCCTGGTAAATCATTAATACCCGTCTCTTTTTAATCTACAAAATTTATCATCTTTTTATCCCACTTTAATTGAGTGTGTTTTGGGGGAAACTAGTTTCCTCAAAACATTATAAAAAGTCCTATTTTGATATAGGAAAAACCGGTTCATTAATAATTCACGGTTCAAGAGGCTAATAAGTAGAACCGGTTAATTAGGGATGGCAACGGGTCGGGTTCGGGGCGGGTTTCATCAAAACCGAACCCGACCCTAATGCCAAAAGGAGTGACCCGAAGGCAAGGAAACCCGAACCCGATCCGACCCGAAGCATACAAAATTATAAAAAAATTAGCTCATATTTGCTTGGGCTCAATTTATGTATAAGCTTAAATTTTAATTAGTTATAGAAATTAGTTTAAAATCATCAAACCTCACTAAAAAACAACTATAAAAATTAATTGAACAACATATGATATGATTAACTAACATAATATCTTGACTTTGTACATGAGGGTGCGGGTCGGGTCGGATCACGGCGGGTCAATATCAAAACCCGAACCCGACCCTAACCCGCTCGGGTCATGAAAATTGCAACCCGAACCCTACTTTTTCGGGGCGGATCGCCTTCGGGTTCGGATCAGGTTCGGTCAAATTGCCATCCCTGCGGTTAATGAATCTAGGGTATAAAACGTGGAAAACACACAGTAGCCTACACACATGCGATCTTTTCGACCGAATTTCCCCTTCTTCCTCCATCTCTCTCTCTCTCTCTTTCTCTCTCTCTATCGCCATTGCAGACGAGATGAGCTTCAAAAAAACGATTGAAAAGGTATGAATCTTTATAAGTTTGTTCATCAATTATCGCATTTTTTTCTATTTGAATTGAAATTGATATTCGAATGAGCTAATTGATCTAATTGAAATTGATTTTCTCCTTATAGAAGATGGATATGGATATGGATATGGATATGGATATGGAGATGGAGATGGAGATGGAGATGGAGATAGTAGATCACAATGTCATTGAATCAGAGGAGAGTGAGATTGAAAAAGACAATGAAGATCAATTTGAAGAGATGGATATCTTCATTTGGCTCAAAAACACCAAATCTACACTTAATTTGAATCATGTAGTCGTTTGCTGCTCAAATTGAAATAGAGATGTTCAAACTGCTCAAATTGAAGTAGAATTGATTTGGTGTAACTTGTTGTTTTAGTATAGTAACTTGGAGTTTTATTATTGTAACTTGATTTTTTAGTACAGTAACTTAATGTTTTATTATTGCAACCTGGTGGTTAATCAAGTTATGTTGTATCAGATCTATACTTGGAATTTTAGTAGTGTAACTTGATGTTTTAACAGACAAACTTGATATTATAATAACATTGAAATAAAGCATTTTGAACATCAACTTATATACAAATTGGTGTCGTTTTAGTTTAGTAACTTAGTGTTTTAGTATTGTAACTTTATGTTTTAATACAGTAAAAAATGCTTGAAATCAACACAAGTATAGATCTGATGGAAAGGCGTACTAACTCCGTCCCATTTGAAGCTTCACCTCTTACCCAAATTGGTGTCTGTATATACCCCGGGGGAACCACGGCTTGGCTAGAGCGCGTGAGTTATCCTAGGATGTCTAACTTGTTTTTAGAGTCGCCACATATGTTTTGAGGAACATAAGAAAAACCTATTGATAATAGCCTAAGTTTGATTACGAAAACAGAGATTCTTTGTTTTGAGGTTCGGGGGTTAGGTTACGAGATGGGAAGTACCGAAACACCCATCTCGCCCAACTAAAGTTGGTCTTGCTTGATCAAAATCTATATGAATGATAAACGTTCTTCTTCTTCTTCTTTAAATCATAAAAAAGGGTTTTAAAATAGAGTTTGGAATGTAGGAGATAACTCTTTAACCGACCTCAATGAGATGAGGTGATCATTAGAGTCATGTCCCAAAATGATTTGGGTGATTGCACTTTGATAAAACAAAAAGAAAGAGAAAAGAGATGAAGTTAAGAAGATGAAAGAAATAACTTTATCTAGACTTCAAGAGACCTCAAACACTTCTTGATGAGTTCTTTGGAGAAATCCTTTGGAAATGCTTTGTAAGTGTGAAATTTTAGTGTCTTATTGAGAATGTAAGATTGAGAGCCCAAGGTCCTTGAAAATGGAGGTAAAGGGGGGGGGGGGTTTATAGGTGAAAGAGAGATGTTTTTGGTGCCAAAACTCAGTCACCAAGAAATCTTTCCCGGGCAAAATCCTGTAAAATAAGCAAGGGAGAGAATCCTGGCCAGAAATCTGTAACCGACACCCAGAGGCGCGCGCTTCCTGCTTTGGGGGCGGGAGGCGCGCGCGTCTGGATCCTCCTGTCGGAGGCGCGCGACTCAGAGAAGGCGATTTTGACAGAATGGACTAGAAAGTCAGTCCTGTTATTCAGTTTAGTCCCTGGACTTAACGAAGTCAGTCAGGAACTTAACGGAAGTGACAGAAACTAACGAGAAACACTTAAAATGGGGAGAAACACAAGATCAAATGTGCAATCGGGGTGAGCGGTCCAAGGCGGGGTGTCTACAGAGCCCCTCGGCGACGTGGATTGCAAAGCAAAACGCGTCGACAAAAGTTAAAAACACCCGCCGAGGACATCACCAAGAAAAAGAAAAGACTCGATGAAAGCAGGAATTTGAAATTGCGAGAGATAGTGGTGCGCTCCCTGTGTGAGCGGCTTTTGTTGATAGAGGGGGTGGCATGATCCGTTAGGTGAACCTGCCAGCTGAATATGTTGAATGAGGCCGTTAGTGAACCTTTGAACGAGGCCGTTAGTGAACCTTTGGAGAGGCCGTTAGTGAACCTTTGAAGAGGCCGTTAGTGAACCTTTGAGGAGGCCGTTAGTGAACCTGTGAAGAGGCCGTTAGTGAACATTTGAGGAGGCCGTTAGTGAACCTTTGAAGACGAATCTGTTGGTGAAATCCGTTGATGAGGCCGTTAGTGAACCCTTGAATGAGGCCGTTAGTGAACCTTTGTTGACGAATCCGTTAGTGAAATTCGTTGATGAAATATTGCTTTGAAGTCGCGGGCCACTTGGAGTCACACTTGACTTTTTGACTTGTGGGGTGCGGGCACAGTTGACCGCGACCAGAAGAATGTTCCTGGTGGGGATGAAATGTTGAGATTGACTCTTGAGGGGGGTATGACACCCGTGACAGAAATTAGGGAGTTCGGAATCCGTGGGGAAACATTGATGCTGTGCATGGATTCTTACATGGGAGACTGCTTCTGAACCTGCCTGATGATGGGAAGAGCGCGCGTCTGGACATCGTTGTGGGATGCGCGCGCCTCGGATGAGTATGTCGGGGGGCGCGCGCCTGGCGCATAAGTTCAGCATATTTAAACAGACGGTTCACTGTTTTCGGCGAGTTTTCAAAATTTTGAAGAACCCTCCAAATTCCAAACCAAATTTTCGCGGAGAAATCACCCCAAAACACTTTTTTGCTGCTCTAGGATCAATTCCGTCACAGAAACGATGTCGGATCGTCAACAATCTCCTCCGTTCGAGATGCCACAGGGCGAGGAGCCCGAAATTGGGGTTGAAGCTATGGACCCGAGCTTGCTTACCTTCCGGCCTCATACCCACATTTCTCATTTCGTGACTTCGGGTTTGGTAAGAATGCCTCACCTTTCTTGTCGATTTCGGATTTCATGAAGTTCCGTTTTTTTACCCGAAATATTGTTGCAGCAGCTTTATTGATCATTCCTTGCATGTTGTTTGTTGCTGCTGATTTGTTGTAAGAAACATGTTGGGGCACCCATTTTCATGTTCTCACACTTGCTTGCACATTGCCCTGCCATTGAAATCTTTGTGTCGAATTCATCCGTTTTCTAGCAGTCATGCTGATAAAATTTTCGTTGTTCCTTCTTTCCTTTCAGGAGTGGACCCGTCTGACAGAGATTCGTGGTGGGGCTCATGGGTCCATCTCTATATGGAAGAGGTTGCCTGAGAATGTTCGGGCCCGAGTTACAGGGACTCATTTTGGTCTTTTTGTCACCAACCTCCCAGCTTTGAAGAATGACCCCGATGTGGTCCAGGCATTGAGGGAAAGATGGTGGGACACCACCCATACCTTCCATTTACCCATGGGCGAGGTGACTATGACGCCTACCGATTTCACAGCTTTGACGGGCTTGTCGTTCATAGGGATGCCTGTCCCTTTTGGTTTGAGAGGGGCTGTTCGGACTCCGGACGAGTTACTGACTTTGGTTGACTGCCGGTTCGAGGTCAAGAATTCTCGAGTGACATGGGGGTGAATCCGGGCCTATTTCGGCATCTTAATGGCTGAGGCTCGAGGTGTTACTGCTGATCGGGTCGATGCCGTGGCCCGTTGCTTTATTTGGTACCTGTTATCCCATACTCTGTTTGCCAACGGGGGATCTTCGGCCTCTTTGGCTCTGCTCGACTTGTTAGTGGATCTGGACCAGATCGGCCAGTATAACTGGGGCGCAGCGGGCTTAGCTGCTTGTTATCACGGCATGGATTTGACCAGCCACTCGACCACTAGCTCGGTTACGGGCTTCAGCTTGCTCTGGGAGGTATACCACTTACTGTCCCTTTTATATTCTCCTTGCCTTGGTCATAACTGCCTTTTTCGTTGACTGTCATTAACTTTGCTTCTGCCTCTTGTCTACAGCTCTGGGCCTTTGCCATCCTGAATCTGAGGGATTTCAAGATTGATAAGGAAGGCCAGCCCCAGTATCCGGACTGCGCACGGTGGGCGTACAAGAAGAGGAATGTGAAGACTGGTACGAACCCCATTAGTTTTACTTCGGCCCGACGGCATTTGGACACCTTGAGGTCTGAGTCTGTTGCCTTCTCTTTGTATCCGTGGAGATCAGTTCAGCACTGGTTTGAGCATACTCTTATTCCTACCCGTTCTCGGCTTTTGATGAGTTTGGGTGAGTGCATGGCTCTGTATTTGGGAGACAGAGTGTTCTGGCAGCATGGTATCCAGGTGACAGACTTTTACACCCTGTAGACACCCCGCCTTGGACCGCTCACCCCGATTGCACATTTGATTTTGTGTTTCTCCCCATTTTAAGTGTTTCTCGTTAGTTTCTGTCACTTCCGTTAAGTTCCTGACTGACTTCGTTAAGTCCAGGGACTAAACTGAATAACAGGGCTGACTTTCTAGTCCATTCTGTCAAAATTGCCTTCTCTGAGTCGCGCGCCTCCGACAGGAGGAGCCAGGCGCGCGCGCCTCCCGCCCCCAAAGCAGGAAGCGCGCGCCTCTGGGCGTCAGTTACAGATTTCTGGCCAGGATTCTCTCCCTTGCTCAATTTACAGGATTTTGCCCGGGAAGGATTTCTTGGTGACTGAGTTTTGGCACCAAAAACACCCCTCTTTCACCTATAAAAAGCTCCCTTTACCTCCATTTTCAAGGACCGGAAATTGAACTTACAAAAACTATACCAAAATCACTTTCTAAAGCTTCTCCAAGGATCTCATCAAGCAATATTTGAAGGTCTTCAAATTGTAGGTAAAAGTCCATCTTTTCCTTTCTTTTCTACTTCATCTCCTCTCTCTCTTTTACCCTAATCAAATGTGCAATCACCCAAATCATTTTGGGACATGACTCTAATGATCACCTCATCTCATTGAGGTTGGTTGAGGAGTTATCTCCTACATTCCAAACTCTATTTTAAAACCCCCCTTTTTATGACTTAAAGAAGAAGAAGAAGAATGTTATCATTCATGTAGATTTTGATCAAGCAAGACCAACTTTAGTTGGGCAAGATGGGTGTTTCGGTACTTCCCATCTCGTAATCTAACCCTCGAACCTCAAAACAAAGAATCTCTGTTTTCGTAATCAAACTTAGGCTATAATCAATAGGTTTTTTTTTATGTTCCTTAAAACATAGGTGGCGACTCTAAACAATCTAAAACAAGTTAGACATTCTAGGATAATTCACGCGCCCTAGACAAGCCTTGGCTCCCCGGGGTATCTACAGTGGCGACTCTGCTGGGGAGATTTGAGGGTTAAACTTGCATTCTGATCGAAATCTACATCTTTTCTGGGCATTCTGATTCCTGATGGGGGAGGCGCGCGCTTCTGGCCTCTTCAGCCTAAGGCGCGCGCATCCCGCATCAAGGACCAGAATCGCCCACTTCTTCATGCTCTTCATCTTCTTCTTCTGCTATTCTGCACTAATCATTTCTGCAGGGGTTACAATACGCACATAGGACCAGGGCAATCCCCTGAGTCCAAAATCTGACATTCTGACAGGTGTGCCCAGAAGCGCGCGCCTCCTAATAGCATTGCGCCATGCGCGCGCGTCTCATATCAACACTCAGAGGCGCACGCTTCTGGGTTGGTTCCCAGAACAGAAACAGGTTTCAGTGACTGAGCAGAACAGTGGGGTATGGGCACAGTTGCCTGCATCAAAACAGAATTGAACCCTCGGACTGTTTTAATTTTGTGTTCATTTTACCGGTCACACGGGTGATTCGGGAGTTGTAATTTATGTGCTTATGTGTTTTGTGTGTTTTTCTTTCTTTTCAAAAAAAAAAAAAATGAAAAAAAAATAATTTGTCACTTGTTAGACCTCACACTACATGCACATATTCCTATGAACTGCTCACTATCGAGTCGCACAAGTCCAACCCCAAACCCGTCGAGGCCCGTCCTAGAAAGTTTCAAGCTCCACCAGACCTTGGCTCTTTCGAAGCGGTAAACTTCAGCCCGTGGCGTAGTTCAAGACTACATGCCGGGGGTGACCTTTGAGCCTCATATTCAAGCCGAGCACAAACCACACAATTCTAGTTAGGGTCTAACACTCCGTGACTCAAGTCGGTTTCCATGTACCGATATTTCTCTAAACTAAAGTCTTCAAATCATACATGCCAACTTGTTGAAACGGACGCAATAAAAATCCGTCCCCAAAAGTGGTTATTTTGGACGAAAATAAAAATCCGTCCCTGCATGTATGCTTTACTACATTAATTTAGTTTAATCCCGATACATGTAGGATTCACAAGCGCGATGGAATCCGATGAGTATATGGGACCGCGAGATGGTCTATATACTAGTGTGACGATTCCATTATTTTCTTAGAAACCCCAAAAGGGATCCATTCCCTCTGACTTATATAAAAAAAAAAAGAGTCATTTCTTATGTGGTTCGAGTCGTGTGCCCAACTGTGTGTTCTAAACCTCTCCATGGACCGCAAGTGTTACTCAAGACTGACAAGGGCCTCTTCTGCAATATAGGTTCAATTGGTACTTACAGAGTCTACCGGGATTCGGCAAATCGGTTAGTCCGTGAAGAGATCACTCCAACAGCTCCTACATCAACCATGACCGGCAGCAGCAACACCATGTCTCTCGAACAGCTCTCAACCATGGTCCAACTCCTCCAAGAGCAAGTCTCCACCCTTAATAAGGAGGCACAAAGAAAAGACGACATTTGGCAATCCCACCTCGACAGCCAAAGGGAGGCCCACGAGGCCGAGATGGAGCTAATGAAAGAAAAGCTCACTAACCTTGCCAAGGGGAAGAACAAGAATAATGATGATGAATCCGAATGGACCGAGGGTTTGTTCAAAAGTCCTTATGTCAACACCCGCACCAAGAAAACGGGAGAGCCAAGTTCCGAGAACAATGAGCCCAAAATGGTGGATTCTATCATGGCCTACATCGACCAAAAATTCAATGGGCTCAACATGGGGAAAGGCTCCGACACAAGCCTTTACCAATCATCCATCCTCATGAGTACTATGGTCGCTCTTCCCGATAAGTTCAAGATGCCCGACATAAGCAAATTCAAGGGAAACTCTTGTCCTATGGCTCACATTGAGACTTATATTTGGGCAATGGTTCCGAAGAAGGTCTCCCCCAAGGTGATGGCTCAATGCTTTCCTCTCACTCTCGAGGGGGCGGCAAAAGATTGGTATGCTACTCCCCCGCTCACTGTCCGTCTTGATTGGGACTCCGCCATGCTTGCCTTCAAGAACCAATACCAAGGCAACACCACTCACCGGCCCACAAGGAAAGAGCTTGAGAATACCACTCAAAGAGACAACGAGTCCTTTATTGACTTCACAAGAAGATGGAATGACAAACTCTCTGAAATTGTTGAGAGGCCGAACACGAAAGAGCAAATGGACATCTTTCTCAAGTGTCTCAAGATTGATCTCCGCACCCACCTAAGTGGGGCTTGCTACTCCGACTTCTCCCAAATGTATGAGGCGGGGGTACGCATGGATGACTTGCTCAAGGAGATTAAGAAGACCACTCCTACTTACCGATACAAGGCCGCTTCCAACTCCACAAAAGAGGCCTCGGTCAACGCCGTCACTATCGATAAGGGGAATTACAAAAAGGTTCTTCCACCCCAAGGGAAGAAGTCTCGAAATGACCGTGTCTACACGCCTCTCCAAGGCATGACTCAAACCGAAGTGTTCGAGGTCCTCAAAGCAAAGGGTCAAGTCACACCTGTGCAAGGGTACCAACCCAAGACGGTCCACCCCAATCATGCTCACCACAAATATTGTGGCTACCACCAATATAGTGGCCACACCACCGAGGATTGCTTCGTTCTCCGCAATGTCATTCAAGATCTAATAGATAAGAAAGAATTTGTAGTGACTAATGGCGAACATGTCAATGTAATAGAGATAGGAGAACTCGAGGGGACCACCCATTCAATCCCAATTGTGAATGGGGGCCCCAATGTTATGAATAAACTTGACAATTCTTGCTATGTTGTAACTTATGATGAGGTAATGAGGGAAGTACTAGAGAATAGGAAAAGGAAGCAAGATGGGAACATCAACATGCTAACTCGATCCGGTCGAGTCATAGCAAGCAACCCTTCCACTTCCGCACCGAGCTCCTCTTCTCAAAGGCCGCAAGCTCGCGACACTCCCGAAGATCCTCTACTTGTCCAACTCAAGAAAACTCAAGCCAACATCTCTATTTGGACCTCATTTGTCGCGACCCCGAACCCCGCGGCCCGAGATCGCGAGCTGGACGTCGACTTATAACCAAAACTCTAAAATATAGAAGTTAAAAATTCCATTTTGAACCAAAAGATGATAACATAAGGTTTTACAAATCCAAGTTTAAATCAGCAAAGTACAACTAACATAAGCTCCACAGCTTATACCCAAAAGAATAAAATATACAATTCTTAATGACGTCAATAATGGTAACACTATCCCCAAAAGGTTATACATTTAAATAATGTAAACCGATCCATAACAACCTGCCCCAAAATCTCAATCCTCTCGACGTCCACCTCGATCCGCGAATCCTAATCCTTTTTCCTCCTGGGGGGGGTTAAGGAAAAACAAAGATGGAAATAAACGGGGTGAGATAAAATCTCAGTAAGTTACTAATGCAACTACATGCCATGCTATTATGCAATAAGCAATAAACAATGATAAATATCACATAGCATGTAACAATTAACAGTCAACAGATAGCAGCGGAAAGTAAACACATAACAAAGGATATTAGCCAAGGTTTCCCAACTGAAAGAACCAAATAAAGGTCGCTGCGCAGCTTCAATAATCAACAATCAACATCTTCACAGCAGCATGAAAGCTCGAAGAGAAAACCCCGGTCAGAAACGACCAATCAACCCATCAATCAACCAAACCATCTTCATAGTAGCATAAAAGCTGAAGAGAAACCCGGTACCGGAACCAATAACAATGTAAAGTGCCACAAGGGGCGGGAGCCATGCCACAAAGTCATGCTCCAAATCGATTAGCTAGAATACTCACAACGGAGCTAGCTCATCCCAACCAAGGCCAATCTGGATGAGGACAGAAGGACCAATGGGCGATGCTATACTGGACTTGGCTCGTGCCATTATAGCATTATCCATTGCCTGACTCGATACACAATTTAACCAGCTGGACTTTCAATAAATGCTAAGTAATAAATACTAGCTTAATTAAACAATTTAGGGTTCCAAAGTAGGGAACCATACCAAATAATCACCATAAAGATGCAACGGTTACTCATGAAGAGTTTAATAACAACGATAACAAGAGTTTCTCATGAAGAGCACAACAACGATAAACGGAATTTCTCATAAAGAGCACAACAACGATAAACGGTATTGCTCATAAGGAGCTCAACAACAATGATTATTAGAATACGATAATTCCATAAAGAGGAACCATACCAGATACATTTCAAAGATGATACCCATAAGTCACTCATAAGGAACACAACCCAAACGGTCGCTCACAAATAGTACAACGACTACAACCCAAAATTATCCTAAACGTTTACTCATAAAGATGTACTAGGACTATGAACTCAACCATCTCATCACACCTGAAATTCCAAAGTAGGAATCAGAATGAATACACTTTAAGGTTAATCAAACCGTAAGTACCCAATTGCCAATACACGCTTTACCTTCGTCCTTAACGAACCAATCCCAAACCCCCAAACGAATCAAAAAGGTTAATCTTTAGAACATGATCACGACCGGACCAAACCCTACACTTTTGTGTTCAACAACAACCCTCTACGTACTATGGGACATCGCCTAAAACCTAGACCAAGTCTTACTCGAAAATCAATTCGATTGGAACAACCACGAACACATCATAAGATGCCCAAACACCCAATAAAATCCCGAAGTATAAAACTTATAACTTAAATGAAAAACCTATACCATCTTGTAGTACTCGAAGAGAGCTTCGAAACGATAGTTTACACGCCTAAAACGGAGTCCGGATGAGAAAGTTATGGCCTCCGGAAGATCGAACGAAAAACGGACAAACTGGAAAAAGAGGGATGCGCGCGCCTCCTAAGGTCAGAAGGCTGCGATTTCGAAGCAAAAAAGGGTGCGCGCGCCTCCCAAAACATGGTGCGCGCGCCTCCTTGCCCGGAGGGACGAAATCCGGCCAAAATCTGGGTTTCTACCAATTTTCTTACCCATTTCATATTACAACCAAAATCAAACATAATCAACCTTCCACCAAGCATAAAGATGAACCCAAAACAACTTATAACTAGAATGGGGACTCAAATAATACCATTTATCAACCAAGATCAAGATTCAAACCCAACATTCCTAAAATCACCATTTTTGACCAAAACTCAAAATAAATTCCAAATAAATTCCAAATTCAACCAAACTTCAAATATAACACATCAAGCATAATATAAACATGATATGAACATTTTAGCATAAAAATGGGGGAAAAGCAACTTACCCGGATTTTCTCAAAGTTGTCGGAACTCGAAATTTCTTGGCTTCCTACGATCCTATCGACGATCTAAACAAGATTCACGTTTTAAGAAATGAGAGATTATGAGAGGAAGAAGAAGGAAATGAAGAGAGAAGGAAGAGGAAGAAAAACTTACCTTCCTATGTAGAGAGAGAGAGAAATGGGCTGGGAATGGGGGAAGAGGAGAGGGAGAAGGGGGAATTATTTCCAAAAACTTACACCCAGGCCCCTCCTCTACACTACACACAAATACTTACACTCCCTACTAACTATTAAGACCCAACAATACTACACTAGCACAAATGACCCAATTAAAATGCTAGACATAATTTATTATGAAACATAAAATGCACACATAAATAATTAAATAAATAATAATTTAAATAAATAAATAAGCAAATAAATAAATAATAATTATTTATTACCAATAAAATAGAGCCTAGATTTCGGGTCGTGACATCATTGCATCCTCAAAGAAACACCGAGATCTTGTCATCCGCAATCTCGATGATACATCAGTTTCTCCCGATACTACTCCCGAGGACCTCACGGCAATGATTGGTCACATTCATTTTGGCAACGTCATCACCTTTGCCGATATGGACCTTCCACCATTTGGTTCTGACCACAACGAGGCTATTTACCTCAAGATACGAGCAAGGGGGAGGCCCATCTCAAGAGTCTTAGTGGACGGTGGTTCCGCACTCAATCTCATGCCTGGCAGAATCATGGGCATACTAGGGCTTAAGGATTCCGATTTGAAGCCCTTTACTCAAGTAATCCGAGGTTATGACAGCACCGCCCGTACAGTCATTGGTATGATTGAAATAGACATTGAGTTTGGGAGCATGGTCATGTCCGTCCCATTCCAAGTGCTTGATATCCCGGCCTCGTTCAACTTGCTTTTGGGTCAACCATGGATTCACAGTGCTAATGCCGTACCGTCAACTCTCCACCAATGTGTCAAGATCCGAAATGGTGATGAAATAGTGACCGTCATGGCCGAAAACGTCACTATCCACAGAAAAGGTGAGCCTGTCCACCAAGTTCAGCACGGTCTACCAGACTCCACTCTCTCCGGCGTCTCAATCAATGCCATTGACAAAGAAGGGGGAAACGGATCATGGACCCCCAGCAATCACAAAGTCCTCCGCATGATGAGGAATATGGACTACTTCCCTGGTCTAGGCCTAGGGAGATATCAACAAGGAATCCTACATCCTGTGCAAGTCCCATTCGTCAAAGACACCTTCGGTTTGGGGTACGAGCCTTCCAAAGAAGACTTGAAACAAGAGCAAGCAATCAAGAAGGCCGTCGTTATGAGGTCCCTAATCTAAGGCATTACCGCAAGACGTTGAATGGCTATTTTGTCCGCCAAGGGGAAGACGTTCCATACATGATCTTTCCCAAGCCATGGGTTAACAATAAGGGTGTCAAAAAGCCCGGTCTCGAAATTTTCTCCGATTGTGAGATCCAGAAATCCGAAAGGGAACCAACTCCCATGTCGCCCCGTGAATGGTGGGGAAGGAAGGTGACTATAGAGTCTGAGACAGAAATCATCGTGGGGGAAGAACTGACAGATTTAGCCTCCATGTTCGAAGAGCTTGCCATAATGAATGAATGCCAAGTCAACGCCATCCATGACACCGTCATCATGAACGAGACTATCAGTGAGATCCCGCCAAGCTCCGAGCCGATCAACAATTAGTATTCTACGAAAGGGCCCGTGGTATCTGAGGTATTCTTAGTCCAAGAAATGGGTTGCATACCCCGCACAGCAACAAAGGAAGAGCGGCTCACACTTACTTTCGAGTCCGAGAGTGTCTCTAATACCCTCACCCAAGAGGATTTGGAGGCCATAGCCGAGCGTGTGTTTCCTTTCTTTGCTAATGAAAAATTTGATATTTCTGAGTACCCTGAGATTGCAAACATCATAAATGATGAATTAACTAATAATGAACTTAACAAACAAGTTAATAACGATTCAAATTATGATGAAATAGACCACAAAAACACAACATACTTAAATGAACTTGCTCAACAAGTCCGTAGTCGTGGTGAAAATGGTCCAAAGGCTGACGAAGAATTGCATGTTGTTAATCTGGGTACCGAAGAAGAACCAAGAGAGACTAAGATTGGAAGCTTCTTCAAGGGGGACGACAGAGACAGATTGACTGCACTACTACAGGAGTTCGTGGATGTGTTCGCATGGTCATACAAAGACATACCGGGTTTGGACAAAAAGGTAGCGGAGCACAGAATTCCGATCAGAGAAGATGCCAGGCCAGTAAAGAAGAAGCTCATAAAGATCAAGCCAGAATGGTCTCTGCAAGTCAAGGAAGAGATTGAGAAGCTCCTCAGTGTGGGTTTCATCAAGGTTATCGAGTATCCGACATGGTTAGCTAACATCGTGACAGTCAGAAAGGCAAACGGCAAGGTTCGAGTTTGTGTGGACTTCCGGGATTTGAACAGAGCTTCCCCAAAGGATGATTTTCCACTCCCTAACGTCGACATGCTGGTCGACTCCACTGCTGCCTATGAGGTTCGCTCCTTCGTGGATGGGTTCGCCGGATACAATCAGATTCTCATGGCCGAAGAAGATCAACATAAGACAGCCTTCACAACACCGTGGGGTACCTTTTGCTACACAGTCATGCCATTTGGGTTAAGAAATGCTGGGGCTTCCTAACAAAGAGCCGTGACAGACTTGTTCCACGATATGATTCACAAAGAAATCGAGGTCTATGTGGACGACATGATCATTCACTCCAAAGGGACCGATGGTCAACATTTAATCGATCTCCGCAAGTTCTTCGAAAGGCTTCGTCAACACAAGATGAGGCTCAACCCTGCAAAATGCACGTTCGGGGTTATCCGAGGCAAAGTCCTTGGTTATATGGTCACTGAAAGGGGAATTGAAGTAGATCCTTCCAAAATCAAGGCAATCATTGACATGCCTCCTCCAAAGACGCAAAAAGAGATCAAAGGTTTCATGGGCAGACTGCAGTACATCAGTCGGTTTGTGCACCAACTCACTTCCATGTGCGAGCCAATCTTCAAGCTACTCAAGAAGAATGTGGCTCTAGAATGGACCGACGCGTGCCAAGAAGCCTTCGATCAAGTGAAGCATTACTTGACGTGCCCTCCTGTTCTAGTCCCGCCGCACAAGGAGAAACCTCTTTTGCTCTATCTCACTGTCAATGATGAAGCCCTAGGGGCTATGTTAGCACAAGAGCAACGGGGGTCCACAAAGGAGAACGCCATTTATTTTGTCAGTCGCCGATTCCAAGGAGGTGAAAAGAACTACTCTGTCTTAGAGAAGTCATGTGCAGCATTGGTTTGGGTCACTCAAAAGCTCAAACACTATATGGAAGCTTTTCCGATCAAGCTAGTAGCAAAGGTGGACCCGCTCCGCTACATCTTCGAGAAGCCTTTCATGTCAACAAGCCAAATGGTACTTCATGCTCGCCGGATATAATATCACTTACGTCACACTAAAATCCGTCAGGGGGAAAGTGTTCAGTGACCAGCTTGCCGAATTCCCGTGTGACGAAGTGAAGGGGGAAGACGTACAGTTCCCCGACGAACATTTAATTTGTACTGCAACCGAGGAAATTAAGTGGCAACTTTTTTTCGATGGCTCCGCCAATAAATACGGCTTTGGTATAGGAGTATTGCTTGTCGATCCAAAAGACATCTACACTCCCATCGCCATCCGCCTGGAATTTGAAGCTACCAACAACATTGCTGAGTACGAAGCATGTATAGCGGGGCTCGAAGCAGCTCTCGACAGAAACATCACAGAACTAGAAGTATTCGGCGACTCTTTGCTCCTTATCAATCAGCAATCGGGTAAATGGCGAACCGAAGACCCAACTCTCCAACAGTATGGTCAGCACCTTGAAGAATTGGTTGAACAATTCCAAGAGATCACTTTCAACTACATGCCAAGGGATAAGAATCGCTTCGCCGATGCACTGGCCACTATAGTTTCATTAGTCGAAATGCCCAAAGGGAAAATGGTGAAGCCCTTCAAAATTGCTCGAAGGAACAGTCCGGCATATTGCATGAGTATCGAGATCAACGAGGTTCAAACAAACTCTCCGTGGTATTCGGATATCATGAATTTCCTCAAAGATGGCACTTATCCCGAGAATAGCAATAAGAAGTCTCAAGCAGCTCTGCAAAGGCTAGCCACTCGGTACGTACTGATTGGGGACCGAGTCTATAAAAGGCACCACGACGGGATCAATCTCTTATGCGCCAATGAGGCCGAAGCTCAAGAGATAATGTGTGAAGTGCCCGAAGGAGAGTGTGGACCCCACATGAATGGGTTTATGCTAGTCAAGAAGATACTTCGCATTGGTTACTATTGGAGCACTATGGAACGAGACTGTATCGAGAAAGTCAAAAGGTGTGCCAAGTGCCAATTCCACGCTAATCTGTAACATGCTCCACCCTCACAACTTTACAACATGGTCACACCTTGGCCTTTCTCTTGTTGGGGGATAGACATCATCGGTAAAGTTCATCCTGCCGGGAGTAATGGGCAGTCATTCGTCCTAGTGGCAGTCGACTACTTCACAAAGTGGGTCGAAGCACAAGCCTATTGGACCCTCAACGCAAAGAAATTGGCCGAATTCGTAAAGATTAATATCATGTGCCGATACGGCGTGCCTCATGAAATCATTTCCGACAACGGCTCTCACTTTGAGAAGGAAATGGATGCACTTTTGGTAGAATACAAGATCACCAAGCACAAGTCATATCCTTACCGTCCCAAGCAAATGGCGCGGTTGAAGCAGCAAATAAAACCATCGAGACCATCGTCAAGAAAATGGCCTCAACAGGAAGGGATTGGCCCGAGAAGCTACCATTAGCATTGTGGGGCTACCGCACATCAATACGGTCCGCAACAGGAGAAACTCCTTATGCATTAGTCTATGGTTCTGAAGCCGTACTCCCTATCGAACTTGAAGTCCCATCTCTACGGGTCCTCCTCGAGAATCAAGTCAACGAGGTCAACTGGATGCAAAGTCGATACGAACAGCTAGCCTTACTCGACGAGAAAAGGTTAAGAGCACTCGAACGCACGAGGGCATATCAGCAAAGGATGGCAAGAGCTTTCAACAAAAAGGTGAAGCCTAGAAACATCAATGTGGGAGATTTGGTCTTAAGACAACATCCCCCTAACGCCATGAATCCCCTGGGGAAATGGGGACCACGGTGGATCGGTCCGTACGTGGTCAAGAAGATACTAAGCGGCGGTGCAGTCCGGCTCGTGGATTTGGATGGTGACCAGCTGCCAAAGGAGGTCAACCTCGACAAGCTCAAGAGGTTCTACGCTTAATAAACAAAGACCATAAAAAAAAAAAAATCGCTCGCTAGGTTGAAAACCCGCAAGGGCGGCCTAGGCAAAAATTAGAGCACGTGCAAAAAAGAAGCCCGCTAGATTGAAAAACCGAAAGGGCGGTCTAGGCAAAAAACAGGGTGCACAAAAAAAAATGGTCTTTGTTTGTTTGAACTACGGAGACCTGAGCCTCCCAACTGGAGGAACGTAGGCAACCTTCGGGTGCGGTCTAAAACATATCAAAAATACCCAATTCACTTCAAATAACAAAATGCAATTCTTATTCATTCAATGAATTATTCAAACCGTTACAACGGATTTATTGAGCAACAAAAGACATCAAAATATTAAATCCTAAAACAAAGTGGTCTAATTGCAATCTCTTGGGGTACAAAGAAAAATCTAATCTTTCTTAGGTTTGGGAACCCATTGCTTCTTGTTATGTCCTTTAGTCTTCTTGGATGGGGACGGAACATTCTTGGGACCGCCAAGACGGGAGAAAACGCTAGGATGGGACGGAGCTTCATCAACGGCTTTCCCTTTCCTTATCAAGCGGAGCCTTAGCGGGGACAACCATGGGACGCTTCCACACATAGGAGGAATTTCCCTTACCTTTCTTTTTCTTGGGAAAATGACGGGGTCTATAATCCCGCACATGAACCACCGGTCTCACGGGGTCAACAACATCGTCATTGGGCCTTCCCAAATGATCAAAAACGCTCGGACGCTTCTCCACCAACGGGACGGACCCCAAACTGGAACGGCATTCACCACTGGAATGGACTTCTCACCCTCGGGGACGGAAACTTTAACTTCAAAGGAGAAAGTCATTGGGGCCATTATGACAAGAATTTCGTGGTTTAAGAGGAGAAAGTGTTTGCAAAAGAATGCTGTGTGACCATTCTGGTCGAAAATGGTTCAAATTTATAGCTGTTGCAACATTCTGATCAGAAAAAGAAAGGGGCTGTAATTCAGCAGGCCAGAAGCGCGCGCCTTCGACCAAGGCTGCACAACGCGCGCGCCTCCCATAAGCAAGGCCCAACGCGCGCGCCTTTGACAGCAGTTCAGACAGAAACAGCCCTTGTCAGTTCAGAACAGAACCCAAGCACTTCAACATATCCAACCTGCAGCAAAGTCAGATCCCAGCAATAAAAAGGAGTTCAAGCATCACCAACAAGCATCCTTTGGGCACACATTTGTTTGTAAAGAGTCGACATCTAAGATCGAGTCGCTAATAGAACATAAAATGAGTAGTAAAATAACTAGGATTGTAAATACATGTTAAATGTTATTACAGGCAAAAATAAAAATGTTTTCAATCCCTCATCCTCTCAGCCGCAACAGCTCGGGCACGTCATCACCAACACTGTGCTCACCCCCTGCTACCGCTCTCGGTCTCCTCATCGTCATCATCATCCTCATCATCATCATCGTCATCATCATCCTCAGACTCAGATGTCTGACTCACAACATCAGGACGGGTCCTCTTGGCAGCTCTCCCTGATGAACTGGCGCCACCCCGGCTCTGGCTACCCTCTCGGCTCAGACTCCTACTATGGCTACCTCCGTGGCTCAGACTCCTGCTCAGCGACTGCCTCGCCGAAGAGACAGCCTCATCAATGTCCAGCGCAGCATCCCTGCAGCCTCGTCCCATGCCCCGAGCACCTCGGGCAGCTCCTCTCGCAGCACCAGATACAGCACCCGCAGCATCTCTAGTCATGGCAGCAATATCCCTGCACAGCTCCAGCACCCTCTCCTCCAGCTGGCGGAGCCTCCGCCTCATCCCTTTGTTCTGCCTACCCAAGTGCCTATAAGCAGCTACGGGCACCTGTTGCAACAAAGAACAGGAAAAGGAAATTACATCAATACAAAAGACAGAAAAACAAGACTGGAACTGAGAAATGCAAAGATGGTCAGAAAAACATACCACAGCAGCCTGAGCGGGAGGCTCTCTCTCCGGTGACATATCCTCGGGAACAATCTCCCTCTTCTCCTTAAAGACCCCGAAGTTGGAATAAGTGTAATAGGGAGGAGGCAAAGTAGGATCAAAACAATACCCGACACCGGTAGTATAAAACCGAGCGGAGGTCGTAGGAGCAGCCTGTGATCTCCTCGGATCAGCAAACATGAAGCCTTGCATCAAGTTGTTCTCCCTAAAGAGGCCATAATCCTGGTCCAAGTGAATATAAGGGACGGCATCAACCCCTACCATATATGCCGTACGATCAGCCTCTGAAAGTGACCTCCAGTTATGAGGGCAGAAAGGAGGAACATCTGGAACTGCAGGACGAGGGGGGGGGGTGTAAAAGTCTGTCACCTGGGTACCATGCTGCCAAAATACTCTATCTCCCAAGTACAGAGCCATGCACTCACCCGAACTCATCAAAAGCCGAGAACGGGTAGGAATAAGAGTATGCTCAAACCAGTGCTGAACTGATCTCCACGGATACAAAGAGAAGGCAACGGACTCAAGCCTCAAAGTGTCCAAGTGCCGTCGGGCCGAAGTAAGACTAATGGGGTTCGTGCCAGTCTTCACATTCCTCTCCTTATACGCCCACCATGCGCAGTCCGGATACTGGGGCTGGCCTTCCTTGGCAATCTTGAAATCCCTCAGATTCAGGATAGCAAAAGCCCAAAGCTGTAGACAAGAGGCAGAAACAAAGTTAATGACAGTCAACGAAAAAGGCAGTTATGACCAAGGCAAGGAGAATATAAAAGGGACAGTAAGTGGTATACCTCCCACAGCAAGCTGAAGCCCGTAACAGAGCTGGTGGTCGAGCGGCTGGTCAAATCCATGCCGTGGTAACAAGCAGCCAAGCCCGCTGCGCCCCAGTTATACTGGCCGATCTGGTCCAAGTCCACTAACAAGTCAAGCAGAGCCAAAGAGGCCGAAGATCCCCCGTTGGCAAACAGAGTATGGGATAACAAGTACCAAATGAAGCAACGGGCCACGGCATCGACCCGATCAGCAGTAACACCTCGAGCCTCTGCCATCAAGATGCTGAAATAGGCCCGGATTCGCTCCCATGTCACTCGAGAATTCTTAACCTCGAACCGGCAGTCAACCAAAGCCAGTAACTCGTCCGGAGTCCGAACAGCCCCTCTCAAACCAAAAGGGACAGGTACCCCCATGAACGGCAAGCCCGTCAAAGCTGTGAAATCGGTAGGCGTCATAGTCACCTCGCCCATGGGTAAGTGGAAGGTATGGGTGGTGTCCCACCATCATTCCCTCAACGCTTGGACCACATTGGGGTCATTCTTCAAAGCTGGGAGGCTAGTGACAAAAAGACCAAAATGAGTCCCTGTGACTCGGGCCCGAACATTCTCAGGCAACCTCTTCCATATAGAGATGGGCCCATGAGCCCCACCGTGAATCTCTGTCAGACGGGTCCACTCCTGAAAGGAAAGAAGGAACAGCAAAAATTTCATCAACATGACTGCTAGAAAATGGATGAACTCAACACAGAGATTTCAATGGCAGAACAATGTACAAGCAAGTGTGTGAACATGAAAATGGACATCCCAACATGTTTCTTACAACAAATTAGCAACAATGAACAACATGCAAAGAATGATCAATAAAGCTGCTACAGCAATATTTCGGGTAAAGAAAACAGAACTACATGAAACCCGAAATCGACAAGAAAGGTGAGGCATTCTTACCAAACCCGAAGTCACGAATGAGAAATGTGGGTATGAGGCCGGAAAGTAAGCAAGCCCGGGTCCATAGCTTCAACCCCAATTTCGGGCTCCTCGCCCTGTGGCATCTCAAACGGAGGTGATTGCTGACGATCCGACATCGTTTCTTTGACGGAATTGATCCTAGAGCAGCAAGAAAGTGTTTTGGGGTGATTTCTCTACGAAAATTGGGCTTGGAATTTGGAGGGTTCTTCAAATTTTTGAAAAACTGGCCGAAAACAGCGAACAGCCTGTTTAAATATGCTGAACTTATGCGCCAGGCGCGCCCCCCCCCGACATACTCATCAGAGGCGCGCGCGTCCCATAACGAGGCCCGGACGCGCGCTCTTCCCATCATCAGGCAGGTTCAGAAGCAGTCTCCCATGCAAGAATCCATGCACCGTATCAAGGTTTCCCCACGGATTCCGAACTCCCTAAGTTTTGTCACGGGTACCATACCCCCCTCAAGGGTCAATCTCAACATTTCATCCCCAGCAGGAACATTTTCTGGTCGCGGTCAACTGTGCCCGCACCCCACAATTCAAAAAGTCAGGAGTAACTCCAAGTGGCACGAGACTTCAAAGCAATGCCTCATCAACGGATTTCACTAACGGATTCGTCCTTAAAGGTTCACTAACGGCCTCTTCAAAGGTTCACAAACGGCCTCTTCAAAGGTTCACTAACGGCCTCATCAACGGATTTCACTAACGGATTCGTCCTCAAAGGTTCACTAACGGCCTCTCCGAAGGTTCACTAACGGCCTCCTCAAAGGTTCACTAACGGCCTCATCAACGGATTTCACTAACGGATTCGTCCTCAAAGGTTCACTAACGGCCTCATCAACGGATTTCACTAACGGATTCGTCCTCAAAGGTTCACTAACGGCCTCTTCAAAGGTTC
Organism: Campanula takesimana; assembly: GCA_026119855.1. NCBI lineage: Eukaryota > Viridiplantae > Streptophyta > Magnoliopsida > Asterales > Campanulaceae > Campanula > Campanula takesimana. Next base: position 406,220 of record JAOWBW010000072.1, read on the forward strand.
ACTAACGGCCTCATCAACGGATTTTACTAACGGATTCCTCCTCAAAGGTTCACTAACGGCCTCTCCGAAGGTTCACTAACGGCCTCCTCAAAGGTTCACTAACGGCCTCATCAACGGATTTCACTAACGGATTTGTCCTCGAAGGTTCACTAACGGCCTCTTCAAAGGTTCACTAACGGCCTCTCCAAAGGTTCACTAACGGCCTCATCAACGGATTTCACTAACGGATTCGTCCTCGAAGGTTCACTAACGGCTTCTTCAAAGGTTCACTAACGGCCTCTCCAAAGGTTCACTAACGGCCTCTTCAAAGGTTCACTAACGGCCTCCCCAAAGGTTCACTAACGGCCTCATCAACGAATTTCACTAACGGATTCGTCCTCAAGGGTTCACTAACGGCCTCTCCAAAGGTTCACCAACGGCCTCGTTCAAAGGGTTCACTAACGGCCTCATTCAAAACATGCAGCCGGCAGGTTCACCTAACGGATCATGCCACCCCCTCTATCAACAAAAGCCGCTCACACAGGGAGCGCACCACTATCTCTCGCAATTTCAAATTCCTGCTTTCATCGAGTCTTTGCTTTTTCTTGGTGATGTCCTCGGCGGGTGTTTTTAACTTTCGTCGACGCGTTTTGCTTTGCAATCCACGTCGCCGAGGGGCTCTGTAGACACCCCGCCTTGGACCGCTCACCCCGATTGCACATTTGATTTTGTGTTTCTCCCCATTTTAAGTGTTTCTCATTAGTTTCTGTCACTTCCGTTAAGTTCCTGACTGACTTCGTTAAGTCCAGGGACTAAACTGAATAACAGGGCTGACTTTCTAGTCCATTCTGTCAAAATTGCCTTCTCTGAGTCGCGCGCCTCCGACAGGAGGATCCAGGCGCGCACGCCTCCCGCCCCCAAAGCAGGAAGCGCGCGCCTCTGGGCTTCAGTTACAGATTTCTGGCCAGGATTCTCTCCCTTGCTCAATTTACAGGATTTTGCCCGGGAAGGATTTCTTGGTGACTGAGTTTTGGCACCAAAAACACTCTCTTTCACCTATAAAAAGCTCCCTTTACCTCCATTTTCAAGGACCGGAAATTGAACTTACAAAAACTATACCAAAATCACTTTCTAAAGGTTCTCCAAGGATCTCATCAAGCAATATTTGAAGGTCTTCAAATTGTAGGTAAAAGTCCATCTTTTCCTTTCTTTTCTACTTCATCTCCTCTCTCTCTTTTACTCTAATCAAATGTGCAATCACCCAAATCATTTTGGGACATGACTCTAATGATCACCTCATCTCATTGAGGTTGGTTGAGGAGTTATCTCCTACATTCCAAACTCTATTTTAAAACCCCCCTTTTTATGACTTAAAGAAGAAGAAGAAGAACGTTATCATTCATGTAGATTTTGATCAAGCAAGACCAACTTTAGTTGGGCAAGATGGGTGTTTCGGTACTTCCCATCTCGTAATCTAACCCCCGAACCTCAAAACAAAGAATCTCTGTTTTCGTAATCAAACTTAGGCTATAATCAATAGGTTTTTTTTTATGTTCCTCAAAACATATGTGGCGACTCTAAACAATCTAAAACAAGTTAGACATTCTAGGATAATTCACGCGCCCTAGCCAAGCCGTGGCTCCTCGGGGTATCTACAGACCCCCCTCGTCCTGCAGTTCCAGACGTTCCTCCTTTCTGCCCTCGTAATTGGAGGTCACTTTCAGAGGCCGATCGCACGGCATACATGGCAGGGATTGATGCCGTCCCTCACATTCACTTGGATCAGGATTATGGCCTCTTCAGGGAGAACAACTTGATGCAAGGCTTCATGTTTGCTGATCCGAGGAGATCACAGGCTGCTCCTAAGACCTCCGCTCGGTTTTATACTACCGGTGCCGGGTATTGCTTTGATCCTGCTTCGCCTCCTCCCTACTACACTTATTCAAACTTCGGGGTCTTTGAGGAGCATAGGGAGATTGTTCCCGAGGACATGTCACCAGAGAGAGAGTGTCGCGCCCCAGACCCGTGGTCCTACTTGGCCCCACGCTCGGGACACGATTGGAAGACGTTATAAAACACCTTTAGAAAAAAATTTCGAAATATACTTTCATAAAGTTAAACAAATCCACACTTGAAGTTCAAAGACTTCCACTGACTTTCAAACAAACTTTCACAAACGAAACTATTTAGCCCGAAGGCTTACAAACCTTTATACAAATGTACTCACACCAACATTATCCAAAATATAAGTGTTACAAGACGATGAAGTCAAGGAAACTCTACCCAAAAGGTTATACATTTATGTAATGTAACCTTGATAAAACAAAACCCAACTCTTACCACTTTCAACGTCCTCCCGTGCCAAAGTATCCTATCCCCTGGACTTGCTTTTATCTAAAACAGTAAACAAATAAGGGGTGAGAATAAAACTCAGTAAGCTACTAAAATGCAACTACGTTTCATGCTAAAATGATAATCATAAAGAATAGTATCATAGCAATCACATAGCACATATCATGAGAGATAAAATCAACTCATATAACACAAATACCACATAGGCCACACTCCGGTGTATACGAAGCCAAGGTTTACCCAATAACATAACTGTCTGAGAATACCATCTGAGAAAACCAACTGAGAAAACCATCTGAACAGCATAAATAGCTGAAGCCGGGATCCCGAAAACCAAACCATAACCAATAGAACCAAAGTAACAACGGGGCAGCATCAATAGCTGAAGCAGGTTCCGGAACCATATAACACAACAACAAGAATAGCGGGTGAAAATGACACAAAGTCATACCCCTAAATGCTCATGCAAGGATGCGAGTTCATCCCATCCAAGGCCAATCTGGACTGAGATAAAGGTACCAGTGGACAACCTTATAGTGAACTTGGCTTGTGTGCCACTATAATTCTCCCACTGCCCGACTCAAGGTACCAATAGAAAACCTTATAGGGAACTTAACTTGTACCCCTATAATTTTTCCACTGCCCGACTCAACAACACAAGACCAGCTGGACTTTACACAAAAGCACAGTATTAAATACTTGCTAAATAACAACAACTAGGGCAATGATTCTAAAATAAGGAACCAAGCCAAACACTTCAAAAGATGCAAACACGTTACTCATAAAAGAGTTCACAACATTGACATTAGGTCACAACACAATCCTTTATTAATGACATTAAGTCACCTCACAAGCTTGCACCCATTCACAATTAATCCAAAACACATCAAAAGGATGTTCCATAATACCCATTTAATACTTAGTTAAATTCCACAACACTTATGTTCACAAAGGAACCATTTCGAACACAAGAGTATTCCACAACAACCCTCTAGGTACTCTAGGATATCACCTAAGACCTAGACCAAGATTGAACTTTAAATCCCTTGAAATGAAACAACTCAACTATTTCAGCAACCCTGGGCGGTCTCCCACACCAGACCGTGCGGCCGCCCAAAACACTCTGTCCCAAGACAAAAATCTTCCAGATAAGTGTGCGGTCGCATGCCCTATTTGGGCGGCCGCCCAACACACCCGCCAGGCCAAAACTTGAACAAACTATACTCCTTTCGTTTCACCGTCCCAAAAGTACAACACTTAACGATTATCACTTTACTAAGACTACAAAATCAGTCTCAAAACAACTTTAATACTACTTTGAGCCCAACCAAACCAACATACCAAATACTCCCTTTGTCCCAAAATTACAAGTATAACAAATATTACCCAAATCGCAAAATAACAATTACAAGTATCAATTATAAATATAATTTTTCTAATATACTAATATACTCATTTAGGGATACTTTCATTTAATTTCCCCGTCCCAAGAATAATAGTATAATTTTATAATATACTTATTTAACATTTAACTCAAGTTAATATTTTACCGTTCCACAAGTAGGAGTATACTTTCAAACACTTATACTAACATTCTCAGGATATAAACATACTCCATATATACCCTTGCATACAAACCAAGTCACTTACCCAGTATAATTATACTCCCTTTGTCCCAAGTAAACAAGTATCACAAATAAATTCTTTTCACAATAATTTCACCACATATCACACATATAGCAAATATATGACTATTTTACTATTTAAGGGGAATTAGTAACTTACCTATTTTCCAGAAAAAGTATCGCAGAAATAATATTTGTTCGGTTAGAAATGATCTAATCAACACCCTGAACATTTATATATAATTAGTTTTTAAAACGGAGAAGTAATTTAAAAGATATAAATTAAGATAGGAAAATAAACTTACTCCCTTCGTCTTCAACCTTCATGAACCAGAGAAAGTATGCAAGGAAGTATATGTGTTTGTGTGAGTGATATGCGCAGGAGGGAGAAAAGATGGGATAAGAATGTTTTGATATTTATGAATTTCCATTTAAGCCCCTCTACTTCCATTTCTAACAACTAAACCCTCAAAATTTTAAAGTTACACTTTGGACCCTAAAGTTTCAACTAACTCATTTATTCCTTTTAACAAAATTTCTACTAACACTTTAACTACCACATATGCTCAAATAATATATGCAAGTCATAAAAATATTTTCTAACACATAAAATGCACATAAAAGTTCCATTTTAAGTTAAGAAAATTAGGGTGATTTTGGGGTCGTTACAGAGAGCCTCCTGCTCAGGCTGATGCGGTATGTTTTTCTGACCATCTTTGCATTTCTCAGTTCCAGTCTTGTTTTTCTGTCCCTGATGTAATTTTCTTTTCTGCCCCCCGTTGTAACAGGTACCGGTAGCTGCTTATAGGCACTTGGGCAGACAGAACAAGGGGATGAGGAGGAGAATGCGTCAGCTGGAGGAGAAAGTACTAGAGCTGTGCAGGGACATTGCCGACATGACTAGAGAGGCTGCTGGTGCTGTCTCTGGTGCTGCGAGAGGAGCTGCCCGAGGTGCTCGAGGCATGAGACGAGGTTGCAGGGATGCTGCACTGGACATTGATGAGGCTGTCTCTTCAGCGAGGCAGTCACTGAGCAGGAGTCTGAGCGGGGGAGGCAGTCAGAGCAGGGGTGGAGCCAGCCAGAGCAGAGGTGGTGCGAGTTTGTCTCGGCGGGTACAGAAGAGGAGCCGTCATGAGATCAGAGTTGAGGAGTCTGAGTCTGAGGATGATGATGATGATGATGATGGTGATGAGGATGATGATGATGATGAGGAGACCGAGAGCGGCAGCAGGGGGTGAGCACAGTGCTGGTGATGATGTGCCCGAGCTGTTGTGGCTGAGAGGATGAGGGATTGAAACACCTTTACTTTTGCCTGTAATAACATTTAACATGTATTTACAATCCTAGTTATCTTACTACTCATTTTATGTTTTATTAGCGACTCGATCTTAGATGTCGACCTTTACAAACAAATGTGTGACCAAAGAATGCTTGAACTCCTTTTCGCTGCTGGGATTTGATTTTGCTGCAGGTTGGATATGTTGAAGTGCTTGGGTTTTGTTCTGAACTGACAAGGGTTATTTCTGTCTGAACTGCTGTCAAAGGCGCGTGCGTTGGGCCTTGCTTGTGGGAGGCACGCGCGTTGTGAAGCCTTGGTCGGAGCCGCGCGCTTCTGGCCTGCTGAATTACAGCCCCTTTCTTTTTCTGATCAGAATATTCCAACAGCTATAATTTTGAACCATTTTCGACCAGAATGGTCGCACAGCATTCTTCTGCAAACACTTTCTCCTCCTAAACCACAAAATTCTTGTCATAATGGCCCCAATGACTTTCTCTTTTGAAGTCAAGGCTTCCATCCCCGAGGGTGAGAAGTCCGTTCCAATGGTGAACGCCGTTCCAGCTGTGGGGTCTGTATCGATGGTGGAGAAGCGTCCGAGCGTTTTTGATCGTTTGGGAAGGCCCAATGACGATGTTATTGACCCCGTGAGACCGGTGGTTCATGTGCGGGACTATAGTCCCCGTCATTTTCCCAAGAAGAAGAAAGGTAAGAGAAATTCCTCCCATGTGTGGAAGTGTCCCATGGTTGTCCCCGCTAAGGCTCCGCTTGATAAGGGCAAAGGGAAAGCCGTTGATGAAGCTCCATCCCGTCCTAGCGTTTTCTCCCGTCTTGGCGGTCCCAAGAATGTTCCGTCCCCATCCAAGAAGACTAAAGGGTATAACAAGAAGCAATGGGTTCCCAAACCTAAGAAAGATTAGATTTTTCTTTGTACCCCAAGAGATTGCAATTAAATTAGACCACTTTGTTTTAGGATTTAATGTTTTGATGTCTTTTGTTGCTCAATAAATCCGTTGTAATGGCTTGAATAACTCATTGGATGAATAAAAATTGCATCTTGTTATTTGAAGTGAATTGGGTATTTTTGATATGTTTTAGACCGCACCCGAAGGTTGCCTACGTTCCTCCAGTTCGGAGGCTCAGGTCTCCGTAGTTCAAACAAACAAAGACCATTTTTTTTGTGCACCCTGTTTTCTGCCTAGACCGCCCTTTCAGGTTTTCAATCTAGCGGGCTTCTTTTTTGCACGTGCTCTAATTTTTGCTTAGGCCGCCCTTGCAGGTTTTCAACCTAGCGAGCGATTTTTTTATTTTTTTTATGGTCTTTGTTTATTAAGCATAAAACCTCTTGAGCTTGTCGAGTTTGACCTCCTTTGGCAGCTGGTCACCATCTAAATCCACGAGTCGGACTGCACCACCGCTTAGTATCTTTTTGACCACGTACGGACCGATCCATCGGGGTCCCCAATTCCCCAGGGGATTCATGGCATTAGGAGGATGTTGTCTTAAGACCAAATCTCCCACATTGATGTTTCGAGGCTTCACCTTTTTGTTGAAAGCTCTTGCCATCCTTTTCTGATACACCCTTGTGCGTTCGAGTGCTCTTAGCCTTTTCTCGTCGAGTAAGGCTAGCTGTTCATATCGACTTTGCATCAAGTCGACCTCGTTGACTTGATTCTCGAGGAGGACCCGTAGAGATGGGACTTCAAGTTCGATTGGGAGTACGGCTTCAGAACCATAGACTAATGCATAAGGAGTTTCTCCTGTTGCTGATCGTATTGATGTGCGGTAGCCCCACAATGCTAATGGTAGCTTCTCGGGCCAATCCCTTCCTGTTGAGGCCATTTTCTTGACGATGGTCTCGATGGTCTTATTTGCTGCTTCGACCGTGCCATTTGCTTGGGGACGGTAAGGAGATGACTTGTGCTTGGTGATCTTGTATTCTACCAAAAGTGCATCCATTTCCTTCTCAAAGTGAGAGCCGTTGTCGGAAATGATTTCATGAGGCACACCGTATCGGCACATGATATTAATCTTTACAAATTCGGCCACTTTCTTAGCGTTGAGGGTCCGATAGGCTTGTGCTTCGACCCACTTTGTGAAGTAGTCGACGGCCACTAGGACGAATGACTGCCCATTGCTTCCGGCAGGATGGACTTTACCGATGATGTCTATCCCCCAACAAGAGAAAGGCCAAGGTGTGACCATGTTATAAAGTTGCGAGGGTGGAGCATGTTGTAGATTAGCATGGAATTGGCACTTGGCACACCTTTTGACTTTCTCGATACAGTCTCGTTCCATAGTGCTCCAATAGTAACTAATGCGGAGTATCTTCTTGACTAGCATAAACCCATTTATGTGGGGTCCACACTCTTCTTCGTGCACTTCACACATTATCTCTTGAGCTTCGGCCTCATTGGCGCATAAGAGATTGATCCCGTCGTGGTGCCTTTTGTAGACTCGGTCCCCAATCAGTACGTACCGAGATGCTAGCCTTTGCAGAGCCGCTTGAGACTTTTTATTGCTATTCTCGGGATAAGTGCCATATTTGAGGAAATTTATGATATCCGAATACCACGGAGAGTTTGTTTGAACCTCGCTGATCTCGATACTCATGCAGTACGCCGGACTGTTCCTTCGGGCAATTTTGAAAGGCTTCACCATTTTCCCTTTGGGCATTTCGACTAATGAAGCTATGGTGGCCAGTGCATCGGCGAAGCGATTTTTATCCCTTGGAAGGTAGTTGAAAGTGATCTCTTGGAATTGTTCAACCAATTCTTTAAGGTGCTGACCATACTGTTGGAGGGTCGGGTCTTGGATTCGCCATTTACCTGATTGCTGATTGATAAGAAGCAAAGAGTCACCGAATACTTCTAGTTCCGTGACGTTTCTTTCGAGAGCTGCTTCGAGCCCTGCTATGCATGCTTCGTACTCGGCAATGTTGTTGGTAGCTTCGAATTCCAGATGGATGGCAATGGGAGTGTAGATGTCTTTTGGATCGACAAGCAATACTCCTATACCAAAACCGTGTTTATTGGCGGCGCCATCGAAAAAAAGTTGCCACTTATTTTCCTCGGTTGCAGTACAAATTAAATGCTCGTCGGGGAACTGTACGTCTTCCCCCTTCACTTCGTCACACGGGAATTCGGCAAGCTGGTCACTGAACACTTTCCCCCTGACGGATTTTAGTGTGACGTAAGTGATATCATAGCCAGCGAGCATGGAGTACCATTTGGCTATTCTTGTTGACATTAATGGCTTCTCGAATATGTAGCGGAGCGGGTCCACCTTTGCTACTAGCCTGATCGAAAAATATTCCATATAGTGTTTGAGCTTTTGAGTAACCCAAACCAATGCTGCACATGACTTCTCTAAGACAGAGTAGTTCTTTTCGCCTCCTTGGAATCGGCGACTGACAAAATAAATGGCATTCTCCTTTGTGGACTCTCGTTGCTCTTGTGCTAACATAGCCCCTAGGGCTTCATCATTGACAGTGAGATAGAGCAAAAGAGGCTTCGCCTTGTGCGACAGAACTAGAACAGGAGGGCACGTCAAGTAATGCTTCACTTGGTCGAAGGCTTCTTGGCACGCGTCGGTCCATTCTAGAGCCACATTCTTCTTGAGTAGCTTGAAGATTGGCTCGCACATGGAAGTGAGTTGGTACACAAACCGACTGATGTATTGCAGTCTGCCCATGAAACCTTTGATCTCTTTCTGCGTCTTTGGAGGAGGCATGTCAATGATTGCCTTGATTTTGGAGGGATCTACTTCAATTCCCCTTTCAGTGACCATATAACCAAGGACTTTGCCTCGGATAACCCCGAACGTGCACTTTGCAGGGTTGAGCCTCATCTTGTGTTGACGAAGCCTTTCGAAGAACTTGCGGAGATCGATTAAATGTTGACCATCGGTCCCTTTGGAGTGAATGATCATGTCGTCCACATAGACCTCGATTTTTTTATGAATCATATCGTGGAACAAGTCTGTCACGGCTCTTTGGTAGGAAGCCCCAGCGTTTCTTAACCTAAATGGCATGACTGTGTAGCAAAAGGTACCCCACGGTGTTGTGAAGGCTGTCTTATGTTGATCTTCCTCGGCCATGAGAATCTGATTGTATCCAGCGAACCCATCCACGAATGAGCGAACCTCGTAGGCAGCAGTGGAGTCGACCAGCATGTCGATGTTAGGGAGTGGAAAATCGTCTTTTGGGAAAGCTTTGTTCAAATCCTGGAAGTCCACACAAACTCGAACCTTGCCGTTTGCCTTTCTGACTGTCACGATGTTGGCTAACCATGCTGGATACTCGATAACCTTGATGAAACCCACACTGAGGAGCTTCTCGATCTCTTATTTGACTTGCAGAGACCATTCTGGCTTGATCTTTCTGAGCTTCTGTTTTACTGGCTTGGCATCTTCTTTGATCGGAATTCTGTGCTCCGCTACCTTTCTGTCCAAACCCGACATGTCTTTGTATGACCATGCGAACACATCCAAGAACTCCCGTAGTAGTGCAGTCAATCTGTCTCTGTCGTCCCCCTTGAAGAAGCTTCCGACCTGTTGAGCAAGTTCATTTAAGTATGTTGTGTTTTCGTGGTCTATTTCATCATAATTTGAATCGTTATTAACTTGTTCATTAAGTTTATTATTAGTTAATTCATTATTTATGATATTTGCAATCTCAGGGTACTCAGAAATATCAAATTTTTCATTAGCAAAGAAAGGAAACACACGCTCGGCTATGGCCTCCGTATCCTCTTGGGTGAGGGTATTAGAGACACTCTCGGACTCGAAAGTAAGTGTGAGCCGCTCTTCCTTTGTTGCTGTGCGGGGTATGCAACCCATTTCTTGGACTAAGAATTCCTCAGATACCACGGGCCCTTTCGTAGAATACCAATTGTTGATCGGCTCGGATCTTAGCGGGATCTCACTGATAGTCTCATTCATGATGACAGTGTCATGGATGGCGTTGACTTGGCATTCATTCATTATGGCAAGCTCTTCGAACATGGAGGCTAAATCTGTCGGTTCTTCCCCCATGATGATTTCTGTCTCGGACTCTATAGTCACCTTCCTTCCCCACCATTCACGGGGCGACATGGGAGTTGGTTCCCTTTCGAATTTCTGTCTCGGGAAAGATCATGTATGGAACGTCTTCCCCTTGGCGGACAAAATAGCCATTCAATGTCTTGCGGTAAGGCCTTAGATTAGGGACCTCATAACGACGGCCTTCTTTACGAGCTCGGGCCTTTTCATTCTTGATCGCTTGCTCTTGTTTCAAGTCTTCTTTGGAAGGCTCGTACCCCAAACCGAATGTGTTCTTGACAAATGGGACTTGCACAGGATGTAGGATTCCTTGTTGATATTTCCCTAGGCCTAAACCAGGGAAGTAGTCCATATTCCTCATCGTGCGGAGGACTTTGTGATTGCTGGGGGTCCATGATCCGTTTACCCCTTCTTTGTCAATGGCGTTGATTGAGACGCCGGAGAGAGTGGAGTCTGGTAAACCATGCTGAACTTGGTGGACGGGCTCACCTTTTCTGTGGATAGTAACGCTTTCGGCCATGACGGTCACTATTTCATCACCATTTCGGATCTTGACACATTGATGGAGAGTTGACGGGATGTCATTAGAACTGTGAATCCATGGTCGACCCAAAAGCAAGTTGAACGAGGCCGGGATGTCAAGCACTTGGAATGGAACGGACATGACCATGCTCCCAAACTCAATGTCTATTTCGATCATGCCCATGACTGTACGGGCGGTGCTGTCATAACCTCGGATTACTTGAGTAGAAGGCTTCAAATCGGAATCCTTAAGCCCCAGTATGCCCATGATTCTGCCAGGCATGAGGTTGAGTGCGGAACCACCGTCCACTAAGACTCTTGAGATGGGCCTCCCCCTTGCTCGTACCTTGAGGTAAATAGCATCGTTGTGGTCGGAACCAAATGGTGGAAGGTCCATATCGGCAAAGGTGATGACGTTGCCAAAATGAATGTGACCGATCATTGCCGTGAGGTCCTCGGGAGTAGTATCGGGAGAAATTGATGTATCATCGAGATTGCGGATGACAAGATCTCGGTGTTTCTTTGAGGATGCGATGAGGTCCCAAATAGAGATGTTGGCTTGAGTTTTCTTGAGTTGGACAAGTAGAGGATCTTCGGGAGTGTCGCGAGCTTGCGGCCTTTGAGAAGAGGAGCTTGGTGTGGAAGTGGAAGGGTTGCTTGCTATGACTCGACCGGATCGAGTTAGCATGTTGACGTTCCCATCTTGCTTCTTTTACCTATTCTCTAGTACTTCCCTCATTACCTCATCGTAAGTCACAACATAACAAGAATTGTCAAGTTTATTCATAACATTGGGGCCCCCATTCACAATTGGGATTGAATGGATGGTCCCCTCGAGTTCTCCTATTTCTATTACATTGACATGTTCGCCATTAGTCACTACAAATTCTTTCTTGTCTATGAGATCTTGAATGACATTGCTGAGAACGAAGCATTCCTCGGTGGTGTGGCCACTATATTGGTGGTAGCCACAATATTTGTGGTGAGCATGATTGGGGTTGAACGTCTTGGGTTGGTACCCTTGTACGGGTGTGACTTGACCCTTTGCTTTGAGGACTTCGAAAGCTTCGGTTTGAGTCATGCCTTGGAGAGGCGTGTAGACACGGTCATTTCGAGACTTCTTCCCTTGAGGTGGAGGAACCTTTTTGTAATTCCCCTTATCGATAGTGACGGCGTTGACCGAGGCCTCTTTTGTGGAGTTGGAAGCGGCCTTGTAGCGGTAGCTAGGAGCACTTTTCTTGACTTCCTTGAGCAACTCGTCCATTCGGACCCCCACCTCATACATTTGGGAGAAATCCGCATAGCAAGCCCCACTTAGGTGGGTGCGGAGATCAATTTTGAGACATTTGAGAAAGATGTCCATTTTCTCCTTGGTATTTGGCCTTTCCACAATCTCGGAGAGTTTATAATTCCGTCTCCTTGTGAAGTCGATGAAGGACTCGTGGTCTCGTTGAGTAGAGTTCTCTAGCTCTTTCCTTGTGGGCCGGTGAGTGGTGTTGCCTTGGTATTGGTTCTTGAAGGTAAGCATGGAGGAGTCCCAATCAAGACGGACAGTGAGAGGGAGAGTAGCATACCAATCTTTTGCCGCCCCCTCGAGAGTGAGAGGAAAGCATTGAGCCATCACCTTGGGGGAGACCTTCTTCGGAACCATTGCCCAAATATAAGTCTCAATGTGAGCCATAGGACAAGAGTTGCCCTTGAATTTGCTTATGTCGGGCATCTTGAACTTATCAAGAAGAGTGGCCATAGTACTCATGAGGATGGATGATTGATAAAGGCTTGTGTCGGAGCCTTTCCCCATGTTGAGCCTATTGAATTTTTGGTCGATGTAGGCCATGATAGAATCCACCATTTTGGGCTCATTGTTCTCGGAACTTGGCTCTCCTACTTTCTTGGTGCGGGTGTTGACATAAGGACTTTTGAACAAACCTTCGGTCCATTCGGATTCGTCATCGTCATTTTTGCTCTTCCCCTTGGCAAGATTAGTGAGCTTTTCTTTCATTAGCTCCATCTCGGCCTCGTGGGCCTCCCTTTGGCTGTCGAGGTGGGATTGCCAAATGTCGTCTTTGCTTTGTGCCTCCTTATTAAGGGTGGAGACTTGCTCTTGGAGGAGTTGGACCATGGTTGCGAGTTGCTCGAGAGTCATGGTATTGTTGGTGTTGGAGCCGCCGGCCATTGTTGATGTAGGAGCTGTTGGAGTGATCTCTTCACGGACTAACCGATTTGCCGAATCCCGGTAGACTCTGTAAGTACCAATTGAACCTATATTGCAGAAGATGCCCTTGTCAGTCTTGAGTAACACTTGCGGTCCACGAAGAGGCTTAGAACACACAGTTGGGCACACGACTCGAACCACATAAGAAAAGACTCTTTTTTTTTATAAGTCGGAGGGAATGGATCCCTTTTGGGGTTTCTAAGAAAATAATGGAATCGTTACACTAGTATATAGACCATCTCGCGGTCCCATATACTCATCGGATTCCATCGCGTTTGTGAATCCTACATGTATCGGGATTAAACTAAATTAATGTAGTAAAGCATACATGCGGGGACGGATTTTTATTTTCGTCCAAAATAACCACTTTTGGGGACGGATTTTTATTGCGTCCGTTTCAACAAGTTGGCATGTATGATTGGAAGACATTAGTTTAGGGAAATCTCGGTACATAGAAACCGACTTGAGTCACGGAGTGTTAGACCCTAACTAGAATTGTGTGGCTTGTGCTCGGCTTGAATATGAGGCTCAAAGGTCACCCCCGGCATGTAGTCATGAACTACGCCACGGGCTGAGGATTACCGCTTCGAAAGAGCCAAGGTCGAGTGGAGCTTGAAACTTTCTAGGACGGGCCTCGACGGGTTTGGGGTTGGACTTGTGCGACTCGATAGTGAGCAATTCATAGGAATATGTGCATGTAGTGTGAGGTCTAACATGTGACAAAATATTTTTTATATTTTTTTTTCAAAAGAAATAAAAAAAAAAAAAACAAATAAGCACATAATTACAACTTTCGAATCACCCGTGTGACCGATAAAATAGAACATAAAATTAAAACAGTCCGAAGTTCAGAATAACCACTGATGCAGGCAACTGTGCCCACACCCCCATCATACTGCTCTGTTCTGAGACCTGTTTCTGTTCTGAGAACCAACCCAGAAGCGTGCGCCTCTGAGTGTTGATACGAGACGCGCGCACATGGCGCGATGCTATTGGGAGGCGCGCGCTTCTGGGCACACCTGTCAGATTGTCAGATTTTGGACTCAGGGGATTGCCCTGGTCCTATGTGCATATTGTAACCCCTGCAGAAATGATTAGTGGATAATAGCAGAAGAAGAAGATGAAGAACATGAAGAAGCGGGCGATTCTGGTCCTTGATGCGGGATGCGCGCGCCTTAGGCTGAAGAGGCCAGAAGCGCGCGCCTACCCCATCAGGAGTTAGAATGCCCAGAAAAGATGTAGATTTTGATCAGAATGCAAGTTTAACCCTCAAACGTCCCCAGCAGAGTCGCCACTGTAGATACCCCGGGGGAACCACGGCTTGGCTAGAGCGCGTGAGTTATCCTAGGATGTCTAACTTGTTTTTAGAGTCGCCACCTATGTTTTGAGGAACATAAGAAAAACATATTGATAATAGCCTAAGTTTGATTACGAAAACAGAGATTCTTTGTTTTGAGGTTCGGGGGTTAGGTTACGAGATGGGAAGTACTGAAACACCCATCTCGCCCAACTAAAGTTGGTCTTGCTTGATCAAAATCTACATGAATGATAAACGTTCTTCTTCTTCTTCTTTAAATCATAAAAGGGGTTTTAAAATAGAGTTTGGAATGTAGGAGATAACTCTTTAACCGACCTCAATGAGATGAGGTGATCATTAGAGTCATGTCCCAAAATGATTTGGGTGATTGCACTTTGATAAAACAAAAAGAAAGAGAAAAGAGATGAAGTTAATAAGAGGAAAGAAATAACTTTACCTAGACTTCAAGAGACCTCAAACACTTCTTGATGAATTCTTTGGAGAAATCCTTTGGAAATGCTTTGTAAGTGTGAAATTTTAGTGTCTTATTGAGAATGTAAGATTGAGAGCCCAAGGTCCTTGAAAATGGAGGTAAAGGGGGGGGGGGGGTTTATAGGTGAAAGAGAGATGTTTTTGGTGCCAAAACTCAGTCACCAAGAAATCTTTCCCGGGCAAAATCCTGTAAATTGAGCAAGGGAGAGAATCCTGGTCAGAAATCTGTAACCGACGCCCAGAGGCGCGCGCTTCCTGCTTTGGGGACGGGAGGCGCGCGCGTCTGGATCCTCCTGTCGGAGGCGCGCGACTCAGAGAAGGCGATTTTGACAGAATAGACTAGAAAGTCAGCCCTGTTATTCAGTTTAGTCCCTGGACTTAACAAAGTCAGTCAGGAACTTAACGGAAGTGACAGAAACTAACGAGAAACACTTAAAATGGGGAGAAACACAAGATCAAATGTGCAATCGGGGTGAGCGGTCCAAGGCGGGGTGTCTACAGTGTCCCGTTAAAAGCTTCATCCTTTCTTAAAATGGTAAAAAATGTAGGGCCCATTTGTCATACTGTGAATACCCCGTTCTGATGCAGGGACACATGAGAAGTTTCTTTATTAATTATCTTATTTTATCTTTTCTATGGGACATGATATTCAAGTTAGCATTTAACTTATTAGAGTCGCCACGCCGTTTTATTGAGCTAAAACTTTGAAAAAAACTATTTATGTAAAACAGAGAGGGTTCGGGGGGTCAAGTTAAGATAAGAGAAGAATATTATAGTGATCACTCCTATCGCCCGAGCAGTCAGACTTTCTATCATGATTAAAATGTGTTAGCAGTGTGTTAGTGTTTTAGAACGGATCTGAGGATTGCCTACGTTCCTCTCGATGAGAAGCTCAAGTCAGCGTGGTTCGCACATAGAGTGGAGAATAGAGAGATAAAGCGGGATCATGCATATAGTAGGGGGAGGAAAAAGAATGATGCAAGATGATCATATCCTAGAGTGATAATTACACCATCGATAAGATCGATGTGTGATTATCGTCAATCATCCTAGGAGTTAATGATCATGGGAGTATTTACCTAAAGTTTATGGTTTAGAAGTAGTTCCTAGATCTGATAAGATCATCATCAGCTATAACATGCACATATGAAGATTAAAACCCTAATCATAGCAATATAATATGAGTTTTATATGAATACATATGAACAAACATGTATAAGTGAAGATCGATACCCTAAAACTAGCATTTATGAATGTATAAACCCTAGATCTAGCATGCATATTATGAACACCATCATGAATATATGAATAACATAATAAGCATAGGCATGAAATAGATCTAATCTTATGAACATGGCATGAACATCTTAAGAAATATAGCATAAGCCTTACCAATCTTGGCAAGAACGAAGCCGAATCTTCTTCGTAGATTCGCCGGACCTTCGGGATTGCTAGGAGAGCTTTGGCTTTAAGTTCTTTCGTCAGTTTTGACCCTGAAACTCGGGGGAGAGAGTTGTTGTTTTGAATTATGAGCTGAGGCAACCTATTTATAGGGGTTTTGGGCTTGCAACACTGGCCGCCCGGCCAGGGAAGAAGTGGCCACCCGGACACTCTTGGCAAACGGCGTGGTTCCCAAGGTTCTGGTCAGATCTCAACTCTTGAAAACCCTAGATTAAGTTTATCCTTGAGCATAATCTGATCAGACACGTTATCTCATTATCCGAGCTTTTCAGAAAATTCCAGATAAGTCCCACGCAGTTTCTGAATACCTGTGAGGTCCCTGTGAGTTCTGGAATGTCTAATAACTCATTTTTCAGACCGGGTACTAACAGTAGCCCCTCGGTGACGCTTCTTGCAAGGCAATGGAGGGTCGTCGATTAAGAAAAGGAGCCGATCTAAAACAATGAGTTCCAAATCGGGGAAGAGAGGTAAGAGGGTGACCAGGTTGGTCGAGTGGCTGAACCTTAGTCAGGCTACCTACGTATCATAAGGGGAATTAAGCATCATAAGGGGAATTAAGCCGGTCGTAGTTCGGGCTTTGTGGGGACACAGAAATGAGACATTGTCTTCTGCTGGGGATAATATCCTGTATGAAGATGATCGTCTGCTGGGGGTAGAAGAATCGCTGCTAGGACTCTACTGGGGAAAGGAATAAGTGCTGCAAGTGTTAGTGTTGGTGCCCTAGGCACGTTTGTTTAAACGTTCTGTATGTTATCATTTTATTCATATTACTAAAGAGATGTTTTGATTATTATTATTGTTCATGTTTACTTATAATAATCTCCGTCCCTAGTGCTTGTGAAGAACTAGTATAAGTCTGAATGATCATGGGATGATCATGTTAGACTTATGGGTAATTGTTTGAGAACAAGGTACTTGACATGACCCACTGTATGAGATTTATGTCATGGTCAATGTCATATATAGATCTCATATTAGTTATGTCATTTGAATCCTTAGACATGAAGTTATTATAGTCTTACACTTGATGAACATTATGTTTGACATATTCAAACGCTAACTTTAACCAGAAAGTTATAAAGGGTATGATTGGCATAATCGGATCCACGTAGGGAAGAATAATAAGCTAAATGGATTTGTCCCTCTTCGGAGAGATGTCAAGCTTGGGCCTCTCGTAGAATGATGTTGATGAAATGTTTGGCCAAACTCAAATGAATTGATTGGATCATTGTCTTTTAGATTATCAACATATTGGGGATCGAGAAAGTGTTGAAATAAAAGAAGTTAACTCAATGACCATGACTTGTGTTCAATGACATCGTGGACAAAGGGATTGTGACATGTTCTATAAGGAATACGAACTTGTATATAGTTACACTATTTGGGTAGGTATGACGGTTTGCTAGAACCTAATCATATCTTATGGGTTTATGTTTAAACCCATTGCCAACTTAGTGTAATCCTATAGGGTCACACACAAATAGAACGAATCCTAAAGGACTTAATTGGAATTATGGGTCGAAGGACTTTTGGAGGATTTTTGGGAATTTAGAGGAGAAAACAAGAAAACCTGGAGAAATTGGATGGTCCGGTCGGACCATTCATAAGACCCGGTCGGACCTTGCTAGGATCCGGTCGGACCTTGTGCTATACCCGGGCGGACCGGTCGGTTTCGGCCTGGGATTTTCCTATTCCGTTTTCTTGCGGGTTTGGTCACTTGTTACCTATTTGGAATAGGTGAAACAAATATAAAAACCTATTCTAGTTTCCCTAATCAATATATAGCATTGTGAGAGCCTCCAAAGAGTTTGAGAGAGTTATTTTTTGTTCTTAGATCTCTTGGGTGAAGAACAAGAACATCACAATATAATTCCATAGAGTTCTATACAATTATGAAAGCGTGTTTCATAATTTTGGTCTAGCAACCAAGATCAAGAAGTTTCTTGATATTCGTTCGTGGTGTGGATACCGATAGAGGGTGAAGCTTATCACCTCCATAGTTCGTGTTCCTGCTGTTATTCGTGATCAAGTTTCGAATCTCCACCAAGAATCAAGGTTGTTAAACAAAGGCATCAATGGTTAGTATTCTAGTATTCATTATGCATGTATTTGACTTAATCATATGAATGGATCAATGTGCTTTGGTTTTCATGAAAATTTTAATGCTTTATTCCGCTGCGCATGATCTTAAGAAACCCAACAGTGGTATCAGAGCCCCGTTCATGTTGATTATTTCAATACATAATTATGTTATATGTATATAAATTGTTTATGTGCCTCGCATGATTTGAATATTGGAATTGTGATGTTTATGTGGTCCATGCGTTTTATGTGGTTTATTCTTTAATCGCACTATTCAATCGCAATAAAAATTATGGTGGATTTAAAATTGTTTGGGTTATCAATTTTTGATTGGATCAAAGTTTTGATAATCTAGAGATTCATGAATAAATGGTTTGTTCAATGTTTTGATGATCATGGTGATTGGATCACCAAGAACACCAAATCCTAATTGAATCGGGGAAAAACAATTTTGAGATAATTGTGAATTTTAAAATTTTTTGAATTTTACGCAGAGGTCCGACCGGACCTATGCCTTGACCCGGCCGGACCTAGGGTTCTGGTGCGGGAGGGGCTTAGGGTTTGGAGTGGATCTTATGGTTTGAAATTCCTATTTGTTTTAGTCTTGTGAATTCTGAGATTGGATCAAGGTTTGGATGACTAGCCTACGTTCTCGAGACTGTATTTCCCAAAATTGGTTGCAATCAAAGATTCAAAGATAAAACAAAGTTAGAATTATGAAGAGTTCATAATTGCTAAAATTGAGAAACAAAGTTCTTGATTCAAGATTGGATATCCATGTGGAATTGTGAATGCAATTGGCCTACGTTCATCGAGACCATCTATTGCTTAGTTTTGGCCACGTAGACTACTTTCTTGGTTTTTTGAATTAGTGCGGAATTGTGGTTGCCTATGGCTTAGTTCGGCCGCACTTCTTGTTGTCTTGATTTGGAGATGATAACCAAAGTTCAAATAGTCTCATCCTCATAATTATAGAGAAACTAATGACACTTGTAAGTACATGGGTAATTTTGTGTGGGCTCGCCAAAGCGAGATGCATGTTTAACATGTTTATCTTATGTGCTCATAAATGTGTTGTATGCTATATGGTGATGAACCTTCTTTGAAATTTTAAGTCCATATGCCATGCCATGATTAAAACACTTGTAAGTACATGGGTAATTTTGTGTAGGCTCGCCAAAGCGAGATGCATTGATTTTTATTCATGTATGAGCAAGATGAGTGAATAAGAGTTTCCTATCCATTTAAAATGGTTGGACTTAATTAGGCGTCAAAACAGTTTTGGGCCTAAGGCAAAAGATGAGATTTAACATGCTTTTGAAATTGGATTTCTTAAGAATCTCATAAAAGGATCTAAGAGTCATATGTGATATGATTGGCATGAGTTGTCTACCTAATTAATTTGATTTTGAGCGGTCACTGTAAGGATCCCGCCCCGTGACGTAGGAAATGAAGGGTTTTCGTTTCGAAGGGCGAAAAACCAAACACGGTTATCACGCAAAACATAACGGAGTCGCCACATTTGTTAATTATTTAACCCAACAAATGGAAAGGTTAGAGATTCTATTAGTTCAGAGGTCAGGTTACGCCTTGGGAAGAGTTTTACGTCACCCAAGTCGTCTCGGATAGGACTGAGTCTCCCTAACGTTAGTTAACAAACGTGCATGTGTGTGTGTTTCAAAAATGAGAGAAACTGACATTTTAACAAATCTGGTTAATTATTTAACAGAAAAGGGTTATTTTGCAAACATTCCAGTCAGAAAGGGAAGAGACTGGAAAATGCACTCTCTGGCCAAAGTAGCCGTACGGCTAGGGAGAGCATTCCAGGGGTTTTTGACAGTTTATCAGAAAACTGTCCAGTTTCAGGCAAAACATAGTGTTCTTGCTGAAACTGGACTGTGATGATCATTTTCAATTATTTTCTTTAACAGAATATGGATTTAATCATTCGTATGTCATTGATCATAAATTAGACACCAAAAACAAAGGTTTTGGGTGTGATCAAGACAATCATTGGGGAAATTTTGAGAAAGGTGATGAACATGCCCTTTAGGCCAAAATTGCCATTTGATGAGTAAAGATTGAATCATGCTCATGGTTTAGTTCACATTATATGTATATATATATATAAGATATATGTGCTTGAAATGGACAAGTCTTGTAGTAATATAATATATGTATGCTTGAAATGGACAAGTCTTGCAAGAATGTAAATTTGCTTGAGAGGACAAGTCTTACAAGAATGTAAACAAGAACAAGTAATGTGATTAACAAAGCAAAAAAGAGTTGAGATGAAGAGAAGATGGGGGAAGGGGACCTCACCTATGATGGTTCTAGTCTATCTTCCTTTCCTTCACTCAATTATAAGGGTGATTTCTCTCTCAGACACGATTTCTGCAGAGTTTCCCCTATCTAAACAATATTCTTCCCCCTATGAAATGATCAGCATGAGGTTCAATTTATAGGGACTGAGGGTGCCCAACATAGCCGTACGGCTCAACCCCTCAAGTACCCAAACCATCCGTACGACTCGACTTGGCGAGCTTCTGGATTTTTCTAAGTTTAATTCCAGTCCAGTCCTGGAATATTAGGTTTATCCTAGTGAGGTCCTGGCCCATTGGTTTATCCCTAAATGGTACCAAGAATTCATCCAAAGTAGGTCAAATTCAGATTGGGGTAATTACAGAGCCCCTCGGCAACGTCGCTTTTGAAGAAAGCGGGGTTGTCGACAAAATAAGCATCCCAATCTGATGGGAGGACGGCTTGGCTGATTTGTTCTATGGATGGACCTAGAGGTATAGGATTCCTACGTATCCCTATTCAAGGGAATCAAGCCTAACGTAGTTCGGGTGAGAGATTTTAAGGCTACTCAAACCTATGGGCCTTAGGTGGATATTCATTCGTCCCTTCCTAAACAGGCATGGCTCAAAGGCTGGACTTGGTCAACTTGGCTCTATTCGGAGAGGGTTGACTAAGGGGGCTGGCATGGCTCAGAGGCTCAAATAATGGGCATGGCTCAGAGGCTGGGCTCGATCGACTAGGCTCTATCAGGAGAGGGTCGACTCGAGGGTAACTGGTCTTACATCCGACTAAGGACTGCCGGGACACATTGGTCAATTTAGTCAACTTTTCTCATGGCGGAGGGTCGACTACACAAACTGGTCAACTTATCTCATGGCGGAGGGTCGACTACACAAACTGGTCTTACTGTTGTCACAATGATAGGCTGTCTCTAACCTGGCCACTCTCGGGGGACAAAGGTTTTCTTAACCTAATCATGACTATACTGGTCTTACGCCCTACCAAGGGTTGCCGGGGCAATAACATCTTAACTTTCATCCTGGACTTACGAGGTACGGCCGAGACTTTCACGATTTCACTTTCTACCCTGGACTTACGAAGTACGGTCAGGTCAACAAAATCCAATGGTCTTACGCCACGCCGGACAGCCAAGGACGAATTTCACCGAAACCTAATGGTCTTACGTCACGCCGGATGTCCAAAAGACATATCTCACAAAACCTAAAGGTCTTACGTCACACCGGACGGCCAAAGGACAAATCTCACCGAACTTAATGGCCTTACATCACACCAGACCGCCAAAGGACATAATCTAACCTAAACCTAATGGCCTTATGTCACACCGGACCACCAAAGGACATAATCTAACCTAAACCTAATGGTCTTACGTCACGCCGGACGGCCAAAGGACATAATCTCACTGAACCTAATGGTCTTACGTCACACCGGACCGCCAAAGGACATAATCTCACTAAACCTAATGGTCTTACGTCACGCCGGACGGCCAAAGGACATAATCTCACAAAACCTAATGGTGTTACGTCACGCCGGACGGCCAAAGGACAAGTCCAACCTAATGGACTTATATCATTCCGAACTGCCAAAGGATGAATCTCTCCGAAACCTAATGGTCTTACGTCATGCCAGACGGCCAAATGACATAATCTCACTAAACCTAATGGTCTTACGTCACACCGGACCGCCAAAGGACAAATCTCACCGAAACCAAATGGTCTTACGTCACGCCGGACGGCCAAAGGACAAGTCTAACCTAATGGACTTATGTCATTCCGGACTGCCAAAGGACGAATCTCTCCGAAACCTAATGGTCTTTCGTCATGCCGGATGGCCAAAGGACAGGTCTAACCTAATGGACTTGTGTCATTCCGGACTGCTAAAGGACAAATCTCACAGAACCTAATGGTCTTACTGTTGGTGTTGGTGCCCTAGGCACGTTTGTTAAATGTTGTATGTGTTATCATTATATTCATATTAATGAAGAGATATTTAGGTTATTATTAATGCTCATGTTTGCTTATAATAATCTCCGTCCCTAGAGCTTGTTAAGCACTAGTATAAAGGCTAAATGATCATGGGATGATCATGTTAGATTTATGGGTACTTGTTTGGAACAAGGTACTGGACATGACCCGCGGTATGAGATTTATGTCATGGTCAATGTCATATATAAATATCATATTAGTTATGTCATTTGAATCCTTAGACATGAAGTTATTATAGTCTTCCACTTGATGAAGATTATGTTTGACATATTCAAACGTTACCCTTAACCAGGTAGCTATAAAGGGTATGATTGGCATAATCGGATTCATGTAGGGAAGAATAATAAGCTAAATGGATTTGTCCCTCTTCGGAGAGATGTCAAGCTTGGGCCCCTCGAAGGAATGATGTTGATGAAATGTTTGGCCAAACTCAAATGGATTGATTGGATCAATGTCGTTTGGACTATCAACATATTCGGGATCGAGAAAAGTATTGAACAAAACAAGTTGACTTATTGACCATGACTTGTGTTCAAAGATATCGTGGACAAATGGATTATGACATGTTCTAAAAGGAATGCGAACTTGTATCTAGTTATACCATTTGGGTAGGTATGACGGTTTGCTAGAACCTAATCATATCTTATGGGTTCATGTTTGAACCCATTTCCAACTTAGTATAATCCTAGAGGGTCACACACAATAGAACGAATCTACAAGGATTTAAATGGAATTATGGGTCGAAGGACTTTTGAGGGATTTTAGGACTTTATAGGAGAAAACAAGAAAGTGGGATTTTCTGGAGGGTCCGGGCGGACCCACTAAAGGACCCAGGCGGATCTTTAGTATGGTCCGAGCGGACCTCCTATAAGACCCGGGCGGACCTCTAGGGTTTCTGCCCAGAATATTCCTGTTCCGTTTTCTTGCGGGTTTGGACACTTGTTTCCTATTTGGAATAGGTCACACAAGTATTTAAACAGCCTTTATTCGCCCAAAATCAGCCTTTAAGCATTATGTAACTTTGTGAGAGCCTCCAAGGGTTTGAGAGGATGAATTTTTTGTTCTAAGACATCCCTAGATTGAAGAACAAGAATATCACATACATAATAATTCCATATAGTTCTATACATCATGAAAGCGTGTTTCATGATTTGGTCTAGCAACCAAGATCAAGTGTTCTTGATATTCGTTCGTGGTGTGGATACCGCTAGAGGGTGAAATTTATCATCTTCATAGTTCGTGATTCTTGCTTTGTTCATGATCAAGATTTCAAGCCTCCATCGAATTCAAGGTTGCAAAATCAAAGGCATCAAGGGTTAGTATTCTAGTATTCATTATGTTGTAATTGACTTAATCATATGAATGGATCTATGGGCTTTGGGTTTCATTAAATTTTAAATGCTTAAAGGGTTAGTATTCTAGTATTCATTATGTTGTAATTGACTTAATCATATGAATGGATCTATGGGCTTTGGGTTTCATTAAATTTTAAATGCTTAATTCCGCTGCGCATGTTACTACGAAACCCAACAGTGGTATCAGATCCCTGTTCATGTTGATTATTTCAATACATAATCATGTTGTGTGTATATAAATTGTTTGTTTATGTGGCTAGCATGATTTGAATATTGGGATTATGATGTTTATGTGTTATATGCGTTTATGTGGTTTATTGTTTCATAAACTTTAATCGCACTATTCAATCGCAATTAAAATTATAGTGGATTTAAAATTGTTAGGGTTATCAATTTTTGATTGGATCAAAGTTTTGATAATCTAGGGATTCATGAATTGTTCATTCAAGGTTCTGATGTTCATGATGATTGGATCATTAAGAACACCAAATCCTAATTGAATCGGGGAAAACAATTTTGAGACAATTTTTAGAAACTTTAAAAAATTCTGGGTTTTTCAGCGTAGGTCTGACCGGACCAAAGCAAGGACCCGGCCGGACCCTATGGTCTGGAGCGGGGGTCATGCGTTTGGTTTTGGGTTCGAACTTGAAAAATTCTGGGTTTTTTAGAGATAGGTCCGACCGGACCAGTGACAGTACCCGGCCGGACCATCTGGTCTGGAGCGGGGTTGTGCATGTGGTTTGGGTGCGGATCTCGGGGTTTAATTTTCCTATTTGTTTTGATGTTGTGATTCTGAGATTGAATCAAGGTTTGGATGGCAAATCTACGTTCATCGAGATTGTGTTTCCCAAACTTGATTGCAATCAAAGTTTTAAAGATAAAACGAAGTTAGAATTATGAAGAGTTCATAATTGCTAAAATTGAGAAACAAAGTTCTTGATTCAAAGATTGGAGATCCATGTGGAATTGTGGATGCAATTGGCCTACGTTCATCGAGACCATCTATTGCTTAGTTTCGGCCACATGGACTACTTTCTTGGTTTCTTGAATTAGTGCGGGATTGTGGTTGCCTAATGGCTTAGTTCGACCGCACTTCTTGTTGTCTTGATTTGGAGATGACAACCAAAGTTCAAATAGTTTCATCCTCATAATTATAGAGAAACTAATGACACATAAATGTTGTGCTTAAATTAATGATGATTAATTTAGTGGCTAAACTTAATGCGTAACATATTTATTTTATGTGCTCATAAATGTGTTGTATGCTATATGGTGATGAACCTTCTTAAAAGTTTTAAGTCCTCTTGCCACGCCATGATTAAAACACTTGTAAGTACACGAGTATTTTCATGTGGGCTCGCCAAAGCGAGGTGCATTGATTTTATTTATGTATGAGCAAGATGAGTGAATAAGAGTTTCCTATACGTTTAAAATGGTTGGACTTAATTAGGCGTCAAAACAGTTTTGGGCCTAAGGCAAAGATGAGATTAAACATGCTTTTGAAATTGGATTCCTAAGAATCATATGGGATATGATTGACATGTTTGTCTACCTAATTAATTTAATTTTGAGCGATGCGCCAAAGCGTACTTGAAATTAAATTAAAGTTGGATCTTAACCCAAATTCAAAAGAATTTCAGAAAAAGATCTAAGAGTCATATTGGATATGATTGACAGGGTTGTCTACCTAATTAATTTAATTTTGAGCGGTGCGCCAAAGCATACTTGAAATCAAATTAAAGTTGGATCTTAGCCCATTTAAATTATATTATACATTGGATGTATAAGAAGGTTATATAATTTAGTGGGAGTATTTTTGGAAAATACATTATTTATCTCTTTAATGAGATTGGTACTTGTAAAATTTTAGAAATTTTGCATTAGTTGTAGATGACAACTAAAATCGTTGCGATTAATCCTTGATAAGGATAATGCTTCAAGAGAATGGTACAAACTTCATGGATTGGATACTGAGCCTAAGAATCATTCTAAGGCAAGAAGATGTGTTGTACATTCTTGATGGGCCTATTCCTAAAGAACCCAATGCCATAGAAAGACAATCACACGAGACATGAGTATGTTTCTAGGGATGTGAGTTGTCTCATGCTCTTAACTATGAACTCAAAACTCCAACAAAGTTTGAAACTTGTGGAATCCTATTAGATACGCGTGGAGTTGAGTTACATGTTTCAAAGAGCAATCTAGGCAAGAGTGGTATAAAACCATTATTGCATTCACTTCTTGCAAAAGGAGTAAAGGGCAATAAGTGGAACCTCACATGCTTAAGATAAAGGCTACGTAGAGCATCTTGAGAAACTTGGTTGTCCAATTGGATTGGAGCAAGCCACGGATCTCATTCTTGATTCATTGTCCAAAAGTTATAATCACTTCATGATGAACTATAACATGCTTGGAATGAATAAGAATCTCTCCGAGTTGCATGATATGCTGAAAAAACTGCGGAGATGAAGATAATGGAGAAAGGTTCTCCAATGCTCGTGGTTCATGATGGAAAGGAGGCCAAGTTCCAAAGGAAAAGGTAAGACAGACATTGTCAAACCTAAAGGAAATAATTATGTTTAAAATAATAACTCTAATTGATGCAATTTGGTAAAATGGCAATTGTATTGACCATTTAGAATTGTAGTCAAGATTTTGGACGATCAACAAAAGGGAATGGTAGTGGGACTACCACTCGGGATACTTATGTTATAAATTAATCTTTCTAACTTTAATTATTGGGTATTAGATACCGGATACGGGTCCCACATTTGTAAAAATGTGCAATAATTAGTAAATTGAAAGACTACTTATAGTAAAGTTTGATCTATGAAAGGTAATGATGCAATGGTTGCAACATTGTTCGTAGAACACTTGTAAAGTGACTTTACTAATGAAGTAGGAAATATTTTTTTGTTATAAGATAATGAAGGATATTTATTTCTTATTTGGAATAAGAAAAGTGCTTTATTTATTATGATTTACTTCATTGTGTTATCATATAAATAAATCTTATATCCTAAATCTTGAAGAACAATGTAATAAAGGCTATAACATAAATAATTGAAAATCTTTATGCATTATTGTTTTGATCAAATAAATGAGAAATGCATAGCTAAAATTCCATGGGACGGAGTTTTAAGTCATATGATTTGGAATCACATGATTTATGCAAATCTCATTTGCTTGGACCAAGACATCTTTTACTATGAATAGTAAAAGGCTAATATCTTACTTGACCTAATACATTTCGATGTATATGGTGCATTAAGTAGCAATGTTAAAAGAAAAGTTTGGTTATACATGGTAAAACTATTCAAAGATTCTGACTCGATCGTGATGATGAATAATTGAACCAAGGTTTTGATACTTATCATTAAGGTTGTGAAATAGTTTCACAATAAACTCCACTAAGAACACCATTTGGAATGATGTTTCTACATGGAGGCATTGAACCTTATTGGATATGGTTCATAAGATGATAAAATCAAAATTGATCTTCAATTATTTGTTTTGGGGTTATGTATTACAAACCGCTATAATTACACTAATTTGAGTTCCATCAAAGGAGGTTAAAAGGTGAAAGAAAATCGGGTTTGTCTTTCATAAAGATTTAAGACGGTGAGACCTTTTGGAAAGGAGCTGTCTGGGACACACTCACATTAAATCTAACAAATATATTTTCATGAGATATCCTAAGGAAACTTGAGGATAATGTTTTACTCATAAGAAACAAATGGTTTGTTACTTATGATGGTGTTTTTCTTGATAAGTCATTTATCTCTAAAAGAATCAGTGGGAGTAAAATATATCTCGAATGGTTCGAGACCTAGAAAATATAATTTAACCTAAGATGGAAATTGAACAAGTTTTCACAAGGAGTCGTGAAAAGTCCGTTCAAGTTATACAAAGTACTTGCGTACATGATAGGATACAATCTATAACAAGAAATATTGGATATTTTGAAATAGAAAGTATTGAGGTAAAGTTCATTGAAAGATGACACGTTTGCCACGTATCGAAGGTACAATGTCCACTCCATATTTAGATTAATGACTTGGAGTCATAAAGTCTAAAAGGCAATCCATGTGTAATAATCAAGTTTGGAACTTGATCATTCTACCCTAAGGTGTAAAAATCAAAGGAGAGGAATGAGTTTTCTTGGAGAAATCTTACATGGGTAGCGAGAAACTTACTAGAATTCTCATAGTCACATGTTCATATTTGAAATATGAAATTTGACAAAATGATGTCAAAACAAGCATTCCTCAACGGGAACTAACTTAAGGATGTATTGGATACAACCTAAAGGTTTTGATAGTCAAAGAAAATTCTAATAAAGTATGTAAGTTGCGGAAATCCATTGGATGGATTGAAGCAAGATTTTGGGAGTTGGAATCTCCGTTTTGATGAATCAAAGAATTTTGCTTTATCAAGAACGAAGATGAACCTTGTATATACAAGAAGATTAGTGGAAGCATAATGCTAGTCCTTATTTAAATATGTGGATGACGTATTGCTCATTGGATATGACATTCCTACACGTCAGTCTTTAAAGAGTTTGTTTGGAAAGTGCTTCGCAATGAAAGATATGGATGAAACCGCATATGTCCTTGGCATCAAGGAAGCTAATTGGTTTAAAGCCAAAGTGCATACATTGACAAAGTCATTAGAAGATTCTGCAAGGAAAATTCTAAGAGAGGACTATTGCCAATAATACATGGAGTTTCTCTAAGCAAGACTCAATGTCCTAAGACAAAAGATGAGCATGAGAAAATGAGTGAGATGCCGTTTGCTTCGGCAATTGGATCCACCATGCCATGATAAGTACTAAGCCGGATATATCTAAATGCTTAGAGCATGACGAGTAGATATCAATCCGACACCGGTGAGATTAACTGGGTGGCTGTAAAAGCGATTCTTAAGAACTTTAGAAGGACTAAAGATTCGTTTATGATCTATGGAGGTATGGAATATGATCTCGGATGCATGCTTCCAAACCGACAAAGATAATAGAAAATCGCAATCGGATTTTGTGCATGTGTCGAATAGTGGAGCTGTAAGTTGGAATGGTTCCAAGCAAAGTACAATCACTAATTCTACAACTAAATCTAAGTATATTGCCGCATTGGATGCTGCAAAGGAAGTGGTTTGGATTAAGAAGTTCATTGTTGAACTTGAGATGGTTCCTAGCATTGCTAATCCAATAGACCTTATTAGTAATAATAGTGGTGCTATTGATCAAGCAAAAGAACCAAGAGCACATCCTAAATCCAAACACATACTTAGGCGTTTTCATATCGTTCGAGAAATCGCTGATAAGAGAGACGTAATTATATGCAAAGTACCAACTAATGATAACGTTGCGGACACGCTAGCAAAGGGACTTCCACAAGATAAACATGATGGTCATGTTAGGTCCATGGGTATTGGATACCTAGAGATTGGGTCTAGGGCAAGTGGGAGATTGTTGGTGTTGGTTCCCTAGGCACGTTTGTTAAACGTTGTATGTGTTATCATTATATTCATATTAATTAAGAGATATTTAGGTTATTATTAATGCTCATGTTTGCTTATAATAATCTCCGTCCCTAGAGCTTGTTAAGCACTAGTATAAAGGCTAAATGATCATGGGATGATCATGTTAGATTTATGGGTACTTGTATGGAACAAGGTACTGGACATGACCCGCGGTATGAGATTTATGTCATGGTCAATGTCATATATAAATCTCATATTAGTTATGTCATTTGAATCCTTAGACATGAAGTTATTATAGACTTCCACTTGATGAAGATTATGTTTGACATATTCAAACGTTACCCTTAACTAGGTAGCTATAAAGGGTATGATTGGCATAATCGGATTCACGTAGGGAAGAATAATAAGCTAAATGGATTTGTCCCTCTTTGGAGAGATGTCAAGATTGGGCCCCTCTAAGGAATGATGTTGATGAAATGTTTGGCCAAACTAAAATGGATTGATTGGATCAATGTCGTTTGGATTATCAACATATTCGGGATCGAGAAAAGTATTGAACAAAACAAGTTGACTTATTGACCATGACTTGTGTTCAAAGTCATCGTGGACAAAGGGATTATGACATGTTCTAAAAGGAATGCGAACTTGTATCTAGTTATACCATTTAGGTAGGTATGACGGTTTGCTAGAACCTAATCATATCTTATGGGTTCATGTTTGAACACATTGCCAACTTAGTATAATGCTAGAGGGTCACACACAATAGAACGAATCTAAAAGGACTTAAATGGAATTATGGGTCGAAGGACTTTTGAGGGATTTTAGGACTTTAGAGGAGAAAACAAGAAAGTGGGATTTTCTGGAGGGTCCGGGCGGACCCACTAAAGGACCCGGGCGGATCTTTAGTATGGTCCGGGCGGACCTCCTATAAGACCGAGGCGGACCTCTAGGGTTTCTGCCCAAAATTTTCCTGTTCCGTTTTCTTGCGGGTTTGGACACTTGTTTCCTATTTGGAATAGGTCACACAAGTATTTAAACAGCCTCTATTCGCCCAAAATCAGCCCTAAGCATTATGTAACTTTGTGAGAGCCTCCAAGGGTTTGAGAGGATGAAATTCTTGTTTTAAGACATCCCTAGATTGAAGAACAAGAATAACACATACATAATAATTCCATATAGTTCTATACATCATGAAAGCGTGTTTCATGATTTGGTCTAGCAACCAAGATCAAGTGTTCTTGATATTCGTTCGTGGTGTGGATACCGCTAGAGGGTGAAATTTATCATCTTCATAGTTCGTGATTCTTGCTTTGTTCATGATCAAGATTTCAAGCCTCCATCGAATTCAAGGTTGCAAAATCAAAGGCATCAAGGGTTAGTATTCTAGTATTCATTATGTTGTATTTGACTTAATCATATGAATGGATCTATGGGCTTTGGGTTTCATTAAATTTTAAATGCTTAATTCTGCTGCGCATGTTAATACGAAACCCAACACTTACGTCACGCCGGACGGCCAAAGGACGAATCTCTTTGAAACCTAATGGTCTTACGTCACACTGGACCGCCAAAGGATATAATCTCACTAAACCTAATGGTCTTATGTCACACCGGACGGCCAAAAGATATAATCTCACTAAACCTAATGGTCTTACGTCACGCCGGACGGCCAAAGGGCATAATCTCACTAAACCTAATGGTCTTACGTCACACCGGACCGCCAAAGGACAGGTCTAACCTAATGGACTTATGTCATTCCAGACTGCCAAAGGACGAATCTCTCCGAAACCTAATGGTCTTACGTCACGCCGGACGGCCAAAGGACAGGTCTAACTTAATGGACTTATGTCATTCCGGACTGCCAAAGGACAAATCTCTCCGAAACCTAATGGTCTTACGTCACGCCGGATGTCCAAAGGACAGGTCTAACCTAATGGACTTATGTCATTCCGGACTGCTAAAGGACAAATCTCACAGAACCTAATGGTCTTACGTCACGACGGACGGCCAAAGGACAAATCTCTCCGAAACCTAATGGTCTTATGTCACGCCGGATGGCCAAAGGACATAATCTCACTTAACCTAATGGTCTTACGTCACGCCGGACGGCCAAAGGACATAATATCACTAAACCTAATGGTCTTACGTCACGCCGGACGGCCAAAGGGCATAATCTCACTAAACCTAATGGTCTTACGTCACACCGGACCTCCAAAGGACAGGTCTAACGTAATGAACTCATGTCATTCCGGACTGCCAAAGGACGAATCTCTCCAAAACCTAATGGTCTTACGTCACGCCGGACGGCCAAAGGACATGTCTAACCTAATGGACTTATGTCATTCAGGAATGCCAAAGGACGAATCTCACAAAACCTAATGGTCTTACGTCACACCGGACCGCCAAAGGACATAATCTCACTAAACCTAATGGTCTTACGTCACGCCAGACGGCCAAAGGACATAATCTCACTGAACCTAATGGTCTTACGTCATGCCGGACGGACAAAGGACATAATCTCACAAAATCTAATGGTCTTACGTCACGCTGGACGGCCAAAGGGCATAATCTCACTAAACCTAATTGCCTTACGTCACACCGGACCGCCAAAGGACATAATCTCACTGAACCTAATGGTCTTACGTCACACCGGACCGCCAAAGGACAGGTCTAACCTAATGGACTTGTGTCATTCCGGACTTCCAAAGGACGAATCTCACAAAACCTAATGGTCTTACGTCACGCCGGACGGCCAAAGGGCATAATCTCACTAAACCTAATGGCCTTACATCACACCAAAGGACATAATCTCACTGAACCTAATGGTCTTACGTTATGCCGGACTGCCAAAGGATGAATCTCACCGAACCTAATGGACTTATGTCATTCCTGACCGCCAGAGGACAATTTTTCATATTTTTAACTGGAGTTACGAAGAACGGCCACGTTAACTTCACAAATTCGAATTCTTAACCTGGACTTACGAGGCGCGGCCGGGCGAATTTCATACTCTTAACCTGGACTTACGAATTACGGCCGGGCTAAATTCATATTCTTAACCTGGGCTTACGAAGCGCGGCCGGGCTAAATTCATATTCTTAACCTGGACTTACGAATTACGGCCGAGCTACATTCATATTCTTAACCTGGGCTTACGATGCGCGACCAGGCTAAATTCATATTATTAACCTGGACTTACGAATTACGGCCGGGATAACGCTAATTCTCACATTCTTAACTGGACTTACAAAGTACGGCCATGTTAATTTCACAAAGATGGTCTTACGTCCATCTAGGGACTGCCCGTTATACGGGAGAGGAGACTCCTGGTAGGGTTCCGGGGAGAGGCTTTCTATTTGGGAGAGAGGGTGATTTGGCAGCACGGGCTCGGGCTCATGCAGAGGGCTCCTATTGACCCTCCCGACACCATGTTCGTTTCCATACGGACTGCTGAGCCATACGGACGCTTTGTGGCCCGGAGGCTGAGATCGCCGCAGGTAGTGGCTTCTGGGGTGGCTCCCCCGACGTGGCGGGACTTCTCATACATATACTCAGATAGCCGAGTCTACATGGTGGCCACATCTATGGCAGGAGAGGGAGCCCCACCTGAGGATGCTCCTGAGGGAGTGGTATGTTCCCATTCATTTCCTTTGCACACACTTATCACATACCCCTATTCCTTTTCACTGAGCAGTTTCACTTTCATGTGCAGGTCGCTGCGCAAGCTTTGCTGGAGAGGCCTTCCTTCATAAAATGGGCCAAGAGGTGGCTGAAGAGGTTCGTTGGGTGCTCTTCCAAGGGGCCTCGGACTGAATCTAGGTTTGCGCTGGGCAGAAACTCGGTGAGTGGTGGGGAGAGGCCTTTCCATCGGTCCTCGAGTGTGGAGCTACCGCCGTCCTTCGTTCGCCGCCATACCTTAGGCGGGGCTGATTTGGAGGCCTTCCGTGATTCGCTCCGTGATCCCAGCTCCCATGAGATCGCTCCGGACCCGTTTGCCCATTTGGCTTTAGAGCGTGTGGACCCCCTGCCGGCCAGACATCCAGGTCCTTATTCCCAGATTCCTCCTTCCTTCTTCCCGGGCCAATCCTCTTCGGGTGAAGGCTCAAGCATGGCAGAGTCCATTTTCTTCTTTGACCCCAGCATGTACCCACCTTATGTCACGACCCGAAATCTAGGCTCTATTTTATTAGTAATAAATAATTATTATTTATTTATTTTCTTATTTATTTATTTAAATTATTATTTATTTAATAATTCATGTGTGCACTTTATATGTTATAATAATTTATGCTTAACATTTTATTTGGGCCATTTGTGCTAGTGTAGTATTATTTGGTCTTAGTTGTTAGTAGGAAGTGTTAGAGTTTGTGTTAGTAGATGGGGAAGGGGTCTAGGTGTAAGTTTTTGAAATTATCATCTCCCTACTCCCTCTCTTCTCCCTCACCCTACTCCCTCATTTCCCAGCAACTTTCTCCTTCTTCCATAGCTCAAAAGGTAATTTTTCTTCTCTACATTTTCTCTTCAATTTAACCATCTTCCTCTTGTTATTTCTCATTTCTTAAAACATGAAACTTGTTTAGATCGTCGTTAGGATCGTAGAGGGCTAAAAATATTTGAGTTCCGGCAACTTTGAGAAAATTCAAGTAAGTTGCTTTTCCCCCATTTATGCTAAAAAGGTTCATCCTATGCTTGAAAGAAAATATGAAGAAATACCTAGGTTGCCCATTATGTAAAACTAGAAAAATCTCTTATAGTAAGAATTCTATTTTCTTTCGAAATTTTAGTCAGATAGATTTAAAAACGCATGATTTTTCATTCTCTAATGTTCTCAATAACGAACCTTCGAAATTGTCCAGTACACTTTTTTTTGCAACATCCGCAAAACAACCAATATATTTATAGGAGGAAAATATGAGCTTTCAACCATTATTCACAGTTTTCTTAAAGATACTGAATTCGGCAGCTTTCATGGGCCTAGCCTGTAGGCTGATAACTGTATTCTCGATTAGACCTTCTTATTTTTTCCTTCTCGTCGAAGAGCCTGAGAAGAAGGTAGCAGCAATAACTGGTTTGATTCTGGGACAGCTCGTGAGGTTCCTATCGATTTATAATGCGCCTCTCCATCAATTATTGTGTATACCGCACGCAATAATGGCTTTCTTTCTACCCTATGATACTATGATTACCATTTATTGCTTCTTTAGTTGATTTTGAGATGATTTACATTTTTATTCATTTTTTGTGAAATTTGGTATTTGAATCTTGTGTTGGATTTCTAGATGTTGTTATTTAGCCCCATTGCAAGTCTATAAGTTGTTTTGGTTCATAGTTGTGTATATTGTAAGTCTTGGTTCCAAGTATTTGTGAAATGGTGAAGATTTGGGTTTGGTTGGATTTTGGGTTGAAAATGGAGGAAACCCAGGAATTTTGGCCGGATTTTGCCCCTTCGGGCAAGGGGGAGCGCACCCTTTGGGAGGGGGCGTGCGCACCCTTATGCGCTTTGTGAGCAAAACCTTCTGTTGTAGTAGGGCGCGCGCACCACATCTTTGGGGGCGTGCGCTCCCTCTTTGTTCAACAACTCAATAAACCTTCTGATGTCCAAGGGCGTGCGCCCCTTTCCACACATGCGCGCGCACCCTCCCCTTGGCTCTTTTTCATAAACCTTCTGATCCTCTAGGGCGCGCGCACCCTCCCTGCGCGGGCGTGCGCCCCCTCCGCTGTACAAGCCTTGAGCTTCATTCCCTTGTACTTTTCGTAGACAACCTTCGATAATTCATAACTCTTTCATCCAGACTCCGTTTTAGGTGTATAAGCTATCGTTTTAAAGCTCTCCTCAAACTCTTCGAGATGAGTAAATAGTTTTGGTTGTGTGCTTGGGTTAACTAGATCCTTTGTGATCAAATGTGATATGTGAATTGTGTTATCATTGTTGAGATTATTGGAACACTTTAATTGTGTGTTGTTGGTTCATTTCAATTTCTTGGTGACTTCTTGGTATGGTTCCCTACTTTGGAATCATTAGTTGTTTATCATGCTAGTATTTATTTCTTAGCATTTATTTGAAAGTCCAGCTGGTATTTGTGGTTGTGTCGGGCGATGTGAGATATTGTGATGGCACCGGCCAAGTCCATTATGGTGTCGACCATTGTTTTGCCCTTATTTTCCTTTTCCAGATCGGCCTTGGTTGAGACGTTTGGAGAATGACTTTGTGGCATGCCTCCCGCCCTTTGTGGCACATTACTTTGTTATTGGTTCCGGTACCGGGGATTTCTCTTCAGCTTTCATGCTATTATGAAGATGATGATTTGTTGATTATTGAAGCTGCGCAGCGACCTTTATTTGGTCTATCGGTTTGGAAAACCTTGGCTAATATCCTTTGTTATGTGTTCATTTCCGCTGCTATCTGATATATGATAATTTCTATGTGTTATGCGATTTATTATTGATTATTGCATCATAGCATGTCATGTAGTTGCATTAGTAACTTATTGAGATTTATCTCACCCCCTTTTCTTTTGTCTTTGTTTTTCCTCCCCCCCCAGGTGGAAAGGATTAGACTCGCTGATCACGATATAGGACGTCGCGAGGGTTGAGCTTTTGGGGCAAGTTGTTATTGGTGGGTTTACATTACATAAATGTGTAACCTGTTTTTGGAAATAGTTGTACCAAACTTGACATCATTAAGAATTGTATATTTTATTAATTTGAGTGTAAGTTTATGGAGCTTACACTAGTTTATATTTTGTTGTTAAGTTGGATTTCAAAAACTTTGTGTTATCATCTTTTGGTATAAAAAGGAAATTTTTATCTTCATTATTTTAGAGTTTATTGTTTAAGTCGACGTCCAGCTCCCGATCTCGGGCCCGCGGGGTTCGGGGTCACGACAGTTGGTATCAGAGCTATGGTTTAGCTCTAAGTATAAGTCTAGGTAGACTAGGATGACCTAGGAGGGTAGTTGTGTTCGGAATGAGTAACGGTTGATGTTTTATGCAGGTAATTGTTTCCAATGGCTAGAAGAAGAACGGGTGAAGGTACTAGTGGGGCTCAGAATCAGAATGATCTTCGGGAAGAGAACCGTGCCATGTTCCAAGGCATGTTTGAGGCGGCCATGAAGGCAATTCATGACCAAGGGCCGAGAGTAGAACAAGCACCACCACCCCGATATGGTTTGGAGCAATTCTTGAAACTGAAACCGGCAGAGTTCGATGGTGAGCCCGATGTGAAGAAGGCCGAACTATGGGTTGAGTCTATGGAGAAAATCTATGATGTGTTTGGATGCACAGACGAGGATAGGGTCCGGTTTGCGGCTTATAAGCTTGTGGGTCCCGCCGAGCATTGGTGGAAAGGAGTTAAAGCTAGTTGGGATGACACTCACACAGTGTATGCATGGGAATTGTTTGTGCGGAAGTTCAAGGAGCATTTTATTCCGGTAGTGGATCAGAACCGAAAGGAGATCGAGCTTCTCAACTTGGAGCAAGGTTTGTTGTCTATAGCTCAGTACTCGGCTAAGTTCACAGAATTAGCCCGGTATTGTAACTATCTTGTGAGGACTGAGGAGCAGAAAGCCATGAGATTCATTCGGGGTTTGAAGACTTCTATCCGTACTCAGCTTATAGCCCAGAGGATTGTGACATTCCAAGATACGGTAGACCGTGCATACTTGATCGAGCAAGATATTGGGGAACATAAAAGGAAGACCGAGGTAGCTAACCCGAGTAAGCAAGGAGCGCAGAGCAAGTCACAACCAAGGATTGATAACCGAGGTAACTTTGGGGGACAATCTCAGTCCCGAGGGCAACCGATTTCCAAGGAACCCGGGTACCGCTTCCGGGAACCAAGGGAACCAAAATAGGAGACTTTGTTCCTATTGCCAAAAGGAAGGCCATTCAGAGGACCGGTGTTGGAAGAAACAGGGAAGGTGCACCAATTGTGGCCAAATGGGGCATTATGTGAGGGATTGTCCGAGGAATAGAATTCAATCGACTGGGGTAGGAGCTGGGGCTCCACAGGGTCAGAAAAGGGATGCTACGGGAAAGGCCAAAGTCCAAGGAAAAGTGTTTGCAATGAATCAGCATCAGGCAGATGATCCCTCAGTTATTGGAGGTATTATTTCTATATCTAGTGTGAGCGCAGGAGCGTTAGTAGATCCAGGATCATCCCATTCTTACATTTCTGTGCAATTTGCTTTTCTGCTAAATGCTGCATCTGAGTCATTGCCTTATGTGTTAGAAGTGTCTACTCCGATGGGAGAATGTCTGGTGACTGATAAAGTCTTTCGTGCTTGTGATGTTATTATTTGTGGTCGTGTCTTATGTGCGGACTTGGTAGTCCTTCCCATTCAAGACTTTGATGTTATTTTAGGTATGGATTGGTTGAGCAAGTTTCATGCTTCTGTTGATTGTCGTAAGAAAGTTGTTACTTTTTCTATTCCCGATGTGCCTAAATTTGTTTTTGAGGCTAGCCCTTTGAGTAGAAAAGTTCGTTTAATTTCTTATGTGAAAGCGAGAAACTTATTGCATCGTGGTTGTGAGGGGTATTTGGCTAGTGTTCTTGATACTAGGAAAGAATCCCCTAGTTTGGAGAGTGTTCGGGTAGTTAGGGAATTTCCCGATGTTTTCTCTTCTGAATATGATATGCCTCCCGATCGTGAGATAGAATTTTGCATAGATCTTTTGTCGGGTACGGCTCCGATTTCAAAGGCACCGTACAGGTTGGCTCCCGCAGAATTGAAGGAACTAAAGGTTCAGTTGCAAGAGTTGCTTGATCGAGGGTTTATCCGCCCTAGTGTTTCCCCGTGGGGAGCATCGGTTTTGTTTGTGCGGAAGAAAGACGGTTCTTTGAGATTGTGTATTGACTACCGAAAGTTGAATCAGGTTACACTGAAGAACAAGTATCCTCTACCTCACATTGATGATTTGTTTGATCAGCTTCAAGGCTCAGTTGTGTTCTCTAAGCTTGATTTGAGGAGTGGGTACCATCAGTTGAAGATTCGATCAGAGGATATTCCGAAGACTGCCTTTCGCACCCGCTATGGTCATTACGAGTTCTTGGTTATGCCGTTTGGGTTGACGAACGTGCCTGCCGTATTTATGGATTTGATGAACCGGGTTTTCCATCCTTATCTTAATTCGTTTGTGGTGGTTTTCATCGACGAGATTCTTGTTTACTCTAAATCTAGAGAGGAGCACGAGCAACATTTGAGAACAGTGTTATCCGTTCTTGCGAGGGAACAATTGTTTGCGAAGTTTAGTAAATGCGAGTTTTGGCTCGAGAAGGTTTCATTTCTGGGTCATGTTATTTCTAAAGACGGGATTTCTGTAGATCCTTCAAAGATAGAGGCAATAGTGGATTGGAAGAGACCCGAATCAGTAA
This sequence comes from Campanula takesimana, assembly GCA_026119855.1. Lineage (NCBI taxonomy): Eukaryota > Viridiplantae > Streptophyta > Magnoliopsida > Asterales > Campanulaceae > Campanula > Campanula takesimana. Next base: position 445,073 of record JAOWBW010000072.1, read on the forward strand.
CCGAGATCAGAAGTTTTCTGGGTTTAGCCGGGTATTACAGAAGATTTATTGAGGGGTTTTCGAGGATCGCTACTCCGATGACTCAGTTGACCCGGAAGAATGTCCCGTTTGAGTGGACCGAGAAATGTGACAAGAGTTTCGAGGAATTGAAGAAGAGGTTGACTACCGCTCCGATCTTGACTTTGCCAAATGGGAGCGATGGTCTAGTGATTTACAGTGATGCTTCGAAAGAGGGTTTGGGTTGTGTGTTGATGCAGAATGGGAAAGTAATTTCTTATGCTTCGAGGAAGTTGACCCCTAGTGAATAAAATTACCCTACTCATGATATGGAGTTGGCTGCGATAGTCTTTGCGTTGCATAAGTGGAAGCATTACCTATATGGAGCGAAGTTTGAGATTTTTACTGATCACAAGAGTTTGAAATACCTCTTCTCTCAAAAGGAATTGAACAACCGGCAGCGTAGGTGGATGGAGCTTTTAAAGGATTACGATTGTACAATATCTTATCACCCGGGAAAAGCAAATGTTGTTGCCGATGCGATTAGTAGGAAGTCTTATGTGGCTTCGATGATGGTCCGTGAGTGGAAGATGCTTGAGGATGTGCGAGATTGGTCTCCTCGTGAATCGAGACATGGGGCGATTTTTGCGAATATTAGGGTATCTCCGACCCTAATTCAGAGAATAAAGGAAGCGCAGAGAGAAGATCCCGAGTTGGTGAAAATAATGGGTAAATTGAAAGAGAAGAACTTCGAGGATTTTTCTGTTAGCCCGATTGGAGTTTTGACTTTCCGTGGCAGATTGTGTGTTCCAGATGTTAATGGGATTAAACAGAGAGTTCTTGATGAGGGTCACAAATCGAGGTATACCATCCATCTCGGGAGTACGAAGATGTATCAAAATTTGAAACAACACTTTTGGTGGAACAACATGAAGAGGGAAATAGCCGAGTATGTTTCAAAATGTTTAACTTGTCAGCAGGTCAAAGCCGAGCATCAGAGGCCCGCAGGACTACTTCAGCTGTTAGAGATTCCGGAGTGGAAATGGGAGCATGTGACTATGGATTTCGTTACGGGACTACCTCGTACCCGTAGGAAGTATGACAGTGTTTGGGTAATCGTGGATAGACTGACCAAGAGTGCACATTTCTTGCCTATTGACATTAGGTACTAGATGGAAAAGCTTGCGACCCTTTACATTGATGATATTGTGAGATTGCATGGAGTTCCGGTTAGTATTGTGTCAGATCGAGACCCGAGGTTTACTTCTAGATTCTGGAAGGCATTTCAGGAAGCTTTGGGTACAGATTTGCAATTCAGCACAGCTTTTCACCCTCAGACCGATGGTTAATCCGAGAGGACTATTCAGATTCTTGAGGATATGTTGCGAGCTTGTACGATAGACTTTTCCGATTCTTGGGATAGACATTTACCGTTAGTGGAATTCTCTTACAACAACAGTTATCAGGCTAGTATCGAGATGGCACCTTATGAGGCCTTATATGGGAGAAAATGTAGATCGCCTATCTGTTGGGATGAGGTCGGTGAAGCAAAGATCGTGGGTATTGATTTGCTTCAGGATTCAGTTGAAAAAGTTAGAGTTATCCGGGATCGATTGAAAACAGCCCAGAGTCGAAAAAAGAGCTACACAGATAACCGAAGGCGAGATCTTAGTTTTCAGGCCGGAGACTTCGTGTTTTTGAAGGTATCTCCGAAGGTAGGTATCCGAAGGTTCGGGAAGAAGGGCAAATTGGCACCGAGGTTTGTTGGCCCATTTGAAATTTTGGGAAAACTGGGACTTCTAGCATATCGCCTTGCGTTGCCGTCATCCTTAGACCGGTTGCACAACGTCTTTCACGTTTCTATGCTTCGGAAGTACGTTCATGATCCTTCTCACGTGTTACCGAGGATACCGGAGGATATTGAGCCCGATATGACTTACGAGGAACGACCGGTTCGGATTTTAGATTCCAAAGTCTAAGAGTTGAGGAACAAAAGCATTGCGTTGGTTAGAGTCCTTTGGAAGAATCACAATATCGAGGAGTCGACGTGGGAGCTCCGAGGTGAGATCGAGAGGAAATATCCGTGGCTTTTTAATTCGGGTAAGTCTCGTTAAAATTCGGGTCGAATTTTCTTTAAGGGGGAGTGAATGTCACGACCCGAAATCTAGGCTCTATTTTATTAGTAATAAATAATTATTATTTATTTATTTGCGTATTTATTTATTTAAATTATTATTTGTTTAATAATTCATGTGTGCACTTTATATGTTATAATAATTTATGCTTAACATTTTATTTGGGCCATTTGTGCTAGTGTAGTATTAGTTGGTCTTAGTTGTTAGTAGGAAGTGTTAGAGTTTGTGTTAGTAGATGGGGAAGGGGTCTAGGTGTAAGTTTTTGAAATTATCATCTCCCAACTCCCTCTCTTCTCCCTCACCCTACTCCCTCATTTCCCAGCAACTTTCTCCCTCTTCCATAGCTCAAAAGGTAATTTTTCTTCTCTACATTCTCTCTTCAATTTAACCATCTTCCTCTTATTATTTCTCATTTCTTAAAACATGAAACTTGTTTAGATCGTCGTTAGGATCGTAGAGGGCTAAAAATATTCGAGTTTCGGCAACTTTGAGAAAATTCAAGTAAGTTGCTTTTCCCCCATTTATGCTAAAAAGGTTCATCCTATGCTTAGATGATACTATGATTACCATTTATTGCTTCTTTGGTTGATTTTGAGATGATTTACATTTTTATTCATTTTTTGTGAAATTTGGTATTTGAATCTTGTGTTGGATTTCTAGATGTTGTTATTTAGCCCCATTGCAAGTCTATAAGTTGTTTTGGTTCATAGTTGTGTATATTGTAAGTCTTGGTTCCAAGTATTTGTGAAATGGTGAAGATTTGGGTTTGGTTGGATTTTGGGTTGAAAATGGAGGAAACCCAGGAATTTTGACCGGATTTTGCCCCTCCGGGCAAGGGGGCGCGCGCACCCTTTGGGAGGGGGCGTGCGCACCCTTATGCGCTTTGTGAGCAAAACCTTCTGTTGTAGTAGGGCGCGCGCACCACATCTTTGGGGGCGTGCGCTCCCTCTTTGTTCAACAACTCAATAAACCTTCTGATGTCCAAGGGCGTGCGCCCCTTTACACACGTGCGCGCGCACCCTCCCCTTGGCTCTTTTTCATAAACCTTCTGATCCTCTAGGGCGCGCGCACCCTCCCTGCGCGGGCGTGCGCCCCCTCCGCTGTACAAGCCTTGAGCTTCATTCCCTTGTACTTTTCGTAGACAACCTTCTATAATTCATAACTCTCTCATCCGGACTCCGTTTTAGGTGTATAAGCTATCGTTTTAAATCTCTCCTCAAGTTCTTCGAGATGAGTGAATAGTTTTGGTTGTGTGCTTGGGTTAACTGGATCCTTTGTGATCAAATGTGATATGGGAATTGTGTTATCATTGTTGAGATTATTGGAACACTTTAATTGTGTGTTGTTGGTTCATTTCACTTTCTTGGTGACTTCTTGGTATGGTTCCCTACTTTGGAATCATTAGTTGTTTATCATGCTAGTATTTATTTCTTAGCATTTATTTGAAAGTCCAGCTGGTATTTGTGGTTGTGTCGGGCGATGTGAGATATTGTGATGGCACCGGCCAAGTCCATTATGGTGTCGACCATTGTTTTGCCTTATTTTCCTCTTCCAGATCGGCCTTGGTTGAGACGTTTGGAGAATGACTTTGTGGCATGGCTCCCGCCCTTTGTGGCACATTACTTTGTTATTGGTTCCGGTACCAGGGATTTCTCTTCAGCTTTCATGCTATTATGAAGATGATGATTTGTTGATTATTGAAGCTGCACAGCGACCTTTATTTGGTCTATCGGTTTGGAAAACCTTAGCTAATATCCTTTGTTATGTGTTCATTTCCGCTGCTATCTGATATATGATAATTGCTATGTGTTATGCGATTTATTATTGATTATTGCATCATAGCATGTCATGTAGTTGCATTAGTAACTTATTGAGATTTATCTCACCCCCTTTTCTTTTGTCTTTGTTTTTCCTTAACCCCCCTAGGTGGAAAGGATTAGATTCGCTGATCACGAGACAGGACGTCGCGAGGGTTGATCTTTTGGGGCAAGTTGTTATTGGTGGGTTTACATTACATAAATGTGTAACCTGTTTTTGGGAATAGTTGTACCAAACTTGACGTCATTAAGAATTGTATATTTTATTAATTTGAGTGTAAGTTTATGGAGCTTACACTAGTTTATATTTTGTTGTTAAGTTGGATTTCAAAAACTTTGTGTTATCATCTTTTGGTATAAAAAGGAAATTTTTATCTTCATTATTTTAGAGTTTATTGTTTAAGTCGACGTCCAGCTCGCGATCTCGGGCCCGCGGGGTTCGGGGTCGCGACACCTTGTCCTTTGGAGAGGGTTCATTCGCCTCCGGAGGACCCTTATCCGGACTCAGATTAGGATGCACCAACCTGAACAATTTTTCTTTTGATTTGTTTTATTCAAAAATAATGTATGAAAATTTGTTATCTTTGGTTGTTTAAAACGTTGTCTCTTTTATTTGTAAATTCACCATTTATGCATAGCTTGGGCCTCGAGAGGGCTTCGTGGTCATTTCTGGACCGTCAGGGATTCCCGAAACGTGTTTGGACTCAATTATTTGGACCTTGACACGTATCTGACAGGTTTTTGAACAAGTGAAAATGAGTTTTACTTATGGGAAATCAGCTGATACAAGCTACTGATATGAAATTTTTCACATGGAAAAACCATCCGTATGGATCATACAAGCATGGTTGACTTTTTGACCAAACTTTCTGAGGACTCTTAGGGAATTTTGACAGATGGGAGACCTTATTTGACTCAGACCATTTTACCCAAAGCATGACTCTTCGTTGGTCCTTCCAATGCACGATTATGGCTCGCCAGCCCCAGTGCGTTGCCTTGCCAGAACTACTCCTCGGGTTTCACAGTCATGGCTTACCAGCCCCAGTGTCTTGCCTTGCCGGGAATTATTCCTCGGGTTTCACCCCTTCCCTTTGGGCGCGCATCTTCCCTATTCGGGACGCGGTTCGCTCTTCTCACGGGTTTCTTCTCCCTAAGCATCCAATCATATCACTTTTCCCTTTCTCACATTTCCCACCGTTTTCTCTTTCTAGGAGTGGCCTAGCCGACTTCTGACATGGACAAGAGCAATAGTTGACTCTGACATGGACAAGAGCAAATCACGCTTGCTCACACGAATAGACATACATAGGCATTTACGAGAGTGAGTCCCTTTTCTGAGGAAGGAATCCTATTGACAGAAATTCACGTGTTTGGCTCTTTCCTAAGATGTGGAAAAGAAGACTTGTCGAGGCATTCGAAATCAGCCTTAATTAATGCCATAAAAACGGTTGCTCGAATGGACCTTGTTCAGTATCAGGTCAAAATTCAAGCAATTAGCCTTAACGTGCATAAATGTTGTGATCATTTGAGATTCAGATTCGATCAATGGCAAGATCAAAGTGTGTTTAGGAGGAATTAGTCATTATACGGGAGGTTGGTCATTCATGGGACCAAGGGAAGAGAACCAGGTCATTTTGGGAGGACCGAGGTTCGATGGATTCATTTCACGCTATGATCGGACCCGAAGGTTTCCTACGTTGCCCTCAATATGAGGAGCTCAGGTCGCCGTAGTTCTGCCTTTGGGCAGCTTTTGCCGGGATTGGTTTCCTTTTGCTGTCTCGGAGGACGTTGTTGCTCACTTTGCTTTGCGGCAATCTCCCTGAGATGGACCTCTTGGGGTGAACGGGCGTTTTGAGGCAAACATTCCTTTTTGCTTTTTCCTCTCCTCCTTTCCATTCATTCATTTTCTTTTCTCATCATTCAGTTTTTTTTCTTTTTTTCTCTCTCTCTTTTTTTTTTTTTACTTCCTTTTCCTCTTTTTTTTTAGGAGGAGGAAAACACTAGCCCTAGCTCGCTTTCTCAGGTATTAGCTCCTTTGTAGCCCCTTGGCAGTGTGTCCGTCACTTTGGGCTGACTTTGAAAGTTCGGGAAGCCCTTTGCCTGATTGCGCACACGTGATCACGATTAAACCTTGGTGGTTGAGCAACAACGCCCTCACTTTTTCATTGTCTCGGGATGCCTTTGGCGTGTATCAGGGATTTATCTAAGAAAGATGCATGGGGTTGTGTATCGGGAGAGTGTATGGGGGAAAATTTGCCATTAATGCTTTTCTTTATGCCAATTGATCACAACATTCATTCACATCAAGATTAATCGTTTGAATTTAGCACCCTTTTATGTTTAGGTCCATTCATCCTTTAATGAGTCGTTGTTGACTGTTATGTTTGGGGAGTCAACTCGTCATTTTGGGGACATAGCAATCATTTGGAAACATTAATCAAATCGATTCCGAGAGTTAATATATTTTTCAAATAATGCCTCAAGTCTAGAGAGAATAGAAGTAAAAATGATTCATTTCATTTCACGAAAGACTCAATTTTTATAACTTTAGACTCGACTATTGATTACATTGACTCGACCATTCCACCATTCATTGACTCAACCATGGCCAACCCCATGGCTCTTTACATACTATTGCCTCGCAGGGCCTTTTGGTAAAGCAAAAAAGACAAAAGACTATGTCCACAACGGACTTTGGGGACCCTCTAGAACCTAGACACTAAGCCACTCCTAACAATTATTTCTTTCCTTGTTCCACCTCCCTACATTTCCTCTTCAAACCCATTTGTCTCCTTTCTTGGTGATGACACCTTCGTCGATGAGCGCTTGGATATGATTTCTCAAGGTGAGGCAAGCATTCGTAGAATGACCCGGGGCCTGGTGGTACTTGCAGTGCTGCTTTGGATCATGGCGAGCTCCGATCGGTTTGGTCCATATCACGTGCCGGCTGAGGAGCTCGATCTTACCGGTCTTGAGTAAATGATCCAACATTTGCTCTCTGGGAATTCCTTGCTCATGGAACAAACGGTAGTAAGCTCCCTTGCCTTGGGGGTGAAATCCTCCCACAACTGCCTCGGGCTTCCCATGGGATACTGTAACGGGTTGGAGCTGATCACAAGACTCTTGCTTGTCTTAGACCAAGCGGTCGGGGATGGTCCTTGGTGAGGAGGACGACTTATCCAAGGACTTTTTTGATCTCCTCAATGGATTTCACAATTTCATGGAGACATTCTCGGGTGTTCCTTGAGTTGTGCCTTTCTAATTCGTCCGTCAATTCCGCTCGGCTATGCAGGAGCTCGTACCGGCGATCGTAGTTTTCCTCAAGGTCTTTCCTGAGTCTCTTACCACCCTCTTCCCATGGATCCTCAACCTTTTTATGGAGTACCTCCTTGATCTCCTTCCGGAGCTGTTGAACCACCTTGATCGCTTCATTGTGATCGACCTCTGACTTTCGTATTTGATCCCTCATCGTGTTCACCATCCTTTCTAGGAGTTTCACCCTGCCTTCCAACCGGGCCTGTGCATCCAACCGGATATCTACCTCAATCACTTGGGATTTTCTTTCCATTGCTTCCTATAGCACAAAGGACCGACAAGCCGTAAGGGCACCGTGGAAAGAATCTCGAAAAGCTATGCTTTGAGTAAGGCGGGGACCCGACACAAACAAGATTTTGACTCATTGAGAGAAACGAGTTTGACCCTTTTTTTTGGGGGGGGGGGAGAAGCCCAAGCCATGCATTTTGGATGAACTTAGCAATTTTTTTTTTAGGAAAAAGAATTTTTTGTTTACTCTTTTGATCATTCTTAAGCAGTTTCGTCACACGAACAAACGTTAGTGCACAGTTCAAAGGCTTAACATTTATTGTTCATGTTTACTTAAAACACGTCTTATTCCTAATTGGTTGGAAAAGATTTCTCTTCTTTTTCGCAACTATTCTACATCCTGGATCAGTGGAGGCCATCACTACGCTTATAGACCCCTCGTTTTTCACCTGCCGTGCACACTCCCAAGGATGGACTGTCCCGGGCGAGGGTCCTATAGGGCAAGTGGCTTCCACCGACCAAAAAAACAAACCTAGGTTCTAGTGCATCGCAAGATTCCCAATGCGTGAGACATTCCAATCATGATTAAGCCCTGGTGTGGATACCCCGGGGCGGGGCCACGGCTTGGCTAGAGCGCGTGGGTTACCCTAGGATGTCTAATTGTGTTTTAGAGTCTCCACCCACGTTTTTGAGGAACGTAAGAAAACCTAATGTTTATGAGCCTAAGTTTGATTTACGAAAATAGAGATTCTTTGGGATGAGGGGTTCGGGGGTTAGGTTACGAAATGGGAAGTACTTAAACACCCATTTCGCCTGAGCAAAGTCGGTCTTGTTTGTTCATAATTCACTTTTAAAGATAAATGTGTTCTTCCTATTAAAATGATGATAAAAAGGGGTTTTAGAGTTAAAATGTAGGGAGATGACTCCTAGGCCAATTCAATGTAATGAAAGGACCGTTGGTGTCATGTCCCAAATGGTTTTGGGTGATTGCACATTTGATTGAACAAGGAGAAGAAGAAGGAGAAGTAGAGAAATGTTTAAGACATTTACCTATAGTATCCTTCAAAAGAGAACCTCTTGTAAAGCCTTGAAGAAGAGGTTGAATATTTTGTTGAAGAAATCTCAAGGGAAAGTCTAGGAAAGAAGTGAGTAAAAGGTCTAAAAATAATGATTTTCCAAGGTCCTCCTCCAATGATGGATTGGAGGGGTTTTTATAGTTGAAAAAGGATTGTTTTTGGAGCCAAACGGAGTCTCCAAGAAATCTTTCCCGGGCAAAATCATGGATAATGAGCAAGGGAGAGATTCTTGGGCAGAATCTGTAACTGACACACCCCAGAAGCGCGCGCATCCCACCTAGGCGGCGGAAGGCGCGCGCGTCTGGCCTCAAGGGGCGGAGGCGCGCGACTCTGAGAAGCAATTTTTGACAGAATGGACTAGAAAGTTAGAACTGTTATTCAGTTTAGTCCCGGGACTTAACGGAGTCCGTCTGGAACTTAACCAAAGTAACAAAAACTAACAGAAAACACTTAGAAGAGGGAGAAACACAAAACCAAGTGTGCAATTGGGGTGAGCGGTCCAAGGCGGGGTGTTTACAGAGCCCCTCGGCGGCATGGATTGCGAAGCAAACGCGCCGAAAAAAGACAAACATCCGCCTAGGACATCACCAAGAAAAGGAAAAGACTCGATAAAAGCAAGAATTTGAAATTGCAGAGGATAGAGGTGCGCTCCCTGTGTGAACGGCTTTGAGAGATAAGGGTGCACTCCCTGTGTGAGCGGCTTTGCCAATAGCGGGATCCGTTTGCTGAGAGCGGGATCCGTTTGCTGGAAGCGGGACCTGTTTGCTGATAGCGGGATCCGTTTGCTGGAAGCGGGACCTGCTTGCTGATAGCGAGATCCGTTTGCTGGAAGCGGGACCCGGAGGACCGTTTGCTGAAGTGCGGGACCCAGGGGATCGTTTGCTAAAGAGCGGGACCCAGAGGACCGTTTGATGAGTGCGGGACCTGGAGGACCGTTTGATGAAGTGCGGGACCCAGAGGACCGTTTGCTGAAGTGCGGGACCCGGAGGACCGTCTGCTGAAGTGCGGGACCCGGAGGACCGTCTGCTGAAGTGCGGGACCCGGAGGACCGTTTGCTTTGGGTGGATATAGATTTTGTTCGATGAGGAAGCAGTGATTCTGTGGATCATCCCGGACCAAATTGTTGTCGTGAGTCGTACTTTGACTGTTTGACTTTGACGGGGTGCGGGCACTGTTGACTGCGGAGTGCTTTGTGCTGGGGATGAATTGTAAAAAACTGATCTTTGAGAAAATAACGGCGTCTGTTATGAATCTCACTCAGCTCGTAGTGGTGGAGCTGGAAACTCAGATGAACATGGATGTGACACCTTGATTCCCGCGTGGGGAGTTGTGTTTGAATTCCTCAGGGAGCAAAGGCGCGTGCGTCTGGTCTTCGCTATGGGAGGCGCGCGCGTCTTAGTGACATAGCGGGGGGCGCGCGCATTCCGTTCCAGTTCAGCATACATAATCAGACAGTTCACTTTTTCGGCGAGTTTTCAAAATTTCGAAGAGCCCTCCAAATTCTGAACCAAATTTTCATGGAGGAATCACCCCAAAACACTTTCTTGTTATTCTAGGTGCGATTCTATCATAGAAACGATGTCGGATCGTCAACAATCTCTTCCATTCGAGATGCCACAGGGCGAGGAGCCCGAGGTTGGAATTGAGGCGATGGACCCGAGTTTGCTCACGTATCAGCCGCATACCCATATTTCCCACTTTGTCACAGCGGGATTGGTAAGAATCTTTCATTCTCTTCGTGATTTTCGCGCTTTGGGGCTGCTCTGCTTTACCCGTATTTTTCGCTGCAACTTCTTTTGTTGATTGACTTATTGCAAGAAACATGTTCGGATACTTGTTTTCATACCCACACACTCGCATGCATGTTGAAATTTCTGTTTCGGGCTTGTCCGTTTTCTAGTCGTTGTGCTGACGAAAATTTGTTTCTTGTTCCTTTTCAGGAGTGGAGCCGCCTGTCGGAGATTCGAGGCAGAGCTCATGGCCCGGTCACCATTTGGAGTAAGCTGCCCGAGAATGTCAGGGCTCGGGTTCAGGCCACCCATTTTGGCCTCTTTATTACCAGTCTGCCGGCGTTAAAGAATGATCCGGATGTTATTCAGGCTATAAGAGAGAGATGGTGGGACACCACCCACACTTTCCATCTGCCTATGGGAGAGGTCACGATGACGCCTACTGATTTTACGGCATTGACTGGTCTGCCGTTTGCGGGGGAGCCTGTCCCTTGTGTTTTGAGAGGGACCCTTCGGACTGCTGACGAGCTGTGGCCCTGGTTGACTTTGGTTTCCCAGTGAAGAATTACTAGGTCACTTGGGGAAGCATCCGTCGGTATTTTAGTATTCTTGCAGCCGAGCCTTTGGGTGTCACTGCTGAGCGGGTCGATGCTGTGGCCCGTTGTTTCATATGGTACCTGTTGTCCCATACTCTGTTTGCCAGTGGAGGATCATCGGCTCCTTGGCTTTGCTTGATTTGTTGGCAGACTTGGACTAAGCCGGTCAATATAACTGGGGCGCAGCGGGCTTGGCTGCTTGTTATCACGACATGGATCTGACCAGCCGTTTGACCACTAGCTCGGTCACGGGCTTCAGCCTGTTGTGGGAGGTATACTGCTTTCCCTTTTCTTTTCAGCCCCTTTTTTTATTGCTCTACTGCATCTTTGAATTGTCATTTAATTCTGCTCTTGCCTCTGTTTTGCAGCTATGGGCCTTCGCTGTCTTGGAGCTGAGGGACTTCAAGATTAACAGAGAGGGCCAGCCCCAGTATCCAAACTGTGTGAGGTGGTCGTATAGGGAGAGGAACGTGAGGACTGGCACTCCTCCCATCAGCCTGCTTTCAGCTCGACACCACTTGGATGCTTTGAGGCCAGAGGCTGTCGCCTCCTCTTTGTTCCCGTGGAGAGCTATTTATGCTTTTATTGAGCATACTCTGATTCCCACCCGCTCGAGGCTTCTAATGAGCTCAGTGGAGTGTATGGCGATGTATCTTGGAGAGAGAGTGTTCTGGCAGCATGGTGGCCAGGTGACGGACTTCCACCACCCTCCTAGGCCAGCGGTTCCTGATGTTCCTCCTTTCTGTCCTCGTAATTGGAGGGCCCTTTCAGAGGCAGACCGGGCAGTCTACATTGCGGGTGTTGATGCTGTCCCTTTCATTCATCTAGAGCAGGATTACGGTTTATTCCGGGAGCATAACCTCCAGCAGGGTTTCATGTTTACTGATCCGAGGGAGACACATGCTGCTCCACAGACTTCGGCTTGATTCTATCCCACCGGCGCTGGATATTGCTTTGATCCACCTTTGCCTCCTTCCTATTATACTTATTCAAACTTTGGGGTGTATGAGGAGTAGAGGGAGATTGTTCTTGAGGACATGTCGCCGGAGAGAGCGCCTGTCACGACCCGAAATATAGGCTCTATTTTATTAGTAATAAGTGATTATTGTTTAATTGTTTGCCTATCTATTTATTTAAATTATTATTTATTTAAATAATTATGTGTGCAATTTATGTGTTATAATATTTATGCCTAGCATTTTATTTGGGTCATTTGGGCTAGTGTAGAAGTATTGGGTCTTAATTGTTAGTAGGGAGTGTAGTGTTTGTGTGTAGTGTAGTGGAGGGGGCCTAAGTGCAACATTTTGAATTATTTCCCTACTCCCTCCCTACTCCTCCCCTTCTCCCTCATACACTCCACCTCCCATCCTCCTCTCCCTCACTCCTCTCCACCCTCTCCCAGCAATCTCTCTCTCTCCTCCAAGTTTGGTAAGTTTTTCTTCATCTTCCTTCTCTCTTCATTTTCTCCATCTTCCTCTCATCTTCTCTCATTTCTTAAAACATGAACCATGTTTAGATCGTCGATAGGATCGTAGGAAGCCAAAAAGAATCGAAATCCATCAACTTTGAGAATTTGCAAGTAAGTTACTTTTTCCCCATTTTGATGCTAAAATGTTCATATCATGTTTAGATAATGCTTTATGTGTTATAATTGAAGTTTGGTTGGGTTTTGAATTTCTTTGGAATTTTATTTGAGTTTTGGGTAAAAATGGTGAAACTTGAATGTTGGTTTTGATTCTTGGTTTTGGTTTGTAAATGGTGTATTTGGATTCCCATTTTAGTTATAAATGATGTTTGGGTACCTTAGAAATCTTGTAGGGAGTGTTGATTTTGAGTGTTTATGGATTTGGTATGAATTGGTAAGGAAATTTGGGAAGCCCAGCTGCTGAATTCTTCCCAGTCCGTAGACCAGGCGCCCGCCCGACCCCCTCCAGGCGCCCGCCTACATACCCTTTTCCAATGGCCAGACCTTCTGGTCATTCAAGCGCCCGCCTGCCTATGCCCAGGCGCCCGCCCGCCCCCTGTTCCAGGAATTTGACCTTTTTGCTTGTTTAAACTAAATGGCTTAACTAGTTTGGGTTTAATCCTTCTAATTAACTTAAGATAACACCGTGGAACACTTTATTGTGTGGATTTGATTCCTTTGTGAATAAATATGATATGGAGTTTGATTAATTATCATTTTGAGAATGTGGTTCACCTTTGATGTGCAGTTTGTATTGGTTTACCTTTGTGGTGATTTAATTGGATTGATTCCCTACTTTGGAATCCTTTGTTGTTTATCGTGCTAGTATTTTATTACTTAGCCTTTACGTGAAAGTCCAGCTGGTATTTTGTGTGTGTTTGGGCGATGCGAACGGCCAAGTCCATTGTGATGTTGACCATTGTTTTGCCCCATTATTACCCTCCTCCAGATTGGCCTTGGATGTGAGAAGAGCTAGCTCCTTTGTGTGCATTTTAGCTTCTTGGAGCATGACTTTGTGGCATGTCTCCCGTCCTTTGTGACACTTCATTGGTTATTGGTTCCGGTACCGGGGTTTTCTCCTCGGCTTTCATGCTATTAGGAATATGATGATTTGTTGATTATTGAAGCTGCGCAGCGATCCTTTATTTGGATGTTCCGGTTTGGAAAACCTTGGCTATATCCTTTGTTATGTGTTTATTTCCGCTGCTATCTGTTATGTGATAAATGCTATGTGCTATGTGATATTTATTATTGCTTATTGCTTCTTGCATCATAGCATGTCATGTAGTTGCATTAGTAACTTATTGAGATTTATCTCACCCCCTTTCTTTTATCTTTGTTTTTCCTTAACCCCCCCCCCCCAGGTGCTAAGGATTAGTCTCGCTGATCACGAGAAAGAGGACGTCGAGTGTGGATCCATTCTTTTGGGGAAGATTGTTATAGGTTGGTTTACATTATATAAATGTGTAACCTTTTGGGGTAGTTGTACCAAACCATGACGTCGTTAAGAATTGTATATTTGTATTTTGTTGTGCATAAACTTGTGGAAGTTTATGATAGTTGTAATTGGTTTTTATCAAACTTGGTTTTGTAAAACTTTGGATCATTACCTTTTGGTATCAAATGGAATTTTTAACTTCAGTATTTCACAGTTTTGGTTTTAAGTCGACGTCCAGATCGCGGTCTCGGGCCCGCGGGGTCCGGGGTCGCGACAGCGCCTCCTGTTTAGGCTGCTGTGGTATACTTTCCTGACTGTCTTTGCCTTTCTCAGTTCCAGTCTTGCTTTTTCTGTTCTTTGTATTGATGCAATTTTCTTTTTCTGTCCTTTGTTGTGACAGGTACCTGTAGCTGCTTATAGGCACTTAGGCAGACAGAACAAAGGGATGAGGAGGAGACTCCGTCAGCTGGAGGAGAGGGTGCTAGGGCTGTGCAGGGACATTGCCGCCATGACTAGAGATGCTGCTGGTGCTGTTTCCGGTGCTGCGAGAGGAGCTGCCCGAGGTGCTAGGGGCATGGGACGAGGCTGCAGGGATGCTGCACTGGATATTGATGAGGCTATCTCTTCGGTGAGGCAGTCACTGAGCAGGAGTCTGAGCCGAGGAGGTAGCCAGAGTAGGAGTCTGAGCCGAGGAGGTAGCCAGAGCCGGGGTGGTGCTAGTTCATCAGGGAGAGCTGCCAAGAGGACCCCACATGATGTTGTGGTGGAGACATCTGAGGAGGAAGAATCCGTTGATGATGATGATGATGATGATGACGAGGAGACTGAGAGCGGCAGTGGGGGTGGGCACGGTGCTGCCGATGATGATGACTCTGAGTAGCCTTCTAGAGAGGACGAGAGATTGAAAACATTTTTATTTACCTGTAATAAACATTTAGCATGTATTTACAATCCTAGCTATTTACTATGCTTTTTTAGTTATCTGTCTAGACTCGTTTCTAAGTGCCGACTCTTTACAAACAAATGTGTGCCCAAATGTGTTCATCGTTGTTGCTTGAACTCCTTTTCTGTGCTGGGATCTGATTTCTTGCAGGTTGAAGGCATTTGAACGTGCCTGGGCTTCCTTCTTGAACTGACAAGGGCATGTTCTGTTTCTGTCTGCTGTCAAACGCGCGCGCGTCTGGCTTTGGTCGCGGGAGGCGCGCGCATCTGGAATCGCTTGTCGGAGGCGCGTGCTTCTGGCTTGCTGAATTCCAGCCCCTTTCTTTTCTGAGCAGGGCACTCTAACAGCTATAAATTCAAACTATTTTCGATCAGAATGATCACACAGCAATATCCTGCATCCTTTCCCTTACTCCGTACCTCAAAATTCTTGTAGCGATGTCCCCGATGACCTTTACTTTTGAAGTCAAAGTTTTCGTCCCCGAAGGTGATAAGTCCATCCCCATTGCTCCGATTGTGAAGACACATCCTAGCGTCTTTGATCGTTTGGGAAGACCAAATGAGGGTGTTGTTGCCGTGGATTCCGTGAAGCCGGTGGTCCATGTGAGGGATTATAGTCCTCGTTATTTGCCTAAGAAGAAGAAAGGCAAGGGAAATTCTTCCCATGTGTGGAAGCGTCCCGTGGTTGTTCCGGTCAAAGCTCCTTCTAGCAAGGGCAAGGAGAAGGTTGTTGATGAAGCTCCATCTTGCCCGAGTGTCTTTTCTCATCTTGGCGGTCTCGAGAATGCTCCACCTCCATCCAAGAGGACTAAAGGCCGTCCCCAAAAGCGATGGGTCCCCAAACCGAAGAAAGATTAGATATTTCTTTCGTACCACCGAGATTGCAATTAGAATAGACCACTTGTTTAGGATTTAATATTTTAATGTCTTTTAATAGCTCAACATTTTCATTGTAATGATAAGAATGATTCAAGAAATGAATAAAAATTGCATCGCGTTAATTTGAAATGGTTTGGGTATTTTGTTTATGTTTTAGACTGCACCGGAAGGTTGCCTACGTTCCTCCAGTGTAGAGGCTCAGGTCTCCGTAGTTCAAACAAACGAAGACCATTTTTTTTATGTGCACCCTGTTTTTTGCCTAGACCGCCCTTTCGGGTTTTCAATCTAGCGGGCTTCTTTTTTGCACGTGCTCTAATTTTTGCCTAGGCCGCCCTTGCGGGTTTTCAACCTAGCGAGCTTTTTTTTTTTTTTTTTTTTTTATGGTCTTCGTTTATTAGACGTAAAATCTCTTCAATTTGTCGAGGTTGACTTCCTTTGGCAGCTGATCTCCGTCTAAGTCCACGAGTCAGACTGCACCGCCGCTTAGTATCTTCTTGACTACGTACGGACCGATCCATCGGGGTCCCCATTTTCCAAGGGGGTTCATGGCATTAGGAGGGTGTTGTCTCAAGACCAAATCTCCCGCACTGATGTTTCAGGGCTTCACCTTTTTGTTGAAAGCCCTAGCCATTCTTTGTTGATAGGCCCTCGTACGTCCGATTGCTCTTAGCCTCTTCTTGTCGAGTAGGGCTAGCTGTTCGTATTGACTTTGCATCCAATCGACTTCATTGACTTGGTTCTCGAGGAGGAGCCGTAGGGAGGGAACTTCGAGCTCTATTGGTAGCACAGCTTCGGAACCATATACCAGTGCATAAGGAGTTTCTCCGGTCGCTGTCCGTATTGACGTGCGGTAGCCCCATAACTCTAGAGGTAGATTTTCAGGCCAATCCCTTCCAGTGGAGGCCA
Organism: Campanula takesimana; assembly: GCA_026119855.1. Taxonomy (NCBI): domain Eukaryota; kingdom Viridiplantae; phylum Streptophyta; class Magnoliopsida; order Asterales; family Campanulaceae; genus Campanula; species Campanula takesimana. The sequence continues at coordinate 461,597 of JAOWBW010000072.1, forward strand.
TTTTCTTCACAATGGTCTCGATTATCTTATTAGCTGCCTCGACCGCGCCGTTTGCTTGAGGGCGGTATGGAGATGACTTGTGCTTAGTAATCTTGTATTCTACCAGGAGCGCGTCCATTTCTTTCTCAAAGTGAGAACCGTTATCTGAGATGATCTCACGAGGAACGCCGTATCGGCACATGATGTGGGTTTTCATGAATTCGGCCACTTTCTTGGCGTTGAGAACTCGGTAAGCCTGTGCTTCGACCCATTTTGTGAAATAATCCACGGCTACTAGGACGAAATATTGTCCGCTGCTGCCAGTAGGGTGGACTTTGCCAATGATGTCTATGCCCCAACAAGAGAAAGGCCAAGGCGTGGTCATATTGTAAAGCTGTGAGGGTGGAGCGTGCTGTAGATTGGCATTTGGCGCACCTCTTGACTTTCTCGATGCAGTCCCTTTCTATGGTACTCCAATAATAACCCATGCGGAGTACCTTCTTGGTCAACATAAACCCGTTCATGTGGGGCCCACATTCACCTTCGTGGATCTCATGCATTATTTCTTCAGCTTCGGTCTCATTTGCGCATAGGAGATTGATCCCTTCGTGGTGCCTTTTGTAGACTCGGTCCCCAATCAGTACATATCGGGAGGCTAGTCTTTGCAATGCCATTTGAGACTTCTTATTGCTACTCTCGGGATAGGTACCATCCTTGAGGAAATTCATGATATCCGCGTACCACGGGGAGTTTGCTTGGACCTCGTTGATCTCGATACTCATGCAGTATGCCGGACTGTTCCTTCTGGAAATTTTGAAGAGCTTCACCATTTTACCCTCAGGTATTTCGACCAGTGAAGCGATGGTGGCTAGTGCATCAGCAAAGCGGTTTTTGTCCCTTGGCAGGTAGTTGAAGGTGATTTCTTGAAACTGTTCAACCAACTCCCCGAGATGTTGACCATACCGTTGCAGAGTCGAGTCTTGAATTTTCCATTTTCCAGATGTCTGATTTATGATGAGCAAGGAATCACCGAATACTTCTAAACTTATGACATTTCGCTCGAGGGCTGCTTCGAGCCCCACTATGCAAGCTTCGTACTCAGCGGTGTTGTTGGTGGCTTCGAATTCTAGGCGGGTAGCGATTGGAGAATACATGTCCTTAGGATCAACAAGTAACATCCCTATGCCATATCCATGCTTATTGGCTGCGCCATCGAAAAAAAGTTGCCACTTATTTTCTTCTGTTGTAGCACAAATTAAATGCTCGTCGGGAAACTGTACGTCTTCCCCCTTCACTTCGTCACACGGAAATTCAGCAAGCTGATCACTGAACACTTTCCCCCTGATGGATTTGAGTGTGACGTAAGTGATATCGTAGCCGGCGAGAATGAAATACCATTTGGCTATTCTTGTTGACATGAAAGGCTTTTCGAAGATGTAGCGTAGCGGGTCCACTTTTGCTACCAACTTGATTGGGAAGGCCTCCATGTAATGCTTGAGCTTTTGAGTAACCCAAACCAATGCAGCACGAGACTTTTCTAAGACAGAGTAGTTCTTTTCAGCTCCTTAAAACCGGCGGCTGACGAAGTAGATAGCATTCTCTTTTGTAGAGTCTCGCTGTTCTTGTGCTAACATAGCCCCTAGGGCTTCATCATTGGCAGTGAGTTAGAGCAAGAGAGGCTTCTCCTTGTGCGGTCGAACTAAAACTGGAGGGCATGTCAAGTAATGCTTCACTTGGTCAAAGGCTTCTTGGCACGCATCGGTCCATTCTAGAGCCACATTCTTTTTGAGTAGCTTGAAGATCAGCTCACACATGGAAGTGAGTTGGTGCACAAACCGACTGATGTATTGAAGTCTGCCTATGAAACCTTTGATTTCCTTCTGCGTCTTTGGGGGAGGCATGTCAATGATTGCCTTAATTTTGGAGGGGTCGGCTTCAATTCCTCTTTCAGTGACCATGTAACCTAGAACTTTTCCTTTGACGACCCCAAAAGTGCACTTTGCGGGGTTGAGTCTCATCTTGTGTTGTCGAAGCCTTTCAAAGAACTTGCGAAGATCGATCAAATGTTGACCATCGGTTCCCTTCGAATGGATGATCATGTCGTCTACATAGACCTCGATCTCTTTATGAATCATGTCATGGAATAGATCCGTAACAGCCCTCTGGTAAGTAGCCTCAGCGTTCCTTAGTCCGAACGGCATGACTGTGTAGCAGAAAGTGCCCCACGGAGTTGTGAAAGCTGTCTTGCGTTGATCTTCTTCGGACATGAGAATCTGATTGTAACCGGCAAAACCATCCACAAATGAGCGGACTTCATAGTTGGCAGTTGAATCGACGAGCATGTCGATGTTTGGTAGTGGAAAATCATCTTTCGGGGAAGCTTTGTTCAAACTCGAACCTTGCCGTTTGCCTTTCTGACTGTCACAATGTTGGCTAGCCAAGTCGTATACTCAATGACTTTGATGAAACCCACACTGAGGAGCTTTTCGATCTCTTCTTTGACTTGTAGAGACCACTATGGCTTGATCTTTTTGAGCTTCTGCTTTACTGGCTTGGCGTCCTCTCTGATCGGAATTCTGTGCTCCGCGACCTTTCTGTCCAAACCCGGCATGTCTTTGTACGACCATGCGAATACATCCACAAATTCCCTGAGCAGTGCAGTCAATCTGTCTTTGTCTTCCCCCTTGAAGAAGCTGCCAATCTTTGTTTCTTTCGGCTCTTCGTCGGTACCCAGATTAACAACATGCAATTCCACATCAGCCCCTGGACCATTTTCACCACGACAACGAACCTGTTGAGCTAGTTCATTTAGGTATGTTATGTTTTCGTGGTCTATTTCATCATAATTTGAATTGTTATTAACCTGTTCATTAAGTTCATTATTAGTTAATTCATCATTTATGATGTTTGCAATCTCGGGGTACTCAGAAATATCAAATTTTTCATTAGCAAAGAAAGGAAACACACGCTCGGCTATTGCCTCCATATCCTCTTGGGTGAGGGCATTAGAAACACTCTCGGACTCAAAAGTAAGTGTGACCCTCTCTTCCTTTGTTGCTGTACGGGGTATGCAACCCATTTCTCGGACCAAGAAATCCTTGGATACTAAGGGCCCCTTCGTTGAATACCAGTTGTTGATTGGCTCAGAGCTTGGCGGGATCTCACCGATGGTTTCCTTTCTGACAATGGTGTCGTAGATGGCGTTGACTTGACAATCATCCATAATGGTAAATTCTTCGAACATGGAGGCTAGATCAGATAGTTCTTCCCCTACGGTAATCTCTACCTCGGACTCTATAGTCACTTTCTTGCCCCACCACTCTCGGGGTGACATTGGAGTAGGCTCCCTTTCTTGTGTCGGTATTTCACAATCAGTGAAGATCTCAAGACCGGGCTTTCTGACACCCTTGTCGTTAACCCATGGTTCGGGAAAGATCATGTACGGAACATCTTCCCCTTGGCGAACAAAGTAACCGTTGAGTGTGTTGCGGTAAGGCCTCAAGTCAGGGACTTCATATTGTCGACCTTCTTTGCGAGCTTGGGTCTTTTGATTCTTGACTGCTTGCTCGTATTTCAAGTCATCTTCGGTAGGCTCGTACCCCAGACCAAACTTGTTCTTGACAAAAGGAATTTCTACGGGGTGTAATATCCCTTGTTGATGCTTCCCTAGGCCTAGACCGGGAAAGTGATTCATGTTCCTCATCATGCGGAGGATTTTAGGATTGCTGAGGGTCCATTGTCTGTTTCCCCCTTCTTTGTCGATGGTGTTGACGCTGGAGAGAGTGGCATCTTCTATCCCGTGTTGGACTTGGTGAACGGGTTGTCCCCCATTTCTGTGGATGGTGACATTCTCGGCCATGATGGTGACTATCTCGTCCCCATTTCTGATCTTGACGCACTGATGGAGAGTGGAAGGTACCGCATTGGAACTGTGGATCCAAGGTCGGCCCAGAAGTAAGTTGAATGAAGCAGGGACATCAAGTACTTGGAATGGGACGGACATGATCATGCTTCCAAATTCAATATCAACTTCTAACATTCCCATGACTGTACTGGCAGTGCTGTCGTACCCTCTAATAACTTGTGCGGAGGGTTGTAAATTGGAGCTTTTGAGCCCCAGTATGCCCATGACTCGGCTAGGAATTAAGTTGAGTGCAGAACCACCGTCTACTAGAACTCTTGAGATGGGTCTCCCCCTTGCCTTTACTTTGTGGTAGATGGCTTCATTGTGTTCGGACCCAAATGGCGGGAGGTCCATGTCGGCAAAAGTGATGACATTGCCGAAGTGAATGTGACCTATCATTGCTGCGAGGTCTTCGGGTGTCGTGTCGGGAGAGACCGATGTGTCATCCAAGTTCTTGATGACGAGGTCTCGGTGTTTTTTTGATGATGCAATAAGGTCCCAGATGGATATGTTGGCTTGCGTCTTCTTGAGTTGTGTTAACAGAGGATCTTCGGGTATGTCGCGTGCTTGCGATCTTTGAGAAGAGGTGTTGGTTGCTGCGGTATTGGGAGGGATTGCGCTCGTTGTTACTCGGCCACTGCGAGTGAGCACGTTCACGGTCCCTTGTAGCTTCTTCTTCCTATTCTCTAGGACTTCCCTCATAATCTCATCATAAGTCACAACATAACAAGAATTATCAAGTTTATTCATATCATCGGAGCCCTCATTCACAATTGGGATCGAATGAGTGGTTCCTTCAAACTCTCCTACCTCTATTACATTGACACCACCCTCATTAGGGATTATGAATTCCTTCTTGTCTATGAGGTCTTGGATGGTGTTGCGGATGGAGAAGTAATCCTCGGTGATGTGGCCGGTGCATTGATGGTAGTCACACCATTTGTGGTGGGCATGATTGGGACGGAGTGGTTGTGGTTGCTTGTACCCTTGGAGAGGAGTTATTTGCCCCTTGGCCTTTAGAGCTTCATAGGCCTCGGTGATGGTCATGCAATTGAGAGGAGTGTAGACGCGGTCGTTTTGGAACCGCTTGCCTTGTGGTGGAGGGACCTTCTTGTAATTCCCCTTGTCAGTAGTAACGGCATTGACAGAAACCTCTTTGTTTGAACTAGAGGCGGCCTTGTATCGGTAAGTAGGAGTGGCCTTTTTAATCTCCTTGAGCAAGTCATCCATGCGTACCCCTGCCTCATACATTTGGGAGAAGTCGGAGTAGCAAGCCCCACTTAGGTGGGTGCGGAGATCAATCTTGAGACACTTGAGAAAGATGTCCATTTGCTCTTTTGTGTTTGGCCTCTCAACAATTTCAGAGAGCTTGTCGTTCCATCTCCTTGTGAAGTCAATGAAGGACTCATTGTCTCTTTGAGTGGTGTTCTCGAGCTCTTTCCTTGTGGGCCGGTGAGTGGTATTGCCTTGATATTGATTTTTGAAGGCAAGCATAACGGCATCCCAATCAAGATGGACAGTGAGCGGGAGAGTTGCATACCAATCCTTTGCCGCCCCCTCGAGAGTCAGAGGAAAGCATTGAGCCATAACTTTCGGGGAGACTTTCTTCGGAACCATAGCCCAAATATAAGTCTCGATGTGAGCCATCGGCCATGAGTTGCCCTTAAACTTGCTAATGTCGGGCATCTTGAATTTGTCGGGGAGAGCGGCCATCGTGCTCATGAGGATGGATGACTGATAAAGGCTTGTGTTGGAGCCTTTTCCCATGTTGAGGCCGTCGAATTTCTGATCAATGTAGGCCATGATGGAATCAACCATTTTGGGGTCGTTGTTGTCGGTGCTTGGTCCTCCCACTTTTTTGGTGCGGGCACTGACATATGGGCTTTCAAACAAACCCTCGGTCCACTCGGATTCCTCATTGTCATTAACCCCCTTGTTCTTGGAGAGCTTTAGGAGCTTGGCTTTCAGTTGGTCAACCTCGGCCTCGTGGGCCTCCCTTTGACTGTCGACATGAGCTTGCCACAAGGCTTCTTTGGTTTGAGCCTCTTGGTTAAGGGTAAAGACTTGTTGTTGGAGTGCTTGAACCATGGCAGAAAGCTGTTCGAGAGTCATGGCGTTGTTGGTGTTGGAGTCGCCGGCCATTGATGATGTAGAAGCTGTTGGAGTGATCGGTTCATGGACAAGCCTGTTGGATGAATCCCTGTAGATGCAGAGTGTACCAATCGGACCTATAATTGGAGAAGTAGCCCATATCAGTCTCGGTTCACACTTTCGGTCCATGAAGAGGTTGAGAACACACAGTTGGGCACACGACTCGAACCACATAAGGAAAAAAGACTCTTTTTTTTTTTTTATAAGTCGGAGGGAATGGGTCCCTTTTGGGGTTTCTAATAAGATAATGGAATCGTCACTCTAGTATATAGACCATCTCGCGGTCCCATATACTCATCGGATTCCATCGTGTTTGTGAATCCTACATGTGTCGGGATTAAACTAAATTAATGTAGTAAAGCATACATGCACGGACAGATTTTTTTATTTTCGTCCAAGATAACCACTTTTGGGGACGGATTTTTATTGCGTCCGTTTCAACAAGTTGGCATGTATGGTTTGAAAACATTAGTTTAGGGAAATCTCGGTACATGGAAACCGACTTGGTCACGGAGTGTTAGACCCTAACTAGAATTGTGTGGTTTGTGCTCGGCTAAAGAGAGGCTTAAAGGTCACCCCCGGCATGTAGTCATGAACTACGCCACGGGCTGAGGTTTACCGCTTCGAAAGAGCCAAGGTCGAGTGGAGCTTGAAACTTTCTAGGACGGGCCTCGATGGGTTTGGGGTTGGACTTGTGCGACTCGATAGTGAGCAATTCATAGGAGTAATGTGCATGTAGTGTGAGGTCTATCACGTGACAATTTTTTTTTTTTGAAAAGAAAAGATAAAAAACACATAAGCACGTAAATTACAACTCCCGAATCACCCGTGTGACCGGTGAATAAAACATAAAATTAAACAGTCCGAAGGGTTCAATTCTGTTCTGATGCAGGCAACTGTGCCCACACCACACTGTTCAGTTCAGTCACTGAAACCTGTTCTTGCCCTGGAAATTGGCCTAGAAGCGCGCGCCTCGGGCTAGTGTTATGGGAAGCGCGCGCCTGGCGCATTGTATCTGGGAGGCGCCCGCTTCTGGGCTCACCTGTCAGATTATCAGAAACTTATGGACTCAGGGGGATTGCCCTGGTCCTGATTGTGTGATGGAACCCCTGCAACGTTTGTTAGCACGAAATAATAGGAAGAATAGGAAGAACACATGGAAGGCGGGCGATTCTGGAATTTGACACGGGACGCGCGCGCTTTGGACCATGAAGGCCCGAGGCGTGCGCTTCCCATGTCAATTTCCAGAATGCCCAGAAAAGTGAATTATAAACAGAAACACAAGTTTATGTTGGGTTTCGTAGTCACATGCGCAGCGGAATTAAGCATTTAAAATTTATGAAACCCAAAGCCCATAGATCCATTCATATGATTAAGTCAAATACAACATAATGAATACTAGAATACTAACCCTTGATGCCTTTGATTTTGCAACCTTGAATTCGATAGAGACTTGAAAACTTGATCACGATCATAGCAATAATCACGAACTTTGAAGATGATAAGTTTCACCCTCTAGCGGTATCCACACCACGAACGAATATCAAGAACACTTGATCTTGGTTGCTAGACCAAATTATGAAACACGTTTTCATAATTAATATGAACTATATGGAATTTTCTTTGTGTATAATTTTGTTCTTCAATCTAGGATTTCTTAGAACAAAATAAACTCTCTCAAACTCTTTGGAGACTTGCACAAAAGCTTAGAGTCTGTTCTTGGCCGAATTTTGATGTTTATATACAAGTTAGACCTATTCCAAATAGGAAACTTGTGTCTAAACCCGTCCAAAATTCCTTTCCAAATCAAATTAGGAATCTGTCCCCGACAGTACTGTGCGGCCGCCCAAACTGAGGTGTGCGGCCGCCCAATTTCTTGTGCGGTCGCCCAGCCCATTTGGGCGGTCGCCCAAAGGCCCAGAAAAATCCAATATTTCCAAATTTCCAATATAGTCCTTATTTGGGATTCGTTCTATTGTGTGTGACCCTCTAGGATTATACTAAGTTGGCAATGGGTTCAAACATGAAACCATAAGATATGATTAGGTTCTAGCAAACCGTCATACCTACCCAAATAGTATAACTAGATACAAGTTCGTATTCCTTTTTTTAGAACATGTCATAATCCCTTTGTCCACGATGTCATTGAACACAAGTCATGGTCAACAAGTCAACTTGTATTGTTCAATACTTTCTCGATTCCGAATATGTTGATAATCCAAATGACATTGATCCAATCAATCCATTTGAGTTTGGCCAAACATTTCATCAACATCATTCCTTCGAGGGGCCCAAGCTTGACATCTCTCCGAAGAGGGACAAATCCATTTGGCTTATTATTCTTCCCTACGTGAATCCAATCATGCCAATCATACCCTTTATAACTACCATGTTAAGGCAGCGTTTGAATATGTCAAACATAATGTTCATCAAGTGGAAGACTATAATAACTTCATGTCCAAGGATTCAAATGACATAACTAATATGAGATTTATATATATGACATCGACCATGACATAAATCTCATACCGCGGGTCATGTCCAGTACCTTGTTCCAAACAAGTACCCATAAATCTAACATGATCATCCCATGATCATTTAGCCTTTATACTAGTGCTTAACAAGCTCTAGAGACGGAGATTATTATAAGCAAACACGAGCCATAATAATAATCTTATTATCTCTTTATCATTATGAATAAAATGATAACTTATACAACGTTTAACAAACGTGCCTAGGGCACTAACACCAACAATCTCCCACTTGCCCTAGGCCCAATTCCCTAGGTATCCAATACCCATGGACCTAACATGACCATCATGTTTAGCTTTGTGGAAGTCCCATTGTTTAGTATGTCCGTAACGTTATCATTAGTAGGTACTTTGCATATATTTACGTCTCCCTTATCAACGATTTCTCGAACGATAAGAAAACGCCTAAGTATGTGTTTGGATTTAGGATGTTCCCTTGGTTCCATTGCTTGATTAATAGCACCACTATTATCACTAATATGGTATATTGGATTAGCAATACTAGGAACCATCTTAAGTTCACCATGAACTTCTTAATCCAAACGATTCCTTTGCAGCATCCAATGCAGCAATATACTTAGATTTAGTTGTAGAATTTAGTGACTGTACTCTGCTTGGAACCATTCCAACTTACAGCTTCACCATTTGTTATAAAATTTGATTGCGATTTTTCTATTATCTTTGTCAGTTTGGAAGCATGCATCCGTATACCCATATACGACGAGATCATCTTCCATCCCTTCATAGATCAAAACAATTCTTCAGTCCTTCTAAAGTGCTTTAAGAATTGTTTCACAGCCATCCAATGACTCTCACCGGTTATCGGATTAATATCTACTCGTCATGCTCCAAGCATTAGATATATCCGCCTTAGTACTTATCATGGCATCATGGATCCAATTGCCGAAGCAAATGGCATCTCATTCGTTTTTCTTATGCTCATCTTTTGTCTTTAGGACATTGAGTCTTGCTTAGAGAACTCCATGTAACATTAACAACCGTCCTCTCTTAGAATTTTCCTTGCGGAATCTTCTAATGACTTTGTCAATGTATGTACTTTGGCTTAATCAATTAGCTTCTTCGACATATCTCTATAGATCTTAATGCCAAGGACATATGCAGTTTCATCCATATTCTTTATTGCGAAACACTTTCTTAACAAAGTCTTTGCAGACTAACGTATAGGAATTTCGTTTCCAATGAGCAATATGTCATCCACATATTTAATTTAAGGAATATCACTATGCTCCCACTAATCTTCTTGTATATACAAGGTTCATCTTCGTTATTGATCAAGTCAAACTCTTTTGATTTATCAAAACGGAGATTCCAACTCCCACAAGTTTGCTTTAATCCATCCAATGGATTTCTGCAACTTTCATAATTTATCAGAATTTTCTTTGAGTGTCAAAACCTTTAGGTTGTATCCAATACATCCTTAAGTGAGTTCCCGTTGAGGAACACTTGTTTTGACATCATTTTGTCAATTTTCATATTCCAAATATGAACATGTGACTACGAGAATTCTAGTAAATTTCTTTGCTATCCATGTAAAATTTTCTCCAAGAAAACTCATTCCTCTCTTTTGGTTTTTACACCTTAGGTTAGAATGATCAAGTTCCAAACTTGATTATTACACATGGGTTGCCTTTTAGATTTCATGACTCCAAGTCATTAATCTAAATATGTGGAGTTGACATTGCATCTTTGATAGATGGTAAATACTTCATTCCAAATGAACTTTACCTCAACACTTTCTATTTCGAAATATCCAATATTTCTTGCAATAGATTGTGTCTTATTACATACGCAAGTTCTTGTATATCTTTTGAACGGACCTTTTCACGACTCCTTGTGAAAACTTGTTCAACTTCCATCTTAGGTTAAAATATATATTTTCTAGGTCTCGAACCATTCGAGATACATTTTACTCCCACTGATTCTTTTAGAGATAAACCATTTATCTAGAAAAGTATCATCATAATCAACAAACCATTTGTTTCTTATGAGTAAAATTATATCCTCAAGTTTCCTTAAGATATCCCATGAAAATATATTTATTAGATTTAAATGTGAGTGTGTCCCAGACAACTCTTTTCCAAAAGGTCTCACCATCCTAAATCTTTGCGAAAGGCAAACCGAGTTTTCTTTCATCTTTTAACATCTCTTGATGGAATTCAGATTAGTATAATCATAGCGGTTTCAAATACATAACCCCAAAACAAATAACGGAAGATCTATTTGACTTAGTAATCCAATTAACCATATCCAATAAGGTTCTTATACTTCCATGCAGACACATCATTTAAAATGATGTTCTTAGTGAAGTTAATTTGTGAAACCATTTCACAACTTTAATGATGACTGTCAAATTCTTGGTTCAATTATTCGTCATTATGATCCAATCAGAATCTTTGAATAGTTTTACCAAGTAAAAAAAAAAAATTCTTTTAGCATTGCTTCTTAATGCACCATACACATCAAAATGTATTAGGTCAATTAAGATATAAGCCTTTTACCAATCATAGTAAAAGATGTCTTGGTCCAAGTAAATAAGATTTGCATAAATCATGTGATTCCAAATCATATGACTTAAAACTCCGTCCCATGGAATTTTAGATATGCATCTTTTATTTATTTGATCAAAACAATAATGCATAAAGAATTTTAACTATTTATGTTATAGCCTTTATTACTTTGTTCTTCAAGATTTAGGATATAAGATTTATTTATATGATAACACAATGAAGTAAATCATAATAAATAAAACACTTTTCTTATTCCAAACAAGAAATTAATATCCTTCATTATCTTTTAACAAAATAATGTTTTCTACTTCATCAGTAAAGTCACTTTACAAGTGTTCCACAAACAATGTTGCAACCATTGCATCATTACCATTCATAGATCAACCTTTACTATAAGCAGTCTTTCAATTTACTAATTATTGCGATATCCAATACCCAATAATTAAATTTCGAAAGATTAATTTATAACATAAATATTTCCAAGCGGTAGTCCCACTACCATTTCTTTTATTGATCATCCAGAATTATGACTACAATTTTAGATGGTCAATCCAATTGCCACTTTACCAAATTGCATCAATTAGAGTTATAATTTTAACCACAATTATTTCCTTTAGGTTTGACAACCCTTGTCTTACATTTCTTTTGGCACTTGGCCCTTTTCTTTATGAACCATGAGCTCTGGAGAACCATTCTCCAATATCTTCATCTTCGCAGTTTTTCAGCATGTTAATGCAACTCGAAGAAATTCTTATTCATTCTAAGCATGTTATAGTCCATCACAAAGTGATTATAACTCTTAGGAAATGAATCAAGAATAAGATCCATGGCTAGCTCCAATCCAATTGGACTCCCAAGTTTCTCAAGATATTCTACGTAGTCATTATCTTAATCGTGTGAGGTTCCACTTATTGCCCTTTACTCCTTTTGCAAGAAGTGAATGCAATAATGGTTTTATACCTCTCTTGCTTAGATTGCTCTTTGAAACATGTAACTCAATTCCACGCCTATCTAATAGGCTTCCACAAGTTCCAAACTTTGGTGGAGTTTAAGAGCACATAATCGTGAGCATAAGACAACTCACATTCCTAGAATCATAATCATGATTCTTGTGATTGTCTACTCCGGCATTAGGTTCTTTAGGAATAGGCCCATCAAGAATGCACAACCCATATTCTTGCCTTAGAACCATTCTTAGGCTCAGGATCCAATCCATGAACTTTGTACCATTCTTTTGAAGCTTTATCCTTAACAAGGATTAATCGCAACGATTTTAGTTGTCATCTACAACTTATGCAAAATTTCCAAAATTTTACAAGTACCAATCTCATTAAAGAGATAAATAATGTATTTTCCAAAAGAAAAATACTCCCACTAAATTATATAACCTTCTTATACATCCAATGTATAATATAATTTAAATGAGCTAAGATCCAACTTTAATTTGATTTTAAGTCCGCTATGGCGGATTACACAAAACCAAATTAATTAGGTAGACAACCCTGTCAATCATATCCAATATGACTCTTAGATCCTTTTCTGAGATTCTTTTAAATTGGGCTAAGATCCAACTTTAATTTAATTTCAAGTATGCTATGGCGCACCGCTCAAAATCAAATTAATTAGGTAGACAATTTCTTGTCAATCATATCTCATATGATTCTTAGGGATCCAATTTCGAAAGCATGTTTAATCTCATCTTTGCCTAGGCCCAAAACTGTTTTGACGCCTTATTAAGTCCAACCATTTTAAACGCATAGGAAACTCTTATTCACTCATCTTGCTCATACAAAAGTAAAATCAATGCACCTCGCTTTGGCGAGCCCACATGAAAATACCCTTGCACAAACAAGTGTTTTAATCATGGCGTGGCAAGAGGACTTAAAACTTTCTTTGAAGGTTCATTACATATAGCATTCAACACATTTATGAGCACATAAGATAAACATGTTACGCATCAAGTTTAGCCACTAAATTAATCTCCATTAATTTAAGCACAATATTTATGTGTCATTAGTTTCTCTATAATTATGAGGATGAGACCTTTTCAACTTTGGTCATTATTTCCAAATCAAGACAACAAGAAGTGCGGTCGAACTAAGCCGTTAGGCAACCACAATCCCGCACTAATTCAAGAGACCAAGAAAGTAGTCCATGTGGCCGAAACTAAGCAATAGATGGTCTCGATGAACGTAAGCCAATTGCATTCACAATTCCACATGGATCTCCAAACTTTGAATCAAGAACTTTGTTTCTCAATTTTAGCAATTATGAACTCTTCATAATTCTAACTTCGTTTTATCTTTGAAACTTTGATTGCGATCAATTTTGGGAAACACAATCTCGATGAACGCAGATTAGCCATCCAAAACTTGAACCAATCTAGGAATCACAAGACTAAAACAAATAGGAAAATCAAACCCCAAGATCCACACTCAAACCAATTACCCAAAGCCCATTCCAGATCAGCAAGTCTGGTCTGGTTTTGTTACTGGTTCGGTTGGACCTCTCGAAAATTCCAAATTCCAATTTTAACCAAAATCAGAACAGAATCAGTGAACTGTGCGGCCGCCCAAACTCTCCTGTACGGTCGCCCAAACATGTGCGGCCGCCCAGGGAGATTTGTGCGGTCGCCCAAACGCATGAGAAGGAATTTTGAAGTTCGAAAATTTGTCTCAAAATTGTCTTTCCCCGATTATTAAAACCATGATCCAATCAGAATTAATAATCAAACAATTCAGAATCCATCATAATATTTATTGCGATTGAATCGTACGATTAAAGTTGTAAAACAATAAACCACATAAAATCACATAACACATAAACATCATATAATCCAATATTCATATCATGCTTGGCACATAAACAATTTATATACACACAACATGATCTAGTATTGAAATAATCAACATGAACGGGGCTCTGATACCACTGTTGGGTTTCGTAGTCACATGCGCAGCGGAATTAAGCATTTAAAATTTATGAAACCCAAAGCCCATAATCCATTCATATGATTAAGTCAAATACAACATAATGAATACTAGAATACTAACCCTTGATGCCTTTGATTTTGCAACCTTGAATTCGATAGAGACTTGAAAACTTGATCACGATCATAGCAATAATCACGAACTTTGAAGATGATAAGTTTCACCCTCTAGCGGTATCCACACCACGAACGAATATCAAGAACACTTGATCTTGGTTGCTAGACCAAATTATGAAACACGTTTTCATAATTAATATGAACTATATGGAATTTTCTTTGTGTATAATTTTGTTCTTCAATCTAGGATTTCTTAGAACAAAATAAACTCTCTCAAACTCTTTGGAGACTTGCACAAAAGCTTAGAGTCTGTTCTTGGCCGAATTTTGATGTTTATATACAAGTTAGACCTATTCCAAATAGGAAACTTGTGTCTAAACCCGTCCAAAATTCCTTTCCAAATCAAATTAGGAATCTGTCCCCGACAGTACTGTGCGGCCGCCCAAACTGAGGTGTGCGGCCGCCCAATTTCTTGTGCGGTCGCCCAGCCCATTTGGGCGGTCGCCCAAAGGCCCAGAAAAATCCAATTTTTCCAAATTTCCAATATAGTCCTTATTTGGGATTCGTTCTATTGTGTGTGACCCTCTAGGATTATACTAAGTTGGCAATGGGTTCAAACATGAAACCATAAGATATGATTAGGTTCTAGCAAACCGTCATACCTACCCAAATAGTATAACTAGATACAAGTTCGTATTCCTTTTTTAGAACATGTCATAATCCCTTTGTCCACGATGTCATTGAACACAAGTCATGGTCAACAAGTCAACTTGTATTGTTCAATACTTTCTCGATTCCGAATATGTTGATAATCCAAATGACATTGATCCAATCAATCCATTTGAGTTTGGCCAAACATTTCATCAACATCATTCCTTCGAGGGGCCCAAGCTTGACATCTCTCCGAAGAGGGACAAATCCATTTGGCTTATTATTCTTCCCTACGTGAATCCAATCGTGCCAATCATACCCTTTATAACTACCGTGTTAAGGCAGCGTTTGAATATGTCAAACATAATGTTCATCAAGTGGAAGACTATAATAACTTCATGTCCAAGGATTCAAATGACATAACTAATATGAGATTTATATATATGACATCTACCATGACATAAATCTCATACCGCGGGTCATGTCCAGTACCTTGTTCCAAACAAGTACCCATAAATCTAACATGATCATCCCATGATCATTTAGCCTTTATACTAGTGCTTAACAAGCTCTAGGGACGAAGATTATTATAAGCAAACACGAGCCATAATAATAATCTTATTATCTCTTTATCATTATGAATAAAATGATAACTTATACAACGTTTAACAAACGTGCCTAGGGCACTAATACCAACAGTTTAACCCTCAAGCAGTCCCCAGCGGAGTCGCCACTGTGGATACCCCGGGGCGGGGCCACGGCTTGGCTAGAGCGCGTGGGTTACCATAGGATGTCTAATTGTGTTTCAGAGTCGCCACCCACGTTTTTGAGGAACGTAAGAAAACCTAATGTTTATGAGCCTAAGTTTGATTTACGAAAACAGAGATTCTTTGGGATGAGGGGTTCGGGGGTTAGGTTATGAAATGAGAAGTACTTAAACACCCATTTCGCCCGAACAAAGTCGGTCTTGTTTGTTCATAATTCACTTTTAAAGATAAATATGTTCTTCCTATTAAAATGATGATAAAAAGGGGTTTTAGAGTTAAAATGTAGGGAGATGACTCCTAGGCCAATTCAATGTAATGAAAGGACCGTTGGTGTCATGTCCCAAATGATTTTGGGTGATTGCACATTTGATTGAAGAAGGAGAAGAAGAGAAATGCTTAAGACATTTACCTATAGTATCCTTCAAAAGAGAACCTCTTGTAAAGCCTTGAAGAAGAGGTTGAATATTTTGTTGAAGAAATCTCAAGGGAAAGTCTAGGAAAGAAGTGAGTAAAAGTTCTAAAAATAATGATTTTCCAAGGTCCTCCTCCAATGATGGATTGGAGGGGTTTTTATAGTTGAAAAAGGATTGTTTTTGGAGCAAAACGGAGTCTCCAAGAAATCTTTCCCGGGCAAAATCATGTATAATGAGCAAGGGAGAGATTCTTGGGCAGAATCTGTAACTGACACACCCCAGAAGCGCGCGCATCCCACCTAGGCGGCGGAAGGCGCGCGCGTCTGGCCTCAAGGGGCGGAGGCGCGCGACTCTGAGAAGCAATTTTTGACAGAATGGACTAGAAAGTTAGAACTGTTATTCAGTTTAGTCCCGGGACTTAACGGAGTCCGTCTGGAACTTAACCAAAGTAACAGAAACAACAGAAAACACTTAGAAGAGGGAGAAACACAAAACCAAGTGTGCAATCGGGGTGAGCGGTCCAAGGCGGGGTGTCTACACCTGGTTAAGATCGAGATTCGTCTTAGGGACTTAAGGGACTTCCGGTATAACCTCATCTTTGATGAGGGCTCTCGAATCTTATCCATGGGCTTAAGGATGATTAGTATGAACCATTCATTAGGGCTCGACAACACAGTGTCACCCTATCCATAACACATGACTTAGGTTAATTATAGCCAATATTAACGCATAAGTCAAGGACCGGGTCAAAGTTGACCATGGTCACACTTGCATTCACAAGGAGTCGTGACTCGGGCATTAACTTGGCCACAATTAATCTCAGACACATATTAGGGACGTGGTAACATGTGCTAGACAAAAAACCAACCGAAGTCAAGGTATTTGTGTGTCACGGACAAGTGTGGTTGACTCGGCTCAGAAGGGGAGGTGGAATGGACCCGTGCGCGCTAGAAGGGCACAAGAGCACCAATCAAGCTACATGTGGCATCCATCCCGAGTTTAAAGGGCATTTGGAACGTGCAAGGTCAAGTGCGCGTAGTGTGAAGCCATTCTATGTTCTTTTTTGAGTTAAAAATAGAAATTTTCGATTCGTCTTAACATCATGAACAAATGTACACAATAGCACATGAACAAGCATGAATAAGCATAATCAACAAAAATGAGCAAGCATGAATAAGCTATTTACACAAGCAATCAAGCAAGAATCATATGAAGAAACAAAGCCAAAACTTGTACATACAACAAATTGTGCACAACTAAAGAATTCTTTGAAATTGAAACTTCACAAGAAACAATCCTTTTGAAAACCATTTGCAAAACAAGTTGTGCACAACAAAATATTCAATTTTTTTTACAAAATGGGTTATGCACAAGGAGGCTTTGAAAACCCAATTTTATGTCCAAAAGACTTGTGCATAACCAAGCTTTAAAAACCAAGTTTTGGCTAAAAAAGAAGAAGGTAATGTGCACAAACAAATCTATAAATTTGGAACCTGGATAAGAAGAAGCAAAAAGGGACACAGAATGTTTCTGCCCTGCACAAAATTGTTAAATTTTGAAACATTCTGTTCCCTACCCAACATAGCCGTACGGCTATAGCATCCTGGAAATTATTTTTTTTGCAGTTTTTCAACTTCTGATCATCAAGCCCCAGTTTATTGCATTTCCAGAATAGTTTCCACTCCAGAAGATTCAAACAGAAACACAGCACACACAAAACAAACACAAAAGTTAACGAAAACGGGGGACGGGAGTTTGACCCACACAAAAGTGTCCTCAAAGCTTCTAAAAAGAATTTTGCGAACACTTTACTCCCCAGCGGAGTCGCCACTGTAAGTATCCCGCCCCTTGACGAAGGAAACGAAGGGGTTTTCGTTTCGAAGGGCGAAAAACCAAACACGGTTATCACACAAAACATAACGGAGTCGCCACATTTGTTAATTATTTAACCCAACAAATGGAAAGGTTAGAGATTCTATTAGTTCGGAGGTCAGGTTACGCCTTGGGAAGAGTTTTACGTCACCCAAGTCGCCTCGGATAGGACCGAGTCTCCCTAACGTTAGTTAACAAACGTGCATGTGTGTGTGTATTTCAAAAATGGGAGAAACTGACATTTTAACAAAACTGGTTAATTATTTAACAGAAAAGGGTTATTTTGCAAACATTCCAGTCAGAAAGGGAATAGACTGAAAAATGCACTCCCTGGCCAAAGTAGCCGTACGGCTAGGGAGAGCATTCCAGGGGTTTTTGACAGTTTATCAGAAAACTGTCCAGTTTCAGGCAAAACAGAGTGTTCTTTTTGAAACTGGACTATGATGATCATTTTCAATTATTTTCTTTAACAAAACATGGATTTAATCATCCCTATGTCATTGATTACAAATTACACCAAAAACAAAGGTTTTGAGTGCGATCAAAACAATCATTGGGGAAATTTTGAGAAAGGTGATGAACATGCCCTTTGGGCCAAAATTGCCATTTGATGAGTATAGATTGGAACTTTACCATCAAAATGGACTTTTTATGAAAGATTAACCTTGAGGGACAACAAAAACAATATAAAGATCCAATCTTTATGACACAATCTTAGGGATTTTTGGCTAGGTCAAGGTTGGGATGATAAAGATTGAGCCTTTATCCCCCAACATGATAATCATGGCCTAGTTTGTGTAATACCAACATAAAGACATGAGCTTTCACCTTGATAAAGAGATCTTTATGCTATTTAGAACAAGAAATTAAACCATGATCATCCTTAGGTTTGAACCTCTTTCACACAAAAGTATGAAGGGCACCTTGAATCATGCTCATAGTTTAGTTCACATTATATGTATATATATAAGATATATATGCTTGAAATGGACAAGTCTTGTAGTAATATAATATATGTATGCTTGAAATGGACAAGTCTTGCAATAATGTAAATTTACTTGAGAGGACAAGTCTTACAAGAATGTAAACAAGAACAAGTAATTTGATTATAGAGTTGAGATGAAGAGAAGATGGGGGAAGGGGACCTCACCTATGATGGTTCTAGTCTATCTTCATTTCTTTCACTCAATTATAAGGGTGATTTCTCTCTCAGACACGATTTCTTCAGAGTTTCCCCTATCTAAACAATATTCTTCCCCCCTGAAATGATCAGCATGGGGTTCAATTTATAGGGACTGAGGGTGCCCAACATAGCCATACGGATCAACCCCTCAAGTACCCAAACCATCCATACGACTCGACTTGGCAAGCTCCTGGATTTTTCTAAGTTTAATTCCAGTTCAGTCCTGGAATATTAGGTTTATCCTAGTGAGGTCCTGGCCCATTGGTTTATCCCTAAATGGTACCAAGAATTCCTCTAAAGTATGTCAAATTCAGATTGGGGTACTTACAGTCACGCCAAAGCGGACTTGAAATTAAATTAAAGTTGGATCTTAGCCCATTTAAATTATATTATAGAAGTGTTGTATAAGAAGGTTATATAATTTAGTGGGAGTATTTTTTGGAAAAATACATTATTTATCTCTTTAATGAAATTGGTACTTATAAAATTTTGGAAATTTTGCATAATTGTAGAATGACAACCAACACTCAATCAATTTCGTTGCGATCGATCCTTGAGAAGGATAAGCTTCAAGAGAATGGTACAAACTTCATGGATTGGATCCGAAGCCTAAGAATTGTTCTAAGGCAAGAAGATAAGTTGTACATTCTCAATGGTCCTATTCCTGCAGAACCCGAAGCCAACACCCCTAGGGCGGAACAAGAAACATCAAAATGATTCTAGAGATGTGAGTTGTCTCATGCTCGCGACTATGTGCTAAAAAATCTAACAAAGTTTGGAATATTTGGAAGCCTGTGAGATAGGCGTGGAGTTGAGAGACATGTTTCAAGAGCAAGCTAGGCAAGAGAGGTATAAAACCATTTTTGCATTCACTTCTTGCAAAATGAGTGAATGGCAACAAGTGGGACCTCACATGCTTAAGATGAAAGGCTACGTGTAGCATCTTGAGAAACTTGGCTATCCGATTTCATTGGAGCTAGCCACGGATCTCATTCTTAATTCATTGCCTAAAAGTTATAATCAATTTGTGATGAACTATAACATGCATGGAATGGATAAGAATCTCTCCGAGTTGCATAATATGCTAAAAACTGCCGAGATAAAGATAGTGGAGAAAGGTTCTCCAGTGCTCATGGTTCATGATGGAAAAGGGCCAAGTTCCAAAGGAAAGGGTAAGGGAAAGGTTGCCAAACCCAAGATTAGCAAGGCAAAGGTTGCCAAGGATATAGATGCAAAACCCGATGCACAAAAGGATGCAATTTGTTTCCATTGTCAAGAAATTGGTCATTGGAAACGTAATTGCAAGGCTTTTAAGGAAGAGCAAAGGAAGAAGAAGAGCAGTTGGACTGCGTCGACTTTAGGTATCTATATGATAGATATTCTCCTTTCTACCACTAGTTCCTGGGTATTGGATACCAGATGTGGGTCTCACATTTTTTTAAATGTGCAGGCATTAAAGAATATGAGACTACTTAAAGATGGTGAAGTAGACCTACGTGTGGGGAATGGAGCAAGAGTTGCTGCATTAGCCGTAGGGACTTATGAAGTCACTTTACCTTCCGGTTTAATAATTATTTTGAACAATTGTTTTTATGTACCGGATTTAAGTAGAAATATTATTTCAATTTCTTGTTTGGATAATGAAGGTTTTAAATTTCTTATTGAGAATAAGAGATTTTCTATTTATTTAAATGATGTGCTTTATGGTATTGCAAATTCATTTAATGGCATTTATATCCTGAATGTCAAGAATAAAAATAATGAAAATGTCTATCATATATATAAGAAATCTAAACCTAATGATGTAAATCATACTTATTTGTGGCATTGCCGTCTTGGTCATATTAATGAGAAGCGTATCTCAAAACTCCATGGGAACGGTCTTTTGGGTTCATGTGACCTTGAGTCATATGATACTTGCGAGTCATGTCTTCTTGGAAAAATGACCAAGACACCTTTTACCAAGTTGGGTGAAAGGGCAAGCGACTTATTGGGCCTAATACATACCGATGTATGTGGACCACTAAGTAGCAATGCTAGGGGAGGATTACAATACTTCATAACCTTCACCGATGATTTTAGCAGATTTGGGTATGTTTACCTAATGAAAAATAAAAGTGAAGCGTTTGAAATATTTAGAATATTTCAAAATGAAGTAGAAAAACAACTTGGCAAAGTATTAAGGCACTTTGATCGGATCGAGGTGGAGAATACTTAAGTCAAGAATTTGATGATCATCTAAAGAATTGTGGAATAATTTCATAATTGACTCCACCCGGAATACCACAATGGAATGGTGTGTTCGAGAGGAGGAATCAAACTTTGTTGTACATGGTTCGATCAATGATAAGTCAAGTTAATCTTTCGATATCCTTTTGGGGTTATGCACTAGAAACCGCAACTTTCATGCTAAATCATGTTCCAAGCAAATCGGTTCAAAAGACTAAATATGAGATATGGAGCGGAAAGAAACCTAGTTTATCTTTCATGAAGATTTGGGGTTATGAAGTTTTTGTCAAAAGACTTGTCTCCGAAAAACTTGCACACAAATCTGATAAATGTATTTTTGTGGGATATCCTAAGGAAACTAAAGGATATTACTTTTACAACCGAATGGACAACAAAGTGTTTGTTTCCCGAATTGGTATCTTTCTAGAGAAAGAGTTTCTCTCCAAATAAATCAGTGGGAGTAAAGTAAATCTTGAAGAGGTTTGAGTACTCAAAAATGACATTAAACCGATAGTGGAATAAGAACATGTACCACAAGGAGTTGTGGAACCTGTTCAAGATACACAAGTAACTCGCAGATCTGGTAGGTTACGATCCAAACCCGAGAGATATGGTTTTCTCGTAACGGATAGTAATTAGGTAGAGATCATTGAGAATGATGAACCGACCACCTACCAAGAGGTGATGTCATCTCCTGATTCGGATAAGTGGCTTGGAGCCATGGAATCCGAATTACAATCCATGCATGATAATTAAGTTTGGAACTTGATTGATGCACTCGAAGGTGCAAAAACCATAGGATGCAAATGGGTCTTCAAGAAGAAGACTGACATGGATGGGAAGGTGCATACTTACAAAGCTAGGCTTGTAGCGAAATGTTATAGGCAGATTCATGGTATTGACTATGAAGAAACCTTTTCACCCGTAGCAATAATCAAGTCTATAAGAATTTTGATTGCCATAGCCGCATATTATGACTATGAGATATGGCAAATGGATGTCAAAACCGCTTTCCTTAATGGAAATTTACAAGAGGATGTCTATATGACACAACCTGAGGGTTTTGCACAAAATTCTAAAGTATGAAAGTTGCAGAGATCCATTTATGGATTGAAGCAAGCTTTTAGGAGTTGGAATCTCCGTTTTGATGAATCAGTCAAAGAGTTTGGCTTTATCAAGAACGAAGATGAACCTTGTGTTGGAGATTATGCCCTAGGCCCTTGAGAAGGGCCTTATGTTACATCATGTTCTCATTTGTTATTGAGATAACAACATTGGGTTATTATATGTTTACATGTTTATTATAATAATCCCCGTCCCTAGTACTTATGAAGGACTAGTATAAGTTTAATTGATGATCATATGATGATCATGTATATGAGATACTAATTAAGCTTATAGGTACTTGTTGGTGAATGAGTACTGGACATGACCCACCTATGAGATTTATGTCATGGTCAGATGTCATAATTAAATCTCATATAGTTATATCATTCGATATCCTTAGACCTGAGATTATCATGGTCTTCCACATGATGAACATTATGTTTGACGTACTCAAACGCTACCCTTAACCGAGTAGTTATAAAGGCTACGATTAGCATAATCGGATTCTTGTAGGGAAGAATGATAAGTCAAGATGGGATTTGTCCCTCCTCAAGAGAGATATCTGCTTTGGCCACTCGTAGAGTGAGATTGATGAAATGCGTGGCCGCGCTTAAATGAATTGATGAGATCAATATCATTTGCTCTTAATCAATCTACTCAAGATCGAGAAAGCATTGAACAAATATAAGTTGACGTGGACCATGACTTATGTTCAATATGATATCGTGTGACAAAAGGATTGTGATATGTTCTATAAGGATAACAAACGTCGTTTAAGTTATATTAATTGGGTA
The DNA here is from genome assembly GCA_026119855.1 of Campanula takesimana. NCBI lineage: Eukaryota > Viridiplantae > Streptophyta > Magnoliopsida > Asterales > Campanulaceae > Campanula > Campanula takesimana. Next base: position 484,752 of record JAOWBW010000072.1, read on the forward strand.
GTCATGATAGCTTGCTAGAGTCCACTCATTACTTATGGTTTTGACCTTGGTTAGACTCATTGCCAACATAATATAATGCTATGGGGTCACACACAAAAGAACGAATCAAAGAAAAAAGGCTAAAATTGGAACTGCGTAAAAAGAGCGTAAAATCGGAATTAAGGAAATCTGAGAAAATAAGGTTTCTAGAGGGTTGGTCCGGGCGGACCTATATGGTGACCCGGGCGGACCTATGTTGGTCCGGGCGGACCCATTTGGTGTCCCGGGTGGACCACCCCTCCAGAAAGTATGTTTTTTCTTGATTCAGATTTTGATGGGATTTGGACTAAATTTCCTAAATGGTTTAGGACTTTTGAGTTTAAATACACCTCTCTTTACAAGGTATTAACCTAATCAGAATATATCTTTATTGGTAGCCTCCATGTGTTTGAAAAACATATTAATGAGTTTAGATTATGAATCAAAAGCTCAAGAACACCAATAATTTCATATAGCCTTTGATGATTAGAAAAGCGTGTTTTCTAATGGGTCTAGCAATCCAGATCTAGAATCGTTCTAGATATTCGTTCACGTGTAGATACACATAGAAGATGTTTGCTTTAACATCTCATGTTCGTGTTCCTGTGATCCTGATTCAAAGAACGCGAAGAACGAGGAGATCAAATCTTAAAGCTTGAAGATTTGAAGATCCGAAAATTTTAAAGCTCCATCATGGTTATTATTCTAAATTCATCTTGCTATTAATTTAATCATCATGAATGGATCTAGGCTTTTGGGTTTATTTCGCTGCGCATGTTTGCTCAAAACCCAACACCTTGTGTATACAAGAAGATTAGTGGGAGCATAGTGCTATTTCTTATTTTATATGTGGATGACATATTTCTCATTGGAAATGACATTCCTACACTTAAGTTTGTAAAGACTTGGTTAGGAAAGTATTTCACAATGAAAGATATGGGTGAAGCTGCATATACCCTCGGCATTAATATCTATAGAGATAGATCAAAGAAGCTAATTGGTTTAAGCCAAAGTACATACATTGACAAGGTCCTTAGAAGATTCCACATGGAAGACTCTAAGAGAGGACACTTTCCAGTGTTACATGGAGTTTATCTAAGCAAGACTCAATGTCCTAAGACAAAAGATGAGCATGAGAAAATGAGTGAGATTCCATATGCTTCGGCAATTGGATCCATCATGTATGCCATGATATGTACTAGGCCGGATGTATCTTATGATTTGAGCATGACGAGTAGATATCAATCCGACCCCAGTGAGAGTCACTGGATGGCTGTTAAAGCGATTCTTAAGTACTTAAGAAGGACTAAAGATTTGTTTTTAATCTATGGAGGTATGGAAGATGATGTCATTGTAAATGGTTACAAGGATGCAAGCTTCCAAACTGACAAAGATGATTGTAGATTGCAATCGGGTTTTGTGTTTATGTTGAATGGTAGATCTGTAAGAGTTCTAACCAAAGTACAGTTGCTGATTCTACAACTGAAGCTGAGTATATTGCTGCATTAGATGCTGCAAAGGAAGCTGTTTGGATTAATAAGTTCATTGTTGAACTTGAGGTGGTTCCTAGTATTGCTAATCCAATAGACCTTTATTGTGATAATAATGGTGCTATTGCTCAAGCAAAGTGTTTGCGCGCGAGGTTTTTCTTACGAGGGAGGTTTTCGTCCTTCGATTTACCTTTTTGTTTTTAGAGTCACCAACATGTTGTTGTCAGAACACGGACCGAGATGTCTGGATTTGGGGGTTAAGTTATGAATTGAGAAGGTCAAGGAGCACCCAATTCACCCAATCTAGGATTGGTCTTGCTAAGAAATCATCATCATCATTTCAAAATTTTGCATTCATGTACCAAAATAAAACAAACAAATAAATAATTGCTTATTTATTTGGGATGTTGGATCATGTGCTTCGAGACCATCTCCATGAATTGGAGAGGCTCTAGGCTGATCCTTTGATGGAATCACACTACTTTAAAGCAAAGAAGGAGATGAGAAGATAGAAAGTAAAGATTTTACCTAAGCGTTTTCTTCAAGAATCCTATTGATGGCCTTGACTAAAGGCCTTGATCTTCCAAATTTCGTGGGTATCAGAGAGGGGCTGATTATGAGAGCTTCTTTGATCAGATTTGGAGTCTAGAGTTTGACCATTAATTCACCATTAGTCATTCTAGCCAAGAACAACTATATTTATAGGGGTTTTTGGACCTAGGGTTTTGGCCAAGAAGGTAAGTTGAGGTGGGAATCCAAGACTTGATTCTGACAGAGGTATATTTGGACTCTAGGATCATCCATGGGATTTTCCACGGATTGCATGAGTGTTTGCCAAGAAAAGGGGTTAAGATCAATAAGGAAACTGACAAAAAACCCGTCTGTCAAGGGGGATGTCTCGTACGAGACATCAATGTCTCTTACGAGGCATCTCAGTGTTGGAATTCACTATTTGCCCTCTGCAGTAGTTTTAATGCTCATTTCGGCCCCTGACTAACGGAGTCAGTAAGAAACTTAATGAAACATGTCCAACTTAATTTAACTTTGACCCAAATCAAAGGCGAGACACAGAAGTAGTGTGATTATAAATGAACGTCCAAAATGGGGTGTCTACAGAGCCCCTCGGCGACGATACTTATGGATAAAGTACCGTCGTCGATAGAAAAGACGCCATTTTGAACTAGGGGCATGGTCGTGCTAAAAAGCTGCCTACGTATTCCTCGGAAGGAAATCAGACCAAACGTAGTTCGACTATGAAAACACGCAAAAACTGAGGTTTAAGGTATTTTGAAAATCATTTTTGAAAACAATACTTGCGGTAAGTAAAGTTTAGAGTTTAGAGAGTACCCATACTGAGGAATCAATGTCCTTGACCCAATTCTGAATATACTCCTTTTGCTCTTGTCGATGATGAACCATCTCCAGTTGCAATCCATACTGAGGAACCAATCTCTTTGATTCCAATTATGAATATACCCTGTTGTTGATGACGACCTGCCTTCGGTTTGGAGACGCCAATTACTTGGATCCTTGCTTCTCCTTCCAACGAGTTTGCCCTTTACATCAAAAAATATGAATCCTATGTTATTAACATACGTCTTGATAACAATTATGGGATTCCGGGTTTGTTGATGACGAACCGTCTCCAGTTGCAATCCATACTGAGGAACCAATCTCTTTGATTTTAATTCTGAATATACCCTGTTGATGACGACCTGTCTTCGGTTTGGAGACGCCAATTACATGGATCCTTGATTCTCCTTCCAACGAGTTTGTCCCTTACGTCGAAAAATGTGAATCCTATGCCATTAACATTGTCTTAACGACAATTATGAGAATCTGAGGGGTGTGAATCCTATATTATTGACGTACACCTTGATAACAATTATGGGACCACTGGTTGCGGAGACGCCAATTACTTGGATCCTTGCTTCTCCTTCTGACGAGACTGCCTTTCCGTCAGAAAATGAATCCTATGCCATTAGCTTACACCTTGATGACAATTGTGGGACTCCGAATGGTGGGATCCAGTATTATTAACATACGTCTTGATAACAGTCGTGGGATACCTGGTTGTAAATCCTGTGCCATTAACTTACGTCTTGATGACAGTTATGGGATGTAAAGTTTGCTGATGCAGAGGATAAATTCATACTGAGAAACAACTTTGCTTGTTCCAATTCTGAAAATATCCATTTGTTGACGACTCAATGTTCCATCTTGAACCGGGTTCAGATTCGACCTCTTGGTCTAAAGCAGGGCTTTTTCTGACCTTTCTGTTAAAAGCAGGGCTTTTCTGGAATTTCCCAAGAAAACATGGTTTTCTAAGACTTTTCTGGGGATACCTCGTACGAGGGAACGATGTCTCGTACGAGACTTCTATGTTTTTGCGCAGAACAGAGGCATTTTAGGCACTGAAAGTAATTTTCAAATCACTTTTCCTATTTCATTCTCGGTAGCTTTTGACCCTAGGCGATTTTCTCACTCAAAAATCTACATTTTCACCAAGTTTTAGTGATTCCTAACCCTTTGAAATGGCCAGTGTGCATCGATCCCACAAAGAGCACCTCTTCGGTAGGCATATGAAGGGTAAAGTGTGGGCGACGGATGAGTTGTGCCCGTTCTCGGAGGACCACGTTTCTCACGCCGTTCGGACTAGGCGGGTAAGGATCTCTTCCTCTGATTGAGTTTCCATGTCAATTTCGTTGTTGCATGTCTCAATTTAGTGTTCTAGTAATTCGACTTTCGCTAATTTTCGCCTAGAATTATCGCTGCTAGGGTTTATCATGCATGGATGATCTTTCGATAGAATTTCACCATTGTTGATGCTGAAAATCATTGTAGTATGGTAGTACATGATTTCGACTGTCGTTCTAGGAAATTCCGCGACTTTTCGGGTAAAATGCATAAATGAGGATTTTACCGTTTTTCTGACATTTGTCTCTTTTGTCTCTATTGTTTGCAGTCATTCAGGGTGATCAATAACTGTAGAGGCAGTGTACGAGCGGTTTCTGAGAGGTGGGCAACTCTCAATGGCGAGATGAAGGAAGAGATCGAGAATCTCGGATTGAAACTGTTGGGTTTCCTAGTAACATGCGCAACGGAATTAAGCATTTAAAATTTATGAAACCCAAAGCCCATAGATCCATTCATATGATTAAGTCAAATACAACATAATGAATACTAGAATACTAACCCTTGATGCCTTTGATTTTGAAACCTTGAATTTGATGGAGGCTTGAAATCTTGATCACGAACAAAGCAAGAATCACGAACTATGAAGATGATAAGTTTCACCCTCTAGCGGTATCTACACCACGAACGAATATCAAGAACACTTGATCTTGGTTGCTAGACCAAATTGTGAAACACGCTTTCACAATTTATAGAACTATATGGAATTATTATGTGTGTGTGAGATATTCTTGTTCTTCAATCTAGGGATTTCTTAGAACAAAAATCATCCTCTCAAACCCTTGGAGGCACTCACAATCAACTAGGTTAATTTCCCTTAATGGTTGGTGAAAAAGACTTTATATAGGTCCTAGTCATTAACCCATAATGACCTAGGATTCCTAAATCCCGTCACCCAATTAAGGAAACAAGTTTCTGGCCAAGCAGCTGTGGCACGGTCGTGCCCTAAAACTGCCACGGTCGTGCCAATAGGTGCGAGCCATATATCCCTTTTCTGATTATTGGCACGGTCGTGCTTTATAACTGGCACGGTCGTGCTAAACACTTTAGCACGGTCGTGCCCTATAATCGGCACGATCGTGCCAAACACTTTGGCACGGTCGTGCCCTAAAACCAGCACGGTCGTGCCCGATCAGAAAAGCTGATTTTCACATAATTCCAATTCAGTCCTTTAGGATTCTTTCTATTCGTGTGTGACCCTCTAGGATTACACTAAGTTGACAATGGGCCCAAACATGAACCCATAAGATATTAGTAGGTTCTAGCAAACTGTCATACCTACCCAAATAGTGTAACTAGATACAAGTTCGCATTCCTTTTAGAACATGTCACAATCCCTTTGTCCACGATGTCATTGAACACAAGTCATGGTCAACAAGTCAACTTGTTTTGTTTAATACTTTTCTCGATCCCGAATATGTTGATAATCCAAATGACATTGATCCAATCAATCCATTTGAGTTTGGCCAAACATTTCATCAACATCATTCCTACGAGAGGCCCAAGCTTGACATCTCTCCGAAGAGTGACAAATCCATTTAGCTTATTATTCTTCCCTACGTGAATCCGATTATGCCAATCATACCCTTTATAGCTACCTGGTTAAAGGTAATGTTTAAATATGTCAAACATAATCTTCATCAAGTGGAAGACTATAATAACTTCATGTCTAAGGATTCAAATGACATAACTAATATGAGATTTATATATGACATTGACCATGACATAAATCTCATACCGCGGGTCATGTCCAGTACCTTGTTCCAAACAAGTACCCATAAATATAACATGATCATCCCATGATCATTTAGCCTTTATACTAGTTCTTAACAATCTCTAGGGATGGAGATTATTATAAGCAAACATGAGCAACAATGATAATCTTATTATCTCTTTATCATCATGAATAAAGTGATAACTTATACAACGTTTAACAAACGTGCCTAGGGCACCAACACCAACAATCTCCTACTTGCCCTAGGCCCAATTCCCTAGGTATCCAATACCTATGGACCTAACATGACCATCATGTTTAGTTTGTGGAAGTTCCTTTGTTAGCGTGTCCGTAACGTTACCATTAGTTGGTAGTTTGCATATATTTACGTCTCCCTTATCAACGATTCCTCGAACGATATGAAAATGCCTAAGTATGTATTTGGATTTAGGATGTGCCCTTGTTCCTTTGCTTGAACAATATCACCACTATTATTACTAATAAGGTCTATTGGTTTAGCAATACAAGGAACCACCTTAAGTTCACCAATGAACTTCTTAAATCCAAACAGTTTCCTTTGCAGCATCTAATGTAGCAATATACTTAGTTTTAGTTGTAGAATTAGTGACTGTACTCTGCTTGGAACCATTCCAACTTACAGCTCCACTATTCGACATATGCACAAAACTTGATTGCGATCTTTTATCATCTTTTTTGGTTTGGAAGCATGCATCCGAGATCATCTTCCATACCTCTATAGATCATAAACGAATCTTTAGTCCTTCTAAAGTACTTAAGAATCACTCTCATGGCCATCCAGTGAATCTCACCGGTGTCGGATTGATATCTACTCGTCATGCTCCAAGCATTAGATATATCCGGCTTAGTACATATCATGGCATGATGGATCCAATTGCCGAAGCAAATGGCATCTCACTCATTTTCTCAAGCTCATCTTTTGTCTTTTAGGACATTGAGTCTTGCTTAGAGAAACTCCATGTATTATTGGCAACTGTCCTCTCTTAGAATATTCATGCAGAATCTTTTAATGACCTTGTCAATGTATGTACTTTGACTTAAACCAATTATCTTCCTTGATCTATCTCTGTAGATCTTAATGCCAAGGACGTATGTGGCTTCATCCATATTCATCATTGCGAAACACTTTCTTAACCAAATCTTCATAGATTAAAGTGTAGGAATGTCGTTTCCAATGAGCAATATGTCATCCACATATAAGATAAGGAATAGCACCATGCTCCCACTAATCTTTTATATATATACAAGATTCATCTTCGTTATTGATGAAGACAAACTCTTTAATTCATCAAAACGGAGATTCCAACTCCCAAAAGCTTGCTTCAATCCATCAATGGATTTTCGCAACTTACATTCTTTATTAGAATTTTCTTGACTATCAAAACCTTTAGGTTGTATATAATACATCCTTAAAGGAGTTCCCGTTAAGGAACGCTGTTTTGACATCCTTTTGTCAAATTTCATATTCTAAATATGAAGATATGACTATGAGAATTCTAGTAAGTTCCTTGCTACCCATGTAAGTTTTCTCCAAGAAAACTCAATCTCAACCTTTGGTTTTTACACCTTAGGTTAGAATAATCAAGTTCCAAACTTGATTATTATACATGGATTGCCATTTTAGATTTTATGACTCCAAGTCATTAATGTTGGGTTTCCAAGTAACATGCGCAGCGGAATATAGCAATTAAAATTTTAAGAAACCCAAAGCCATGGATCCGTTCATATGATTAAATCAAATACAACAAGATGAATAGAGGAATAACTAACCCTTGATGGCTATCAAATTTTCTTTTGGTCTTTGGTGGAGATTCGAAAACTTGATCACGATCACAAAGCTTGAACACGAACTTTGAAGATGATGATTTTCACCCTCTAGCGGTATCCACACTTCGAACGAATATCAAAGGAGCTTCTTTGATCTTGGTTGCTAGACCAATATTATGAAACACACTTTCACAATTTAATAAAGAACTATATGGAATTTATTTGTGAATTATTTTGTTCCTCAATCAATGATATCTTAGAAGAAAATAAAATCTCTCTCAAACTCTTTGAGACTCACAAAAGCACTTCTAAATATGGTCTGGCCGAATTGAGGTTTTTATACACAATTAAGACCTATTCCAAATAGGAATCTTGTGCCAAAAACCATTCCTAATCAAATTAGGAAATTACCAATCGGCATACCGGGCGCCCGCCTGGTACCACCCAGGCGCCCGGTCATTTGGGCAGAAGGTCAAGGCCTTTTCGGCTTATTCAGGCGCCCGCCTGGTTCAACCCAAGCGCCCGCTTGGTTGAACAGGAGGCCCAGGATATTTCCAGAAATTCCCTTGAGGTCCTTCGACCCTAAATTCCAATATAGTCCTTTTATTTAAGATTCGTTTTATTGTGTGTGACCCTCTAGGATTATACTAAGTTGGCAATGGGCTCAAACATGATTCCATAAGATATGATTAGGTTCTAGCAAACCGTCATACCTACCCAAATAGTATAACTAGATACAAGTTCGCATTCTTTTAGAATATGTCACAATCCCTTTGTCCACGATGTCATTGAACACAAGTCATGGTCAAACAGTCAACTTGTTTTGTTCAATACTTTCTCGATTCCGAATATGTTGATAATTCAAATGCTATTGATCCAATCAATCCATTTGAGTCCGGCCGAACATTTCATCAACATCATTCCTTCGAGGGGCCCAAGCTTGACATCTCTCCGTGGAGGGACAAATCCATTTAGCTTATTATTCTTCCCAACGGGAATCCGATTATGCCAATCTTACCCTTTATAACTACCGTGTTAAGGTAGCGTTTGAATATGTCAAACACAATGTTCATCAAGTGGAAGACTATAGTAACTTCATGTCTAAGGATTCAAATGACATAACTAATATGAGATATATGTATGACATAGACCATGACATAAATCTCATACAGCGGGTCAAGTCCAGTACCTTGTTCCAAACAAGTACCCATAAATCTAACATGATCATCTCATGATCATTTAGCCTTTATACTAGTGCTTAATAAGTACTAGGGACGGGGATTATTATAAGTAAACATGAACAACAATAATAATCAAAACATTTCTTTATTGATATGAAATAAATGATAACAATTACAACGTTTATTAAACGTGCCTAGGGCACCACTACCAACAATTAATCTAAGTGTGGAGCGGACACTGAAAATTTGATAGGTGTAAATACTTCATTCTAAATGAAATTTACCTCAGTACTTTCTATTTTGAAATATCCAATATTTTGTTATAGATTATATCCTATCATGTACGCAAGTATTTTGTATAACTTTGAATGGACTTTTCACGACTCCTTGTGAAAACTTGTTCAACTTCCATCTTAGGTTAAATTATATTTTCTAGGTCTCGAACCATTCGAGATATATTTTACTCTCACGGATTCTTTTAGAGATAATCTATTTATCTAGAAAAGTACCATCATAAGTAACAAATCATTTGTTTCTTACGAGTAAAATATTATCCTCAAGTTTCCTTAGGATATCCCATGAAAATATATTTATTAGATTTAAGTGTGAGTGTGTCCCAGACAGCTCCTTTCCAAAAGGGTCTCACCATCTTAAATCTTTATGAAAGACAAACCAAGTTTTCTTTCACCTTTTAACCTCTTTTGATGGAACTTAAATTAGTGTAATTATAGCGGTTTCCAATTCATAACCCCAAAACAAATAATGGAAGATCAATTTGACTTTATCATCTAATGAACCCTTATCCAATAAGGTTCTTTACCTCCACACAGACACATCATTCCAAATGGTGTTCTTGGTGGAGTTAATTGTGAAATTATTTCACAACCTTAACGATGACTGTCAAATTCTTGGTTTAATTATTCATCATCATGATTGAATCAGAATCTTTGAATAGTTTTACCAAGTCCGACCAAAATTCTTTTTTAGCATTGCTACTTGATGCACCATATACATGGACATGTATTAGGTCAAGTAAGATATTAGCCTTTCACTATTCATAGTGAAAGATGTCTTGGTCCAAGTAAATAAGATTTGCATAAATCATATGATTCCAAATCATATGACTTAAAACTCCGTTCCATGGAATTTTAGATATGCATTTCTCATTTATTTGATCAAAACAATAATGCATAAAGAATTTTAATTATTTATGTTATAGCCTTTATTACTTTGTTCTTCAAGATTTAGGATATAAGATTTATTTATATGATAACACAACGAAGTAAATCATAATAAATAAAGCGCTTTTCTTATTCCAAATAAGAAATAAATATCCTTCATTATCTTTTCACAAAATAATATTTTCTACTTCATTAGTAAAGTCACTTTACAAGTGTTCTATGAACAATGTTGCAACCATTGCATCATTACCATTCATAGATCAAACTTTACTATAAGTAGTCTTTCAATTTAATAATTATTGCACATTTATAAAAATGTGGGATCCATATCCGGTATCCAATACCCAACAATTAAAGATAGAAAGATTAATTTATAACATAAATATCCCGAGTGGTAGTCCCACTACCATTCCTTTTGTTGATCGTCCAGAATTTTGACTACAATTCTAAATGGCCAATCCAATTGCCATTTTACCAAATTGTATCAATTAGAGTTATAATTTTAACTACAATTATTTCCTTTAGGTTTGACAAGTCCGTCTTACCTTTCCTTTGGCACTTGGCCCTTTTTCATCATGAACCATGAGCACTGGAGAACCATTCTCCACTATCTTCTTTTCCACAGTTCTAGCATGTTAATTCAACTTGGAGAGATTCTTATTCATTCCAAATATGTTACAGTTCATCACAAAGTGATTATAACTCTTAACAATGAATTAAAAATAAGATCCATGGCTAGCTCCAATCCAATTGGACTGCCATGTTTCTCAAGATACTCTACATAGCCTTTCTTCTTAAGCATGTGAGGTTCCACTTATTGCCCTTCACTCCTTTTGCAAGAAGTGAATACAACAATGGTTTTATATCTTTCTTGCTTAGATTGCTCTTAAACCATGTCTCTTAACTCCACGCTTATCTAATAAGCTTTCACAAGTTCCAAACTTTATTGGAGTTTTGAGCACATAATCGCGAGCATGAGACAACTCACATTCCTAGAATCATACTCATGATTCTTGTGATTGTCTACTCCGGCATTGGGTTCTTTAGGAATAGGCCCATCAAGAATGTACAACCCATCTTCTTGCCTTAGAATGATTCTTAGGCTCAGGATCCAATCCATGAAGTTTGTACCATTCTATTGAAGCTTTATCCTTATCAAGGATTGATCGCAACGATTTTAGTTGTCATCTACAACTTACAAAAAATTTCCAAAATTTTACAAGTACCAATCTCATTAAAGAGATAAATACTGTATTTTTCAAAAATACTCCCACTAAATTATATAACCTTCTTATACATCCAATGTATAATATAATTTAAATGGGCTAAGATCCAGCTTTAATTTAATTTTGAGTCCACGGAGGCGGACCGCTCAAAACCAAATTAATTAGGTAGACAACCCTGTCAATCATATCCCATATGACTCTTAGATCCTTTTCTGAGATTCTTTTGATATTTGGCTAAGATCCAACTTTAATTTAATTTTAAGTACACTTTGGCGCACCGCTCAAAATAAAATTAATTAGGTAGACAATTTCTTGTCAATCATATCCCATATGATTCTTAGGAATCCAATTTCAAAAGCGTGTTTAATCTCATCTTTGCCTAGGCCCAATACTGTTTTGACGCCTAATTAAGTCCAACCATTTTAAACGTATAGGAACCATTCAATTTAATGCATCTCGCGGAGGCGAACCCACATTAAATTAATGAACCTCATCTTGCTCATACATGAATAAAATTAATGCACCTCGCGGAGGCGAGCCCACACGAATTCACCCAGGTCTTACAAGTGTTTTAATCATGGCATGGCAAAAAGGACTTAAAACTCTTTATGAAGGTTCAACACATAAGCATACAACACATTTATGAGCACATAAGATAAATATGTTACGCATCAAATGTAGCCACTAAATTAATCATCATTAATTTAAGCACAATATTTATGTGTCATTAGTTTCTCTATAATTATGAGGATGAGACTATTTGAACTTTGGTTATCATCTCCAAATCAAGACAACAAGAAGTGTGGCCGAACTAAGCCTTAAGGCAACCATAATTCCGCACTAATTCAAGAAACCAAGAAAGTAGTCCATGTGTCCGAAACTAAGCAATAGATGGTCTCGATGAACGTAGGCCAATTGCATCCACAATTCGACATGGATCTCCAATCATTGAATCAAGAACTTTGTTTCTCAATTTTAGCAATTATGAACTCTTCATAATTCTAACTTCGTTTTATCTTTGAATCTTTGATTTGCGATCAAGTTTGGGAAACACAATCTCGATGAACGTAGATTAGCCATCCAAACCTTGATCCAATCTTGGAATCACAAGACTAAAACAAATAGGAAAATTAAACCCCGATATCCACACCCAAACCCTAGCAAGAACCCCAAACCAGAACCCTAGGTCCTGTCGCGACCCCGAACCCCGCGGGCCCGAGACCGCGATCTGGACGTCGACTTAAAACCAAAACTATGAAATACTGAAGTTAAAAATTCCATTTGATACCAAAAGGTGATGATCCAAAGTTTTACAAAACCAAGTTTGATAAAAACCAATTACAACTATCATAAACTTCCACAAGTTTATGCCCAACAAAATACAAATATACAATTCTTAGTGACGTCATTGCTTGGTACAACTATCCCAAATGGTTACACATTTACATAATGTAAACCAACCTATAATAACCTTCCCCAAAAAATGTATCCACACTCGACGTCCTCTTTCTCGTGGTCAGCGAGACTAATCCTTAGCACCTGGGGGGGGGGGGTTAAGGAAAAACAAAGATAAAAGAAAAGGGGGTGAGATAAATCTCAATAAGTTACTAATGCAACTACATGACATGCTATGATGCAATATACAATAAGCAATAATAAATATCACATAGCACATAGCATTTATCACGTAACAGATAGCAGCGGAAATAAACACATAACAAAGGATATAGCCAAGGTTTTCCAAACCGGAACATCCAAATAAAGGATCGCTGCGCAGCTTCAATAATCAACAAATCATCATCTTCATAATAGCATGAAAGCCGAAGAGAAAACCCCGGTACCGGAACCAATAACCATAAAAGTGTCACAAAGGACAAGGACCATGACACAAAGTCATGCCCGGTAGCTAGATACATTCACAGAGGAACGCTAACTTGACTTTTCCAAGGCCAATCTGGAAAAGGGGTAAAGACGGGGCAAAACAATGGTCAACATTATAATGGACTTGGCTTTGCCATAATAATCCTTCCCATCGCCCGATGCAACAAATATGCCAGCTGGGCTTCCAAATAAATGCTAAGTAATAATAATTTAGCATGAATAAACAACTTAAGGTTCCAAAGTAGGGAACCAATCCAAGTAAATTACCATAAAGGTAAACCATACCAAGAAGTCACCAAGAAAGTGAAATATACCAACAACGCACAATTAAAGTGTTCCAATAATCTCAATTAACACTTAATTAATTTCAAACACAAACTTCATCACAAAGGACCCAACTCTATCACTAGAGTGTACTATAATGTTCACTAAGGTCAACTAGAAGGACACCCAAGACTTAGACCAAAACGCGTTCTTCAATCACACAAATTAACAAAATGTAAACTTTCAGAGGTCTGTGCGGCCGCCCAATATGGTCTGTGCGGTCGCCCAAAAAGGCCCTCAAACAAGAACAAAAGCTTTCAGATAGATGTGCGGTCGCCCATACATTTTTGTGCGGCCGCCCAATGTTCTGAACTACTGGAAATCGGGAAGAACAACTGGGTTCTTCCATTTTCAAACCCAAAACACATTTCAACCAAAATCCAACCTTCTAACTAGCATACTAATGTACCAACACAACTAATAAGTCAAAAAAGACTCATACAACAACATTTAACAACCAAAATCAAGAATCAAACCCAACATTCAAGATTTTACCATTTTTGATGAAAACCCAAAATAAATTCCCAATAAATTCCAAACAAATTCAAAACTCAACCAAACTTCAAACATAACACATCAAACATTATCTAGACATGATATGAACATTTTAGCATCAAAATGGGGGAAAAGTAACTTACTTGGATTTTCTCAAAGTTGATGGATTTCGATTCTTTTTGGTTCTACGCGATCCTATCGACAATCTAAACAAGGTTCACGTTTTAAGAAATGAATGATAACAAGAAGAATATGAAGAAAAAGAAGAGAGAAGGAAAGGAAAGAAAACTTACCAAAACACAAGAGAGAGGGAGAGAGTTGGCTGGGAAAGTGTGGAGAGAGTGAGGGAGAAGGTGAGGGAGGTGAGGAGGAGTAGGGAAAATTATTCAAAAGCTTACGCTTAGGCCCCCTCTCTCACACTACACACAAATACTACACTCCCAACTATCAATTAAGACCCAACACTTCTACACTAGCCCAACTAACTCGAATAAAATGCTAGGCATAAATATTATAACACATAAATTGCACACATAATTATTTAAATAAATAATAATTTAAATAAATAAACAAGCAAATAAATAAATAATAATTATTTAAATTACTAATAAAATAGAGCCTAGATTTCGGGTCGTGACATTCACTCCCCCTTAAAGAAAATTCGACCCGAATTTTAACGAGACTCACCTTAAACAAAAAGCCACGGAAATTTCCTCTCGATCTCATCTCGGAGCTCCCACGTCGACTCCTCGATGTTATGATTCCTCCAAAGAACTCTAACCAATGAAATGCTTTTGCTCCTCAGCTCTTGAACTTTAGAATCTAGGATCCGGACCGGTCGTTCCTTATAAGTCATATCGGGCTCAATATCCTCCGGTATCCTCGGTAACACGTGAGATGGATCATGAACATACTTCCGAAGCATAGAAACGTGAAAAACGTTGTGCAATCGGTCCAAGGATGACGGTAACGCAAGACGATACGCTAGAAGTCCAACCTTTCCCAAAATCTCAAACGGGCCAATAAACCTCGGAGCCAATTTGCCTTTCTTCCCAAACCTACGAATACCCACCTTCGGAGATACTTTCAAGAATACCAAATCACTGGTCTGAAAGCTAAGATCTCGCCTTCGGTTATCTGCATAGCTCTTATGTCGACTCTGGGCTGTCTTCAATCTATCCCGGATAACTTTAACTTTCTCAACCGAATCCCGAAGCAAATCAATACCCACGATCTTCGCTTCACCAACCTCATCCCAACAAATAGGCGATCTACATTTTCTTCCATACAAGGCCTCAAACGGTGCCATCTCGATACTAGCCTGATAACTGTTGTTGTAAGAGAACTCCACTAACGGTAGGTGCGAATC
This sequence comes from Campanula takesimana, assembly GCA_026119855.1. NCBI lineage: Eukaryota > Viridiplantae > Streptophyta > Magnoliopsida > Asterales > Campanulaceae > Campanula > Campanula takesimana. The sequence continues at coordinate 500,131 of JAOWBW010000072.1, forward strand.
CCACAAATCAGAAAAGTCTATCGAACACGCTCGCAACATATCCTCTAAAATCTGAATAGTCCTCTCGGATTGACCATCGGTCTGAGGATGAAAAGCCGTGCTGAATCGCAAATCTGTACCCAAAGCTTCCTGAAACGCCTTCCAGAATCTAGAAGTAAACCTCGGTCTCGATCTGACACAATGCTAACCGGAACCCCATGCAATCTCACAATCTCATCAATAGAAAGGGTCGCAAGATTCTCCATCGAATATCTGATGTCAATAGGCAAGAAATGGGCACTCTTGGTCAATCTATCCACTATTACCCAAATACTGTCATACTTCCTACGGGTACGAGGTAGTCCCGTAACGAAATCCATAGTCACATGCTCCCATTTCCACTCGGGAATCTCTAACGGCTGAAGTAATCCCGCGGGTCTCTGATGCTCGGCTTTGACCTGCTGACACGTTAGACACTTCGAAACATACTCGGCTATTTCCCTCTTCATATTAATCCACCAAAATTGTTGCTTCAAATCCTGATACATCTTCGTACTACCCGGATGAATAGTATACCTCGATTTGTGACCCTCAACAAGAACTCTCTGTTTAATTCCGTCAACATCCGGAACACACAAACGACCACGGAGGTCAACACTCCACTCGAACTCAATGAAAAATCCTCGAAGTTCCTTTCCTTCAATTTACCCATTATCTTCACCAACTCAGGATCCTCTTTCTGAACTTTCTTTATCCTCTGAATTAGGGTCGGAGACACCCTAATATTCGCAAAAATAGCCCCATGTCTCGATTCACGAGGAGACCAATCTCGAACATCCTCAAGCATTTTCCACTCTTGAACCATCATCGAAGCCACATAAGATTTTCTACTAATCGCATCGGCTACCACATTCGCCTTCCCCGGATGATAAGAAATCGTACAATCATAATCCTTCAACAATTCCATCCATCGGCGTTGCCTATTATTCAACTCTTTCTGGGAGAAAAGGTATTTCAAACTCTTGTGATCCGTAAAAATTTCAAACTTCTCCCCATAAAGGTAGTGTTTCCATTTGTGCAACGCAAAGACTATTGCCGCCAACTCCATATCATGAGTGGGGTAATTCTGTTCACTAGGGGTCAACTTCCTCGAAGCATACGCAATTACTTTCCCATTCTGCATCAACACACAACCCAAACCCTCTTTCGAAGCATCACTATAAATCACTAGGCCATCGCTCCCATTAGGCAAAGTCAAGATTGGTGCGGTAGTCAACCTCTTCTTCAATTCCTCGAAACTCTTGTCACATTTCTCGGTCCACACAAACGGAACATTCTTCCGGGTCAACTGAGTCATCGGAGTAGCAATCCTCGAAAACCCCTCAATAAATCTTCTGTAATAACCGGCTAAACCAAGAAAGCTTCTAATCTCTGTCACTGATTCGGGTCTCTTCCAATCCACTATGGCTTCAATCTTTGAAGGATCCACCGAAATCCCATCTTTAGAAATCACATGACCCAGAAATGACACCTTCTCGAGCCAAAATTCGCATTTACTGAACTTCGCAAATAATTTCTCCCTCGCAAGAACGGATAAAACTGTCCTCAAGTGTTGATCATGCTCCTCTCGAGATTTAGAGTAGACGAGTATATCATCAATAAAGACCACCACGAACGAATCAAGATACGGATGGAAAACTCGGTTCATCAAATCCATAAACACGGCCGGAGCGTTAGTCAACCCAAACGGCATAACCAAGAACTCATAATGACCATACCGAGTGCGAAAAGCAGTCTTCGGAATATCCTCCGATCGAACCTTCAACTGATGGTACCCACTCCTCAAATCAAGTTTAGAGAAAACCACGGATCCTTGAAGCTGATCAAATAAATCATCGATGTGGGGTAGAGGGTATTTATTCTTCACCGTAACCTGATTCAACTTTCTGTAATCGATGCACAATCTCAACGAACCATCTTTCTTCCGCACAAATAACACCGGTGCTCCCCACGGGGAAACACTAGGGCGGATAAACCCTCGATCAAGCAACTCTTGCAATTGAACCTTTAATTCCTTTAATTCTGCGGGAGCTAACCTATAAGGCGCTTTGGAAATTGGAGCCGTACCCGGTAAAAGATCTATACAAAACTCAATCTCACGATCGGGAGGCATATCATACTCGGTAGAGAAAACATCGGGAAATTCCCGAACTACCCGAACACTATCCAAACTAGGGGATTCCTTCCTAGTATCAAGAACACTAGCCAAATACCCCTCACAACCACTATGCAATAATTTTCTCGCTTTCATAAAAGAAATTAAGCGAACCTTTCTACTCAGAGGACTAGCCTCAAACACAAATTTAGGCACATCGGGAATAGAAAAAGTAACAGTTTTCTTACGGCAATCAACGGAAGCATGAAACTTGCTCAACCAATCCATACCCAAAATGACATCAAAGTCTTGGATAGGAAGAACTACTAAATCCGCACAAAGGACACGACCACAAATAACCACATCACAAGCACGAAAGACTCGATCGGAAATCAAGCATTCTCCTATAGGGGTCGACACCTCTAGCACGTACGGTAAAGACTCGAATGCAGCATTTAACAGAGAAGCAAATTGCACAGAAATGTATGAATGAGATGATCCTGGATCTACTAACGCTCGTGCGCTCACATTAGACACAGAAACAATACCTCCAATAACAGAAGGATCATCGGTCGCTTGTTGTTGATTCATGGCATAAACCTTTCCTTGAACTTTGGGCTTCCCAGCGGCATCCCTTTTCTGACCCTGATTAATACCAACTCCTGACCCGGATGCTTGACCTCAGTACCTCGTGCACTCTCTCGCAAAGTGCCCCATTTCACCATAATTGGTACACTTGCCTTGCTTTTTCCAACACCTATCCTCCGTATGGCCTACCTTCTGACAAAAGGTACAAGGCTTCCTAATCTGAATCCCTGGAGTAGTACCCGGATTCCTCGGTGTGATTTGCCCCTTAAACTGAGATGATGCTCCCGGGTTACCTCAGTTGTCGGAACGGTGTTGTGGCTTGCCTTGTGCTCCTTGCTTACTCGGGTTGGCCACCTCGGTCTTCCTCTTATGTTCCCTAATATCTTGCTCTATCAAATAGGCTCGGTCCACCGCATCTTGGAATGTCACAATCCGTTGAGCAATAAGTTGAGTACGGATGGAGGTCTTCAATCCCCGAATGAATCTCATAGCTTTTTGCTCCTCTGTCCTCACCAAATAGTCGCAATACCGGGCTAATTCTATGAACTTAGCCGAGTATTGTGCTATAGACAACACACCTTGCTCTAGGTTGAGTAGCTCGATCTCCTTTCGGTTTTGATCAACAACCGGAATGAAATGCTCCTTGAATTTGCGCACGAACAACTCCCACGCATACACCGTGTGAGTATCATCCCAAGTAGCCTTAACACCCTTCCACCAATGCTCGGCGGCTCCCACAAGCTTATAAGCCGCGAACCGGACCTTGTCCTCATCCAAACACCCAAATACATCATAAATCTTCTCCATCGACTCAATCCACAACTCAGCTTTCCTTACATCGGGTTCCCCATTGAATTCAACCGGTTTCAACTTCAGAAATTGCTCCAATCCATAGCGGGGTGGAGCTTGTTCTACCCTCGGACCTTGATCATGTATGGCCTTCATGGCCGCCTCGAACATGCCTTGGAACATGGCACGTGCTTCTTCCCTTGTATCATTCTGATTTGCATTACCGGTACTACCTTCACCACTCCTTCTACGAACCATTGTAAACAAGTACCTGCATAAAACATCAACCGTTAATCACTCCGCACACTACTACCCACCTAGGTCATACTAATCCACCTAGACTTATACTTAGAGCCAATGCCATAGCTCTGATACCAACTGTCGCGACCCCGAACCCCGCGGGCCCGAGACCGCGATCTGGACGTCGACTTAAAACCAAAACTATGAAATACTGAAGTTAAAAATTCCATTTGATACCAAAAGGTGATGATCCAAAGTTTTACAAAACCAAGTTTGATAAAAACCAATTACAACTATCATAAACTTCCACAAGTTTATGCCCAACAAAATACAAATATACAATTCTTAGTGACGTCATTGCTTGGTACAACTATCCCAAATGGTTACACATTTACATAATGTAAACCAACCTATAATAACCTTCCCCAAAAGAATGTATCCACACTCGACGTCCTCTTTCTCGTGGTCAGCGAGACTAATCCTTAGCACCTGGGGGGGGGGGGTTAAGGAAAAACAAAGATAAAAGAAAAGGGGGTGAGATAAATCTCAATAAGTTACTAATGCAACTACATGACATGCTATGATGCAATATACAATAAGCAATAATAAATATCACATAGCACATAGCATTTATCACGTAACAGATAGCAGCGGAAATAAACACATAACAAAGGATATAACCAAGGTTTTCCAAACCGGAACATCCAAATAAAGGATCGCTGCGCAGCTTTAATAATCAACAAATCATCATCTTCATAATAGCATGAAAGCCGAAGAGAAAACCCGGTACCGGAACCAATAACCATAAAAGTGTCACAAAGGACAAGGACCATGACACAAAGTCATGCCCGGTAGCTAGATACATTCACAGAGGAACGCTTACTTGACTTTTCCAAGGCCAATCTGGAAAAGGGGTAAAGAAGAGGGCAAAACAATGGTCAACATTATAATGGACTTGGCTTTGCCATTATAATCCTTCCCATCGCCCGATGCAACAAATATGCCAGCTGGGCTTCCAAATAAATGCTAAGTAATAATAATTTAGCATGAATAAACAACTTAAGGTTCCAAAGTAAGGAACCAATCCAAGTAAATTACCACAAAGGTAAACCATACCAAGAAGTCACCAAGAAAGTGAAATATACCAACAACGCACAATTAAAGTGTTCCAATAATCTCAATTAACACTTAATTAATTTCAAACACAAACTTCATCACAAAGGACCCAACTCTATCACTAGAGTGTACTATAATGTTCACTAAGGTCAACTAGAAGGACACCCAAGACTTAGACCAAAACGCGTTCTTCAATCACACAAATTAACAAAATGTAAACTTTCAGAGGTCTGTGCGGCCGCCCAATATGGTCTGTGCGGTCGCCCAAAAAGGCCCTCAAACAAGAACAAAATCTTTCAGATAGATGTGCGGTCTCCCATACATTTTTGTGCGGCCGCCCAATGTTCCGAACTACTGGAAATCGGGAAGAACAACTGGGTTCTTCCATTTTCAAACCCAAAACACATTTCAACCAAAATCCAACCTTCTAACTAGCATACTAATGTACCAACACAACTAATAAGTCAAAAAAGACTCATACAACAACATTTAACAACCAAAATCAAGAATCAAACCCAACATTCAAGATTTCACCATTTTTGATGAAAACCCAAAATAAATTCCCAATAAATTCCAAACAAATTCAAAACTCAACCAAACTTCAAACATAACACATCAAACATTATCTAGACATGATATGAACATTTTAGCATCAAAATTGGGGAAAAGTAACTTACTTGGATTTTCTCAAAGTTGATGGATTTCGATTCTTTTTGGTTCTACGCGATCCTATCGACGATCTAAACAAGGTTTACGTTTTAAGAAATGAATGATAACAAAAGAAGATGAAGAAAAAGAAGAGAGAAGGAAAGGAAAGAAAACTTACCAAAACACAAGAGAGAGGGAGAGAGTTGGCTGGGAAAGTGTGGAGAGCGTGAGGGAGAAGGTGAGGGAGGTGAGGAGGAGTAGGGAAAATTATTCAAAAACTTACGCTTAGGCCCCCTCTCTCACACTACACACAAATACTACACTCCCAACTATCAATTAAGACCCAATACTTCTACGCTAGCCCAACTAACTCGAATAAAATGCTAGGCATAAATATTATAACACATAAATTGCACACATAATTATTTAAATAAATAATAATTTAAATAAATAAACAAGCAAATAAATAAATAATAATTATTTAAATTACTAATAAAATAGAGCCTAGATTTCGGGTCGTGACAGGTCAGGCCAGGTCTCTTCATTGGGTCCGGTCGGACCTCCTCTGAAAAATCTCAGTTTTTTAAAGTTCCAAAATTTATCTCAAAATTGTTTTTCCCGATTCAATTAGGATTTGGTGTTCTTGGTGATCCAATCACCATGATCATCAAAACCTTGAATGAACAATTCATGAATCCATAGATTATGAAAACTTTGATCCAATCAAAAATTGATAACCCAAACAATTTTAAATCCACCATAATTTTTATTGCGATTGAATAGTGCGATTAAAGTTTATAAAAAGATAAACCATATAAAATCATATAACACATAAACATCATAATCCAATATTCATATCATGCTAGGCACATAAACAAACAATTTATATACACACAACATGATAATGTATTGAAATAATAAGCATGAACGGGGCTCTGATACCACTGTTGGGTTTCCTAGTAACATGCACAGCGGAATTAAGCATTTAAAATTTATGAAACCCAAAGCCCATAGATCAATTCATATGATTAAGTCAAATACAACATAATGAATACTAGAATACTAACCCTTGATGCCTTTGATTTTGCAACCTTGAATTTGATTGAGGCTTGAAATCTTTATCACGAACAAAGCAAGAATCACGAACTATGAAGATGATAAGTTTCACCCTCTAGTGGTATCCACACCACGAACGATATCAAAAACACTTGATCTTGGTTACTAGACCAAATTGTGAAACACGCTTTCACAATGTATAAAACTATATGGAATTATTATGTGTGTGTGAGATATTCTTGTTCTTCAATCTAGGGATTTCTTAGAACAAAAATCATCCTCTCAAACCCTTGGAGGCACTCTCAACTAGGTTAATTACCCTTAATGGCTGGTAAAAAAGACTTTATATAGGTCCTAGTCATTAACCCTTAATGACCTAGGATTCCTAAATCCCGTCACCCAATTAAGGAAACAAGTTTCTGGCCAAGCAGCTGTGGCACGGTCGTGCCCTAAAATTGGCACGGTCGTGCTAATAGGTGCGAGCCATATATCCCTTTTCTGATTATTGGTACGGTCGTGCTTTATAAATGGCACGGTCATGCTAAACACTTTAGCATGGTCGTGCCCTATAATCGGCACGGTCGTGCCAAACACTTTGGCACGGTCGTGCCCTAAAACCAGCACGGTCGTGCCCGACCAGAAAAGCTGATTTTCACATAATTCCAATTTAGTCCTTTAGGATTTGGTCTATTCGTGTGTGACCCTCTAGGATTACACTAAGTTGGCAATGGACCCAAACATGAACCTATAAGATATGATTAGGTTCTAGCAAACCGTCATACCTACCCAAATAGTGTAACTAGATACAAGTTCGCATTCTTTTTAGAACATGTCACAATCCCTTTATCCACGATGTCATTGAACACAAGTCATGGTCAACAAGTCAACTTGTTTTGTTCAATACTTTTCTCGATCCCGAATATGTTGATAATCCAAATGACATTGATCCAATCAATCCATTTGAGTTTGGCCAAACATTTCATGAACATCATTCCTACGAGGGGCCCAAGCTTGACATCTCTCCGAAGAGTGACAAATCCATTTAGCTTATTATTCTTCCCTACGTGAATCCGATTATGCCAATCATACCCTTTATAGCTACCTGGTTAAAGGTAATGTTTAAATATGTCAAACATAATCTTCATCAAGTGGAAGACTATAATAACTTCATGTCTAAGGATTCAAATGACATAACTAATATGAGATTTATATATGACATTGACCATGACATAAATCTCATACCGTGGGTCATTTCCAGTACCTTGTTCCAAACAAGATCCCATAAATCTAACATGATCATCCCATGATCATTTAGCCTTTATACTAGTGCTTAACAAGCTCTAGGGATGGAGATTATTATAAGCAAACATGAGCAAAAATAATAATCTTATTATCTCTTTATCATCAAGAATAAAATGATAACTTATACAACGTTTAACAAACATGCCTTGGGCACCAACACCAACAGAAACCCTTCTTTGACGGTTTAGTCGGTGAAAGGAGGAACGTGCACTTGCTTCAGGCTATCCGAGAGCGCTGGTGGGATAGTACTCATACCATGCACATGCGGTGGGGGGAGGTTACCATGACCCCTACTGACTTTCATGTCATTAATGGGCTTGCCATCTTCGATGAGCCACTTGAGGTAGATGCGGACTTTTCTCCTACCAGGGACGATATGATGCACTTTCTGGGATTCTCTTTGCGTACCCTAGGCAAGGGTGTCCCTCTGAAGGCCTTGAGAGACAAGGTCGATGCCTATGTTGCTGTTAATGCTGGTCAGATTCATCGGACTGGTACCCGTATTGCAGCTGTCCGTAGCTTTCTATTGTGGGCCCTTTCTGAGACGCTATTTGCAAATCATGCATCGACTGCCCTTTTTACTCCGCTGAGCTGCCTGAGGGATATGCAGCATGTTACTGATGCTAGTTGGGGTTCTGCTGGCTTGGCCCACTGCTATGTGGCCATGGATGAGAGTTCCCGTGATCGGACAAACGCTGGCTTAGGCGGTTACAGTCATGCCTGAGAGGTACAATACTCATCTCTTTCTGTATTCCTCCTATGTTTCAGCCCCAATTTATTTTCTGTCTTAGTAGATTATTCAGTTTTGACATTTTTCTATGTTTCTCCCATTTTGTAGGCCTGGGGATACGCCATGTTTGGTCTCTTTACTTTCAACCTTTGAGACAATACTGTCATGTTCCCAAATACTCTGAGATGGCGCCGGGATAACAGGAATACCCGTGATGAGCAGGCTGAGGGGGCTAACATGACAGTGGAGCGTATGAGGCTGTATTTTGACAGATGGGAAGCCGTCCCTGAGTCCGCTGTCGCTTTCTTCCCTTGGCAGAGTCTGGGCATTGATCATGTTCACGTGTTTATCGGTATGAGGCTGTTGATGATTGGCCTTGGTGGGGGATGCTTCTATTTAGGAGAGAGAGTCTCTCGTCAGCAGGGTGGTGGCAGACTTGATATTATTGTCCCTTTGGACCCACTGGCCCACATGCTTAACTCTTATGCCATCGCGGAGGAGGAGAGAGGGGACCTCATTATTGGTCAGGATGCCTTTGACCATATGTCCTTTGAGGCTGATTACCAGGACTTCCTTGCTCGTCTCATGCCCTGGTTTATTATAGAGGGTGATCAGGCTCAGGCCCAGGGAGTTGTCCACGTCCCTTTCTGTCCACAGCTTGGACCAGCTTCCTTTACCTAAAGCGTGCTGAGGGAGTAGAGAGCACCGAGGATCTTCCCACGAATTTCGATATGCCTGAGGTACTCGTACCTCCTGCTGACGCGACCATGGTATGGTTTATGACCCTTCTTCCATCATTTCATATCATTGTACCATTTCATCTCTCTGTTTATCGTTTATCTGAAGATTTTGATATCTCTATTTGTTTCTTCTCAACAGGTGCCCATTGCCGAGTATAGAGAGGTCGCGGGACGGCTTGCCCAGTTCATGGCCTATGCCAAGAGGATGAAGAGAGAGACAGTGGGGTTGCTTGGACAGTTGGCTCAGCAGACGGTAGAGCTAGCTTCTTGCGGGAAGAGGCCTCAGACCGATGGATGATAGTGTGGCAGTGGCGACACATCCTAGATAGGATCCCCTGTTGGTCCCAAAGACACAACAAGGGTATGAAAAGAGGCTAGAGGGGGGGGGGTGAATAGCCTATTTATAATTTCAACCCTTTTTCAAAATTCAACCAAGTGCTTACTATCTTGAATTTGCGGTCAAGTAAAAACCACACAGTCAAGGTGTAATATGCACAGCGGAAGTTTTCGATAGAAATTAGGTAAGGTTGTTTTTGAAAAAATCTCTAAGTATAGAAGCTTACTCACGGTCAAAAGGTTCCGGTTGAGTAAGATGTGGTCAGAGCATTGTGGTCAAGAGATTTGCGGTCAAGATAAGGTTGAGTTTGAAAGTTGTTGTCTTAGAAGTTTTGGCAAATGATAAGTTAGTCGGATTTTAGCTAAGGCAATGTGGAGAACAAGCAAACACAATTCACAATAGTTCTTGAATCTGAAAGATCAAAACACTAAACGATAAACAAGATTAATATGAACAATAAAGAACAAGATGAGCAATACTTGAAAGTATATTTGCAGAATGTAAAGAGCAGTAAGTAAATGACACAAGTATTTGGAAAGGTTCGATCTGTTAAAAGATCTACGTCCTTTACCAAGATGGTCAGTCTTGGATTTTGAATGGAGGTATATATTGATTCTTGTGAGTACAGATTACAGAGATGAAGCTTTGAATCAACACCTACTTTCTATGAAGTTCAAATCCTAGACTTAGACCAGTGTATCCCTTTTGATTCAATATATGTGATTGATCAATTGGGGTGAGTGTTTGTGTAAGAATCTGAAGGTCTTTGAAATCTATATGATTTAGAGCCTAAATAATCTTGTGTGTTGCAAGGCTTGAGACGACCCGAAATCTAGGCTCTATTTTATTAGTAATGAATAATTATTATTTATTTATTTGCTTATTTATTTATTTAGATTATTATTTATTTAAATAATTATGTGTGCATTTTATGTGTTATAATAATTCATGCCTAGCATTTTATTTGTGTTAATTGGGTAGAAGGGAGATAGGGTTTATTTGTGCTAGCTTAGTGAAGAGGGGGCCTAGGTGTAAGTTTTCAAATTATTTTTAACTACTCCCTCCCTACTCCCCTCTCCTCCCTCACTTCTCCCTCACCCATCCATCTCTCCCAGCTCAATTCTCTCTCTCTCCATAGCAAAAAGGGTAAGTTTTCTCTATCTTCTCTCTTCATTTTCTTCCTCCTCCTCTCATAATCTCTCATTTCTCAAAACTTGAAACATGTTTAGATCATCGATAGGATCGTTGGAAGCCAAAAATATTTGAAATCCATCATCTTTGAGAAATCTCAAGTAAGTTGCTTTTCCCCCATTTTTATGCTAAAATGTTCATATCATGTTTTATATAATGCTTGATGTGTTATATTTGAAGTTTGGTTGAGTTTGGAATTTATTTAGAATTTATTTTGAGTTTTGGTTAAAAATGGTGATTTTGTTGAATGATGGGATTTGATCTTAGTTTCGGTTGATGGTTGGTGTTGTTAAGGTCCCCCTTTGGTTTAGTTGTTGTTTGGGTACTTTGCGGATCATGTGGGAAGCATTGATTTTGAGAATGTGTGAAATGGGTATGAAAAATAAAGAACCCAGCTCTGTTTCCCGGCTTGAATCCAGACCAGGCGCCCGCCCGCGCGGTGCCAGGCGCCCGCCTGCACCCCCTTTTCCAGCGGCCAGACCTTCTGGAAAATGAGCGCCCGCCTGCCCCTGCCCGAGCGCCCGCCCGCCTGCCTGCTTGGAAATTTTGCCCTTTTGCTTGTTTAAACTAATGGCTTCCCTAGTTTAAGTTTAATTACTCTAATTAACTTAAGATAACACCGTGGAGTACGTTATTAATTGGAATTGGTTTCTTTATGAATAAATGTGTTATGAAATTATTTAAGTACCGTTTTGAGAATGTTGGACATCCTTGATGTGTTGTTGGATTGGTTTACCTTTGTGGTAATTTATTTGGATTGGTTCCCTACTTTGGAATCATTAGTTGTTTATCGTGCTAGTATTTCATTACTTAGCAGTTATGTGAAAGTCCAGCTGGTATTTGTGGTTGTGTCGGGCAATGCGAGATATGGCACCGGCCAAGTCCATTATGGTGTCGACCATTGTTTTGCCCTTATTTTCCTATTCCAGATTGGCCTTGGTTGAGACGTTTGGAGCATGACTTTGTGGCATGGCTCCCGCCCTTTGTGGCACAGTACTTTGTTATTGGTTCCGGTACCGGGGGTTTCTCTTCAGCTTTCATGCTATTATGAAGATGATGATTTGTTGATTATTGAAGCTGCGCAGCGACCTTTATTTGGTTCATCGGTTTGGAAAACCTTGGCTATATCCTTTGTTATGTGTTTATTTCCGCTGCTATCTGACATATGATAATTGCTATGTGTTATGTGATTTATTATGGATTATTGCATCATAGCATGTCATGTAGTTGCATTAGTAACTTATTGAGATTTATCTCACCCCCTTTCTTTTATCTTTGTTTTTCCTTAACCCCCCCCCCAGGTGCTAAGGATTAGTCTCGCTGATCACGAGAAAGAGGACGTCGAGTGTGGATACATTCTTTTGGGGAAAGTTGTTATAGGTTGGTTTACATTATATAAATGTGTAACCTTTTTGGGATAGTTGTACCCAAACAATGACGTCATTAAGAATTGTACATTTATATTCTGTTGGGCATAAACTTATGGAAGTTTATGATAGTTGTATTGGTTATTATCAAACTTGGATTTGTAAAACTTTGGATCATCACCTTTTGGTATCAAATGAAATTTTAACTTCGGTATTTCACAGTTTTGGTTTTAAGTCGACGTCCAGCTCGCGATCTCGGGCCCGCGGGGTTCGGGTTCGCGACAATCGTGGGGTTCAGAAGTGATAAATGTTGGGTTTTGAGGGTCCTACGCACAGCGGAAACGGCAACAGAAAATCAACAAAACCCTAGAGCCCATGGATCCATTCATGATGATTGAATTAATAGGAAGATGAATTTAGAATACTAACCGATGTTATGCGTTTACAATTTTCGGATCTTCATGTCTTCAAGCTTTATGATTTGATCTCCTTGTTCTTCGCGTTCTTTGAATCACGATCGCAGGAACATGAACTTGTGATGCTAAAGCAAGCACCCTCTATGTGTATCCACACAGTAATGAATATCTAGAACAATTCTAGATCTGGACTGCTAGATCCCATAAAAACTCTTTTTATCAAAAGGCTATATGAATTTATTGGTGTTCTTGAGCTTTTGATTCTCAATCAAAACTCAAGAATGTGTTTCTCAAACACATGGAGGCTAGTAATTATGATACAATATCAACTCCATCAATAAGGGACTCTATTTCAAGCGCAAGATAAACAAAAAAATGGAAATTTAATGAAAGATCAAATAGATATGGATGATTGATGGAAGATACACCGAGACAAAGAAAGATCAAGGCAGCATATCAGCCTACCGAAACTGTTCGGGACATTTTAAAGAGAAGTAATCTACGACCAATCAGTCAACAGCCGGCCGCTCCATGAAAAGAAGCCCTGTCCAATCTTACACACAGAAGGGTGAGCAACACGAAACTTGAATCAAATGGAATATTTAAGGGGCTTGACTTTATTATACACCGGCTAATAAAAAGTATGTAAGTTACACGCCTTCCAATTCCCTCGGGTGCACACTACTTTCGTCAAGGGTCTCGAAGACTGAATTTAGCTGCCAAGCCCTTCAGCCTTCTAAGCCTAAGACAGTAGAGATGGGCCTTGACCGATTGGGTAGATCAAAAAAATGAAGATTGAATTGGAAATTCAGAAGTTTTTAGGCTTGCTATTACGACTACTACGCCGGGACGAATCTCTTATCTGGAATCCTCTCACTGTCAGCTTGACGACCCTCAATGTACACAACACAATTCTGTTATTGGGTTGATGATCGCTGAGGCTCTGTACGGGATGACTGGGAGATAAAATCGACCGACAGCTTCCCCATATTCTTGGTTCTGAGATCAAATGGAGCTCGATTATTTTCTGCATCCCCCAAACTGACTTACTCGTGGCAACCTTCTGACCGCCCAACTTTCTCAGCCTGATATCCTGCGGAATCCTTCCAGTAGTCTTGGCCATTTACCCCACTTCCCTCCACATTTCATAAAGTGGAATGTACCCTCTGTCTTAGTAGCGGCCCCGAATTTGGTCAATTACTCTTCCAGGTTCAAATCTGTCCTAAATGGGATCAAAATGCCTCGTAGCGTAGCATAGCTATGTTATGCGCGCATGAGCAACTGGATGATGATTTCGTTTCTGAGCAACTGAGTGGCCGTCAATTACCATCTCAACTGAGGAGAAAGGGCGTCTTCGCCGTCTATGGAAGAGAAATGCTATGCCCAATCGGACCAAGACAAAGGAGTAGGTTATAGGTCAGCTAGAGTACTGTCTGGTGTATGTCCTATAGATCTACCTGTTGTTGATTGGAAATTGGAAACTTATATTCGAAAGCTCCCAATGTGCCTATGATGTAGAACCATACGCTCAAACGACCCCTTGTCATAATGAGAAGGAAAAAGTCCTAGCTTCTGTGACGGGGGGGGGGGGGACCATCTCCCGCACAAAGAAAGTCCGCTTTGCATTGGATGCTCTTTACTCTCCCCCTTTAGGGAATCTGATGAGGAAGAACCCGTCCCCATCCATTATGTAAGAAGGATGAATAAGTGAAATTTTTTATTTTCCCGTTCTTAGTCGTCATGGGAAAGGTTTGCCAAGGTCCACCCATAAGCTTACGCGAAGATTGACTGAAATTCTTTAAAAACACATAAGATAAGGGTCAGACCACCTCCACGACAACATGTCTGGCCAAACGCTTCTCTGTGGGCTCTTGGGAAAGAGTCTTATCTGGTGGATGGGAATTAGCCAAAAACAGTACCAAAGAGGGAGGGACCTTGACTGCAAGACTTTTCAGGGGATGTACCCAATTGTATGGATCATCGTACGGGTTGGATGTCTAATTGTCCAGGCGTACCATGTGGACTAGGGCAAAGAGAGGGGTATTTATACTTATTAAACCTAAACACTTTAGGAGAAATAGGCCGAAAACCCAGTCAAAATCAAATCAGGAAAAAATAGGCCCGACCAAGGATGGTTGGCTCGGGTCATGTAATGGGTCCGTCCGGACCCTCCCTTGGTCCGATCGAGTCTTAAGGGAGGTCCGGCCGAATCTGTCCAAGAAACCAGATTCATGTTTTTCTTAATTCTGTTTTTGCGCTCTTTTCCGAAATTCCAATTTTAGCCTTTTCGTAAATTCGTTCTTTTGTGTGTGACCCCATAGGATTATATTAAGTTGGCAATGAGTCCGACCAAGGTCAAACTCATAAATCATGAGCAGACTCTAGCAAGCCATCATGACTACCTAATTAATATAACTTAACGAAGTTCATTTATCCTCATAGAACATACCATGGTCCTTTTGTCACGCGATATCATATTGAGCATAAACCACGTTCTAAGTCAACTTAAGTACCCAATGCTTTCTTGATTCTGAGTACATTGATATGAGAAAATGACATTGATCACATCAATTTATTTGGGCATGACCATGCATTATCATCAATCTTACTCTAGAGTGGCCAAGCAGATATCTCTCTTTGAGATAAAGAAGGACAACATCCCATCTTGACTTATCATTTTTCCCTACAAGAATCCGATTGTGCCGATCGTAGCCTTTATAACTACCTGGTTAAGGGTAGCATTTGAATACGTCAAACTCAATGTTCATCATGTGGAAGACGATGATAATCTCAGGTCTAAGGATTCCACTGATATAACTAATTGATATTTAATTATGACACTTTGACCATGACATAAATCTCATAGTGGGTCAAGTCCAGTACTTGTTCACCAACAAGTACTCATAAGTTTAATTTGTATCTGTAGACACCTCGCCTTGGACTTCTCATGTCCCGATTGCATACACATTCTTTGTCTTCCTCTTTTCTGTTAAGTTTTGTTACTTTTCATTAACTTTCGTTACTTTCCGTTAAGTTCCTGACTTACTCCGTTAGTTATGGATTTGACTAAGTGGCAAAGTCAACCTTGAGTCTTTGTTTCATTTATTTTCGTTGACTTTCGTGATGTTCGTTAAGTTTTTGGACTAATTCCGTTAGTTTTGGGGCTTAACTGCATAACGGGGTTAACATTTGGGCTAAAATATGAATTTTCTGAAGCTGGGATGCACACGCCTTTGCCCTCCTTTGTTGGAGGCTTGCTCCTCCCATAGGGGGGGGTGGGAAGCGCGCGCTTCCCGCTTCCAGAATCTCAGATTTGGCCAAATTTCACTCCTTTTCTGATTTGTAACCCCCAAGGCCATTATGCCTTGGCTTGATCCGGGGAAGGGCCATCTTTATGACTAAAAAAACTTCCCTAATACCTATAAATACCTCTTCATTCCACCATGGAAATAGAGGAAGAATTCTTGAATGAAAAAACACTTTAAAACACATAAAATCCATTTTCAAAGAGTGGTCACTATAGACAATTTGGTTCTTCTCCATTCAAGCACAAGGTACAATGTTCATTATCTTATAAACTTTAATCTTATCTTTATGTTCTCTCCTTGTTAAAATCTCTCTATTACACTCTTCATCTTTAATGTGTATGCAATCTCCATAAAAGGGATACAACCAAAAGGCCACTTCACTATTGAAGCTTGGCCAAGGTTACATCCCAACATTCCAAATTCCACTTTAATTTCATTTCATTTCTTCATTTAATTGTTTGGCATAATTGTTACATGTAATCTCTTAGCATAAATTAATAAAAAAAACAATTCTCTTTATTTCCTTTTAATTTTCCCCTTTCTTTCCATTGTAATTGTTAGCATTTCTTAATAATTGAAGGAATTTTCTTTTTAGTATTAGAACACCAAAAGTAGCAAGACCCGCGTAAGCGGGGCGGAGTGGGTGTTTAAGTACTTCCCACTCCGTCACCTAACCCCCGAACCCCTCATCTCAAGAATCTTTGGTTTCGTAATCAATAAAAAAAGGCTACTTTCTTAGGTTTTCTCGCGTTCCTCTAAAACGTGGGTGGCGACTCTTAAAATCAATTAGACATCCTAGGTAATTCACCGCTCTAGCCAAGCCATGGTTTCCCGGGGTATCTACAGTGGCGACTCTGCTGGGGATATAGAGGGTTAAACTTGCATTTTCTGATTTTGGTGTTCTTATATCTATTTTCTAGGCATTCTGGTAAAAAGGGTAGGAAGCGCGCGCCTCCGGCCTTCTTGGCCTAAAGCGCGCGCATCCGACCCTTATTACCAGAATCGCCCACCTTCCATCTTGTCCTTCAAATATCATATTTCTATGCTAACAAGTTTCTGCAGGGGAAAGTTACATAATTTGGGACCAGGGCAATCCCCTGAGTCCGCGGTTTCTTCTGACATTCTGACAGGTACCCCAGATGCGCGCGCCTCCCACATTCATGGCGCAATGCGCGCGCTTCCCACGTAACTTCCCTGAGTCACGCGCTTCTGGTTCATTTTCCAGAACAGAACAGTAAACAGAACAGTGAACAGAATGGGCAGTTTTGACAGTGTGTGGGCACCGGGCCTGCATACACCCCCTTTTACTTTTGTTTATTCATTTTTATCGGTCACACGGGTGATTCGAAAGTTGTAAATTACGTGCTTATTTTTTTTTTTTTTAATTTCCTTTGAAAAAAAAATATTTTGTCACTTGTTAGACCTCACACTACGCGCACAATTCTTATCAACTGCTCACTATTGAGTCGCACAAGTCCAACCCCAAACCCGTCGAGGCCCGTCCTAGGAAGTTTCAAGCTCCACCCGACCTTGACTCTTCCGAAGCGGTAAACCTCAGCCCATGGCGTAGTTCACGACTACATGCCGGGGGTGACCTTTAAGCCTCATATTTAAGCCGAGCACAAACCACACAATTCTAGTTAGGGTCTAACACTCCGTGACCAAGTCAGTTTTCATGTACCGAGATTTCCCTAAACTAATGTCATCAAATCATACATGCCGTTTCCAAAAGAAATAAATGGTTGTTATGGGACAAAATAAAACTCCGTGCCCAAAGTGGTTATTTTGGACGAAAATAAAAAAATCCGTCCCCGCATGTATGCTTTATGACATTAATTTAGTTTAATCCCGTCACATGTAGGTATCACAAGCGTGGTTGAATCCGATGAGTATATGGGACTGCTAGATGGTCTATATACTAGTGTGACGATTCCACTATTTTTCTAGAACCCCCAAAAAGGACTATGTCCTTCCGACTTTGTAAATAAATAAAAAAAGAGTCTTTTATTTATGTGGTTTGAGTCTTTACTTTTGTTTGTGGGTGAAATAATTTTATCCAAAAGGTGTTTGTGGGGCCATCCTAAGATCAACCGTGTTCTCTCCATAGGTCCAATGGCTTCAAACGGCAACGAAAATGGCATTCCCGTGTCCAACGAAGGGTTATTCCGCATGGTGGAAGCATTGAAAGGGCAAGTTGATACACTAGCCGAGAATGTCCGCCGCAAGGATGATTTATGGCGAGCCCGTTACGAGCATGTGAAAACGGCCCACAAGAAAGATGTTGCTCAACTCAAGAACCAATTGAAAGGGCTCACGAGTGAAAGAAAGGTCCAAAGCATTGATGTAACGACCCGAAAACCCGTCTCTATTTTCTTAGTGATAAATAATTGATTATTTATTTATTGTCTATTTAATTATTTAAGTTATTTATTTATTTAAATATTTATGTGTGCATTTTATGTTCCATAATATTTTTGGCCTAAGATTTTAATTAGTCAATTGTGCCAGTATGAAATAAGGGGATTATTAGAGAAGAGAATATTAAGGGTTGTAGTAGTAGTGGGAGTAGTGGTAGTAGAGGGGCCTAGGTGTAACTATTTTATATCATCCTACACCTCCCACCCCTCCCCCTTCTCCCTCACTCCTCTCTTTCTCCTGCACACACACACACACACTCAATCTCTCTCTCTCCTCCATTGTTGGAAAAGGTAAGAAAGCTCCTCCTTCTCTCTTCATTTTAACCATATTCCTCCCATTATTTCTTAATCCTCATTTTATGAAAAATGTTTAGATTGGCGCTAGGATCGTGTAGAGCTAAGAAAATTCGAATTCCGTCTTCTTTGATAAAATCCGGGTAAGTTACTTTTCCCCCATTTATGCTAAAAAGGTTCATCATTAACTCATTTGATGCTCTAGTTAATATATATTGCTTCTTTGGTTGATTTGGAATTGATTTACATTTTATTTATATTTTGTGAGAAATTTATGTTTGAATCATCTTTTGATTTGGGTTGTCTAGATGATGTTATATGGGTCCTTTTAGGCTTATAAGTTATTTTAGCACATTGGGGTACTTGTTAGAAGTATTGATTTTGAGTTGTGTTGAAATGGGTAAGTTTTGGGGAAGAACCCAAGTCTTGGTTGCCGAATTCCGGCAGAGCAGGGTTGGTGGGCGACCGCCCATGTTCGGGTTGGGCGACCGCCCATAAGGTCAGTCCGGGTGGTGTTAAATAATGGTCTTGGGCGACCGCCCATAGAAGGTGATGAGTTATGTGTTGTTTGATATATTTGGAGTTAAATGGGGTCTTAATGGAGTTAGAATTGGTTTGGGTCGAGCTCCACAATGGTGGGGAGGTATAAGGGTTGTTATATCAGGATTTAGGATAAAAGGAGTGAAATTCGGGTGTATTTTGGGGTCTGGGCGGTCGCCCACTTAGTTTTGGGCGACCTCCCACTAAATCAGCCTCATTTAGCTTGGTATCAGGGTTCCGGGCGACCGCCCACTCAATTCCGGGCGCCCGCCCACTTTTTCCAGAATTTAGGTCGATCTTCCGGAGGCCATAACTTCTTCGTCCGGATTCCGTTTTGGACGTGTAAACTATCGTTGGAAAGCTCTTTTCGAGTACTATGAAATGGTTCTATTGGCCGCACAGTTCAAGATAAGAATGGTTGTCTTTTCGTTGAGGTTTAAGATCAAGGTGTAGTCTCGGTCTAGGTTCCGTAGTACTATTCTAGTTGACTTAGTTGGGCACCGTGGAACACTTTAGTAATTAAAATTGGTTCCTTTGTGAACAATGGTGTTATGTAATTTGATCAAGTATTGTTTGGGAATTTTTGGGCATCTTATGATGTGTTCGTGATTGTTCCAATCGAATTGATTTTCGAGTAAGACTTGGTCTAGGTTTTAGGCGATGTCCTATAGTACCTAGAGGGTTGTTATTGAACACCAAAGTGTAGAGTTTAGTCCGGTCGTGATCATGTTCTAATAAGTGTAACCTTTTAGATTCATTTGGGGTGTTTAGAATTGGTTCGTTATGAACGGAGGTAAAGCGTGAATTGGCAATTGGGTACTTACGGTTTGATTAACCTTAAGGTGTATTCATTCTGATTTCCCACTTTGGAATTCCAGGTGTGATGAGATGGTTGAGTTCATAGTCCTAGTATATCTTTATGAGTAAATGTTTAGGGTCATTTTGGTAATAGTCATTGTGCCATTTGTGAGCGACCGTTTGGGTTGTGCTCTTTTTGATTAACTTGTGGGTATCATATTTAGGATGTATTTGGTACGTGCCTTATCTTGGAATCATTATGTTTTAATGGTCAATGTTGTTGGACTCTTTTATGAGAAACTCCTTGTGTTTATCGTTGTTGAACTCTCCTTGAGTAATCGTTGCATCTTTTATGGTGATTAATTGGTATGGTTCCCTACTTTGGAATCTTTAGTTGTTTATCGAGCTAGTATTTATTACCTAGCATTTAATTGAAAGTCCAGCTGGTTATTTGTGTTCGAGTCAGGCAATAGGTAATGTTATAATGGCACGAGGCAAGTCCAGTATAGCATCGCCCATTGGTCCTTCTTTCCCCATCCAGATTGGCCTTGGATGGTATAAGCTAGCTCCATTTGTGAGTATTCTAGCTACACGTTTTGGGGCATGACTTTGTGGCATGGCTCCCGCCCTTTGTGGCACGTTACTTTGTTATTGGATCCGGTACCGGGGGTTTTCTATTCAGCTATTATGCTACTACGAAGATGGTTCGATGGGTTGATTGATTGATGGGTCGGTTCTGACCGGGGCTCTCTTCAGCTGTTATGCTGCTATTGTTGACTGGTTTATCGGTTGAAGCTGCGCAGCGATTGTTCTATTGGTTTGGTGAAACCTTGGCTCAATATCCTTTGTAACGTGTTTATTTCAGTCTTATGTGCTTCATGATGAGTTAGTCGTTATTTCCAACTGGTATGGGACGGTTGGCGATAGGGAGCTTTCTCATTTGTTGTTATATGATTTACTTGCTCAGTTATATAACTGATTTGCATGATATTATGCCATGTAGATGCATTTAGTAACTTACTGAGATTTTATCTCACCCCGTTTCTTGTTTCAAATTGTTTTTCCTTAACCCCCCCCCCCCCCAGGAAAGCAAGTGGTATCGTTTGAGGTCCGTTGTATCGGGAGTCTTCTGAGCAGGTTGATCGCCTTTGGGTAGTTACTCTTCAGAGCCTCTTTGTATATGGTTGAAAGGTCGTGGTCGTCCAGGGTTGTGTATTTACTGTGGTCCTTTGGGAATTTATATTATTAAAAGTTGTTCTTGCTTCCGCGTTTGTTTCTAGTCTCCGAGTTGTAATCTCGTTGAGGTATTGTTTGTTGGGATAGGTTTATAGTAGAATTCACGCGCCCGGTTTGGTATTTAGCATTTTTGGAGATGTTAATTATGTAAATTTTATATTTATGGATTTTTAGAATTTCCGGTGCGTGACAATTGATACCGGTTTGGTCAACACTCTCATGTCCTACATTGACCAAAGGCTTAGTGGGCTAAATTTGCACAAGGGCCCAAGCACTGATCTTCATCAAGATTCTCTCCTCATGAACACAATGGAGGCTCTTCCCGAAAAGTTCAAGATGCCCGATATTTGCAAGTTCAACGGCAACTCTTGCCCCGACGCTCATGTTGAGTCCTACATTTGGGCCATGCTACAAAAGAAAGTGTCTCCTCAAATAATGGCACAATGACTCCCGCTTACTCTTGAGGGGGTTGCAAAAGATTGGTATATGGGTCTTCCAGTTTCCACCCGCCTCAATTGGGATGTCGCTATGCTTGCTTTCAAGTCACAATATCAAGGCAACTCCATATTCCGCCCCACCAAGAAGGAATTGGAGAGCACCGTGCAAATGGGTGATGAATCATTTGGGGGCTTCTATCGCTGTTGGAATGACAAGCTAGCCGAGATGGTTGATAGGCCTTCCAAGAAGGAACAAATGGACATCTTCTTGAAGTGTTTGAAAATAGACTACCGCACTCATCTTAGTGGGGCTTTTCACTCCGATTTTTCAAGCATGTATGATGCGGGGGTTAGAATTGACAATTTGCTCTGAGAAGTGGCCGAGTCCTCCTATGACACAAGCTTCAACGACAAAGGGTTCCCAAGCAATGACATGGAAAAATGTAGTGACATGGAAGACTACAACGACAATGAGGACTACAACGACATGGGGGGGTGACGACAACAATCTCCGTTTCTCTTTCTCTACCTAGAAATAGGATAAAAAAAAAAGAGAATCAAAAGTCCTCTAATGTGTGCATTAATGTTTTCTCTCGTCCAATGTTAAATTTTGAGTCAATCATTAAATAAAAGTCGTTCTTGTCCTCATACACTCTTCCAAGTTGTTCAATCTAATTCTTGGCAAAATGATGAAAAGGTGTCTAAACAAGTTTTGGAATGAAGGCCATCGCTTGAACGCCTAGGGGCTAAACATCGACGACGGCATCAACAACGAAGACATCAACAACGACGAAATCAAGACAAAATCGCATGATCATTTAGCCTTTATACTAGTGCTTAACAAGATCTAGGGATGAAGATTATTATAAGCAAACATGAGCAACAATAATAATCTTATTATCTCTTTATCATCATGAATAAAATGATAACCTATACAATGTTTAACAAACGTGCCTAGGGCACCAACACCAACAATCTCCCACTTGCCCTAGGCCCAATCTTTAGGTATCCAATACCCATGGACCTAACATGACCATCATGCTTAGCTTGTGGAAGTTCCTTTGTTAGCGTGTCTGTAACATTATCATTACTTGGTACTTTGCATATATTTACGTCTCCCTTATCAACAATTTCTCGAACGATAAGAAAACGCCTAAGTATGTGTTTGGAGTTAGGATGTGCTCTTGGTTCCTTTGCTTGATTCAATAGCACCACTATTGTTACTAATAAGGTCTATTGGATTAGCAATACTAGGAACCATCTCAAGTTCTCCAACGAACTTCTTAATCCAAACAGTTTCCATCGCAGCATCCAATGCAGCAATATACTTAGTTTTAGTCATAGAATTAGTGACTGTACTCGGCTTGGAACCATTCCAACTTACAGTTCCACTATTTGACATATGCACAAAACCTGATTGCGATCTATTATCATCTTTGTTGGTTTGGAAGCATGCATCCGAGATCATCTTCCATACCTTCATAGATCATAAACGAATATTTAGTCCTTCTAAAGTACTTTAAGAATCGCTCTCATAGCCATCCAGTGAATCTCACTGGTGTCGGATTGATATCTACTCGTCATGCTCCAAGCATTATATATATCCGGCTTAGTACTTATCATGGAATCATGGATTCAATTGCCGAAGCAAATGGCATCTCATTCATTTTCTCATGCTCATCTTTTGTCTTTAGGACATTGAGTCTTGCTTAGAGAAACTCCATGTAACACTGACAAATGTCCTCTCTTAGAATTTTCCTTGCGAAATCTTCTTATGACTTTGTCAATGTAACGACCCGAAAACCCGCCTCTATTTTCTTGCTAGTAAATAATTATTTATTTATTTAGTTATTTATTAGTTTAATTATTTTATTAATTATGTGTGCATTTTGTGTTTCATAATATTTTATGCCTAGCATTTTAATTGATCATTTGTGCTAGTGTAGAGTTATTGGGTCTTAGTTGTTAGTGGGGAATAGGGGTTATGTGTTAGTAGGGCTAGAGGGGGCCTAAGTGTAAGATTTTAAATTAATAATCATCAACTCCCTCCCTCTCCCTCACCTTCTCTCTCATTTCGCTGCACACACACACACACACTCAATCTCTCTCTCTCTCTCTCTCTCTCTCCTCCATTGTTGGTGAAAAGATCGTCGATAGGATCGTGTAGAGCTAAGAAATTTCTAATTCCGTCATCTTTCATAAATTCCAAGTAAGTTACTAAATCCCCCTATTTATGCTTAAAATTCATCATGTATGTTGTATGTGTTGATATATGGGTTTATGTTCTTGTTTTAGAAATTTATACTTGAAATTGTGCAAGAACTCATATGAACTTGATTTTGGAAGCCATGGAAGAAATTGTTGTTCTTGAAGTGATTTGTGAAGATTAGGTGATGGATTGTTGGATTGGGATGATGAGTTATGTGTTGTTTGATATATTTGGAGTTAAATGGGGTTTTAATGGAGTTAGAATTGGTTTGGGTCGAGCTCCACAATGGTGGGGATGTATAAGGGTTGTTATATCAGGATTTAGGACAAAAGGGGTGAAATTCGGGTGTATTTTGGGGTCTGGGCGGTCGCCCACTTAGTTTTGGGCGACCTCCCACTAAATCAGCCTCATTTAGCTTGGTAACAGGGTTCCGGGCGCTCGCCCACTCAATTCCGGGCGCTCGCCCACTTTTTCCAGAATTTAGGTCGATCTTCCGGAGGCCATAACTTCTTCGTCCGGACTCCGTTTTAGGCGTGTAAACTATTGTTTCGAAGCTCTCTTCGAGTAATACAAGATGGGATAGGTTGTTCAGTTGAGTTCTAAGTTTTATACTTCAGCATTTTATTGTGTGTTTGAGGTTAAGAGGAGTTGTATCGATCCATTGTGATCAAGTTTTGCAAATCCAATTGAGTGACTTTGTTGAGTTGTTATGATCATCTTTGTGATATAAGTGAGTATTTCATGCTTTGAAACCCTTTAATTGAAAGTTATTTTACTGATCGAATTGATTTTAGGATAAGACTTGGTCTAGGTTTTAGGTGATATCCTATAGTACCTAGAGGGTTGTTTTGGAACACTAAAGTGTTGGGTTTGGTCCGTACGTGATCATGTATGAATAGGTGTAACCTTTTGGGTTCGTTTGGGGTGTTGAGGATTGGTTCGTTTATGAACGGATGTAAAGCGTGATATGGTGATTGGGTACCTGTGGTTTTGATTAGCTTCTTTATGGTGTATTCATTCGGACTTCATATTTGGAGTTCTAGGTGTAAAAATATAGGGAGTTGATAGTCTTAGTACATCTTCATGAGTAAACGTTTAGGGAAATTTTGGTAATAGTCATTATACTATTTGTGAGCGACCGTTTGGGTTGTGCTCTTTATGCGTAACTTGTGAGTATCATCTTTAGGACGTGTTTGGCATGTGCCTTATCATGGAATCATCATGTTTTTATGGTCAATGTTGTTGGGCTCTCTATGAGAAATCTCGTTTATCGTTGTTGGACTCTTTTATTAGAAACTTCTTGTATTCGTTATTGTTGATCTCTTCATGAGTAACTGTTTGCATCTTTTGTGATGAGCTTGGCTTGGTTCCCTACTTTGGAATCATTGCCCCCGTTGTTGTTTCAAGCGAGTATTTATTACTATGTGCTTGTTTAAAGTCCAGCTGGCATTTGTGGTTGTGTCGGGCAATGGGGAAGATTATAATGGCAACGAGTCGAGTCCATTATAATGTCATCCATTGTTTTGCCCTTATTTTCCTCTTCCAGATTGGCCTTGTTTGAGATGAGCTAGCTCCCTTTGGTGAGTATCTAGCTAGTTGGTTTCGGGTATGACTTTGTGTCATTTCCCTTGTCCTTTGTGACATGTTACATTGTTATGGTTCCGGTACCGGGGTTTTCTCTTCAGCTATTATGCTACTATGAAGATGGTTTGATTGGTTGATTGATTGATTGGTTGGTTCTGACCGGGGTTCTCTTCAGCTGTTATGCTGCTATTGTTGATTGGTTGATCGGTGGAAGTTGCGCAGCGATTTTTCTATCAGTTTGATGAAACCTTGGCTCGGTATCCTTTGTAACGTGTTTATTTCAGTCTTATATGCTGCATGATGAGTTAGTCATTATTTCCAACTGGTATGGGACAGTTGGCGATAGGGAGCTTTCTCATTTGTTGTTATGTGATTTACTTGTTCAGTTATACCGTTGATTTGCATGATATTATGCCATGTAGCTGCATTAGTAACTTACTGAGATTTTATCTCACCCCGTTTCTTTTATCCTTGTTTTTCCTTACCCCCCCCCAGGGAAGCAAGTGGTAGCGTTATGAGGTCCGTTGTAGCGGGAAATCTTCGGAGCAGGTTGACCTTCTTTGGGGTAGTTGATATTCGGAGTTCTTATGTATCATTGTAGTGGGATTTGTGGTCGTTTAGTGTTATGTAACTATTATTATGTTTTGGGTATTATATTATTATAAGTGTTCTTGCTTCCGCGTTGTATTAGTCTCCGAGTTATTATCTCGTCGAGGTGTCGTGTGATGGTTTTCGTTTTATAGTTGAATTCGCGCCCGGTACGGTATTTTGCATTTTTGGAGATGTATATTATGTAAATTTTATGTTTATGGATTTTAGTATTTTCCGGGGCGTGACAGTTGGTATCAGAGCAATGGTTTTAGAACTTGAAGGAGAAGAAGAACTCTGATATTGAATAGGTTTCAATACTAGGGTGTTATGATTTTGAGCGGTTTAGAAACTAAGTTTTCTTGAAGGATGAGGTTAAGGTAGAAGTTAGTTGAGTTATGAGTCGTGATATTGACGTCGAGTGTTTCTTCTCTTGTGGTATATCAAGTATAGGATTGGTGTCAATAGTGTTGGTTCCATTGGGATTAATTGGTTTGGGAATCGAGAGTGCGAGTTTTGAAGGCTTGGGCATATCTATTTCGTAAAGTGGACAGCGTTTCGTGCTATGTTCACATGTTTGTTATCATTCATGGATTCATGTTGAGGTGTATTCTCGAATGGGGAACTACGTGATTGCTACTGGTATGTATAGGGTGATTTAGTTATGTCACGTATGCGGGATATTGATGAGTTAAGTGGTATGGTTTAGCTTTCTATATGCTACGAATTTCTTGTGTACCATCGATAGGTGGAGAATATTTCTATATTGGTATGTTTGACTTTGTTTAGGAGCATACTAAGTATATATATAATGTTCAGGTTCTATATTGAAAATCAGAAAATCTTTATTATAAGGTTGTGCTGGGAATTTAGCTTATTCAGTTGGCAATACAAATGTTGAAGTATTGAGTATAATTTATACTGGGTGCGATATATCGCTTGACCGATAGAGAACTTGGGTTATATGATGAGTTGATATGGGCTATAATACTGATAGGTGAATCAGTGAACATATAGTATCGGTTGGGTTAAAAGAGTTAAAGATTCAATTTGAGAATTTCTTGATAGGAGATTTTTCTTTACTTTTAGTACATTTACGTGAGTGCATCGGAATTGTTTAGTATGAGGAAATACATAGTTTATTATGAGTGATATTAAGAAGTTTAGTTATGATACTTCTGGAATCATTTTAGTACATGACTGGAGTGTTGGGTTTCGTAGTAACATGCGCAGCGGAATTAAGCATTTAAAATTTATGAAACTCAAAGCCCATAGATCCATTCATATGATTAAGTCAAATACAACATAATGAATACTAGAATACTAACCCTTGATGCCTTTGATTTTGCAACCTTGAATTCGATTGAGGCTTGAAATCTTGATCACGAACAAAGCTAGAATCACGAACTATGAAGATGATAAGTTTCACCCTCTAGCGGTATCCACACCACGAACGAATATCAAGAACACTTGATCTTGGTTGCTAGACCAAATTATGAAACACGCTTTCACAATTGTAAGAATTATATGGAATTATGAATATTCTTGTTCTTCACTTTTGGGATCTTAGAACAAGAAAATAACCTCCCAAAAATCTTTGGAGGCACTCATAATCATGTGCTTAATGACTGCTGAAAGGATCCTTAAATAGGTCCTAATCCTTAACCCTTAAGGACTTAGGAAACCTAAATCCCGTCACCAAATTAGGCAACAAGGAATTCTGACCGACTTGACTGGCACGGTCGTGCCCTACAATCTGGCACGGTCGTGCCATCTAGTCCGCGCGAATTCCCCAGCCGCCCATTTTCGGCACGGTCGTGCTTGGTAATTTTGCACGGTCCTGCCAATCATGTCGACAGGTTTGCCTTGGTTTGGATTTATGGCACGACCGTGCCATTTTAAGGCGCACGACCGTGCCAGAGCCAAACACTGATATTTTTCCATAATTCCCATTTAGTCCTTTACGATTCGTTCTATTTGTGTGTGACCCTCTAGGATTACACTAAGTTGGCAATTGATTCAAACATGAAACCATAAGATATGATTAGGTTCTAGCAAACCGTCATACCTACCCAAATAGTATAACTAGATACAAGTTCGTATTCCTTTTTAGAACATGTCATAATCCCTTTGTCTCCGATGTCATTGAACACAAGTCATGGTCAACAAGTCAACTTGTATTGTTCAATACTTTCTCGATTTCGAATATGTTGATAATCCAAATGACATTGATCCAATCAATCCATTTGGGTATGGCCAAACATTTCATCAACATCATTCCTTCGAGGGGCCCAAGCTTGACATCTCTCCGAAGAGGGACAAATCCATTTAGCTTATTATTCTTCCCTACGTGAATCCAATCATGCCAATCATACCCTTTATAACTACCGTGTTAAAGCAGCGTTTGAATATGTCAAACATAATGTTCATCAAGTGGAAGACTATAATAACTTCATGTCTAAGGATTCAAATGACATAACTAATATGAGATTTATATATGACATCGACCATGACATAAATCTCATACCGCGGGTCATGTCCAATACCTTGTTCCAAACAGGTACCCATAAATCTAACATGATCATCCCATGATCATTTAGCCTTTATACTAGTACTTTAAGAAGCTCTAGGGATGGAGATTATTATAAGCAAACATGAGCCATAATAATAATATTATTATCTCTTTATCACTATGAATAAAATGATAACTCATACAACGTTTAACAAACGTGCCTAGGGCACCAACACCAACAATCTCCCACTTGCCCTAGGCCCAATCTCCTAGGTATCCTATACCCATGGACCTAACATGACCATCATGTTTAGCTTGTGGAAGTTCCATTTTTTAGCGTGTTCGTAACGTTATTATTAGTAGGTACTTTGCATATATGTACGTCTCTCTTATCAACGACTCCTCGAACGATAAGAAAACGCCTAAGTATGTGTTTAGATTTAGGATGTGCCCTTGGTTCCTTTTGCTTGATCAATAGCACGACTATTATTGCTAATAAAGTCTATTTGATTAGCAATGCTAGGAACCATCTTAAGTTCACCCATGAACTTATTAATCCGAACAGCTTCCTTTGCAGCATCCAATGCAGCAATATACTTAGGCTTTAGTATGTAGAATTAGTGACTGTACTCTGCTTGGAACCATTCCTGTCGCGACCCCGAACCCCGCGGGCCCGAGACCGCGAGCTGGACGTCGACTTAGAACCCAAAACACTAAAATATAGGAGTTAAAAATTCCATTTTGAACCAAAAAATGATAACACAAGGTTTTACAAATCCAAGTTTAAATCAGCAAAGTACAACTAACATAAGCTCCACAGCTTATACCCAAAAGAATAAAATATACAATTCTTAATGACGTCAATAATGGTAAAACTATCCCCAAAAGGTTATACATTTAAATAATGTAAACCGATCCATAACAACCTGCCCCAAAATCTCAAACCTCTCGACGTCCTCCTCGATCCGCAAATCCTAATCCTTTTCCTCCTAGGGGGAGGGGTTAAGGAAAAACAAAGATGGAAATAAACGGGGTGAGATAAAATCTCAGTAAGTTACTAATGCAACTACATGACATGCTAATATGCAATGACCCATAGCAATTAACGTAAGACAGATAGCAGCGGAATAATAAGTGACATGCTGTCAAACAGTAACATCCAATAATCAACCATATAAATAAGCATATAACAACAAATGAGAGGCTCCCTATCGCCAACCGTCCCATACCGGTTGGAAATAACGACCAGCTCATCATGCAACACATAAAGCTGAAATAAACACTCATAAGTGGATACATAGCCAAGGTTTCAC
Source organism: Campanula takesimana (assembly GCA_026119855.1). NCBI lineage: Eukaryota > Viridiplantae > Streptophyta > Magnoliopsida > Asterales > Campanulaceae > Campanula > Campanula takesimana. Next base: position 530,021 of record JAOWBW010000072.1, read on the forward strand.
CCAACTGGAAGAACCAAATAAAGGTCGCTGCGCAGCTTCAATAATCAACAATCAACATCTTCATAGCAGCATGAAAGCTCGAAGAGAAACCCCGGTACCGGAACAATAACCAAATGAAGTGTCACAAAGGACAAGGACCATGACACAAAGTCATGCCCGTTAGCCAGATGCATTCACAAAGGAACGCTGACTTATCCTTTCCAAGGCCAATCTGGAGAAGGGGTAAAGAAGGGGGCAAAACAATGGTCAACATTATAATGGACTTGGCTTTGCCATTATAATCCTTCCCATCGCCCGATGCAACAAATATGCCAGCTGGGCTTCTAATTAAATGCTAAGTAATAATATTTTAGCATGAATAACAACTTAAGGTTCCAAAGTAGGGAACCACACCAATTAATCACCATAAAGATGCAAACGATTACTCATGAAGAGTTCAACAACAACGAACACAAGAAGTTTCTCATAAAAGAGCACAACAACAATGATTATTAGAATACCGTAATTTCATAAAGAGAAACCATACCAGATACATTCCAAAGATGATACCCACGAGTTAATCATAAAGAACACAACCCAAACGGTCGCTCACAAATAGTACAACGACCATAACTCAAAATTATCCTAAACGTTTACTCATAAAGATGTACTAGGACTATGAACTCAACCATCTCATCACACCTGAAATTCCAAAGTAGGAATCAGAATGAATACACTTTAAGGTTAATCAAACCGTAAGTACCCAATTGCCAATACACGCTTTACCTTCGTCCTTAACGAACCAAACCCAAACCCCCAAACGAATCAAAAAGGTTAATCCTTAGAACATGATCACGACCGGACTAAATCCTACACTTTGGTGTTCAACCACAACCCTCTAGGTAATATGGGACATCGCCTAAAACCTAGACCAAGTCTTACTCGAAAATCAATTCGATTGGAACAACCACGAACACGTCATAAGATGCCCAAACACCCAATAAAATCCCGAAGTATAAAACTTATAACTTAACTAAACAACCTAAACCATCTTGTAGTTCTCGAAGAGATCTTCGAAACGATAGTTTACACGCCTAAAACGGAGTCCGGATGAGAAAGTTATGGCCTCCGGAAGATCGAACGAAAAACGGACAAACTGGAAAAAGGGGGGATGCGCGCGCCTCCATAGGTCAGAATGCTGCGTTTTCGAAGCATAAAATGGTGCGCGCGCCTCCCAAAACATGGTGCGCGCGCCTCCTTGCCCGGAGGGACGAAATCCGGCCAAAAACTGGGTTTTTACCAATTTTTCTTACCCATTTCATATTACAACCAAAATCAAACATAATCAACCTTCCACCAAGCATAAAGATGAACCCAAAACAACTTCTAACTAGAATGGGGACTCAAATAATACCATTTATCAACCAAGATCAAGATTCAAACCCAACATTCTTAAAATCACCATTTTTGACCAAAACTCAAAATAAATTCCAAATCAATTCCAAATTCAACCAAACTTCAAATATAACACATCAAGCATAATATAAACATGATATGAATACTTTAGCATAAAAATGGGGGAAAAGCAACTTACCCGAATTTTCTCAAAGTTGCCGGAACTCGAAATTTCTTGGCTTCCTACGATCCTATCGACGATCTAAACAAGATTCATGTTTTAAGAATTGAGAAATAAAGAGAGGAAGATGATGGAAATGTAGAGAGAAGTGAGAGAGAAACTTACCCATTGCTAGAGAGAGAGGGAGATGGCTGGAAAGTGAGGGAGAGGTGAGGGAGAAGAGAGGGTGTAGGGGAATTATTTCCAAAACTTACACTCAGGCCCCTCCTCTACACTACACACAAATACTTACACTCCCTACTAACTATTAAGACCCAACAATATTACACTAACCCGAATGACTCAAATAAAATGCTAGGCATAAATATTATAACACATAAAGTGCACACATAAATATTTAAATAAATAATAATTTAAATAAATAAATAAGCAAATAAATAAATAATAATTATTTATTACCAATAAAATAGAGCCTAGATTTCGGGTCGTGACATTCACTCCCCCTTAAAGAAAATTCGACCCGAATTTTAACGAGACTTACCCGAAAGACCCAATAACTACGGATACGATAGTTCCGCCATTTCTCAAATTCCTCAATTGTCCATTCTAAACCACCACGTAGTAACCCTAAATAATGTTCCCAATACCACGACCTCTCGCACATAACTTCCTTCAATCATAATCTTCACTACTAATTAGAATCCATAATCAAAATTGGAGAATCCCAATTGCTCCCAAACATAACTCTCGAGATATCCCAAGCTCACCTTACTCATAACCTTAACTACACCGCAAAGGTACTTCCATTTGTAAATCGCATACTTAGTATTATTCCCCAGAAATTCCAAACATTCCATCTCGAGCTTAATTAGCTTTTAAAATATGAAAAGCTAAAGAAATTTTCCATCCCCATAATATTCACCAAAGGCTATATCTCTAAAGATTCCCATTATAGTGCTCTCGCTCTAGGTAGCACTTTAAACTAGAGATGTAATATAAATACAAAATGCTCACTTAAACCTACATCATAATATCATCGTCATAACACTCCAATCCTTGAAAGCCTAAAATAATTACGAATACTCAATAGTCCGAAAATGGTCTAAATTTTATCTTCAAGTGATTTCCTCTAGCTCCCTTTTAAGTTATAATCCGTTCTCATATACCCAAAGGAAATCAACGAACTCTAAATTCAATAGCTAACCCCATTTAGTCTCTCACGCATACCTTTATTAACTTAATGATACTTAAGCTCAATGGTACTATCAAAATCATAAACCAATTAGCTAGCCTCATTCCAATAGCTCTATTACCAAATCACAATATTCTTTAATTATGCCCAAGTATTGATACTCAACTTTCTTCACACACCCTTGATCCAATTCGGTAACGCCACCAAGAAGGGATTTAGAACCATAGAACCACTATCTAACCAAAATTTCAAAATGCCTTTAACATAGATTGAGAAATTATTACTCTCCCAAAATGTACTTAGTCCTTTCTAACTTAACACGCTTACCACCATTAATGATCGGAACTCCTACAATAAACTCATCATCCATAACAAATTGTATACCTCACCATACTAATCCATTCCGATGCATTCACGGAGATGTACTAAAAGTGACCAAAAATTTCCTTAAGAGATCCTCATTGAATCCTCAACTCTTATAACTCAACCGATGCCATAAGGACATTGATCTAAATATTAGCATTACAACCTTGTACTATAACAACTCAATTTAACCCAAGGTTCTCCCCAATTACTAGGTACTATTCAGAAATAAAATAGAAATTTTCACAAACGATAAATACGCCCAACAATTCACCGAAACTAAATACTCGGATTTCAATTAAGGAAAGATAGGTATAACTCTACCCAAATGAACGGTCTCAAACAGTTTTAAGAAATTAGTAATGGAGAATATAACAATCCCCCTACAACAATAGACTAAAGCAATAGTAACATCAAAATCTTGTAATAGCAACATGGCTAATTTAGCAGGTAAGTTATATCTACCTTTAAGCACAACATGAGCATATAAGACTCCATCAGACATCCTACACTCCTCCATAGGAGAAGACACTGACAACACATAAGTCAAAGACTCAAAAGAAATAAATGCAACTAATGCACAGAAACACATAAATGCGATGACCCTAAAATGCACGCGCTCGCTCTCATGACGCAAATTAATACCTCCTGAAATTATCCGTTACCTGGTGAGTGCTGATTGATTGCAAATACTCTACCCAAAATCTTGGGCTTCCCCGAAGCATCCCTCTTCTTACCCTGTCCCCGATGACTGAACTCTAAACCTCGGACAATCTTTAACAAAGTGTCCCAACTGACCACACTTCACACATTTCCCCTGCTTCTTCCAACACTTGTCTTCTGAGTGTCCTATCCTCTGACAGAAGCTGCAGACTTTCCCATTTCGTGTCCCTTTATAAGAACCTTGATTTCCTACTGTTGGTTGCCCTTGAAGTTGCCTTCTGAATCGAGTTTGCACTCCAGAATTACCTCTGCTATCCGAATGTTGCTGTTGTGACGTACTCTGCCCTCCTTGCTTACCCGGGTTAACCATCTCGGTCTTCCTTCTATGTTCCCCAATGTCCTGCTCAATTAAGTAGGCTCGATCCACCGCATCCTGATAAGTCTGAATCCGCTGTGCTATAAGCTGAGTCCGGATGGATGTCTTCAAACCCCTGATCAATCTCATCGCTTTCTGCTCCTCGGTCCGCACTAGGTAGTCACAACACCTGGCTAATTCTGCGAACTTAGCCGAGTACTGTGCTACCGACATCATGCCTTGCTCCAAGCTGAGGAACTCGATCTCTTTCCGGTTTTGATTCACTAAAAAGATAAAATGATCCCTGAATTTCTTCACGAACCACTCCCAAGGATATGGTACAAGAGTCGCATCCCAACTGGTCTTCAGTGCCTTCCACCAATGTTTCGCAGTCCCCACGAGCTTATAAGCTGAAAACAGAACCCTATCCTCATCAGTGCAACCAAATACATCGTAGATTTTCTCCATCGATTCTATCCATAGCTCGGCCTTCTTCACATCAGGCTCACCGTCGTACTCACTTGGTTTCAAATTTAAGAACTGCTCCAACCCATATCGCGGAGGTGCTACATGTTCCTCTCTCGGCCCTTGGTCACGAATTGCTTTCATGGCCACTTCAAACCTGTCCTGAAACACTGCACGGTTTTCTTCCCTTAGACCATTAAGATTCTGAGTCCCACTAGAAGCTTCACCAATTCTTCTTCTAGCCATCACAAACAAATACCTGCATAAAATACTCATTGTTACTCACTCCGAACACAACTACCCACCTAGGTCATACTAATCCACCTAGACTTATACTTAGAGCCAAACCATGGCTCTGATACCAACTGTCGCGACCCCGAACCCCGCGGGCCCGAGACCGCGAGCTGGACGTCGACTTAGAACCCAAAACACTAAAATATAGGAGTTAAAAATTCCATTTTGAACCAAAAGATGATAACACAAGGTTTTACAAATCCAAGTTTAAATCAGCAAAGTACAACTAACATAAGCTCCACAGCTTATACCCAAAAGAATAAAATATACAATTCTTAATGACGTCAATAATGTAAAACTATCCCCAAAAGGTTATACATTTAAATAATGTAAACCGATCCATAACAACCTGCCCCAAAATCTCAAACCTCTCGACGTCCTCCTCGATCCGCAAATCCTAATCCTTTTCCTCCTAGGGGGAGGGGTTAAGGAAAAACAAAGATGGAAATAAACGGGGTGAGATAAAATCTCAGTAAGTTACTAATCCAACTACATGACATGCTAATATGCAATGACCCATAGCAATTAACGTAAGACAGATAGCAGCGGAATAATAAGTGACATGTTGTCAAACAGTAACATCCAATAATCAACCATATAAATAAGCATATAACAACAAATGAGAGGCTCCCTATCGCCAACCGTCCCATACCGGTTGGAAATAACGACCAGCTCATCATGCAACACATAAAGCTGAAATAAACACTCATAAGTGGATACATAGCCAAGGTTTCACCCAACTGGAAGAACCAAATAAAGGTCGCTGCGCAGCTTCAATAATCAACAATCAACATCTTCATAGCAGCATGAAAGCTCGAAGAGAAACCCCGGTACCGGAACAATAACCAAATGAAGTGTCACAAAGGACAAGGACCATGACACAAAGTCATGCCCGTTAGCCAGATGCATTCACAAAGGAACGCTGACTTATCCTTTCCAAGACCAATCTGGAGAAGGGGTAAAGAAGGGGGCAAAACAATGATCAACATTATAATGGACTTGGCTTTGTCATTATAATCCTTCCCATCGCCCGATGCAACAAATATGCCAGCTGGGCTTCTAATTAAATGCTAAGTAATAATATTTTAGCATGAATAACAACTTAAGGTTCCAAAGTAGGGAACCACACCAATTAATCACCATAAAGATGCAAACGATTACTCATGAAGAGTTCAACAACAACGAACACAAGAAGTTTCTCATAAAAGAGCACAACAACAATGATTATTAGAATACCGTAATTTCATAAAGAGAAACCATACCAGATACATTCAAAGATGATACCCACGAGTTAATCATAAAGAACACAACCCAAACGGTCGCTCACAAATAGTACAACGACCATAACTCAAAATTATCCTAAACGTTTACTCATAAAGATGTACTAGGACTATGAACTCAACCATCTCATCACACCTGAAATTCCAAAGTAGGAATCAGAATGAATACACTTTAAGGTTAATCAAACCGTAAGTACCCAATTGCCAATACACGCTTTACCTTCGTCCTTAACGAACCAAACCCAAACCCCCAAACGAATCAAAAAGGTTAATCCTTAGAACATGATCACGACCGGACTAAATCCTACACTTTGGTGTTCAACCACAACCCTCTAGGTACTATGGAACATCGCCTAAAACCTAGACCAAGTCTTACTCGAAAATCAATTCGATTGGAACAACCACGAACACGTCATAAGATGCCCAAACACCCAATAAAATCCTGAAGTATAAAACTTATAACTTAACTAAACAACCTATACCATCTTGTAGTTCTCGAAGAGAGCTTCGAAACGATAGTTTACACGCCTAAAACGGAGTCCGGATGAGAAAGTTATGGCCTCCGGAAGATCGAACGAAAAACGGACAAACTGGAAAAGGGGGGATGCGCGCGCCTCCAAGAAAAGTGATGCGCGCGCCTCCATAGGTCAGAATGCTGCGTTTTCGAAGCATAAAATGGTGTGCGCGCCTCCCAAAACATGGTGCGCGCGCCTCCTTGCCCGGAGGGACGAAATCCGGCCAAAAACTGAGTTTTTACCAATTTTTATTACCCATTTCATATTACAACCAAAATCAAACATAATCAACCTTCCACCAAGCATAAAGATGAACCCAAAACAACTTCTAACTAGAATGGGGACTCAAATAATACCATTTATCAACCAAGATCAAGATTCAAACCCAACATTCTTAAAATCACCATTTTTGACCAAAACTCAAAATAAATTCCAAATCAATTCCAAATTCAACCAAACTTCAAATATAACACATCAAGCATAATATAAACATGATATGAACACTTTAGCATAAAAATGGGGGAAAAGCAACTTACCCGGATTTTCTCAAAGTTGCCGGAACTCGAAATTTCTTGGCTTCCTACGATCCTATCGACGATCTAAACAAGATTCATGTTTTAAGAATTGAGAAATAAAGAGAGGAAGATGATGGAAATGTAGAGAGAAGTGAGAGAGAAACTTACCCATTGCTAGAGAGAGAGGGAGATGGCTGGAAAGTGAGGGAGAGGTGAGGGAGAAGAGAGGGTGTAGGGGAATTATTTCCAAAACTTACACTCAGGCCCCTCCTCTTCTACACTACACACAAATACTTACACTCCCTACTAACTATTAAGACCCAACAATATTACACTAACCCGAATGACTCAAATAAAATGCTAGGCATAAATATTATAACACATAAAGTGCACACATAAATATTTAAATAAATAATAATTTAAATAAATAAATAAGCAAATAAATAAATAATAATTATTTATTACCAATAAAATAGAGCCTAGATTTCGGGTCGTGACAATTCCAACTTACAGCTTCACTATTGTTAATAAAACTCAATTGCGAATTTTTAGCATCTTTGTCAGTTTGGAAGTATGCATCTGTGTACCCATATACACCGAGATTATCTTCCATCCTTCCATAGATCATAACAATTCTTTAGTCCTACTACAGTGCTTCAAGAATTGTTTCACAGCCATCCAGTGACTCTCACCGGTTGTCGGATTAATATATACTCGTCATGCTCCAAGCATTAGATATATCCGGCTTAGTACTTATCATGGTGTGATGGATCCAATTGTTGAAACAAATGGCATCCCATTCATTTTCTCATGCTCATCATTTGTCTTAGGACATTTGATTCTTTGCATAGAAAACTCCATGTAACATTGGCAATGGTCCTCTCTTAGAATTTTTCCATGCGGAATCTTCTAATGACTTTGTCAATGTATGTACTTTGGCTTAAACCAATTAGCTTCCTTAATCTATCTCTATAGATCTTAATGCCAAGATCATATGTAGCTTCATCCATATTCTTCATTGCGAAACACTTTCTTAACAAAATCTTTACAGACTAACGTCTAGGAATGTCGTTTCCAATGAGCAATATGTTATCCACATATTTAATTTAAGGAATAGCGCTATGCTCCCACTAATCTTCTTGTATATACAAGGTTCATCTTTGTTCTTGATCAAGCCAAAATCTTTGACTTATCAAAACGGAGATTCCAACTCCCAAAAGCTTGCTTTAATCCATCCAATGGATTTCTGCAACTTACATAATTTATTAGAATTTTCTTTGACTATCAAAACTTTTAGGTTGTATCCAATACATCCTTAAATGAGTTCTTATTAAGGAACGCATGTTTTGACATCTTTCTGTCAAATTTCATATTCCAAATATGAAGATATGACAATGAGAATTCTAATGAATTTCTGCTACCCATGTGAATTTTCTCCAAGAAAACTCATTTCTCTCATTTGGTTTTTACGCCTTAGGTTAGAATGATCAAGTTCCAAACTTGATTATTACACATGGATTTCCTTTTAGATATTATGACTCCAAGCCATTAATCTAAATGTGGAGTTGATATTGCATATTTGAAAGGTAGTAAATACTTCATTCTAAATGAACTTACCTCAATACTTTCTATTTCGAAATATCCAATATTTCTACTAATAGATTGTATCCTATCATGTATTGCAAGTATTTGTATATCTTGAACGGACTTTTCACGATTCCTTGTGAAAACTTGTTCAACTTCCATCTTAGGTTAAAATATATATTTTCTAGGTCTCGAACCATTCGAGATACATTTTACTCCCATTGATTCTTTTAGAGATAAACCATTTATCTAGAAAAGTATCATCATAATCAACAAACCATTTGTTTCTTATGAGTAAAATTGTTATCCTCAAGTTTCCTTAGGATATCCCATGAAAGTATATTTATTGGATTTAAATGTGAGTGTGTCCCAGACAGCTCCTTTCCAAAAGGTCTCACCATCTTAAATCTTTACGAAAGACAAACCGAGTTTTCTTTCATCATTTAACCTTTTTTATGGAACTCAAATTAGTGTAGTTATAGCAGTTTATAATACATAACCCCAAAACAAATAATGGAAGATCAATTTTTGATTTTAGCATCTTATGAACCATATCCAATAAGGTTCTTGTACTTCCACGCAGACATATCATTTAGAATGATATTCTTAGTGAAGTTAATTTGTGAAACCATTTCACAACTTTAATGATGACTGTCAAATTTTCGGTTTAATTATTCATCATCATGATCCAATCATAATTTTTGAATAGTTTTACCAAGTATAACCAAAATTCTCTTTTAGCATTTCTTCTTAATGCACCATACACATCAAAATGTATTAGGTCAATTAAGACATTATCCTTTTTACCAATCATAGTAAAAGATGTCTTGATCCAAGTAAATAAGATTTGCATAAATCATGTGATTCCAAATCATATGACTTAAAACTCTGTCCCATAGAATTTTAGATATGCATTTCTCATTTATTTGATCAAAACAATAATGCATAAAGAATTTTAATTATTTATGTTATAGTCTTTATTATTTTGTTCTTCAAGATTTAGGATATAAGATTTATTTATATGATAACACAATGAAGTAAATCATAATAAATAAAGCACTTTTCTTATTCCAAATAAGAAATTAATATCCTTCATTATCTTATAACAAAATAATGTTTTCTACTTCATCAGTAAAGTCACTTTACAAGTGTTCTACGAACAATGTTGCAACCATTGCATCATTACTGTTTGTAGATAAAACTTTACTATAAGTAGTCTTTCATCTTACTAATTATTCTGGTATCCAATACCCAATAATTAAATTTAGAAAGAATAATTTATAACATAAATATTCCGAGTGGTAGTCCCACTACCATTCCTTTTATTGATCACCCAGAATTTTGACTACAATTCTAAATGGTCAATCTAATTGCCATTTTACCAAATTGCATCTATTAGAGTTATTATTATAACCAAAATTATTTCCTTTAGGTTTGACAACTCTTGTCTTACTTTTCTTTTGGCATTTGGCCTCTTTCCATCATGAACTATGAGCATTGGAGAACCATTCTCCAATATCTTCATCTTTGCAGTTTTTCAGCATGTTAATGCAATTCGAAGAAATTCTTATTCATTTTAAGCATGTTATATTCCATCACTAAGTGATCATAACATTTAAACAATGAATCAAGAATGAGATCCATGGCTTGCTCCAATCCAATTGGACAACCAAGTTTCTCAAGATGCTCTACGTAGCCTTTATCTTAAGCATGTGAAGTTTCATTTATTGCCCTTTACTCATTTTGCAATGAGTGAATGCAACAATGGTTTTATACCTCTCTTGCTTAGATTGCTCTTTGATACATGTAACTCAACTCCACACCTATCTAATAGGTTTCTACAAGTTCCAAACTTTGTTGGAGTTTAAGAGCACATAATCGTGAGCATAAGACAACTCACATTCCTAGAATCATACTCATGATTCTTGTGATTGTCTACTCCGGCATTGGTTCTTTTAGGAATAGGCCCATCAAGAATGTACAACCCATTTTCTTGCCTTAGAACGATTCTTAGGCTCAGGATCCAATCCATGAAGTTTGTACCATTCTTTTGAAGCATATCCTTATCAAGGATTAATCGCAATGATTTTAGTTGTCATCTACAACTTATGCAGAATTTCCAAAATTTTACAAGTACCAATCTCATTAAAGAGATAAATAATGTATTTTCCAAAAATACTCCCACTAAATTATATAACCTTCATATACATCCAATGTATAATATAATTTAAATGGGCTAAGATCCAACTTTAATTTAATTCTAAGTCCGCTATGGCGGATTACACAAAATCAAATTAATTAGGTAGACAACCCTGTTAATCATATCCCATATGACTCACAGATCCTTTCATGAGACTCTTTTAAATTGGGCTAAGATCCAACTTTAATTTAATCTTGAGTCCACGAAGGCGGACCGGTCAAAATCAAATTAATTAGGTAGACAATTTCTTGTCAATCATATCCAATATGATTCTTAGTGATCCAATTTCAAAAGCATGTTTAATCTCATCTTTTGCCTAGGCCCAAAACTGTTTTGACGCCTTATTAAGTCCAACCATTTTAAATGCATGGTTGATGTGCCTCGCTAGGGCGTGCCCACATCATCCATCTTGCTCATACATAGATAAAGTTAATGCACCTCGCTAGGGCGAACCCACATTAAAATCACCCATGCACTAACAAGTGTTTTAATCATGGCGTGGCAAAAGGACTTAAAACTTTCTTAAAGGTTCATCACCATATAGCATACAACACATTTATGAGCACACAAGATAAACATGTTACGCATCAAGTTTTGCCACTAAATTAATCTCCATTAATTTAAGCATAATATTTATGTGTCATTAGTTTCTCTATTATTATGAGGATGAGATTATTTGAACTTTGGTCATCATCTCCAAATTAAGACAACAAGAAGTGCGGCCGAACTAAGCCATTGGCAACCACAATTCCGCACTAATTCAAGAAACCAAGAAAGTAGTCCATGTGGCCGAAACTAAGCAATAGATGGTCTCGATGAACGTAAGCCAATTGCATTCACAATTCCACATGGATCTCCAATCATTGAATCAAGAACTTTGTTTCTCAATTTTAGCAATTATGAACTCTTCATAATTCTAATTTCGTTTTATCTTTGAAACCTTGATTGCGATCAAGTTTGGGAAACACAATCTCGATGAACGTAGATTAGCCATCCAAACCTTGAACTAATCTTAGAATCACAAGACTAAAACAAATAGGAGATTTAAACCCAAGATCCACACCCAAAACCCAAACCCTACCCCCGCGCCAAACCCTATGTCCGGCCGGGTCAAGGCTTGGGTCCGGTCGGACCCCTTGCGAAAAATCCAAATTTTTAAAGTTCCAAAATTTATCTCAAAATTGTTTTTCCCGATTCAATTAGGATTTGGTGTTCTTGGTGATCCAATCATCATGATCATCAAAACCTTGAATAAACGATTTATTCTTGAATCCCTAGAATATCAAAACTTTGATCCAATCAAAAATTGATAATCCAAACAATTTTAAATCCACCATAATTTTAATTGCGATTGAACAGTGCGATTAAAGTTTATAAAACAATAAACCACATAAAACACATAGACCACATAAACATCATAATCCCAATATTCAAATCATGCTAGGCACATAAACAATTTATATACACACAACATGATCTTAGTATTGAAATAATCAACATGAACGGGGCTCTGATACCACTGTTGGGTTTCGTAGTAACATGCGCAGCGGAATTAAGCATTTAAAATTTATGAAACCCAAAGCCCATAAATCCATTCATATGATTAAGTCAAATACAACATAATGAATACTAGAATACTAACCCTTGATGCCTTTGATTTTGCAACCTTGAATTCGATGGAGGCTTGAAATATTGATCACGAACAAAGCAAGAATCACGAACTATGAAGATGATAAGTTTCACCCTCTAGCGGTATCCACACCACGAACGAATATCAAGAACACTTGATCTTGGTTGCTAGACCAAATTATGAAACACGCTTTCACAATTGTAAAAACTATATGGAATTATGAATATTCTTGTTCTTCACTTTTGGGATCTTAGAACAACAAAATAACCTCCCAAAAACCTTTGGAGGCACTCATAATCATGTGCTTAATGACTGCTGAAAGGATCCTTAAATAGGTCCTAATCCTTAACCCTTAAGAACTTAGGAAGCCTAAATCCCGTCACCAAATTAGGCAACAAGGAATTCTGGCCGACTTGACTGGCACGATCGTGCCCTACAATCTGGCACGGTCGTGCCATCTAGTCCGCGCGAATTCCCCAGCCGCCCATTTTCGGCACGGTCGTGCTTGGTAATTTGGCACGGTCATGCCAATCATGTCGACAGGTTTGCCTTGGTTTGGATTTATGGCACGACCGTGCCATTTTAAGGCGCACGACCGTGCCAGAGCCAAACACTGATATTTTTCCATAATTCCCATTTAGTCCTTTACGATTCGTTCTATTTGTGTGTGATCCTCTAGGATTACACTAAGTTGGCAATGGATTCAAACATGAAACCATAAGATATGATTAGGTTCTAGCAAACCGTCATACCTACCCAAATAGTATAACTAGATACAAGTTCGTATTCCTTTTTAGAACATGTCATAATCCCTTTGTCTCCGATGTCATTGAACACAAGTCATGGTCAACAAGTCAACTTGTATTGTTCAATACTTTCTCGATTCCGAATATGTTGATAATCCAAATGACATTGATCCAATCAATCCATTTGGGTTTGGCCAAACATTTCATCAACATCATTCCTTCGAGGGGCCCAAGCTTGACATCTCTCCGAAGAGGGACAAATCCATTTAGCTTATTATTCTTCCCTACGTGAATCCAATCATGCCAATCATACCCTTTATAACTACCGTGTTAAAGCAGCGTTTGAATATGTCAAACATAATGTTCATCAAGTGGAAGACTATAATAACATCATGTCTAAGGATTCAAATGACATAACTAATATGAGATTTATATATGACATCGACCATGACATAAATCTCATACCGCGGGTCATGTCCAGTACCTTGTTCCAAACAAGTACCCATAAATCTAACATGACCATCCCATGATCATTTAGCCTTTATACTAGTGCTTTAAGAAGCTCTAGGGACGGAGATTATTATAAGCAAACATGAGCCATAATAATAATCTTATTATCTCTTTATCACAATGAATAAAATGATAACTCATACAACGTTTAACAAACGTGCCTAGGGCACCAACACCAACATGGAGTTGAGTTAAAGCAATATGAGTTATGAGTATATTGTGGAAGTTATAATCATTAATGATGGCAAGCGCGTTAAGTTTAAAGGACTAAACATATTTTGAGAAGGTAAGAAACTCTCGGGAAATATTAAAGGCATTTTGGGTTTTAGTTAAATAGTTGTTCCATGGTTCTGAATCTTTTCTTTGTGACGTTTCTCGTTCAGATTAAGGATGTGTAAAGGAAGCTGGGTATAGATACTTGGGCATATTAAAGGATGCTATGATTTTGCATTTGGTCAGTTGAAATGTTATTCGCTAATTGGATTATTATATCTGTAATACTGTTGAGCATAAGTAATATTGGGTTAATAAATGTATACGTGAAAGACTAAATTGGGTTAGCCATTGAAGATTTAGAAATTGTTAAAATTCATTTGGGTATATAAGCACGGATTATTAATTTAAATGGGAGTTAGAAGAAATCTTTTGAAGATAAAATTTGGATTGTTTTGCGGACTACTGAGTACTTGGAACTGTTTTAAACCTTCAAAGATTGGAGTAATGTAATGATAATAATTTCAGTATTAATGTTGTTTCGTGGTTTGGATTGGTATCACTGTTATCTTAAAAGGTGTGATCAGTGTTATGTTTTCTTGGAGATATGTTAAGTTTTCCATTATAGTGAAAATTGATAAATCAATTACCTCTAGTGATGCTTCCAAATAGAAATGGAGGTACGCAACGATTTTGGGCAATAAAGTAGTTGTACATGCTTCGAGGATTAACGTTTAATAAGTGGAACTACCTATGACTTGGGATTGGTTGTGATTTTATGGATATTGCCTTAGAGGATTATACATTTTATTTCATTTTGGGGCCAAGTTGAAACGTTGATGACAGACTATCAAAAGTTGATGGATATATTTCCTTAGAAAACTAAGTATGAGGTAATGCAAGTAGTTTGAGAAATTCATAGATTATGACTGTATTATGTTTTATCTCATGAGGAAGTGAGTGTGGTAGTGGAATCTCATTTGATCGGATAGTTGATGACTGTAAATTTTTGAGTATATCATTGAGTCATTGGGTGACAATAATCGTTAGCCCTATTCCTTCTCTTATTTGTCCGGATAGTAGTATGATTACTTGGGATGATGTCTAGATCGTCAATGCGTACGGATGAACTGGAAAAGTAAAACTTATGGATGTTGATGATTTAAGGGTTGATGGTGAGCGTAATGCTAATTAGGATCAAATCGGCTATGTCTCAGAATTGGTGAACAAGTGATAGTCTTGAGAATGTGAAATTTGGGATGAACGAGGAAGTTAACTTTAGGATGTTTGATATGAATATGCTTGAGATATGTATGTGTTCAATATGTGTGGGTTTATTTGAGTCATGGAATCGATGTCTGAAATCTTTAATAGGTACGTGATTTGGGGTTATGAGTGCTATATGATAATCGATATTTTGTGGCCTCGTTGTGATTGCGTGTGATGATTTTTGATAAGTGAATTCGCGGGCGAATTCCTTTTAAGGAGGGTAGATTGTAACGACCCGAAAACCCGCCTCTATTTTCTTGCTAGTAAATAATTATTTATCTATTTAGTTATTTATTAGTTTAATTATTTTATTAATTATGTGTGCATTTTGTGTTTCATAATATTTTATGCCTAGCATTTTAATTGATCATTTGTGCTAGTGTAGAGTTATTGGGTCTTAGTTGTTAGTGGGGAATAGGGGTTATGTGTTAGTAGGGCTAGTGGGGGCCTAAGTGTAAGATTTTAAATTAATAATCCTCAACTCCCTCCCTCTCCCTCACCTTCTCTCTCTTTTCCCTGCATACACACACACACACTCAATCTCTCTCTCTCTCCTCCATTGTTGGTGAAAAGATCGTCGATAGGATCGTGTAGAGCTAAGAAATTTCGAATTCTGTCATCTTTCATAAATTCCAAGTAAGTTACTAAATCCCCCTATTTATGCTTAAAATTCATCTGTATATTGTATGTGTTGATATATGGGTTTATGTTCTTGTTTTAGAAATTTATACTTGAAATTGTGCAAGAACTCATATGAACTTGATTTTGGAAGCCATGGAAGAAATTGTTGTTCTTGAAGTGATTTGTGAAGATTAGGTGATGGATTGTTGGATTGGGATGATGAGTTATGTGTTGTTTGATATATTTGGAGTTAAATGGGGTTTTAATGGAGTTAGAATTGGTTTGAGTCGAGCTCCACAATGGTGGGGAGGTATAAGGGTTGTTATATCAGGATTTAGGACAAAAGGGGTGAAATTCGGGTGTATTTTGGGGTCTGGGCAGTCGCCCACTTAATTTTGGGCGACCTCCCACTAAATCAACCTCATTTAGCTTGGTAACAGGGTTCCGGGCGCTCGCCCACTCAATTCCGGGCGCTCGCCCACTTTTTCCAGAATTTAGGTCGATCTTCCGGAGGCCATAACTTCTTCATCCGGACTCCGTTTTAGGCGTGTAAACTATCGTTTCGAAGCTCTCTTATAGTACTACAAGATGGGATAGGTTTTTAAGTTGAGTTCTAAGTTTTATACTTCGGGATTTTATTGGGTGTTTGAGGTTAAGAGGAGTTGTATCGATCCATTGTGATCAAGTTTTGCAAATCCAATTGAGTGACTTTGTTGAGTTGTTATGATCATCTTTGTGATATAAGTGAGGATTTCATACTTTGAGACTCTTTAATTGAAAGTTATTTTACTGATCGAATTGATTTTAGGATAAGACTTGGTCTAGGTTTTAGGTGATATCCTATAGTACCTAGAGGGTTGTTTTGGAACACTAAAGTGTTGGGTTTGGTCCGTACGTGATCATGTATGAATAGGTGTAACATTTTGGGTTCGTTTGGGGTGTTGAGGATTGGTTCGTTTATGAACAGATGTAAAGCGTGATATGGTGATTGGGTACCTGTGGTTTTGATTAGCTTCTTTATGGTGTATTCATTCGGACTTCCTATTTGGAGTTCTAGGTGTAAAAATATAGGGAGTTGATAGTCTTAGTACATCTTCATGAGTAAACGTTTAGGGAAATTTTGGTAATAGTCATTGTACTATTTGTGAGCGACCGTTTGGGTTGTACTCTTTATGCGTAACTTGTGAGTATCATCTTTAGGACGTGTTTGGTATGTGCCTTATCATGGAATCATCATGTTTTTATGGTCAATGTTGTTGGGCTCTCTATGAGCAATCTCGTTTATCATTGTTATTGTTGATCTCTCCATGAGTAACTGTTTGCATCTTTTGTGATGAGCTTGGCTTGGTTCCCTACTTTGGAATCATTGCCCCCGTTGTTGTTTCAAGTGAGTATTTATTATTATGTGCTTGTTTAAAGTCCAGCTGGCATTTGTGGTTGTGTCGGGCGATAGGGAAGATTATAATGGCAACGAGCCGAGTCCATTATAATGTCATCCATTGTTTTGCCCTTATTTTCCTCTTCCAGATTGGCCTTGGTTGAGATGAGCTAGCTCCCTTTGGTGAGTATCTAGCTAGTTGGTTTTGGGTATGACTTTGTGTCATTTCCCTTGTCCTTTGTGACATGTTACATTGTTATGGTTCCGGTACCGGGGTTTTCTCTTCAGCTATTATGCTACTACGAAGATGGTTTGATTGGTTGATTGATTGATTGGTCGGTTCTGACCGGGGTTCTCTTCAGCTGTTATGCTGCTATTGTTGATTGGTTGATCGGTTGAAGCTGCGCAGCGATTGTTCTATCAGTTTGGTGAAACATTGGCTCAGTATCCTTTGTTACGTGTTTATTTCAGTCTTATGTGCTGCATGATGAGATAGTCGTTATTTCCAACTGGTATGGGACAGTTGGCGATAGGGAGCTTTCTCATTTGTTGTTATGTGATTTACTTATTCAGTTATACCGTTGATTTGCATGATATTATGCCATGTAGCTGCATTAGTAACTTACTGAGATTTTATCTCACCCCGTTTCTTTTATCCTTGTTTTTCCTTAACCCCCCCCCCCCCCAGGGAAGCAAGTGGTAGCGTTATGAGGTCCGTTGTAGCGGGAAATCTTCTGAGCAGGTTGACCTTCTTTGGGGTAGTTGATATTCGGAGTTCTTATGTATTATTGTAGTGGGATTTGTGGTCGTTTAGTGTTATGTAACTATTATTATCTTTTGGGTATTATATTATTATAAGTGTTCTTGCTTCCGCGTTGTATTAGTCTCCGAGTTATTATCTCGTCGAGGTGTCGTGTGATGGTTTTGGTTTTATAGTTGAATTCGCGCCCGGTACGGTATTTTGCATTTTTGGAGATGTATATTATGTAAATTTTATGTTTATGGATTTTAGTATTTTCCGGGGCGTGACAGTCAATGTATGTACATTGGCTTTAAACCATTTAGCTTCCTTGATCTATTTCTATAGATATTAATGCCAATGACTTATGCGGCTTCATCCATATTCTTCATTGCGAAACACTTTCTTAACCAAATCTTTACAGACTAAAGTGTAGGAATGTCGTTTCCAATGAGCAATATGTCATCCACATATTAGAAAAGGAATAGCACCATGCTCCCACTAATCTTCTTGTATATACAAGATTCATCTTCGTTCTTGATCAAGCCAAACTCTATGACTTATCAAAACGGAGATTCCAACTCCCAAAAGCTTGCTTCAATCCATCCAATGAATCTTCGCAACTTTCAGACCTTTTTAGAATTTTCTTGACTATCAAAACCTTTAGGTTGTATCCAATACATCCTTAAGTGAGTTCCTGTTGAAGAATGCTTGTTTTGACATCATTTTGTCAAATTTCATATTCCAAATATGAACATGTGACTATGAAAATTCTAATAAGTTTCTTGCTACACATGTAAGTTTTTCTCCAAGAAAAGTCATTCATCTCCTTTGGTTTTTACACCTTAGGTTAGAATGATCAAGTTCCAAACTTGATTATTATACATGAATTGCCTTTTAGATTTTATGACTCCAAGCCACTAATCTAAATGTCGAGTTGATATTGCATCTTTGATAGGTGGTAAATACTTCATTCTAAATGAACCTTACCTCAATACTTTCTATTTCGAAATATCAAATATTTCTTCTAATAGATTGTATTTTATCATGTGTGCAAGTACTTGTATATCTTGAACGGATTTTCACAACCCCTTGTGAAAAATTGTTCAACTTCCATCATAGGTTAAATACTATTTTCTAGGTCTCGAACCATTCAAGATATATTTTACTCCCACTGATTCTTTTAGAGATAAACCTTTTATCTAGAAAAGTATCATCATAAGCAACAAACCATTTGTTTCTTATGAGTAAAATTTTATCCTCAAGTTTCCTTAGGATATCCAATGAAAATATATTTATTAGATTTAAATGTGAGTGTGTCCCAGACAACTCCTTTCCAAAAGGTCTCACTGTCGCGCCCCCGAACCCCGCGGGCCCGAGACCGCGATCTGGACGTCGACTCTAAAACCAAAACTGTTAAATACCGAAGTTAAAAATTCCATTTGATACCAAAAGGTGATGATCCAAAGTTTTACAAAACCAAGTTTGATAAAAACCAATTACAACTATCATAAACTTCCACAAGTTTATGCCCAACAAAATACAAATATACAATTCTTAATGACGTCATTGTTTGGTACAACTACCCCAAAAGGTTACACATTTACATAATGTAAACCAACCTATAACAACCTTCCCCAAAAGAATGGATCGACACTCGACGTCCTCTTTCTCGTGATCAGCGAGACTAATCCTTAGCACCTGGGGGGGGGGGGTTAAGGAAAAACAAAGATAAAAGAAAATGGGGTGAGATAAATCTCAATAAGTTACTAATGCAACTACATGACATGCTATGATGCACGAAGCGATAAGCAATAATAAATATCACATAGCACATAGCATTTATCACATAACAGATAGCAGTGGAAATAAACACATAACAAAGGATATAGCAAAGGTTTTCCAAACCGATACGTCCAAATAAAGGATCGCTGCGCAGCTTCAATAATCAATGAATCATCATCTTTATAATACCATGAAAGCCGAAGAGAAAACCCCGGTACCGGAACCAATAACCAAATGAAGTGTCACAAAGGACGGGAGACATGCCACAAAGTCATGCTCCAAGTAAAGCTAAAATGCACACAAAGGAGCTAGCTCTTCTCACATCCAAAGCCAATCTGGAGGAGGGTAATAATGGGGCAAAACAATGGTCAACATCACAATGGACTTGGCCGTGCCATCGTAATGTTTCGCATCATCCAAACACACACAAAATACCAGCTGGACTTTCAAATAAATGCTAAGTAATAAATACTAGCTTAAATAAACAACTTAATGTTCCAAAGTAGGGAACCATTCCAATTAAACTACCACAAAGGTAAACCAATCCAAACAGCACATCAAAGATGCCCAACATTCCCAAAACGGTAGTTAAATAAATTTCATAACACATTTATTCACAAAATAATCAATTCCACTTAAATAAGTGTCCCACGGTGTTATCTTAAGTTAATTAGAAGAAGGCATCCTAAACTAGTTAAGCCATTTATTTAAAACAAGCAAAAAGGACAAAATCCTGGAACAGGTAGCGGGCGGGCGCCTGGCCTGGGTCGAGCGGGCGCTTGAATCAACAGAAGGTCAGGCGCTAGAAAAAGGGGGGTAGGCGGGCGCCTGGGCAAGGGCAGGCGGGCGCCTGGTCTACGGGCTGGGAAGAATTCCAGCAGCTGGGTTCTCCATTTCAAACCCAAAACAACCCAAAACCTCTTACCATACAAAATCAACTAGAATCAAGACTCCCAACAAGCATACTAAGGTACCCAAACAACATTTAACCAAAAAGGGAACTTAACAACACCCTTTATCAACCAAAAATCAAGACCAAATCCCCACATTCAAGATTTCACCATTTTTTATCAAAACTCAAAATAAATTCCCAATAAATTCCAAACTCAATCAAACTTCAAATATAACACATCAAACATCATATAAACATGATATGAACATTTTAGCATCAAAATGGGGGAAAAGTAACTTACTTGAAAATTCTCAAAGATGACGGAATTCAATTCTTTTTTATTCTACGCGATCCTATCGACGATCTAAACAAGTTTCACGTTTTAAGAAATGAGAGATTATGAGAGGAAGATGAAGAAAATGAAGAGAGAAGGAAAAGAAGAAAAAGCTTACCACAAATGGAGGAGAGAGAGGGAGTTGGCTGGGAGATGATGGTGAGGAGTGAGGGAGGAAAGGGGAGTAGGGAGGGAGTAGATGAAGAATTATTTGAAAACTTTCACAAAGGCCCCTCCTCTAATACTAACACGAATGCTTACTCTCCCTAGTAACAATTAAGACCCAACAATACTACACTAGCACAAATGGCCCAAATAAAATGCTAGGCATAATTATTATGAAACATAAAATGCACACATAATTATTTAAATAAATAATAATTTAAATAAATAAATAAGCAAATAATTAAATAATAATCATTTAATTACTAATAAAATAGAGCCTAGATTTCGGGTCGTGACATTCACTCCCCCTTAAAGAAAATTCGACCCGAATTTTAACGAGACTCACCTTAAACAAAAAGCCACGGAAATTTCCTCTCGATCTCATCTCGGAGCTCCCAAGTCGACTCCTCGATATTATGATTCCTCCAAAGAACTCTAACCAAAGAAATACTTTTGTTTCTCAATTATTGGACTTTAGAATCTAAGATCCGAACCGGTCGTTCCTCATAAGTCATATCGGGCTCAATATCCTCCGGTACCCTCAGTAACACGTGAGATGGATCATGAACATACTTCCGAAGCATAGAAACGTGGAAAACATTGTGCAACCGGTCCAAAGATGACGGTAACGCAAGACGATACGCTAGAAGTCCAACCTTTCCCAAAATCTCAAACGGGCCAATAAACCTCGGAGCCAATTTGCCTTTCTTCCCAAACTACGAATACCCACTTTCGGAGATACTTTCAAGAATACCAAATCACCGGTCTGAAAGCTAAGATCTCGCCTTCGGTTATCTGCATAGCTCTTATGTCGACTCTGGGCTGTTTTCAATCGATCCCGGATAACTCTAACCTTTTCAACTGAATCCCGAAGCAAATCAATACCCACGATCTTCGCTTCACCAACCTCATCCCAACAAATAGGCGATCTACATTTCCTTCCATACAAGGCCTGAAACGGCGCCATCTCGATACTAGCCTGATAACTGTTGTTGTAAGAGAACTCCACTAACGGTAGGTGCGAATCCCAAGAATCGGAGAAGTCTATCGCACAAGCTCGCAACATATCCTCCAAAATCTGAATAGTCCTCTCGGATTGACCGTCGGTCTGAGGATGAAAAGCTGTAATGAATCGCAAATCTGTACCCAAAGCTTCCTGAAACGCCTTCCAAAACCTAAAAGTAAACCTCGGGTCTCGATCTGACACAATGCTAACCGGAACCCCATGCAATCTCACAATCTCGTCGATATAAAGGGTCGCAAGCTTTTCCATCGAATATCTGATGTCAATAGGCAAGAAATGGGCACTCTTGGTCAATCTATCCACTATTACCCAAACACTGTCATACTTCCTACGGGTACGAGGTAGTCCCGTAACGAAATCCATAGTCACATGCTCCCATTTCCACTCGGGAATCTCTAACGGCTGAAGTAATCCCGCGGGTCTCTGATGCTCGGCTTTGACCTGCTGACAAGTTAAACACCTCGATACATACTCGGCTATTTCCCTTTTCATATTAATCCACCAAAATTGTTGCTTCAAATCCTGATACATCTTCGTACTACCCGGATGAATAGTATACCTCGATTTGTGGCCCTCATCTAAAACTTGCATCTTTATTCCACCAACATCGGGTACGCACAAACGACCACGGAATGTCAAAACTCCACTCGAGCTCAAAGAAAAATCCTCGAAATTCTTTTCCTTCAATTTACCCATTATCTTCACCAACTCGGGATCTTCTTTCTGAGCTTCCTTTATTCTTTGATTTAGGGTCGGAGACACCCTAATATTCGCAAAAATAGCCCCATGTCTCGATTCACGAGAAGACCAATCCCGAACATCCTCAAGCATTTTCCATTCACGGACCATCATCGAAGCCACATAAGATTTTCTACTAATCGCATCGGCTACCACATTCGCCTTCCCCGGATGATAAGAAATCGTACAATCATAATCCTTTAATAATTCCATCCATCGGCGCTGTTGGTTATTCAATTCCTTCTGAGAGAATAGGTACTTCAAACTCTTGTGATCGATAAAAATTTCAAACTTCGCCCCATAAAGGTAGTGTTTCCATTTGTGCAACACAAATACAATAGCCGCTAACTCCATATCATGAGTGGGGTAATTCTGTTCACTAGGGGTCAACTTCCTCGAAGCATACGCAATTACTTTCCCATTCTGCATCAACACACAACCCAAACCCTCTTTCGAAGCATCACTGTAAATCACTAGGCCATCGCTCCCATTAGACAAGGTCAAGATCGGTGCGGTAGTCAACCTCTTCTTCAATTCCTCGAAACTCTTGTCACATTTCTCAGTCCACACAAACGGAACATTCTTCCGGGTCAACTGAGTCATCGGAGTAGCGATCCTCGAAAACCCCTCAATAAATCTTCTGTAATACCCGGCTAAACCAAGAAAGCTTCTAATCTCTGTCACTGATTCGGGTCTTTTCCAATCCACTATGGCTTCAATCTTTGAAGGATCCACCGAAACCCCATCTTTAGAAATCACATGACCCAGAAATGACACCTTCTCGAGCCAAAATTCGCATTTACTGAACTTCGCAAATAATTTCTCCCTCGCAAGAACGGATAAAACTGTCCTCAAGTGTTGCTCGTGCTCCTCTCGAGATTTAGAGTAGACGAGTATATCATCAATAAATACCACCACGAACGAATCAAGATACGGATGGAAAACTCGGTTCATCAAATCCATAAACACTGCAGGCGCGTTAGTCAACCCAAACGGCATAACCAAGAACTCATAATGACCATACCGAGTGCGAAAAGCAGTCTTCGAAATATCCTCCGATCGAACCTTCAACTGATGGTACCCACTCCTCAAATCAAGCTTGGAAAACACAACGGACCCTTGAAGCTGATCAAACAAATCATCAATGTGCGGTAGAGGATACTTGTTCTTCACCGTAACCTGATTCAACTTCCGGTAATCGATGCACAATCTCAACGAACCATCTTTCTTCCGCACAAACAAAACCGGTGCTCCCCACGGGGAAACACTAGGGCGGATAAACCCTCGATCAAGCAACTCTTGCAACTGGACCTTTAATTCCTTCAACTCTGCGGGAGCTAACCTATAAGGTGCTTTCGAAATTGGAGCCGTACCCAGCAAAAGATCTATACAAAATTCAATCTCACGATCGGGAGGCATATCATACTCGGTAGAGAAAACATCGGGAAATTCCCGAACTACCCGAACACTATCCAAACTAGGGGATTCCTTCCTAGTATCAAGAACACTAGCCAAATACCCCTCACAACCACTATGCAATAATTTTCTCGCTTTCAAATAAGAAATTAAGCGAACCCTTCTACTCAGAGGACTAGCCTCAAACACAAATTTAGGCACATCGGAATAGAAAAAGTAACAGTTTTCTTACGGCAATCAACGGAAGCATGAAACTTGCTCAACCAATCCATACCCAAAATGACATCAAAGTCTTGGATAGGAAGAACTACCAAATCCGCACAAAGGACACGACCACAAATAACCACATCACAATCACGAAAGACTCGATCAGAAATCAAGCATTCTCCTATAGGGGTCGACACCTATAGCACGTACGGTAAAGACTCGAATGCAGCATTTAACATGGAAGCAAATTGCACAGAAATGTATGAATGAGATGATCCTGGATCTACTAACGCTCGTGCGCTCACATTAGACACAGAAACAATACCTCCAATAACGGATGGATCATCGGTAGCTTGTTGTTGATTCATGGCATAAACCTTTCCTTGAACTTTGGGCTTCCCGGTAGCATCCTTTTTCTGACCTTGATTATTACCAACTCCTGACCCGGATGCTTGTCCTCTACCTCTCGGGCAATCTTTTACAAAGTGACCCATTTGACCACAATTGGTGCACCTTCCTTGCTTCTTCCAACACCGGTCCTCAGAATGACCTTCCTTTTGACAATACGAACAAAGCCTCCTAATTTGGCTCCCTTGGTTCCCGGAAGTGGTACCCGGGTTCCTTGGGATCGGTTGCCCTCGGAACTGAGATTGTCCCCCAAAGTTACCTCGGTTATAGGAACGGTGTTGAGGTTGAGATTTAGCATGGCTTCCCGGTTTACCCGTACCCACAACCTCGGTTTTCCTTTTGTGCTCCCCAATATCTTGCTCTATCAAGTAGGCTCGGTCCACCTCATCTTGGAAAGTCACAATCCATTGGGCAATAAGTTGAGTACGGATGGAGGTCTTCAATCCCCGAATGAATCTCATAGCTTTTTGTTCCTCGGTCCTCACCAAATAGTCGCAATACCGGGCTAATTCTATGAACTTAGCTGAGTATTGTGCTATAGACAACACACCTTGCTCCAGGTTGAGTAGCTCGATCTCCTTTCGGTTTTGATCAACAACCGGAATGAAATGCTCCTTGAATTTGCGCACAAACAACTCCCACGTATACACCGTGTGAGTATCATCCCAAGTAGCTTTAACACCCTTCCACCAATGCTCGGCGGCTCCCACAAGTTTGTAAGCCGCGAACCGGACCTTGTCCTTATCCGTGCACCTAAACACATCATAAATCTTCTCCATCGACTCAATCCACAACTCAGCTTTCCTTACATCGGGTTCCCCATTGAATTCAACTGGTTTCAGTTTGAGAAATTGTTCCAATCCATAGCGGGGTGGTGCTTGTTCTACCCTCGGACCTTGATCATGTATGGCCTTCATGGCCGCCTCAAACATGCCTTGGAACATGGCACGGGCTTCTTCCCTTGTATCATTCTGATTCTGTGCCCCACTAGTACCTCCTCTGTTTCTTCTTCCAGACATTTCGAGTAATTACCTGCATAAGACATCAACCGTTAATCACTCCGCACACTACTACCCACCTAGGTCATACTAATCCACCTAGACTTATACTTAGAGCTAATGCCATAGCTCTGATACCAACTGTCGCAATACCGAACCCCGCGGGCCCGAGACCGCGATCTGGACGTCGACTCTAAAACCAAAACTGTGAAATACCGAAGTTAAAAATTCCATTTGATACCAAAAGGTGATGATCCAAAGTTTTACAAAACCAAGTTTGATAAAAACCAATTACAACTATCATAAACTTCAACAAGTTTATGCCCAACAAAATACAAATATACAATTCTTAATGACGTCATTGTTTGGTACAACTACCCCAAAAGGTTACACATTTACATAATGTAAACCAACCTATAACAACCTTCCCCAAAAGAATGGATCGACACTCGACGTCCTCTTTCTCGTGATCAGCGAGACTAATCCTTAGCACCTGGGGGGGGGGGGGTTAAGGAAAAACAAAGATAAAAGAAAAGGGGGTGAGATAAATCTCAATAAGTTACTAATGCAACTACATGACATGCTATGATGCACGAAGCGATAAGCAATAATAAATATCACATAGCACATAGCATTTATCACATAACGGATAGCAGCGGAAATAAACACATAACATATAGCCAAGGTTTTCCAAACCGATACGTCCAAATAAAGGATCGCTGCGCAGCTTCAATAATCAATAAATAATCATCTTCATAATAGCATGAAAGCCGAAGAGAAAACCCCGGTACCGGAACCAATAACCAAATGAAGTGTCACAAGGGACGGGAGACATGCCACAAAGTTATGCTCCAAGTAAAGCTAAAATGCACACAAAGGAGCTAGCTCTTCTCACATCCAAGGCCAATCTGGAGGAGGGTAATAATGGGGCAAAACAATGGTCAACATCACAATGGACTTGGCCGTGCCATCGTAATGTTTCGCATCGCCCAAACACACACAAAATACCAGCTGGACTTTCAAATAAATGCTAAGTAATAAATACTAGCTTAAATAAACAACTTAAGGTTCCAAAGTAGGGAACCATTCCAATTAAACTACCACAAAGGTAAAACAATCCAAACAGCACATCAAAGATGCCCAACATTCCCAAAACGGTACTTAAATAAATTTCATAACACATTTATTCACAAAAGAATCAATTCCACTTAAATAAGTGTCCCACGGTGTTATCTTAAGTTAATTAGAAGAAGGCATCCTAAACTAGTTAAGCCATTTATTTAAAACAAGCAAAAAGGACAAAATCGTGGAACAGGTAGCGGGCGGGCG
Source organism: Campanula takesimana (assembly GCA_026119855.1). Classification (NCBI taxonomy): domain Eukaryota; kingdom Viridiplantae; phylum Streptophyta; class Magnoliopsida; order Asterales; family Campanulaceae; genus Campanula; species Campanula takesimana. The sequence continues at coordinate 557,404 of JAOWBW010000072.1, forward strand.
CCTGGCCTGGGTCGAGCGGGCGCTTGAATCAACAGAAGGTCAGGCGCTAGAAAAAGGAGGGTAGGCGGGCGCCTGGGCAAGGGCAGGCGGGCGCCTGGTCTACGGGCTGGGAAGAATTCCAGCAGCTGGGTTCTCCATTTCAAACCCAAAACAACCCAAAACCTCTTACCATACAAAATCAACTAGAATCAAGACTCCCAACAAGCATACTAAGGTACCCAAACAACATTTAACCAAAAAGGTAACTTAACAACACCCTTTATCAACCAAAAATCAAGACCAAATCCCCACATTCAAGATTTCACCATTATTTATCAAAACTCAAAATAAATTCCCAATAAATTCCAAACTCAATCAAACTTCAAATATAACACATCAAACATCATATAAACATGATATGAACATTTTAGCATCAAAATGGGGGAAAAGTAACTTACTTGAAAATTCTCAAAGATGACGGAATTCAATTCTTTTTTATTCTACGCGATCCTATCGACGATCTAAACAAGTTTCACGTTTTAAGAAATGAGAGATTATGAGAGGGAGATGAAGAAAATGAAGAGAGAAGGAAAAGAAGAAAAAGCTTACCACAAATGGAGGAGAGAGAGGGAGTTGGCTGGGAGATGATGGTGAGGAGTGAGGGAGGAGAGGGGAGTAGGGAGGGAGTAGATGAAGAATTATTTGAAAACTTTCACAAAGGCCCCTCCTCTAATACTAACACGAATGCTTACTCTCCCTACTAACAATTAAGACCCAACAATACTACACTAGCACAAATGGCCCAAATAAAATGCTAGGCATAATTATTATGAAACATAAAATGCACACATAATTATTTAAATAAATAATAATTTAAATAAATAAATAAGCAAATAATTAAATAATAATCATTTAATTACTAATAAAATAGAGCTTAGATTTCGGGTCGTGACACTCACCATCTTAAATCTTTATGAAAGACAAACCCAGTTTTTCTTTCACCTTTTAACCTCTTTTGATGGAACTCAAATTTGTGTAATCATAGCGGTTTCAAATACATAACCCTAAAATAAATAATGGAAGATCATTCTAACATTATCATCTAATGAACCATATCCAATAAGGTTCTCTACCTCCATGTAGACACATCATTCCAAATGGTGTTCTTGGTGGAGTTGATTGTGAAACTATTTCACCACCATAACGATGACTGTCAAGTTCTTGGTTCAATTATTCATTATCATGATCAAATCAGAATCTTTGAACAGTTTTTCCAAGTACAACCAAAATTCTCTTTTAGCACTGCTACTTAATGCACCACATACATCGAAATGTATTAGGTCAAGTAAGATGTTAGCCTTTTACTATTCATAGTAAAAGATGTCTTGGTCCAAGTAAATAAGATTTGCATAAATCATGTGATTCCAAATCATATGACTTAAAACTCCGTCCCATGGAATTTTAGATATGCATTTCTCATTTATTTGATCAAAACAGTAATGCATAAAGAATTTTAATTATTTATGTCATAGCCTTTATTATTTTGTTCTTCAAGATTTAGGATATGAGATTTATTTATATGATAACACAATGAAGTAAATCATAATAAATAAAACACCTTTCTTATTCCAAATAAGAAATAAATATCCTTCATTACCTTATAACAAAATAATATTTCGTACTTCATTTGTAAAGCCACTTTACAAGTGTTCTATGAATAATGTTGCAACTCTTGCATCATTACCATTCATAGATCAACCTTTACTATAAGTAGTCTTTCAATTTACTAATTATTCTGGTATCCAATACTCAATAATTAAATTTAGAAAGAATAATTTATAACATAAATATCCCAAGTGGTAGTCCCACTATCATTCCTTTTATTGATCATCCAGAATTTTGACTACAATTCTAAATGGTCAATCCAATTGCCATTTCACCAAATTGCATCAATTAGAGTTATTATTTTAACCATAATTATTTCCTTTAGTTTTGACAACGCTTGTCATACTTTTCTTTTGGCACTTGGCCCTTTTCCATCATAACCATGAGCATTGGAGAACTTTTCTCCGCTTTCTTCATCTCCGCAGTTTTAAGCATATCATGCAACTCGGAGAGATTCTTCATTCATTCCATATATGTTATAGTTCATCAAAAAGTGATTATAACTCTTAGGCAATAAATTAAGAATAAGATCCATGTCTAGCTCCAATCCAATTGCACTGCCATGTTTCTCAATATACTCTACGTAGCCGTTTGTCTTAAGCATGTGAGGTTCCACATATTGCCCTTCACTCCTTTTGCAAGAATTGAATGCAATAATGGTTCTATACCGTTCTTACCTAGTTGCTCTTTGAAACATGTAACTCAACTCCACGCCTATCTAATAGGCTTCCAAAATTCCAAACTTTGTTGAAGTTTTGAGAACATAATCGTGAGCATGAGACAACTCACATTCCTAGAATCATACTCATGATTCTTGTGATTGTCTATTCCGGCATTGGGTTCTTTAGGAATAGGCCCATCAAGAATGTACAACACATCTTCTTGCCTTAGAACGATTCTTAGGTTCAGGATCCAGTCCATGAAGTTTGTACCATTCTCTTGAAGCATTATCCTTATCAAGGATTAATCGCAATGATTTTAGTTGTCATCTACAACTAATGCAAAAATTCCAAAATTTTTACTAGTACCAATCTCATTAAAGAGATTAATAATGTATTTTCCAAAAATACTCCCACTAAATTATATAACCTTCTTATACATCCAATGTATAATATAATTTAAATGGGCTTAGATCCAACTTTAATTTAATCTTGAGTACGCTTTGGCGCACCGCTGAAAATCAAATTAATTAGGTAGACAACCCTGTCAATCATATCTCATATGACTCTTAGATTCTTTTAAATTTGGGCTAAGATCCAACTTTAATTTAATCTTGAGTACGCTTTGGCGCACTGCTCAAAATCAAATTAATTAGGTAGACAAACATGTCAATCATATCCAATATGACTCTTAGAGATCTAATTTCAAAAGCATGTTTAATCTCATCTTTGCCTTAGGCCCAAAACTGTTTTGACGCCTAATTAAGTCCAACCATTCTAAACGTATAGGAAACTCTTATTCACTCATCTTGCTCATACATGAATAAAATCAACGCACCTCGCTTTGGCGAGCCCACACAAAATTACCCATGTATAAACAAGTGTTTTAATCATGGCATGGCAATAGAGGACTTAAAACTTTCTTGAAGGTTCATTACCATATAGCATACAACACATTTATGAGCACATAATATAAAGATGTTACGCATCAAGTTTAGCCACTAAATTAATCTCCATTAATTTAAGCATAATATTTATGTGTCATTAGTTTCTCTATAATTATGAGGATGAGACTATTTCAACTTTGGTTATTATCTCCAAATCAAGACAGCAAGAAGTGCGCCCGAAACTAAGCCATAAGGCATCCACAATTCCGCACTAATTCAAGAAACCAAGAAAGTAGTCCATGTGGCCGAAACTAAGCAATAGATGGTCTCGATGAACGTAGGCCAATTTCATCCACAATTCCACATGGATCTCCAATCTTTGAATCAAGAACTTTGTTTCTTAATTTTAGCAATTATGAACTTTTCATAATTCTAACTTCGTTTTATCTTTGAAACTTTGATTGAGATCAAGTATGGGAAACACAATCTCGATGAACGTAGATTAGCCATCCAAACCTTGAACCAATCTTAGAATCACAAGACTAAAACAAATAGGAAAATCAAACCCCAAGATCCACACCCAAACCAACTGCCCAAAACCCACTCCAGATCAGCAGGTCTGGCCGGTCTTGTCACTGGTCTGGTCGGACCCCATCAAAATTCCAGATTCTGACTCTGACCAAAAATCAGAAACAAGAATCCTGATAACTGTGTGGCCGCCCAACAAAAAACTGTGCGGTCGCCCAAGGTTTTCTGTGCGGTCGCACAGTAGCATCAGAATGAATTTTTAAAGTTCGAAAATTTGTCTCAAAATTTTTTCCCCGATTATTATGTCGCGACCCCGGACCCCGCGGGCCCCGGGACCGCGAGCTGGACGTCGACTCTAAAACCAAAACTATGAAATACTGAAGTTAAAAATTCCATTTGATACAAAAAGGGTAATGATCCAAAGTTTTACAAAACCAAGTTTGATAAAAACTAAATACAACTATCATAAACTTCCACAAGTTTATGCCCAACAAAATACAAATGTACAAAAACCTAATGACGTCAATGTTTGGTACAAATATCCCCAAAAAGGTTACACATTGATATAATGTAAACCAACCTATACAACTTTCCCCAAAAGAACGGATCCACACTCGACGTCCTCTTTCTCGTGATCAGCGAGACTAATCCTTAGCACCTGGGGGGGGGTTAAGGAAAAACAAAGATAAAAGAAAAGGGGTGAGATAAATCTCAATAAGTTACTAATGCAACTACATGACATGCTATGATGCAATATACAATAAGCAACGATAAATATCACATAGCACATAGCAATTATCATATAACGGATAGCAGCGGAAATAAACACATAACAAAGGATATAGCCAAGGTTTTCCAAACCGGAACATCCAAATAAAGGATCGCTGCGCAGCTTCAATAATCAATAATCATCATCTTCATAATAGCATGAAAGCCGAAGAGAAACCCCGGTACCGGAACCAATAACCGTAACAGTGTCACAAAGGACAAGGATCATGACACAAAGTCATACCCGCTAGCCAGATACATTCACAAAGGAACGCTGACTTATCCTTTCCAAGGCCAATCTGGAGAAGGGGTAAAGAAGGGGGCAAAACAATGGTCAACATTATAATGGACTTGGCTTTGCCATTATAATCTTTCCCATCGCCCAAACATACACAAAATACCAGCTGGACTTTCAAATAAATGCTAAGTATAGCTTAATTAAACAACTTAAGGTTCCAAAGTAGGGAACCATACCAAGAAGGCACCAAGAAAGTGAAATGAACCAACAACACACAATTAAAGTGTTCCAACAATCTTAACAATGATAACACAATTCCCATATCACATTTGACCACAAAGGATCCAATTAATTCGAGCACTCTACCAAATTTACTTACTCATATCGAAGAGCTTAAGGAGAGCTTTAAAATGGTAATTTATACGCCTAAAACGGAGTTCGCATGAACCAAATACGACTCTCGAAAGATTGGACCAAAAAGGGGAATAAATTCATAACAGGGGAGGGGGTGCGCGCGCCTCCTAAGGGAGGGATGCGCGCGCCTCCTAGATCAGTTGGGAGATCGAGTTGGGAGAAGGAGAGGGTGCGCGCGCTTCAAATAATTGGGTGCGTGCGCCTCCATCCAACAGAAGCACAAATGTTCAAGGAAGGCATAAGGGTGCGCGCGCCTCCTAAGGGAGGGATGCGCGCGCCTCCTAGCCCGGAAAGGCAATTTCCGGCCAAAATCTGGGTTTCCACCATTTTCAAACCAAAACCCAAACCAACCCAAATCTTTCACCATTTCACAAATACTTGGAACTAAGACTAGCAATACACACAACTATGAACCAAAACAACTTATAGACTTGTAATGGGGCCAAATAACACAATCTAGAAACCTAACACAAGATTCAAATACCAAATTTCTCAACAATATGAATAAAATGCCAATCACTCCCAAATCAACCCAAGATGAAATAAATGGCATCCATAACATCAAAGAAACATGGAGTAGCATTTCTAGCATAAAATAGGGGGAAAAGCAACTTACCCGGATTTCTCAAAGTTGATGGATTTCAAATATTTTTGGCTCTACGCGATCCTATCGACGATCTAAACAATGTTCAAGTTTTAAGAAATGAATGATAAAGAGAGGAAGAAGAAGTAAATGAAGAGAGAAGAAGGAGGAAGAAGAAAACTTACCACTTTTCCTTAGAGAGAGAGAGAGATTGGCTGGGAATGGGAGAGAGTAGGGTGAGGGAGAAGGTGAGGGAGGAAGAGTAGGGGGAAATAATTTTTAAAAAGTTACAACTAGACCCCCTCTCACACACTACACACAAACTACACTCCCTACTAACAGTTAAGACCCAACACTCCCACACTAGCCCAAATAACTCTAATACAATGCTAGGCATAAATATTATAACACATAAATTGCACACATAATTATTTAATTAAATAATAATTTAAATAAATAAATAAGCAAATAATTAAATAAAAATCATTTAATTACTAATAAAATAGAGCCTAGATTTCGGGTCGTGACATTCACTCCCCCTTAAAGAAAATTCGACCCGAATTTTAACGAGACTCACCTTAAACAAAAAGCCAAGGAAATTTCCTCTCGATCTCATCACGGAGCTCCCACGTCGACTCCTCGATGTTATGATTCCTCCAAAGGACTCGAACTAACGCGATGCTCTTGCTCCTCAACTCTTGGACTTTAGAATCTAAAATCCGAACCGGTCGTTCCTCATAAGACATATCGGGCTCAATATCCTCCGGTATCCTCGGTAACACGTGAGACGGATCATGAACATACTTCCGAAGCATAGAAACGTGAAAGACGTTGTGCAACCGGTCTAAAGATGGCGGTAACGCAAGACGATACGCTAGAAGTCCAACCTTTCCCAAAATCTCAAACGGACCAATAAACCTCGGAGCCAATTTGCCTTTCTTCCCAAACCTTCGGATACCCACCTTTGGAGATACTTTCAAGAACACCAAATCACCAGTCTGGAAACTAAGATCTCGCCTTCGGTTGTCTGCGTAGCTCTTATGTCGACTCTGGGCTGTCTTCAATCTATCCCGGATAACTCTAACCTTTTCAACTGTATCATGAAGCAAATCAATACCCAAAACTTTCGCTTCACCAACCTCATCCCAACAAATAGGCGATCTACACTTTCTTCCATACAACGCCTCATACGGTGCCATCTCAATACTAGCCTGATAACTGTTGTTGTAAGAGAACTCCACTAACGGTAGGTGCGAATCCCAAGAATCAGAAAAGTCTATCGAACACGCTCGCAACATATCCTCCAAAATCTGAATAGTCCTCTCGGATTGACCATCGGTCTGAGGATGAAAAGCCGTACTGAATCGCAAATCTGTACCCAAAGCTTCCTGAAATGCCTTCCAGAATCTAGAAGTAAACCTCGGGTCTCGATCTGACACAATACTAACTGGAACCCCATGCAACCTAACGATCTCATCGATATAAAGGGTCGCAAGCTTCTCCATCGAATATTTGATGTCAATAGGCAAGAAATGGGCACTCTTGGTCAATCTATCCACTATTACCCAAACACTGTCATACTTCCTACGGGTACGAGGTAGTCCCGTAACGAAATCCATAGTCACATGCTCCCATTTCCACTCGGGAATCTCTAACGGCTGAAGCAATCCCGCGGGTCTCTGATGCTCGGCTTTGACCTGCTGACAAGTTAAACACTTAGATACATACTCCGTTATTTCCCTTTTCATATTAATCCACCAAAATTGTTGCTTCAAATCCTGATACATCTTCGTACTACCCGGATGAATAGTATACCTCGATTTGTGACCCTCATCTAAAACTCTCTGTTTAATTCCATCAACATCGGGTACGCACAAACGACCACGGAAAGTCAAAACTCCACTCGAGCTAATAGAAAAATCCTCGAAGTTCTTTTCCTTCAATTTACCCATTATCTTCGCCAACTCGGGATCTTCTTTCTGAGCTTCCTTTATCCTCTGAATTAGGGTCGGAGATATCCTAATATTTGGAAAAATAGCCCCATGTCTCGATTCACGAGGAGACCAATCCCGAACATCCTCAAGCATTTTCCACTCTCGAACCATCATCGAAGCCACATAAGACTTTCTACTAATCGCATCGGCTACCACATTCGCCTTCCCCGGATGATAAGAAATCGTGCAATCGTAATCCTTCAATAATTCCATCCATCGGCGCTGTCGGTTGTTCAACTCTTTCTGGGAGAAAAGGTACTTCAAACTCTTGTGATCGGTAAAAATCTCAAACTTCGCCCATAAAGGTAGTGCTTCCACTTGTGCAACGCAAAGACAATAGCCGCTAACTCCATATCATGAGTCGGGTAATTCTGTTCACTAGGGGTCAACTTCCTCGAAGCATAGGCAATCACTTTCCCATTCTGCATCAACACACAACCCAAACCCTCTTTCGAAGCATCACTATAAATCACTAAGCCATCGCTTCCATTAGGCAAACTCAAGATCGGTGCTGTAGTCAACCTTTTCTTCAATTCCTCGAAACTCTTGTCACATTTCTCGGTCCACAAAAACGGAACATTCTTCCGGGTCAACTGAGTCATCGGAGTAGCAATCCTCGAAAACCCTTCAATAAACCTTCGGTAATACTCGGCTAAACCAAGAAAGCTTCTAACCTCTGTCACTGATTCGGGTCTCTTCCAATCCACTATGGCTTCAATCTTTGACGGATCCACAGAAATCCCATCTTTCGAAATCACATGACCCAGAAATGACACCTTTTCGAGCCAAAATTCGCATTTACTGAACTTCGCAAATAATTTCTCCCTCGCAAGAACGGATAAAACTGTCCTCAAGTGCTGCTCGTGCTCCTCTCGAGATTTCGAATAAACAAGAATGTCGTCGATGAAAACCACCACGAACGAATCAAGATAAGGATGGAAAACACGGTTCATCAAATCCATAAACACGGACGGCGCGTTAGTCAACCCAAACGGCATAACCAAAAACTCGTAATGACCATACCGAGTGCGAAAAGCAGTCTTTGGAATATCCTCCGATCTAACCTTCAACTGATGGTACCCACTCCTCAAATCAAGTTTAGAGAAACCCACGGACCCTTGAAGCTGATCAAACAAATCATCAATATGCGGTAGAGGATACTTGTTCTTCACCGTAACCTGATTTAACTTCCGGTAATCGATGCACAATCTCAAGGAACCGTCTTTCTTCCGCACAAATAAAACCGGTGCTCCCCACGGGGAAACACTAGGGCGGATAAACCCTCTATCAAGCAACTCTTGCAACTGAACTTTAAATTCTTTCAACTCTGCGGGAGCTAACCTATAAGGCGCTTTCGAAATTGGAGCGGTACCCGGCAAAAGATCTATACAAAACTCAATCTCACGATCGGGAGGCATATCATACTCGGTAGAGAAAACATCGGGAAATTCCCGGACTACCCGAACACTACCCAAACTAAGGGATTCTTTCCTAGTATCACGAACACTAGACAAATACCCATCACAACCACTATGCAATAATTTTCTCGCTTTCATAAAAGAAATTAGGCGAACCTTTCTACTCAGAGGACAAGCCTCAAACACAAATCTAGGCACATCGGGAATAGAAAAAGTAACAGTTTTCTTACGGCAATCAACAGAAGCGTGAAACTTGCTCAACCAATCCATACCCAAAATGACATCAAAATCTTGGATAGAAAGAACCACCAAATCCGCACAAAGGACTCGACCACAAATAACCACATCACAAGCACGAAAGACTCGATCAGAAATCAAGCATTCTCCTATAGGGGTCGACACCTCTAGCACGTACGGTAAAGACTCAAATGCAGCATTTAACATGGAAGCAAATTGCACAGAAATGTATGAATGAGATGATCCTGGATCTACTAACGCTCGTGCGCTCACATTAGACACAGAAACAATACCTCCAATAACGGATGGATCATCGGTCGCTTGTTGTTGATTCATAGCATAAACCTTCCCTTGAACTTTGGGCTTCCCGGCGGCATCCCTTTTCTGACCCTGATTAATACCAACTCCTGACCCGGATGCTTGACCTCGGTACCTCGGGCACTCTCTCGCAAAGTGCCCCATTTCACCACAATTGATACACTTTCCTTGCTTTTTCCAACACTTATCCTCCGCATGGCCTACCTTCTGACAAAAGGTACAAGGCTTCCTAATTAGGCTCCCTTGGTTCCCGGAAGTGGTACCCGGGTTCCTTGGGATCGGTTGCCCTCGGAACTGAGATTGTCCCCCAAAGTTACCTCGGTTATCGGAACGGTGTTGTGGCTTGCTCTGCGCTCCTTGCTTACTCGGGTTAGCTACCTCGGTCTTCCTTTTATGCTCCCCAATATCTTGCTCTATTAAGTAGGCTCGGTCCACCGCATCTTGAAAAGTCACAATCCGTTGAGCAATCAGTTGAGTACGGATGGAGGTCTTCAATCCCCGAATAAATCTCATAGCCTTTTGTTCCTCGGTCCTCACCAAATAGTCGCAATACCGGGCTAATTCTATGAACTTAGCCGAGTATTGTGCTATAGACAACACACCTTGCTCCAGGTTGAGTAGCTCGATCTCCTTTCGGTTTTGATCAACAACCGGAATGAAATGCTCCTTGAATTTGCGCACAAACAACTCCCACGCATACACCGTGCGAGTATCATCCCAAGTAGCTTTAACACCCTTCCACCAATGCTCGGCGGCTCCCACAAGCTTGTAAGCCGCGAACCGGACCTTGTCCTCATCCGAACACCCAAACACATCGTAAATCTTCTCCATTGACTCAATCCATAACTCAGCTTTCCTTACATCGGGCTCCCCATTGAATTCAACCGGTTTCAACTTCAGAAATTGCTCCAAACCATAACGGGGTGGTGCTTGCTCTACCCTCGGACCTTGATCATGTATGGCCTTCATGGCCACCTCAAACATGCCTTGAAACATGGCACGTGCTTCTTCCCTTGTATCATTCTGATTCTGTGCCCCACTAGTACCTCCTCTGTTTCTTCTTCCAGACATTGCGAGTAATTACCTGCATAAAACATCAACCATTAATCACTCCGCACTCTACTACCCACCTAGGTCATACTAATCCACCTAGACTTATACTTAGAGCTATTGCCATAGCTTTGATACCAACTGTCGCGACCCCGGACCCCGCGGGCCCCGGGACCGCGAGCTGGACGTCGACTCTAAAACCAAAACTATGAAATACTGAAGTTAAAAATTCCATTTGATACAAAAAGGGTAATGATCCAAAGTTTTACAAAACCAAGTTTGATAAAAACTAAATACAACTATCATAAACTTCCACAAGTTTATGCCCAACAAAATACAAATGTACAAAAACCTAATGACGTCAATGTTTGGTACAAATATCCCCAAAAAGGTTACACATTGATACAATGTAAACCAACCTATACAACTTTCCCCAAAAGAACGGATCCACACTCGACGTCCTCTTTCTCGTGATCAGTGAGACTAATCCTTAGCACCTGGGGGGGGGTTAAGGAAAAACAAAGATAAAAGAAAAGGGGTGAGATAAATCTCAATAAGTTACTAATGCAACTACATGACATGCTATGATGCAATATACAATAAGCAACGATAAATATCACATAGCACATAGCAATTATCATATAACAGATAGCAGCGGAAATAAACACATAACAAAGGATATAGCCAAGGTTTTCCAAACCGGAACATCCAAATAAAGGATCGCTGCGCAGCTTCAATAATCAACAATCATCATCTTCATAATAGCATGAAAGCCGAAGAGAAACCCCGGTACCGGAACCAATAACCGTAACAGTGTCACAAAGGACAAGGATCATGACACAAAGTCATACCCGCTAGCCAGATACATTCACAAAGGAACGCTGACTTATCCTTTCCAAGGCCAATCTGGAGAAGGGGTAAAGAAGGGGGCAAAACAATGGTCAACATTATAATGGACTTGGCTTTGCCATTATAATCTTTCCCATCGCCCAAACACACACAAAATACCAGCTGGACTTTCAAATAAATGCTAAGTATAGCTTAATTAAACAACTTAAGGTTCCAAAGTAGGGAACCATACCAAGAAGGCACCAAGAAAGTGAAATGAACCAACAACACACAATTAAAGTGTTCCAACAATCTTAACAATGATAACACAATTCCCATATCACATTTGACCACAAAGGATCCAATTAATTCGAGCACTCTACCAAATTTACTTACTCATATCGAAGAGCTTAAGGAGAGCTTTAAAATGGTAATTTATACGCCTAAAACGGAGTTCGCATGAACCAAATACGACTCTCGAAAGATTGGACCAAAAAGGGGAATAAATTCATAACAGGGGAGGGGGTGCGCGCGCCTCCTAAGGGAGGGATGCGCGCGCCTCCTAGATCAGTTGGGAGATCGAGTTGGGAGAAGGAGAGGGTGCGCGCGCTTCAAATAATTGGGTGCGTGCGCCTCCATCCAACAGAAGCACAAATGTTCAAGGAGGGCATAAGGGTGCGCGCGCCTCCTAAGGGAGGGATGCGCGCGCCTCCTAGCCCGGAAAGGCAATTTCCGGCCAAAATCTGGGTTTCCACCATTTTCAAACCAAAACCCAAACCAACCCAAATCTTTCACCATTTCACAAATACTTGGAACTAAGACTAGCAATACACACAACTATGAACCAAAACAACTTATAGACTTGTAATGGGGCCAAATAACACAATCTAGAAACCTAACACAAGATTCAAATACCAAATTTCCCAACAATATGAATAAAATGCCAATCACTCCCAAATCAACCCAAGATGAAATAAATGGCTTCCATAACATCAAAGAAACATGGAGTAGCATTTCTAGCATAAAATAGGGGGAAAAGCAACTTACCCGGATTTTTCAAAGTTAATGGATTTCAAATATTTTTGGCTCTACGCGATCCTATCGACGATCTAAACAATGTTCAAGTTTTAAGAAATGAATGATAAAGAGAGGAAGAAGAAGTAAATGAAGAAAGAAGAAGGAGGAAGAAAACTTACCACTTTTCCTTAGAGAGAGAGAGAGAGAGATTGGCTGGGAATGGGAGAGAGTAGGGTGAGGGAGAAGGTGAGGGAGGAGGAGTAGGGGGAAATAATTTTTAAAAAGTTACAACTAGACCCCCTCTCACACACTACACACAAACTACACTCCCTACTAACAGTTAAGACCCAACACTCCCACACTAGCCCAAATAACTCTAATACAATGCTAGGCATAAATATTATAACACATAAATTGCACACATAATTATTTAATTAAATAATAATTTAAATAAATAAATAAGCAAATAATTAAATAAAAATCATTTAATTACTAATAAAATAGAGCCTAGATTTCGGGTCGTGACATATTAAAACATTGATCCAATCAAAAATTAATAATCAAACAATTCAGAATCCAACATAATTTTTAGTGCGATTGAATAGTGCGATTAAAGTTGTAAAACAATAAACCACATAAAATCATATAACACATAAACATCATATAATCCAATATTCATATCATGCTAGGCACATAAAAAATTTATATACACACAAAATGATCTAGGCATTGAAATAATCAACATGAACGGGGCTCTGATACCACTGTTGGGTTTCGGAGTAACATGCGCAACGGAAAATAGCATTTAAAATTTTATGAAACCCAAAGCCCATAGATCCATTCATATGATTAAATCAAATACTTACATTATGAATACTAGAAAAACTAACCCTTGATGCCTTTGATTTTCTGCAACCTTGAATTCGATAGAGACTTGAAAACTTGATCACGATCATAGCAAGAATCACGAACTTTGAAGATGATAATTTTCACCCTCTAACGAATATCAAGAACACTTGATCTTGGTTGCTAGACCAAAATTGTGAAACACGTTTTCACAATTAATATGAACTATATGGAATATTATTTGTGTATTATTTTGTTCTTCAATCTAGGATGTCTTAGAACAAAATAAAACCCTCTCAAACTCTTTGGAGACTTGCACAAAAGCTTGGAACAAGTTCTGGCCGAATTTTGGTGTTTTTATACAAGTAAGACCTATTCCAAATAGGAAACTTGTGTTTAAACCCTGTAAGTACCCCAATCTGAAATCGACCTACTTTAGAGGAATTCATGGTACCATTCAGGGATAAACCAATGGGCCAGGACCTCACTAAGATAAACCTGATATTCCAGGACTGAACTGGAATTAATCTCGGAAAAATCCAGAAGCTCTCCAAGTCGAGTCGTACGGATGGTTTGGGCACATGAGGGGCTAAGCCGTACGGCTACTTTGGGCACCCTCAGCCTCTATAAATTGAACCCCATGCTTCATTTCAGGGGGGAGAAACAACATAAGAGAGATTACTCTGTCAAAATCACTACAGAAGTGTGAGAGGAGTGAAACAAAGAGTGAAATAGAGAAAGGAAGATTGGCTAAACCAAAATAGGTAAAGCCACCTTCTCCCCCTCCCTTCTCTTCATCTATAACTCTATTTTATCTTCAATCTTTGTTTAAGTTATGTTAATCTTTATGTTATTTGCAAGACTTGTCCATTCAAGCACCTTTACATTACTTGCAAGACTTGTCCATTCAAGCACTTTACATTTATGCAAGACTTGTCCATTCAATAATGGTCATTTGGATGATAACTGCCGCCTTAGCCTGGAGATCCTTCATCCGTGCCTCGAGTTTAGGCACTACAGCCATCCTCCTTTCATCCAGGATTTGATAGTCTTCAACGACATCCCCAGTCCGGTTGTGGCTGCTCGCCACAGCCTCAGCCTCCCTCAAAACCCTACTAGCATCACAATCACCTCCAAGAATGGCCTCACTCCTTTCCTCTATGAGCCTCTGAGATGATCCAAGGTGCCCTCCATGCTTTGTGTGGAAGAGGTTCAAACCTAGATGATCATGGCTTGTTGATTGTCATTTACATTCTTGTCTAGTTGGAATAATGTTTTGTTGGTAATAATGATCATTTGGATGATAAAGCCTCCATCTTTATCATCCAATAATGATCTAGCTCTAAAGTCCCCTTTGGGGTCATAAAGATTCAATCTTTATATGTTATTTTGACCTTTTGAAGGTTAACAAGTCATAAAAATACCATTTTGGGGATAAAGTTTCAATCTTTAATCACCCAATGGTCAATTTTGGCCCAAAGGGCATGTTCATCAACTTCTCTTAATTTTCTCCCATGATTGCTTATGATCACACCCAAATACTTGTTTTGGGGACTAAGTGATGATCATTTAGCATAGGAATGTTGTATTTAAATTTATAAAGTGTTTTAAACAAACTGGAATCAAAACAGTTCTATCCAGTTTCAACAGAAGGTTCTGTTTCTGCTCTGAAACTGGACTGTTCTTGACTGGACTGTAAAATCCTAGGAAACGGCCTGTACATCCGTACGGCTATGTTGGGAACGGAGGGAAAAATGTCTGTTTTGCCCTCTAGTCCCTATTTTCTTGATAAACAGACCCTTTCAGTTAAGTTTTTCCAAATAAAACCAATAACAGAAACTTTTCCGTTAAATACACACACACATGCACATTTTCAAACTAACAAGGGAGACTCGGTTCTTTCCGAGGCATTTTGGGTGAACCACAAATATGTTCTTCCCAAAGTGTAACCTGACCTCCGAACTCACCTTCTCTAACCATTTTCATTTGTTGGGTTTAAAATTAACAAATGTGGCGACTCCATTTCTTTTTCGTTAGGAAAGTTAACCGTGTTTGGTATTTTGCCTTTGAAACTCGTTGTTTTTGGGGCGGGATCCTTACAGTGGCGACTCCACTGGGGAGAAGAGTGCTTACGAACTTCTCTTTAGAAGCTTTGGAAGCACTTTTGTGTGGGTCAAACTCGCGTCTCCGTTAGTTAACTTTGTGCATGATTATGTGTTTTTGTTGTTTCTGTTTGAACTGTTTTGAGTGCATACGTTCTGGAAATGCAATGAATTGGAGCATGATGATCAGAAGTTGGAGAAACTGAGATAAAATCTTAACCCTCTTGGTCTAGCCGTACGGCTACTTTGGAAAAAGGCCAGAATGTTGCAAATTAACAATTTTGTGCAGGGCAGCAACATTCTGAATTGCCTTCTGCTTCTGCTTGTCCAGGTTCCAAAATTACAGCCTTACTTGTGCACATTGCCTTTATTCTTTTGGCCAAAACTTGGTTTTTAAAACTTGGTTATGCATGATCTCTTGTCAATAAAAATGGTTTCCAAAATCTCGTTGTGCATAACCCCTTTTTGTAAAAATTTCTTGACTCTTCGCGTTGTGCACAACTTGCTTTGTACAAATGGTTTCAATGTAAAGATTGTTCTTTTGACAAAATGTTTGATTCGAAAATTTTTTGGTTGTGCAAAACTTGGTACATATACAAGTTTTGGTCTTTGTTCAATCATGTTCTTTTGATTCATTGTGTGTATAAGATGCTTACTCGCTTGTTCATACTTGTTCATATTTTGCTTATGCCATGCTCATCATGTTGAAAAACAAAATAAAAATCTATATTTTGACTCAAAAAAGGGAACACAGAATTGACTTCACACAACGCGCACTTGGCCTTGCACGTTCCAAATACCCTTTAAACCTGGGATGGATGCCAGATGCAGCTCGATTGGCGCTCTTGTTCCCTTCGAGCGCGCACGGGTCCATTCCACCTCCCCTTCCGAGCCGAGTCAACCACACATGTCCGTGACACACAAATACCGTGACTTTGGTTGGTTTTTGGTCTAGTTCACGCTGCCATTATCTTTTAGCATGTGTCCAAAGTCAATTGTGGCCAAGTTAATGCCCGGGTTACGACTCCTTGGTGTAATGCAAGCGTGGCCTAACCCGCCTCTTACTCGTGTGTTAACGATGACCACAATTAACAAAGGTCACGTGCTAAAGATGGGGTAACACCGTGTCGTTAACCCCTAATGAATGGGTCATGATAATCATCCTTAAGCCCATAGTCGAGGATCGAAACACCTCATTCAAAATGGGGTCATGTCAGAATATCGGTGCAGCCTTCGGAACAGTCTCGATCCCGACTAGGGCTTAATCATGATTAGGGTGACCCGCACATCAGGAGCCTTGCGACGTACTATACCTTAGGATAATTTCTTTCGGTCGGTGGAAGCCGCCTGCCCTATAGGACCCTCGCCCGGGATAGTCCGTCCTTGGGAGTGTGCAGTACAGGTGAAAAACGAGGGGTCTATAGACGTAGTGATGGCCTCCACTGATCCAGGATTTAGAATAGTCGCGAAAAAGAAGAGAAATCTTTTCCAACCAACTAGGGTCAGGGGCTTGTCCCGAATAGAGCAGGATTTTGCGTTAAAAGTTGATGTATGTTGTTAACTGTGTTCTAACCTTTGTCCGTATGAATAAACATCCTTTGTTTTTTTTAAGAAAAATAAGAGAAAGAAATGAATTCATCGAAATGCATGGCTTGGGTCCATCCCCTAAACTTCGAGTCAAACACCATCCTCTCCTTGAGTCAAAGATTCGTGTGTGTCGAGTTTCTCTTACCCTAAAAGCATGACTCTTTCGTGAGCCCCCTCGAAGTACTCTCATGGTTCATTAAACCTCATGTGTCATATGAAGAAATGGAAACCCAGGCCCAAACAGCCGAGCAAGACATAAGATTGGACACCCAGTCCCGTTTGGAAGGGAGAGTCAAGCTTTTGGAAAAAATGGTCAGCACGATGAGGGACCAACTCCAGAAGTCCGAAGCTACCCGTAATGAGGCAATCAACATAGTCCAACAGCTTCGTGAGGAGATCGAGGAAATCCTTCACGAGAAAGTTGAGGAGCTGTGGGAAATAGGAGGATGGAAGCTCAGAAGAGACATCGGGGAGAAGTACGACCGTCAGTACGAACTTTTGTATAGCCGAGCGGAGCTGACTGATGAGATGGAAAGGGTAAACTCAAGAAACACCCGGGAATGCCTTCATGAGATTGTAAAGGAAATTGAGGAAATCAGAAAGTCCTTAGGAAAGTCATCACCTCTCAGAAGCGCCTCTAACAGTTTTGCCCAAAGCAGGCAAGTGCCCCGCGACCAACTCAGGCCTGTGTCAGCCTCCCATAGGAATCCCGCAAGTCCCGTAGGTGCCTTCCACCGACAAGGCAAAGAAGCCCACTACAAATGGTTTCATGAGCTAGGAATGCCAAGAGACCAAATGTTGGAGCGTTTGCTCAAAATCAAGAAGATTGAACTGCTTAGCCGGCACGTGATATGGACAGAACCACCCGCGGCACGCCGGGATCAGAACAAACATTGCAAATACCACCAGAGCCCGGGCCACTTCACAGACGGTTGCCTAACCCTGAGGAATCATATCCAAGGCCTCATTGATGAAGGGATCATCACGAAGCAAGGTAATGAGTGGGTGTGAAATCGGAAAAGGAAGAAGGAAGGAAGGAAGATGGTTAGGAGTGGTCCGGTCTCGTAGGTTCTAGAGAGTCTTTCAAAAGTCCGTTGTGGACAATGTTTTATTATTACTTTCCCTAAAAACCCTACGTGGTAAGTTTGACTAGTCATGGTTTAGTCAGTTAATAGTCGAGTCAGTCCCTTGAGTCTGTAAAAAAAAATCGAGTTGCTCCTCATTAATGAAGCAAGCTATTTCTCTTCTATTCTTCCTAGACTTGAGACATTATTTGAAAAATCTTTTAGCTCTTGAAATCACTTTGGTTAGCACTAATAAGTAATTGCTACATCCCTAAGATGATAAATTGACTCCTTAATGCATGATAGTCAATAACGATTCATCAAGAATGAACGGGCCAAGTACAGATAGTAAATGCAAAAATAAGCAACTAATTTTAACGATAATGGATGAGGTGATAAATTGGCATAAAGATAACACCAATGGCATGGTCTTTCCCCTTCATACACTATACCCCGATGAAATTCCAAAGGACCATAAAATGCCCCAGCCGTGGCAAGAAAAGACCAAGATGACGAAGTTTCGCCCCCATAACCATCCACGAAAGGCACCCCGAGATGATATAAAAAAAAAGAGAAGTGAATACGATGACAAATTCCACCAAAGGGTCCACCCCAAAAAGGGCTCATAAAAAAAAAAAAAAAAAAAAAAGATAGGAAAGGGGGGGGGGGGCGCACCGAAAGAAGGATCGCCCCAGAGGGCACGCTCCAAGAAAATTCACCACAAAGTGGAAAGCTCTTCATCGACAAGGCAACAATACCCTGGTAAGGATATGCCAATCCATAGAAAAGACAGTCCAAGGCCGAACTACGACGACCTGAGCTCCTCAAAATGAGGGGAACGTAGGCAACCTTCGGGTCCGGTCACAACAAGAAAGAGGATTACCAAGCCATGACCTTCCCAGAACAGCCACATGCCTCTCCTTTGGTCTCATTGATGACCAATTCCCCCAGACAAAAGCCGATACCCAAACACGTCCCGACTTTGCCATTGGTCAGATCTTGATCTCGGCTGGTCACAACATGAATTCTCGTTAAAATTAATTGCTTGTGACGGTATTGACTTAATGAACATGGCCCGTTCAAAGCAATCACTTTAATAATGCTAGCTAATGGAGATTCCAAATGTCTCGACAAGTCTTCTCTTCTGCATCATAGGAAAGAGCCAAACACTAAATTGCTGTCCATAGGCTTCCTTCCGTACAAAAGGGACTCACTCCCGCAAAATGCCTATGACTGTTTTCCATGTGTCTAGGTTGCTCAAGTCCGTGTCACGAGTCGATCGGATCACTCCTAGGAAAGAAAAGTCAGACCTTTGGTAACAGGAAGGGTAGAGTCACCCTCGTAAGGATTGTCTCTCAAAAGGACTGGGGCTGGAGGAGGTACGCGAGAACGAAAACGCTCTGTGGAGAAAAGGAGACAGGGGCTTAGGGATCCATTTTCAGCCAATGATGAAATGGGGCTAGCAAGCCACCGTGGCATAACGAGAGGATTCGTGAGGAGTCATGTTTGGGGCAAGTCTAGGTCCCGGTCCACAGTACTTCCCCCCAAAAAAAAAAAGTCTGTTCGAATCTCAAAATTGTGGTCAAAAGGGTCAACGCGCTAATGCTCTGTTTACCTTAAATTCTTCATGTCAACATCCTCTGCCATTTGATTTTTCCCGCAAGTGAAACTCACTTTCGCTTGTGCTAAAAGCATGTCCGATATGTGCCAAAATCCAGACAAAAGCCGATACCCAGACATATCCCGGTGTAGACACCCCGCCTTGGACCTCTCACCCCGATTGCATACATAGTATTTTTATTTAACTTTTTTTTGTTAATTTCTGTTACTTCTGTTAAGTTCCTAACTGATTCCGTTAGTTTTGGACTGAACTGCATAACAGAATTAACTTTCTAGTCCATTCTGTCAAAATTGCCTTTTCAAAGCCGCGCGCCTCCGCCTTTTGAGATCAGAAGCGCGCGCCTTCCGATGGTACATCCGGAAGCGCGCGCCTCTGGGGCGTCAGTTACAGATTTTCTCCCAAGAATCCGTCTCCTGCTTATTTTGCATGGATCTCACCCGGGAAAGATTTCTTTGTGACCGCGAATTGGCACCAAAAACATCCCCTTTCAACTATAAAAACCCCTCCAATCCATCATTGGAGGGGATCTCTTCTCTACTTCTTTCAGGACCCAATTTTTGAGACTTGAACAAAAACTCTACACAAATCATCTCAACAATCCTTCTCTACAAAACACTACACAAAGTGTTTGCACAACATTTTCTCTACAACAACACCATTTTCAAGTCCAAGTTCCAAGTCCTCTCTCCTAAGGTACAACATCTCTTTTTTTCTCTTATTTTATTTGTCTAGTCTTACTAGTATGCAATCTCCATAAAAAGGGATACAACCAAAAGGCCACTTCACTATTGAAGTTTGGCCAAGGTTACATCCCGACATTCCAAACTTCATTTAATTTATATTTCATTTCTTAATGTAATCATTTAGCACTAGTCCAACATGTAACTATTTTGCATTAAATTAATAAAATCATTCTTTTCCCCTTTTTCTTTACATTATAATTGTTAGCATTGTTAATAAATTGAAGAACATTTAGCATTAGAACACCAATAGTAGCAAGACCCGCATAAGCGGGGCGGAGTGGGTGTTTAAGTACTTCCCACTCCGTCACCTAACCCCCGAACCCTTCTCTCCCGAATCTCTGGTTTTGTACATAAATTAGGCTATTTCTAGGTTTTTCTTATGTTCCTTTAAAAACATAGGTGGCGACTCTAAACAATCTAAAACAAGTTAGACATCCTAGGATAATTCACCGCTCTAGCCAAGCCGTGGTTCCCCGGGGTATCTACACCCGGGAATTCCCGACAGTCCAGAAACGACCACAAAGTCCTCTCGAGGCCCAAGCTATGCATAAAAGATGAATTTACAAAACAAAGCTTTTCAAAAGACAATGAGTTTTTTTTATACACATCGTTCTTAAAATGCAACAAGAAAGAAAGGAAAATTGTTTAACATAGGTACATCCTAGTCTGAGTCCGGACAAGGATCCTCGGGAGGAAGAAAAACCAGATCTAAAGGAGCCAGAGGGCGAGGCTGATACTGGCTGGGGTCAAAGAAGAAAAGAGATTCCGCCACACTCGAGCCTTCACCCGAAGAAGACTGACCTAGGAAAAAGGAAGAAGGAATCTGGGAAGGAGGAACCGGATGTCTGGCCGGTGCAGGGTCCATATGCTCCAAGGCCAAATGGGCGAATGGGTCCGGGGCCATCTCGTGAGTGCCAGAATCCCGGAAAGAGTCTCGAAAAGAGGCCAAGTCGGCAGCACCCAGGGAATGGCGCCGCACATAGGAGGGAGGCAACTCTACACTCGAAGCCCGCCTACGAGGTCTCTCCTCAACGCCCACTGAGTTCCGACCAGGCGCAAAGCTGTATTCGGTCTGAGGTCCTTTGGAAGAGCGACCTACGAACCTCTTGAGCCACCTTTTGTCCTGTTTCATAAGGGAAGGTCTCCCCAGCAAAGCACGTGCGGCCACCTGCACACAGAAATAGGGATGCTCAATGAATGGAAAATAACAGTGTGAAAATAATATGAGAAAAGTGAGTGGGACGCATACCACACCCTCGGGAGCATCTGCAGGTGGGGCCCCCTCTCCCTCAAGGGACGTCGCCACCATGTAAACCTGGCGGTCTGAAAAGAAATAAGTATAGTCCTGCCACACCGGAGGGGCCACCCCAGAAGCCACCACCTGTGGCGATCTCAGTCTCTGAGCCACAAAGCGCCCATAAGGCTCGTCGGTGATGAAATAGGTCGCGGCCGCCCCCATCAATATGGGTTGTCCCCTCGACCAGCCACGAACATGGTATCAGGCGGGTCCACCGGAGCCCTCTGCTGAAGTCTTAGCCCATGCTGCCATAGGACCCTCTCCCCTAGGTAAAAAGCCTCTCCCCGAAAGCCCACAAACAACCTCCTCTCCCTGGTCACCCGGAGAGCCTCGCCCAAGTCAACACAAAGCTCTCCCCGGTTCTCATATTGCTCCCATGGAAACAAATTGAGCCCCCCAGGCATTGGGCCCCTCAACACTCCTCTGGCCTCGGGATAGCGGACGGTGAGCCTTCCTTTGGAACCCTTTTTCTCTCGGGCCTCCCTAGTCCAACAGACCACAGCTGGAAAGGTAACAGCTGGGTCAACAGTTTGCCTCCAAGGATATTCCCCGAAAAGCTCATAATACCATGCTTGAAAAGAGAACAAAAAAAGGGGGGGGGGTATTAGGAATGGGAAAGACGGAAAAGAAGAATGAGGAGGAGAAAACAGAAAACGGGAAATATACCTCCAAAACAAACTGGAAGCAGGCCAGGGACCGGCTCGCCTTCCGGCTGAATTTGTCGAGTTCCATATATAGCTCGGCCAACCCAGCCTCTCCCCAAGCAATGTTCCGAATGGTCTCGGGAGCGGTCAAAGAACCCAACAGGGGGAACATGCATGTGGTGTCTGTTGGGTTTCCAAGTAACATGCGCAGCGGAATATAGCAGTTAAATTTTTTAAGAAACCCAAAGCCATAGATCCGTTCATATGATTAAATCAAATATAACAAGATGAATAGAGGAATAACTAACCCTTGATGGCTATGAATTTTTCTCTTTGGTCTTGGTGGAGATCTTGAAGCTTTATCACGAACAAATCACGAACTTTGTAAGATGATAAAATTCACCCTCTAGCGGTATCCACACTTCGAACGAATATCAAAGGAACTTCTTCGATCTTGGTTGCTAGACCAATAATTGTAAAACACGCTTTCACAATTTAATAAAGAACTATATGGAATTTATTTGTGAATTATTTTGTTCCTCAATCAATGATATCTTAGAACAAAATAAAATCTCTCTCAAACTCTTTGAGACTCACAAAAGCACTAGTCAATATGGTCTGGCCGAATTGGGGTTTTTATACACAATTAAGACCTATTCCAAATAGGTAACTTGTGCCAAAAACCTTTCCTAATCAAATTAGGAATTTTCCTGTCGGCAAGACCAGGCGCCCGCCCGGTACCACCCGAGCGCCCGCTCATTTGGGCAGAAGGTCAAGGCCTTTTCCGGCTTATTCAGGCGCCCGCCTGGTTCAACCCAAGCGTCCGCTTGGTTGACCAGGAGGCCCAGAATAATTCCAGAAATTCCCTTGAGGTCCTTCGACCCTAAATTCCCTTGAGGTCCTTCGACCCTAAATTCCAATGCAGTCCTTTTATTTAAGATTCGTTCTATTGTGTGTGACCCTCTAGGATTATACTAAGTTGGCAATGGGCTCAAACATGATCCCATAAGATATGATTAGGTTCTAGCAAACCGTCATACCTACCCAAATAGCATAACTAGATACAAGTTCGCATTCCTTTAGAATATGTCACAATCCATTTGTCCACGATGTCATTGAACACAAGTCATGGTCAAACAGTCAACTTGTCTTGTTCAATACTTTCTCGATTCCGAATATGTTGATAATTCAAATGCTGTTGATCCAATCAATCCATTTGAGTCCAGCCGAACATTTCATCAACATCATTCCTTCGAGGGGCCCAAGCTTGACATCTCTCCGTGGAGGGACAAATCCATTTAGCTTATTATTCTTCCCAACGGGAATCCGATTATGCCAATCATACCCTTTATAACTACCGTGTTAAGGTAGCGTTTGAATATGTCAAACACAATGTTCATCAAGTGGAAGACTATAATAACTTCATGTCTAAGGATTCAAATGACATAACTAATATGAGATATATGTATGACATAGACCATGACATAAATCTCATACAGCGGGTCATGTCCAGTACCTTGTTCCAAACAAGTACCCATAAATCTAACATGATCATCTCATGATCATTTAGCCTTTATACTAGTGCTTAATAAGTACTAGGGGATTATTATAAGTAAACATGAACAACAATAATAATCAAAACATCTCTTTTATTGATATGATAACAATTACAACGTTTATTAAACGTGCCTAGGGCACCACTACCAATAGTGTCGGCATTGGCAAAGATGGTGTTACCTAAGAGAAGCCATATATAAGCTCGTTCGAGCTGCTCAACAGAAAACCGACCTGCTATATATCCCGGGATCATATCCCAAATGGCCCGATCCACCTCCTGAACCAGGATGCCCAAGCCCTTAGCGGGGGCCGAGAAACCAATGAGCGCCTCGATGTCCGCAGCAGTGAGCCTATCGGACCAAAAGACTGCCCGCCTATCAAAAGAAAGCCCAGTGATGGCAGAAAAGTCTGCAGGAGTCATGGTCACCTCTCCCTAGCTCAGATGGAAGGCGTGGGTCGTATCCCACCAGTGTTCGCCCAAGGCAGTAATGAGCCCAGGGCTCCTGTTGGTGTTGACCAAACGACCCACCACCTCGATAAACGGCACCAGGCCAGTACGCTCCACCCAGTATCGCGGACCGGGCCCATCACCCACAGCAGCGGGCATAGCCTCCCACACAGAAAAGCAAATGTCTGGAGACCCCCGAGATTTGGGCTCGCCATCCTACAGGCAAACACAGCAAAGGTATGAATAACACAGTTTTAAGAATACCAATGCGTATGATAAATGGATATGATGAATGAATCACACAAATAAATGTGATTTTCCCCTTTTAAACTGCGTTGGGAATTTAAGGGTGTGTTGCTTATAAAACGGATGTGTGAGGTTTTGTTCAAAAGGATTTCCCCATATCCCCGAAGAACGAAATTCGTCCCCATTTTAAGACTAAGCATCCCGAATTTCCACAAACATGCAATGACTTATCCTAGGAAATGCTAGCATGCACTTGAATGTGTCAAAATGACTAGTCGAACCTAAGGTACAAGTCCTTTATGCACAAAATTACGGGCAATATACTTTGACATCGAAAAGTATAGCTAGGCATGACCCATCGAGAAAACGAACACATGCCCACAATCTTGACAATCCCAATTCCATCATGATGGTACCAATTTCACAAAATGCACCAAGAAGCTCAAATTGCATAAACATGAACCCTAGAACTAGGGGATGCACAAAATGGACAAAGATCGGGTGGGAAAGAAAACTTACCACTCGGTCATGGCATAAATGAGTGTTAGGGGACTTGTAGAACCCCGCTTCCACGTCATTAAGGGCAATGGTGTAGCCCCGAAAATTGAGGACCATGTCGAGCCGTCTGTCCGCCCCTCTCGGGTAGCCCCTTCACGCTCGAGCATCCATAAGTGAATCTTGAACAATTCGGAGAACAAAATCCGAAGAATTTTGATGATTTTCCCTCTCGAAATCGCCTCTCTCCCTCTAGGATTTTCGGCTTGGATTTTGAAAAATACAGCAACCTCCGTATGGCTGCTGTTTTGAAAAAGAAGGAGACGCCTTCCTAAGCCGTATGGCTAGTTTGGGCGAGAAAGAATCTCAGCCCACAATTTACATTCTGGCCCCTGACGCCTTAAACATGGTTCCCCCTAGCGATCATTGTGAGATAAAAATTAGGCCCCCCAAGTAACCGCCTTGAGATAAAATTAGGTCCCCCGAGCGACCATTGTGAGATAAAATTAGGTCCCCCGAGCGACCATTGTGAGATAAAATTAGGTCCCCCGAGCGACCACCTTGAAATGAAAACTAGGTCCCCCGAGCGACCGTTTTGAAACTAGAATTAGATCCCCCTGAGTGGCCTCATATGAAGCAGAATCTAGGTCGCCCGGATGGCCCATCTTGAGAAAAAAAATTAGAATGAGAATGACGGTCCCTGACGTGAGTCCGTGTTGACTTTGGCTGACCAAATGAGTGTCACGCCCAAACCTCGCCTCTGACCAAATGAGTGTCATGCCCGAGTCTTTGCCTTTGACCAAATGAGTGTCACGCCCAAACCTCACCTCTGACCAAATGAGTGTCACGCCCAAACCTCACCTCTGACCAAATAAGTGTCATGCCCGAGTCCTTGCCTCTAGCCGAATGAGTGCCACGCCCGAGTCTTTACCTCTGACCGAATGAGTGTCACGCCCGAGTCTTTGCCTCTGACCGAATGAGTGTCATGCCCGAGTCTTTGCCTCTGACCGAATGAGTGTAACGCCGGAGTCCTTGCCTCTGACCAAATGAGTGTCATGCCCAAACCTCGCCTCTGACCAAATGAGTGTCACGCCCGAGTCTTTGCCTCTGACCAAATAAGTGTCACGCCCGAATCTTTGCCTCTGACCAAGTAAGGGTCATGCCCGAATCCCCGCCTCTGACCAGAGGAGAGTCACGCCCATTCCTTAGGAAAGGATGAGAAATATCCACCTAGGTCCCAAAGGTTTGAGACGCCAAGTTCTCCACCCGACCTTGAATGGTCACCCTTAGGCTTAAGACGCTAAGTTCTCCATTCGACCCCGACGGTCGCCTATAGGTTTGAGTAGCCTTAAAATCTCTCACCCCTTTTTCGAACTACGATAGGCTTGATTCCCTTGAATAGGGGTACGTAGGAATCCTATACCGCTAGGTCCAGCCATAGAACATATCGTCCATGCCGTCCTCCCATCAGATTGGGATGCATTTATCGACAACCTCGCTTTCTTCGAATGAAACGTTGCCGAGGGGCTCTGTAAGTACCCCAATCTGAAATCGACCTACTTTAGAGGAATTCTTGGTACCATTCAGGGATAAACCAATGGGCCAGGACCTCACTAAGATAAACCTGATATTCCAGGACTGAACTGGAATTAAACTCAGAAAAATCCAGAAGCTTGCCAAGTCGAGTCGTACGGATGGTTTGGGCACATGAGGGGCTAAGCCGTACGGCTACTTTGGGCACCCTCAGCCTCTATAAATTGAACCCCATGCTGATCATTTCAGGGGGGAGAAACAACATAAGAGAGATTACTCTATCAAAATCACTACAGAAGTGTGAGAGGAGTGAAACAAAGAGTGAAAGAGAGAAAGGAAGATTGGCTAAACCAAAATAGGTAAAGCCACCTTCTCCCCCTCCCTTCTCTTCATCTATAACTCTATTTTATCTTCAATCTTTGTTTAAGTTATGTTAATCTTTATGTTATTTGCAAGACTTTTCCATTCAAGCACCTTTACATTACTTGCAAGACTTGTCCATTCAAGCACTTTACATTTATGCAAGACTTGTCCATTCAAGCAAATATACATATATTACTCTATATTTCTCTTGTCCAAGCCATGAGATGATCCAAGGTGCCCTCCATACTTTGTGTGGAAGAGGTTCAAACCTAGATGATCATGGCTTGTTGATTGTCATTTACATTCTTGTCTAGTTGGAATAATGTTTTGTTGGCAATAATGATCATTTGGATGATAAAGCCTCCATCTTTATCATCCAATAATGATCTAGCTCTAAAGTTCCCTTTGGGGTCATAAAGATTCAATCTCTATATGTTATTTTGACCTTTTGAAGGCTAACAAGTCATAAAAATACCATTTTGGGGATAAAGTTTCAATCTTTAATCACCCAATGGTCAATTTTGGCCCAAAGGGCATGTTCATCAACTTCTCTTAATTTTCTCCCATGATTTCTTATGATCACACCCAAATACTTGTTTTGGGGACTAAGTGATGATCATTTAGCATAGGAATGTTGTATTTAAATTTATAAAGTGTTTTAAACAAACTAGAATCAAAACAGTTCTGTCCAGTTTCAACAGAAGGTTCTGTTTCTGCTCTGAAACTGGACTGTTCTTGACTGGACTGTAAAATCCCAGGAAACGGCCTGTACATCCGTACGGCTATGTTGGGAACAGAGGGCAAAATGTCTGTTTTGCCCTCTAGTCCCTATTTTCTTGATAAACAGACCCTTTCAGTTAAGTTTTTCCAAATAAAACCAATAACAGAAACTTTTCCGTTAAATACACACACACACATGCACATTTTCAAACTAACAAGGGAGACTCGGTTCTTTCCGAGGCATTTTGGGTGAACCGCAAATATGTTCTTCCCAAAGTGTAACCTGACCTCCGAACTCACCTTCTCTAACCATTTTCATTTGTTGGGTTTAAAATTAACAAATGTGGCGACTCCGTTTCTTTTTCGTTAGGAAAGTTAACCGTGTTTGGTATTTTGCCTTTGAAACTCGTTGTTTTTGGGGCGGGATCCTTACAAACCCGTCCAAAATTATTTTCCAAATCAAATCAGGAAATCTGTCCTGACTCATTGTGCGGCCGCCCAAAATCATGTGTGCGACCGCCCAAATATGTGCGGCCGCCCAGCATGTCTTCTGCGGTCGCACATGACCTTCAGACAGCCTTAATTTCCAAAATTCCTCCAAAGTCCTTCGACCCAATATTCCAATATAGTCCTTATTTAAGATTCATTCTATTGTGTGTGACCCTCTAGGATTACACTAAGTTGGCAATGGGTTCAAACATGAAACCATAAGATATGATTAGGTTCTAGCAAACCGTCATACCTACCCAAATAGTATAACTAGATACAAGTTCTCATTCCTTTTAGAACATGTCATAATCCCTTTGTCCACGATGTCATTGAACACAAGTCATGGTCAATAAGTCAGCTTGTATTGTTCCATACTCAGTTGACCCGGAAGATAGAGGCAATAGTGGATTGGAAGAGACCCGAATCAGTGACAGAGATTAGAAGCTTTCTTGGTTTAGCCGGGTATTACCGAAGGTTTATTGAAGGGTTTTCGAGGATTGCTACTCCGATGACTCAGTTGACCCGGAAGAATGTTCCGTTTGTGTGGACCGAGAAATGTGACAAGAGTTTCGAGGAATTGAAGAAGAGGTTGACTACCGCACCGATCTTGACTTTGCCTAATGGGAGCGATGGCCTAGTGATTTATAGTGATGCTTCGAAAGAGGGTTTGGGTTGTGTGTTGATGCAGAACGGGAAAGTAATTGCTTATGCTTCGAGGAAGTTGACCCCTAGTGAGCAGAATTACCCGACTCATGATATGGAGTTAGCGGCTATTGTCTTTGCGTTGCACAAATGGAAGCACTACCTTTATGGAGCGAAGTTTGAGATTTTTACCGATCACAAGAGTTTGAAGTACCTTTTCTCCCAAAAAGAGTTGAATAATAGGCAGCGCCGATGGATGGAATTGTTGAAGGATTATGATTGTACGATTCCTATCATCCGGGGAAGGCGAATGTGGTAGCCGATGCGATTAGTAGAAAGTCTTATGTGGCTTCGATGATGGTTCGTGAATGGAAAATGCTTGAGGATGTTCGAGATTGGTCTCCTCGTGAATCGAGACATGGGGCTATTTTTGCGAATATTAGGGTGTCTCCGACCCTAATTCAAAGAATAAAGGAAGCTCAGAAAGAAGATCCCGAGTTAGTGAAGGTAATGGGTAAACTGAAAGAGAAGAACTTCGAGGATTTTTCTTTGAGCTCGAGTGGAGTGTTGACTTTCCGTGGAAGATTGTGTGTTCCGGATGTTGATGGAATTAAACAGAGAGTTCTTGATGAGGGTCACAAATCGAGATATACTATTCATCCGGGTAGTACGAAGATGTATCAGGATTTGAAGCAACAATTTTGGTGGATTAATATGAAGAGGGAAATAGCGGAGTATGTTTCGAAGTGTTTAACGTGTCAGCAGGTCAAAGCCGAGCATCAGAGACCCGCGGGATTGCTTCAGCCGTTAGAGATTCCCGAGTAGAAATGGGAGTATGTGACTATGGATTTCATTACGGGACTGCCTCGTACCCGTAGGAAGTATGACAGTGTTTGGGTAATAGTGGATAGATTGACCAAGAGTGCCCATTTCTTGCCTATTGACATCAGGTATTCGATGGAGAAGCTTGCGACCCTTTACATTGATGAGATTGTGAGATTGCATGGAGTTCCGGTTAGCATTGTGTCAGATCGAGACCCGAGGTTTACTTCTAGATTCTGGAAGGCGTTTCAAGAAGCTTTGGGTACAGATTTGCGATTCAGTACGGCTTTTCATCCGCAGACCGACGGTCAATCCGAGAGGACTATTCAGATTCTTGAGGATATGTTGCGAGCGTGTTCGATAGACTTTTCCGATTCTTGGGATTCGCACCTACCGTTAGTGGAATTCTCTTACAACAACAGTTATCAGGCTAGTATCGAGATGGCACCGTTTGAGGCCTTGTATGGAAGGAAATGTAGATCGCCTATTTGTTGGGATGAGGTCGGTGAAGCTAAAATTTTGGGTATTGATTTGCTTCGGGATTCAGTTGAAAAGGTTAGAGTTATCCGGGATAGATTGAAAACAGCCCAGAGTCGACATAAGAGCTATGCAGACAACCGAAGGAGAGATCTTAGTTTTCAGATTGGTGATTTGGTGTTCTTGAAAGTGTCTCCGAAGGTGGGTATTCGTAGGTTTGGGAAGAAAGGCAAGTTGGCTCCGAGGTTTATTGGTCCGTTTGAGATTTTGGGAAAGGTTGGACTTCTAGCGTATCGTCTTGCGTTACCGTCATCCTTAGACCGGTTGCAGAACGTGTTCCACGTTTCTATGCTTCGGAAGTACGTTCATGATCCATCTCACGTGTTACCGAGGGTACCGGAGGATATTGAGCCCGATATGACTTTTGAGGAATGACCGGTTCGGATCTTAGATTCCAAAGTCCAAGAGTTGAGAAACAAAAGCATTGCGTTGGTTCGAGTTCTTTGGAGGAATCATAACGTCGAGGAGTCGACGTGGGAGCTCCGAGATGAGATTGAGAGGAAATTTCCGTGGCTTTTGTTCAAGGTGAGTCTCGTTAAAATTCGGGTCGGATTTTCTTTAAGGGGGAGTGAATGTCACGACCCGAAATATAGGCTCTATTTTATTAGTAATTAAATGATTTTTATTTAATTATTTGCTTATTTATTTATTTATTTAGATTATTATTTATTTAAATAATTATGTGTGCATTTTATGTGTTATAATAATTATGCCTAGCATTTTATTCGAGTTGTTTGGCTAGTGTGGAAGTGTTGAGTCTTAATTGTTAGCCGGGAGTGTAAGTAATTGTGTTAGTATGGGGAGGGGGTTTAGTTGTAACATTTCAAAATAATTTCCCCCTACTCCCCTCACCTCCCTACACCTCCTTCTCCCTCATACACTCCACCCTCCTCCCATTCTCCTCTCCCAGACAACTCTCTCTCTCTCTCATCCTTGGGTAAGTTTTTCTTTCATTCATTCTCTCTTCATTTTCTCCTTCTTCCTTTCATTATTATCCATTTCTTAAAACGTAAACATTGTTTAGATCGTCGATAGGATCGCGTAGAATCAAAAAGATTTGAAATCCATCAACTTTGAGAATTTGCAAGTAAGTTACTTTTCCCCCATTTCGATGCTAAAATGTTCATATCACGTTTTTATGATGATGGATGTGTTACATTTGAAGTTTGGTTGGGTTTTGAATTTGTTTGGAATTTATTTTGGGTTTTGAGAAAAAAATGGTGATTTTGGAATGTTGGGTTTGATTCTTTGTTTTGGGTTGATGAATGGTGTATTTGAGTCCCCCTAGTTATAAATTGTTTTGGTACATTAGTACATGAGTTGGAAGTTGGGATTTTGGTTAAATGTGTTTTGGGTTGAAAATGGAAGAACCCATGTTGTTCTTCCCGATTTCTGGCAATCCGGAAGGTTGGGCGGCCGCACAAAACTTCCTGGGCGACCGCGCATCTTTCTGAAAGCTTTTGTTCTGGTTTTGAGGCTTTTTGGGCGACCGCACAACCCACTTTGGGCGGCCGCACAGAACCCCTGAAAATTTACATTTGTTAAAATTGTGTGAATGAAGGATGCGTTTTGGTCTAAGTCTTGGGTGTCCTTCTAGTTGACCTTAGTGAACATTGTAGTACACTTTAGTGATAGAATTGGGTCCATTGTGATCAAGTTTGTGTTTGAAATTCATTAATTGTTAATTGGGATGTTGGAGCACCTTTATGGTGTATTGTTGGTTCATTTCATCTTCTTGGTGATTATTTGGTATGATTCCCTACTTTGGAATCCTTTGTTGTTTATCGTGCTAGTATTTTATTACTTAGCCTTTACGTGAAAGTCCAGCTGGTATTTTGTGTGTGTTTGGGCGATGCGAAACATTATGATGGCACGGCCAAGTCCATTGTGATGTTGACCATTGTTTTGCCCCATTATTACCCTCCTCCAGATTGGCCTTGGATGTGAGAAGAGCTAGCTCCTTTGTGTGCATATTAGCTTCTTGGAGCATGACTTTGTGGCATGTCTCCCGTCCTTTGTGACACTTCTTTGGTTATTGGTTCCGGTACCGGGGTTTTCTCTTCGGCTTTCATGCTATTATGAAGATGATGATTGTTGATTATTGAAGCTGCGCAGCGATCCTTTATTTGGATATTCCGGTTTGGAAAACCTTGGCTATATCCTTTGTTATGTGTTTATTTCCGCTGCTATCTGTTATGTGATAAATGCTATGTGCTATGTGATATTTATTATCGTTTATTGATTATTGCATCATAGCATGTCATGTAGTTGCATTAGTAACTTATTGAGATTTATCTCACCCCCTTTTCTTTTATCTTTGTTTTTCCTTAACCCC
This sequence comes from Campanula takesimana, assembly GCA_026119855.1. NCBI lineage: Eukaryota > Viridiplantae > Streptophyta > Magnoliopsida > Asterales > Campanulaceae > Campanula > Campanula takesimana. The sequence goes on from JAOWBW010000072.1 coordinate 590,078, forward strand.
CCCCAGGTGCTAAGGATTAGTCTCGCTGATCACGAGAAAGAGGACGTCGAGGGTGGATACATTCTTTTGGGGAAAGTTGTATAGGTTGGTTTACATTATATAAATGTGTAACCTTTTTGGGATATTTGTACCAAACATTGACGTCATTAGGATTTGTGTATTTTGTAACCTTGGTGTATAAACTTATGGAGTTTACACTAGTTTCACCTTGTCGTTCAAATGATTTGTAAAACTTTGGATCATTACCTTTTGGTATCAAATGAAATTTTTAACTCCAGTATTTCACAGTTTTGGTTTTAGAGTCGACGTCCAGCTCGCGGTCTCGGGCCCGCGGGGTCCGGGGTCGCGATAGTTGGTATCAGAGCTATGGCATTAGCTCTATGTATAAGTCTAGGTGGATTAGTATGACCTAGGTGGGTAGTAGTGTGCGGAGTGATTAACGGTTGATGTCTTATGCAGATAATTATTCGCAATGTCTGGAAGAAGAAACAGAGGAGGTGCTAGTGGGGCACAGAATCAGAATGATACGAGGGAAGAAGCCCGTGCCATGTTTCAAGGCATGCTTGAGGCGGCCATGAAGGCCATACATGATCAAGGTCCGAGGGTAGAGCAAGCACCACCTCGTTATGGATTGGAGCAATTTCTCAAACTTAAACCGGTTGAATTCAATGGGGAACCCGATGTTCGGAAAGCTGAGTTGTGGATTGAGTCTATGGAGAAGATTTATGATGTGTTTGGGTGTTCGGATGAGGACAAGGTCCGGTTTGCGGCTTACAAACTTGTGGGAGCCGCCGAGCATTGGTGGAAAGGTGTTAAAGCTACTTGGGATGATACTCGCACGGTGTATGCGTGGGAGTTGTTCGTGCGCAAATTCAAGGAGCATTTCATTCCGGTTGTTGATCAAAACCGAAAGGAGATCGAGCTACTCAACCTAGAGCAAGGTGTGTTGTCTATAGCACAATACTCGGCGAAGTTCATAGAATTAGCCCGGTATTGCGACTATTTGGTAAGGACCGAGGAACAAAAGACTATGAGATTCATTCGGGGATTGAAGACCTCCATCCGTACTCAACTGATTGCCCAATGGATTGTGACATTCCAAGATGCGGTGGACCGAGCCTATTTGATAGAGCAAGATATTGGGGAGCATAAGAGGAAGACCGAGGTAGCTAACCCGAGTAAGCAAGGAGCGCAGAGCAAGTCACAACCAAGGATTGATAATCGAGGTAACTTTGGGGGACAATCTCAGTCCCGAGGGCAACCGATCCCAGGAACTCGGGTACCACTTCCGGGAACCAAGGGAGCCAAATTAGGAGGCTTTGTTCGTATTGTCAAAAGGAAGGTCATTCTGAAGACCGTTGTTGGAAGAAGCAAGGAAGCTGCACCAATTGTGGTCAAATGGGTCATTTTGTAAAAGATTGCCCGAGAGGTAGAGGACAAGCATCCGGGTCAGGAGTTGGTATTAATCAGGGACAGAAAAGGGATGCCGCAGGGAAGCCCAAAGTCCAAGGAAGGGTATTTGCCATGAATCAACAACAAGCTACCGATGATCCATCCGTTATTGGAGGTATTGTTTCTGTGTCTAATGTGAGCGCACGAGCGTTAGTAGATCCATGATCATCTCATTCATACATTTCTGTGCAATTTGCCTCTATGTTAAATGCTGCATTCGAGTCTTTACCGTACGTGCTAGAGGTGTCGACCCCTATAGGAGAATGCTTGATTTCTGATCGATCTTTCGTGCTTGTGATGTGGTTATTTGTGGTCGTGTCCTTTGTGCGGATTTGGTGGTTCTTCCTATCCAAGACTTTGATGTCATTTTGGGTATGGATTGGTTGAGCAAGTTTCATGCTTATGTTGATTGCCGTAAGAAAACTGTTACTTTTTCTATTCCCGATGTGCCTAAGTTTGTTTTTGAGGCTAGCCCTCTGGTAGAAAGGTTCGCTTAATTTCTTTGATGAAAGCGAGAAAATTATTGCATAGTGGTAGTGAGGGGTATTTGGCTAGTGTTCTAGATACTAGGAAAGAATCCCCTAGTTTTGATAGTGTTCGGGTAGTTCGGGAATTTCCCGATGTTTTCTCTACCGAGTATGATATGCCTCCCGATCGTGAGATTGAGTTTTGTATAGATCTTTTGCCGGGTACGGCTCCGATTTCGAAAGCACCTTATAGGTTAGCTCCCGCAGAATTGAAGGAACTAAAGGTTCAGTTGCAAGAGTTGCTTGATCGAGGGTTTATCCGCCCTAGTGTTTCCCCGTGGGGAGCACCGGTTTTATTCGTGCGGAAGAAAGATGGTTCGTTGAGATTGTGCATCGATTACCGGAAGTTGAATCAGGTTACGGTGAAGAATAAGTATCCTCTACCGCATATTGACGATTTGTTTGATCAGCTCCAAGGGTCCGTGGTTTTCTCTAAACTTGATTTGAGGAGTGGGTACCATCAGTTGAAAGTTCGATCGGAGGATATTCCGAAGACTGCTTTTCGCACTCGGTATGGTCATTACGAGTTCTTGGTTATGCCATTTGGGTTGACTAACGCGCCGGCCGTATTTATGGATTTGATGAACCGAGTTTTCCATCCTTATCTTGATTCATTCGTGGTAGTCTTCATCGACGACATTCTTGTTTATTCGAAATCTCGAGAGGAGCACGAGCAGCACTTGAGGACAGTTTTATCCGTCCTTGCGAGGGAGAAATTATTTACGAAGTTTAGTAAATGCGAATTTTGGCTCGAGAAGGTGTCATTTCTGGGCCATGTGATTTCTAAAGATGGGATTTCTGTGGATCCGTCTAAGATAGAGGCAATAGTGGATTGGAAGAGACCCGAATCAGTGACATAGATTAGAAGCTTTCTTGGTTTAGCCGGGTATTACCGAAGGTTTATTGAAGGGTTTTCGAGGATTGCTACTCCGATGACTCAGTTGACCCGGAAGAATGTTCCGTTTGTGTGGACCGAGAAATGTGACAAGAGTTTCAAGGAATTGAAGAAGAGGTTGACTACCGCACCGATCTTGACTTTGCCTAATGGGAGCGATGGCCTAGTGATTTATAGTGATGCTTCGAAAGAGGGTTTGGGTTGTGTGTTGATGCAGAATGGGAAAGTAATTGCTTATTCTTCGAGGAAGTTGACCCTTAGTGAGCAGAATTACCCGACTCATGATATGGAGTTAGTGGCTATTGTCTTTGCGTTGCACAAATGGAAGCACTACCTTTATGGAGCGAAGTTTGAGATTTTTACCGATCACAAGAGTTTGAAGTACCTTTTCTCCCAGAAAGAGTTGAATAATAGGCAGCGCCGATGGATGGAATTGTTGAAGGATTATGATTGTACGATTTCCTATCATCCGGGGAAGGCGAATGTGGTAGCCGATGCGATTAGTAGAAAGTCTTATGTGGCTTCGATGATGGTTCGTGAATGGAAAATGCTTGAGGATGTTCGAGATTGGTCTCCTCGTGAATCGAGACATGGGGCTATTTTTGCGAATATTAGGGTGTCTCCGACCCTAATTCAAAGAATAAAGGAAGCTCAGAAAGAAGATCCCGAGTTAGTGAAGGTAATGGGTAAACTGAAAGAGAAGAACTTCGAGGATTTTTCTTTGAGCTCGAGTGGAGTGTTGACTTTCCGTGGAAGATTGTGTGTTCCGGATGTTGATGGAATTAAACAGAGAGTTCTTGATGAGGGTCACAAATCGAGATATACTATTCATCCGGGTAGTACGAAGATGTATCAGGATTTGAAGCAACAATTTTGGTGGATTAATATGAAGAGGGAAATAGCGGAGTATGTTTCGAAGTGTTTAACGTGTCAGCAGGTCAAAGCCGAGCATCAGAGACCCGCGGGATTGCTTCAGCCGTTAGAGATTTTCGAGTAGAAATGGGAGCATGTGACTATGGATTTCGTTACGGGACTGCCTCGTACCCGTAGGAAGTATGACAGTGTTTGGGTAATAGTGGATAGATTGACCAAGAGTGCCCATTTCTTGCCTATTGACATCAGGTATTCGATGGAGAAGCTTGCGACCCTTTACATTGATGAGATTGTGAGATTGCATGGAGTTCCGGTTAGCATTGTGTCAGATCGAGACCCGAGGTTTACTTCTAGATTCTGGAAGGCGTTTCAAGAAGCTTTAGGTACAGATTTGCGATTCAGTACGGCTTTTCATCCGGAGACCGACGGTCAATCCGAGAGGACTATTCAGATTCTTGAGGATATGTTGCGAGCGTGTTCGATAGACTTTTCCGATTCTTGGGATTCGCACCTACCGTTAGTGGAATTCTCTTACAACAACAGTTATCAGGCTAGTATCGAGATGGCACCGTTTGAGGCCTTGTATGGAAGGAAATGTAGATCGCCTATTTGTTGGGATGAGGTCGGTGAAGCTAAAATTTTGGGTATTGATTTGCTTCGGGATTCAGTTGAAAAGGTTAGAGTTATCCGGGATAGATTGAAAACAGCCCAGAGTCGACATAAGAGCTATGCAGACAACCGAAGGAGAGATCTTAGTTTTCAGATTGGTGATTTGGTGTTCTTGAAAGTGTCTCCGAAGGTGGGTATTCGTAGGTTTGGGAAGAAAGGCAAGTTGGCTCCGAGGTTTATTGGTCCGTTTGAGATTTTGGGAAAGGTTGGAGTTCTAGCGTATCGTCTTGCGTTACCGTCATCCTTAGACCGGTTGCACAACGTGTTCCACGTTTCTATGCTTCGGAAGTACGTTCATGATCCATCTCACGTGTTATCGAGGGTACCGGAGGATATTGAGCCCGATATGACTTATGAGGAACGACCGGTTCGGATCTTAGATTCCAAAGTCCAAGAGTTGAGAAACAAAAGCATTGCGTTGGTTCGAGTTCTTTGGAGGAATCATAACGTCGAGGAGTCGACGTGGGAGCTCCGAGATGAGATTGAGAGGAAATTTCCGTGGCTTTTTGTTCAAGGTGAGTCTCGTTAAAATTCGGGTCGAATTTTCTTTAAGGGGGAGTGAATGTCACGACCCGAAATATAGGCTCTATTTTATTAGTAATTAAATGATTTTTATTTAATTATTTGCTTATTTATTTATTTAGATTATTATTTATTTAAATAATTATGTGTGCATTTTATGTGTTATAATAATTATGCCTAGCATTTTATTCGAGTTGTTTGGCTAGTGTGGAAGTGTTGAGTCTTAATTGTTAGCCGGGAGTGTAAGTAATTGTGTTAGTATGGGGAGGGGGTTTAGTTGTAACATTTCAAAATAATTTCCCCCTACTCCCCTCACCTCCCTACACCTCCTTCTCCCTCATACACTCCACCCCTCCTCCCATTCTCCTCTCCCAGACAACTCTCTCTCTCTCTCATCCTTGGGTAAGTTTTTCTTTCATTCCTTCTCTCTTCATTTTCTCCTTCTTCCTTTCATTATTATCCATTTCTTAAAACGTAAACATTGTTTAGATCGTCGATAGGATCGCGTAGAATCAAAAAGATTTGAAATCCATCAACTTTGAGAATTTGCAAGTAAGTTACTTTTCCCCCATTTCGATGCTAAAATGTTCATATCACGTTTTTATGATGATTGATGTGTTACATTTGAAGTTTGGTTGGGTTTTGAATTTGTTTGGAATTTATTTTGGGTTTTGAGAAAAAAATGGTGATTTTGGAATGTTGGGTTTGATTCTTTGTTTTGGGTTGATGAATGGTGTATTTGAGTCCCCCCCTAGTTATAAATTGTTTTGGTACATTAGTACATGAGTTGGAAGTTGGGATTTTGGTTAAATGTGTTTTGGGTTGAAAAGGGAAGAACCCATGTTGTTCTTCCCGATTTCTGGCAATCCGGAAGGTTGGGCGGCCGCACAAAACTTCCTGGGCGACCGCGCATCTTTCTGAAAGCTTTTGTTCTGGTTTTGAGGCTTTTTGGGCGACCGCACAACCAACTTTGGGCGGCCGCACAGAACCCCTGAAAATTTACATTTGTTAAAATTGTGTGAATGAAGGATGCGTTTTGGTCTAAGTCTTGGGTGTCCTTCTAGTTGACCTTAGTGAACATTGTAGTACACTTTAGTGATAGAATTGGGTCCATTGTGATCAAGTTTGTGTTTGAAATTCATTAATTGTTAATTGGGATGTTGGAGCACCTTTATGGTGTATTGTTGGTTCATTTCATCTTCTTGGTGATTATTTGGTATGATTCCCTACTTTGGAATCCTTTGTTGTTTATCGTGCTAGTATTTTATTACTTAGCCTTTACGTGAAAGTCCAGCTGGTATTTTGTGTGTGTTTGGGCGATGCGAAACATTATGATGGCACGGCCAAGTCCATTGTGATGTTGACCATTGTTTTGCCCCATTATTACCCTCCTCCAGATTGGCCTTGGATGTGAGAAGAGCTAGCTCCTTTGTGTGCATATTAGCTTCTTGGAGCATGACTTTGTGGCATGTCTCCCGTCCTTTGTGACACTTCTTTGGTTATTGGTTCCGGTACCGGGGTTTTCTCTTCGGCTTTCATGCTATTATGAAGATGATGATTGTTGATTATTGAAGGTGCGCAGCGATCCTTTATTTGGATGTTCCGGTTTGGAAAACCTTGGCTATATCCTTTGTTATGTGTTTATTTCCGCTGCTATCTGTTATGTGATAAATGCTATGTGCTATGTGATATTTATTATCGTTTATTGATTATTGCATCATAGCATGTCATGTAGTTGCATTAGTAACTTATTGAGATTTATCTCACCCCCTTTTCTTTTATCTTTGTTTTTCCTTAACCCCCCCCCCAGGTGCTAAGGATTAGTCTCGCTGATCACGAGAAAGAGGACGTCGAGGGTGGATACATTCTTTTGGGGAAAGTTGTATAGTTTGGTTTACATTATATAAATATGTAACCTTTTTGGGATATTTGTACCAAATATTGACGTCATTAGGATTTGTGTATTTTGTAACCTTGGTGTATAAACTTATGGAGTTTACACTAGTTTCACCTTGTCGTTCAAATGATTTGTAAAACTTTGGATCATTACCTTTTGGTATCAAATGAAATTTTTAACTCCAGTATTTCACAGTTTTGGTTTTAGAGTCGACGTCCAGCTCGCGGTCTCGGGCCCGCGGGGTCCGGGGTCGCGATAGGTAAAGTTCATTGAGAATGACATATTTACCACTTATCAAAATGCAATGTCCGCTCCATATTTAGATTAAAGACTTGGAGTCATAGAATCTAAAAGGCAATCCATGTATAATAATAAAGTTTGGAACATGATCATTCTAACCTAAGGTGTAAAAACCAAAGGATGGAATTGAGTTTTCTTGGAGAAAACTAACATGGGTAGCGAGGAACATACTCATTAAGCAAGACTAAATGTGAAAGGTTGACTCATATTTCGACTATGATAAAACTTTCTCACTCGTAGTCATGCTTTAGGCTATTAGAATTCTCATTGCCATAATTTCATATTTTGAATATGAAATAGTGAAAATGGATATCAAAACATTATTCCTTAATGGGAACTCAATCAAGGATGTATTGGATACAACCTAAAGGTTTTGTTAATCTAGAAAATTCTAATAAAGTATGTAAGTTGCGAAAATCCATGTGATGGATTGAAGCAAGCTTCTTGGAGTTGAAATATTCATTTTGATGATGCATTCAAAGCGTTTGAAATTGATCAAAGATGAGACTTTCGTTTGCTAGAAAATTAGTGGGAGCATAGTCTTATTCCTAGTCTTATATATGTGGTTGACATATAGTTCATTTGAAAGAGTTTCTCAATGAAAAGACTTAGGAAGAAGCCGCTAACATTCTTGGAATTAATATCTATTGATATAAATCTAGGAAGTTGATTGGTTTGTGTCAAAGTACTGAATTGTTGAGTATGCAAGACTCTTGTAGAAGAACTTCCAAGGTTGTCTAATGACAATGTTCTTGGCAAGACTTAGTCTTATTAGAAGACTAATGAGCAAGAATACATGATTAGGATTCCATATGCTTCGGCAATTGGATCTATCATGTATGTCATATTATGTACTTAGACGGGATAACTCGTATACTTGGGAGTATGATGAGAACATACTAATCATATCCTAGTGAAAGTCACTAGATAGTGGTCAAAAATATCGTTATGTACTTGAGAAGAACTAAGGATGTATTCTTGATGCTTGTTGAAATGGAAGATGATCTAGTAAACAGTTACATAGATGCATGCGTCCACATCGACAAAGATAATTAAAGATCGCAGTATAGACATATATTTAAAGTAAATTCTATTAGTTTGAATATTTTCAAACAAATACACCATAAAAAAAATCTACCAATAAAATTGAGTATTTAGTTGCATGAGTTGTAACTAGGGAGCTGTTTGGATAAAGATGATATTAGTAAAACTAGAAATAGTTTCTGGTACCACTGATCATATGGACCTTTGTTGTGAAATAATGGTTATTGCACAAGCTAAGGTGCCAAGGACTCATATGTGATCCAAACACACACTCAGACGTTTCAATATGTACGAGAAATCGTTGACATGGGAGAGGTCAAAATATGCAAAATACCTTATGATGATAACAAGGATAATCTTCTTACATAATATTCTCCACATGATTTTATGATGGTCATAAGCTAAGCTCAATGGTATTTGATACGTGTTAATTGGGCCTAGTGCAAGTGAGAGATTGTGAAGATTATGCCCTAGGCCCTTGAGAAAAGCCTTACGTTATATCATGTTCTCATTTGTTATAGAGATAACAATTTGGATTATTATATGTTTCGCATGTTTCTTATAATAATCCCCATCCCTAGTACTTATGAAGAACTAGTATAGGTTTAATTGATGATCATGTGTATGTGATACTGTAGATACCCCGGGAAACCACGGCTTGGCTAGAGCGGTGAATTACCTAGGATGTCTAATTGATTTTAAGAGTCGCCACCCACGTTTTAGAGGAACGCGAGAAAACCTAAGAAAATAGCCTTTTTATTGATTACGAAACTAAAGATTCTTGAGATGAGGGGTTCGGGGTTAGGTGACGGAGTGGGAAGTACTTAAACACCCATTCTGCTCCGCTTACGCGGGTCTTGCTACTTTTGGTGTTCTAATACTAAAAAGAAAAGTCCTTCAATTATTAAGAAATGCTAACAATTACAATGAAAAGAAAGGGGAAAATTAAAAGGAAATAAAAGAGAATTGTTTTTATTTATTAATTTATGCTAAAAGAGTACATGTAACAATTATGCCAAACAATTACATGAAGAAATGAAATGAAAATTAAAGTGGAATTTGGAATGTTGGGATGTAACCTTGGCCAAGCTTTAATAGTGAAGTGGCCTTTTGGTTGTATCCCTTTTATGAAGATTGCATACACATTAAAGATGAAGAGTGTAATAGAGAGATTTTAACAAGGAGAGAACATAAAGATAAGATTAAAAGTTTATAAGAGAATGAACATTGTACCTTGTGCTTGAATGGAGAAGAACCAAATTGTCTATAGTGACCACTCTTTGAAAATGGATTTTATGTGTTTTAAAGTGTTTTTTCATTCAAGAATTCTTCCTCTATTTCCATGGTGGAATGAAGAGGTATTTATAGGTATTAGGGAAGTGTTTTTGGTCACAAAGATGGCCCTTCCCCGGATCAAGCCAAGGCATAATGGCCTTGGGGGTTACAAATCAGAAAATGAGTGAAATTTGGCCAAATCTGAGATTCTGGAAGCGGGAAGCGCGCGCTTCCCACCCCCCCTATGGGAGGAGCATGCCTCCCACAAAAGAGGGCAAAGGCGTGCGTATCCCAGCTTCAGAAAATTCATATTTTAGCCCAAATGTTAACCCCGTTATGCAGTTAAGCCCCAAAACTAACGGAATTAGTCCAAAAACTTAACGAACATCACGAATGTCAATGAAAATAAATGAAACAAAGACTCAAGGTTGACTTTTCCACTTAATCAAATCCAAGACTAATGGAGTAAGTCAGGAACTTAAAGGAAAGTAATGAAAGTTAACGAAAAGTAATAAAATTAACAGAAAAGAGGAAGACAAAGAATGTGTATGCAATCGGGACATGAAAGGTCCAAGGCGGGGTGTCTACAGAGCCCCTCGGTGACGTGGATTGCGAAGCAAAACGCGTCGATGAAAGAAATACAACCGCCGAGGACATCGACAAGAGAAAACAAAGACTCAATAAAACATGAATTTGAAATTTTCGAAGGATAGGGGTGCGCTCCCTGTGTGAGCGGCTTTATTGATATAGAAAGGGTATGGCGGGATCCGTTTTGTTGAAGCGAGATCCGTTTGATGAAGTGGGATTCGTTTACTGATGCAGGATCCGTTTGCTGGAGGCAGGATCCGTTTGCTGGTGTGGGATCTGTTTACTGGTGCGGGATCCGTTTGCTGATGCGGGATCCGCTTGCTGATGCGGGATCCATTTGCTGAAGCGGGATCCCTTTGCTGAAGCGGGATCCGTTTGCTGATGCGGGATCCGTTTGCTGATGCGGGATCCGTTTGTTGAAGCGGGATCCGTTTACTGATGTGGGATTCGTTTGCTGATGCGGGATCTGTTTGCTGATTCCGGGATCCGTTTGCTGGTGCGGGATCCGTTTGCTGGTGCGGGATCCGTTTGCTGAAGCGGGATCCATTTGCTGAAGCGGGATCCGTTTGCTGATTACGGGATCACCGTGGACCAAATTGCTGTCTAGAGCTGCAGTTGCTGTTGGCTTTATCGTGGGGATGCGGGCATAGTTGACTATGGACCATTTTCTGCTGGGGATGAAGTGCCTTGAGTAGCGGATGCTGTTGACTTCGTGGTGGTACCTGTTATGTGTGTGTTTGGCAGGTATATGTGTTTGTGCAAGAAGATGCATGAAGTGTGAAATGAAGAGAGAAATTGTGCTCGTGGTGCGATGTGATTTGAAAGCAGTTTTGCATGAGAGAGAGTTTTTGTAAGAATGGAGAAAGTGATTTGTGTGCGGTGTGATTTGAGGAAAGCCTCGGATGTATTCATACATTCACTTACCATTGCCGCTTGATTGGAGATGGATTACTGAAGGATGTTGATGCTTTTGATGAAGAATGTCCATGCTTTGGATGGAGAATGATGATGTTGGTGATGATGAATTGTTCTTGCCTTTGATGACGTTTTTGATGGAGTGTCGGTGGGACAGTATTCCGGATGATAGGTTGGTCGTGCCAAAAGGCTGCCTACATATCCCTTGGAAGGAATCAGACCAGCGTAGTTCAAGGATGATGGAGAATGCTGGAGGAGAAGCTAGGAGCAAAGCAAAGTAAAGCACATACTTTTGCACATAGAAGGAGAAAAAGAAAAAGAAAAAGAAAAATCTTTTTTTTTAGATTAGAAGGGAAAGAATATGCACACATGTGAGAAAAAGATTTTTTTTCTTTTAGTTCGTGGGTGAACCATTTTAACCATTGTGTGTTTATAAAGCCAACCCAAGATCAAGTCATGTTCAATCGAAGTCCGGATTGCCTCGCTTGAATGTTGTCGCCGCAGTGTCCAACGAGAATTGATGTCAAGCCCCAAGAGATTTGTCGTTTATGGGGCTTCAAAAGGACTATTGATGCCGAGATGCCAAGGGGTTACTGATTGTAAAGCCCCTCGAATGCTGAACTTTGAGTGGCTTATGAAGCCCCGAGATGAATCCACTCTTAGCCCATTCAAATAAACTGTCTTTTGTTGTCGACGTGGGTAAGCCCCAAGAGAAGATCATTGATACCATGCTTTGAGAGATTGCTAAGCCCTAAATGTCATGGGCTTGTTGTTTACGAGCTTGTAGGTGGCGGGATGTGAAGAATTTTTGGTGTGAAGCTCTAACTTTTCTTGGCATTGTATTGAGAGCAGATGTACCATTGGGTAGAACTCATGAAAGTGATCTTCCTCTTTCTCTTGCTTGGATATGGATGGCCCTTTTTGTGGTTGATACCCAAATGGCGGAAGGTCCTTGTTGGAAGTGTAGTATGGTCTTCGGGAGATGTCTCGTGGGAGATGGTGATGTTGTTGCAGATGATAAGGTCTTGGTGTGATAAAATCTCGAACGGTATGTTTGCTTGAGTCTTCTTGCGTTGAGCCGACGGCGGATCTTCGGATGCAGCCTGTGCTTTTGATCTTGGAGAAGGGGGTGCAGTACTTGCAGAAACATTGGGATTGGCCGTAACCCTTCTTATAGAGTTAACATATTGGCATTGCCCGCTGTAACTCAGCCGGGTGAGTCTAGCATATTGAATCTTTTTCCTTTTCTCTAAGACTTCCTTCAGAATCTCGATGTGAGTTCTAACAAGAATCATCAAATTCATTCATATCATCGGAGCCTTCATTTAAAACCAAGAGGCCTTTTGAATGGAAGTGTTGAGAGACCCTTGAAGCTTGATCTCTTTCATGGAGCCATAGGGCTACTCTACATTGCATTGGTCGAGCATTCTTGTCCCCAAAGGACCGTCGGTCGCGAAGCCCAAATATTGCCCTTTGCTTGAATTGCTTGTAAAGCCGTGGCCCAAAAGATTTGTAGATTACGAAGCCCCTTGAGAAGCTTCAAATGTTGCTGGGGACATTGAAGTGAATTGCTTCTTGCCGAAGGAGCCTTTAAGACTTGACTGTAGCCCCTAGAGTGCCATCATTGATTGCAAGAAAGGTCCATCCTTGATTGGGGGAACGAGCACGGGCACACATGACAAGAGGGCTTTTTGTTATCCTTTTTTAGAGACTTTGAGGATAGTCTAACACATCTTTCTCGAGCATAGCCCCTAGGTCTTATTGATTGTCAAATGAAGCAAAAAAATCCCTTGTTCTTGAGTCACATAGCCCCTAGGGGTTCATCATTTGTTGAGCAAAGAAAGAGTGACTCATCCTTGTGCGAGGGAATAAACATGAGAGGACATGGCAAGAGCTACTCCATTTCTCGGGAGCCTTTCGGCGTACTTTAGAAGCACATACTTGAAGAAGCTTTGAAAACTGAGAGACATGTTGTTGCTATTTGCTACCCAAGCCGATTGACTAGCTAGGGATTATTTTTGCAACCTCGTGCCCTTTTATGATGGGCTCGTTCTCGGATGGGTCTTGGTCACCACGGGCCTTCTTTTCATGAACCCAAAAATGCACACTGCTGGAGAATGATGCCAATAACCCAAGACTACCTTTGATGGTGCCATATCTTGTCGAGCCTTTTGCAAAGTTGACTCGGTGGGGAATTGATTTGCTGAGGAGATCCAATGTAGAGCTCGTGTAGTTTTCTTCTTTAGAGGCCGGGGATCTCCATTTCTTTTTCCCTTCTCTCTCTCACTCTCTCATTTTTTTTATGACGCACCCTTTTTTTGCCTAGACCGCCCTTTCAGGTTTTCAATCTAGCGGGCATCTCTTTTGCGCCTTCATTTTTTTTGACTCAATTAATTAGGAAGTGTGCATTGACTCTGGCTGAGGATATAAGACATGTGATTTTGCGGTGGAGACCTTTTGTCACTAAAGATGAGTGACATTGACTCGACTAGGGAAGTGTCCCTAGTATTGACTTTGTATATATTTGTTGAATGACTCACGAAGGCAAGTAAGTCATTAAGAGAGAAGAGAAGGAAAGCCCCAATTTGATTGCAAGAAATTGGGAGTATGCAGAAAGAATAGAAGCCCTAGACTCGACAAGGAACGGAAAGTGATTCCAAATCTAGGAAAGTTGTTAAATCTTGAGGTGATTAATTCATTGGCAAATGAATCGTACAAAGATGTCTTGACAAGTTCGAGATGAAGGCCGATCACCATAACGCGCTAGGGCTAAACATATATTCTTTCTTGCGTGAGACCGGACCCGAAGGTTGCCTACGTTCCTCCAGTGAAGAAGCTCAGGTCACCGTAGTTCTTGTGGATTCTCCATTCGCAGTGATGAATTGTTGCTTCGTCGTGATTGTTGTCGATGTTGCTTCGTCCTTCGTTTGGTGGAATGATGTTGTTGTTGTGAACTTCTTTGAATGAAGGGGATTTTTTTTTTTTTTGTGCTCTCACTTTTGCCTAGGTTGATTTGAGGATTTCAACCTAGCGAGTCTTTTTTTTTTTTTTTTTTTTATCCCCTTTTGAAAACTTTGCTTCATGATAATTGCTCCGCGGGTATTTGTTTGGAACAAGGTACTGGACATGACCCGCGGTATGAGATTTATGTCATGGTCAATGTCATATATAAATCTCATATTAGTTATGTCATTTGAATCCTTAGACATGAAGTTATTATAGTCTTCCACTTGATGAAGATTATGTTTGACATATTCAAACGCTGCCTTAACACTGTAGTTATAAAGGGTATGATTGGCATAATCGGATTCACGTAGGGAAGAATAATAAGCTAATTGGATTTGTCCTTCTTCAGAGAGATGTCAAGCTTGGGCCCCTCGAAGGAATGATGTTGGTGAAATGTTTGGCCAAATTCAAATGGATTGATTGGATCAATGTCCTTTGGATTATCAACATATTCAGAATCAAGAAAGTATTGAACAATACAAGTTGACTTATTGACCATGACTTGTGTTCAATGACATCGTGGACAAAGGGATTATGACATGTTCTAAAAGGAATGCGAACTTGTATCTAGTTATACTATTTGAGTAGTTATGACGGTTTGCTAGAACCTAATCATATCTTATGGTTTCATGTTTGAACTCATTGCCAACTTAGTGTAATCCTAGAGGGTCACACACAATAGAATGAATCTTAAATAAGGACTATTTTGGAATATTGGGTCTAAGGACTTTGGAGGAATTTTGAAAATTGAGGCTGTCTGAAGGTCATGTGCGACCGCCCAAGACATGCTAGGCGGCCGCACATGTTTGGGCGGTCGCACACATGATTTTGGGCGGCCGCACAATGAGTCGGGACAGATTTCCTGATTTGATTTGGAAAAGAATTTTGGACGGGTTTAAACACAAGTTTCCTATTTGGTCTTACTCGTATAAAAACACCAAAATTCGTCCAGAATTTGTTCCAAGATTTTGTGCAAGTCTCCAAAGAGTTTGAGAGGGTTTTATTTTATTCTAAGACATCCTAGATTGAAGAACAAAATAATACACAAATAATATTCCATATAGTTCATATTAATTGTGAAAACGTGTTTCACAATTTTGGTCTAGCAACCAAGATCAAGTGTTCTTGATATTCGTTCGTGGTGTGGATACCGCTAGAGGGTGAAAATTATCATCTTCAAAGTTTGTGATTCTTGCTATGATCGTGATCAAGTTTTCAAGTCTCAATCGAATTCAAGGTTGCAGAAAATCAAAGGCATCAATGGTTAGTTTTTCTAGTATTCATAATGTAAGTATTTGATTTAATCATATGAATGTATCTATGGGCTTTGGGTTTCATAAAATTTAAATGCTATTTTCCGCTGCGCATGTTACTCCGAAACCCAACAGTAACTTGTGTTACTTAAATGAATTTTCACAACTCCTTGTGAAAGTTTTTTCAACTTCCATCTAAGGTTCTATGTTATAGATTACTCCCACTGGTTCTTTTAGAGATAAACAATTTACCTAGAAAAGTACCATCATAAGCAACAAACAATTTATTTCTTAGAAGTAAAATAATATCCTGAAGTTTCCTCGGGATATCCTATGAAAATACATTTATTAGATTTAAGTGTGAGCTTTTCATAGACAAGTATTTTCGCAAAAGTCCCATTATCTTAAATCTTCATGAAAGACAAACCAAGTTTTCTTTCATTCCATATCACATATGGTACCTTTGAACCTATTTTGATGGAACTCAAATTAGTGTAATTTTAGTGATTTCCAATGTATAACCCCAAAATAAATAATGGAAGATCAGTTTTACTCTATCATCTAATGAACCATATCCAATAAGGTTCTATTCCTCCATGTAGACACATCATTCCAAAATGGTGTTCTTTGTGGAGTTAATTGTGAAACAATTTCACAACCTTGAAGATGATTGTCAAGTTCTTGGTTAAAGCATTCATCATCTCGATCATATCGGAATCTTTGAATAGTTTTACCAAGTAGTACCAAAATCTTCATTTAGCATTACCACTTAATGCACCATATACATCAACATATATTAGGTCTAATAAGTTACTAGCCCTTTTACTACTCCTAGTAAAAGATGACTTGGTCCAAGTAAATTAAATTTGCATATATCATATGATTCAAAATCATATGACGTTAAAAGTCCGTCCCATGGAATTTTATATATGCGTTTCTCATTTATTTGATCAAAACAATAATGACTTAAGAATTTAATTATTTATGACTTTGTCCTTGAAATTTATTTTGAGGAAACACGGTTTCTAAAACCAGCCATCTGACAAACAAATTCAATCCAAAGTAATTTTGAAATTGACATTTAATTTCAGGAAACACGGTTTCTAAAGCTAGTTATCTGATAATTAAATTCAACTCAAAATATTTATCATCTGAAGCGGTAGTCTCACTACCATTCCCTTTCTTTGATCATCCAGAATTTTGATTACAATTTTTAAAATGGTCAATCCAATTGTCATACTACAAAATTTCATTATATAGAGTTATAATTTTAGCCACAATTATTTCCTTTAGGTTTTGACAACATTTGTCTTGCCTTTATCTTTAATCCCTTTCCGTTTAGAAATTTATGAAGTCAAAAATCAAATTTTTTGACTAGATCATCATCTTTCCGCATGATAGTTCAGATATCGAGAGCACAAACTGTACGGCCGAACTAAGCCATAAGGCAACCACATTTCCGTACATCATTCAGAAACTAGAGAACAGTCCATACAACCGAAACTAAGCCAAATGGCATCCACATTTCCGTATGGATTCGTAGTCCGTTTCTAATTCTTTGTCTCATACTTTTTACTGATTTCAGCAATCCAGAACAATTCAGGATTCTGATTTCAGTTTTATAAATTCTGATTTGACATCACTTTTCTGAAAACACGGTTTCGAAAACCAGCCATCTGAAACTAGATTCAATCCCAGATTCAAATTCTGAACATCATCTGCCCGGCCAAGTTTTAGGACCCGCTCGGCCGTGCACCACAGAAAAACAGATTTTTCAATTTCCAAATTTTATCCTAGAATCGCTTTCCTTGATTCAATTAGGATTTGGCGTTCATGGTGATCGAATCATCATGATTATCAAAACCAAGAATAAACAATTTATTCATTAATCTAAGATCATCAACAAGTTAATCAAATTAAATTTTGATGATCATACGGAACATATTAATCAAATTAATATTGAAATTTAGGTTACTTATGATTATTAAGAATGTATAATTTCCCTTTTTGCTTTAGAACAATTCTTAAGCTCATGATCCAATCAAATAAATTAATTCCATTCTCTTTTAACTTTGTCCTTTTAAGAACAGTTCGCAGTAATAATACATAATAAAAGTTTAATTTAACATTCTACATAAATATGCAAATAAATATACACATATATTTCATACAAATCATATAAGAGATAAATTTTGTATTTCATAAATACTCCCACTAAATTATATAACCTTCATATACAACAATTGTATAATATAATTTATGTAGGCTAAGATCCATATTTCACCCAATTTTGAGTCAGCTACGGCACGACTGCACAAAACCAAGTTATTTAGGTAGATAACCCTTATCAACCCTATCATATATGACTCTTAGATCTTTTATGAGGTTATTTAAACATCATATGTCAAACATGTTTTAATCTCATCTTGTGCCTTACGCCCAAAACTGTTTTGGTAGCCTAATTAAGTCAAACTATTTTAAATGTATAAGAATCACTGTTTCCTCATCTTGCTCATACACTGATAGAATTAATGCACCTCGCTAGGGCGTAGCCTTCATAAAACTACCCGTTGTACTCACAAGTGTTTTAATCATGGGTTGGCACATGACTTACATTTTCAAGAAGGTTCTTTCATATAGCAATGCGCATAACAAAGGTATAATTAATCTAATTAATTAATGAACGGATACTATGTGAATATAATTATGAAATTTAGATTTTCATAGAGTCCTGCTCTAGGTATAAAACATATTGAACAATGAATTCTTTCATAGAGTCCAACTCTATTAAGAATACATTACTTCATAGAATCGAATTCCATGAACAATATGTATTCTACAATGCATCTCCAAGTCTGAAAAACACGAATTCAGAAATCTGCACTGCACGCGAACTGCACGAATTCGTTTATTGCACATGCATTGCATACGAACTGCACGAAAATTCTGCACGAAAACGTGTATTGCACGCTGTGAATACCCCTTTTCGATGAAGCGACGCATGAGAAATATCTTGCAATTATTATTATTATCAAAGGGAATATTCATAACGACATTTAAAATTATGAGAGTCGCCACGCCGTTTTAATTATAACCAAAACATTGAGAAAAAGCATGTTAATGGGTTCGGGGGTCAAATTATGATAAGAGAAGAATATTGAACGTTATCACTCCTATCGCCTGAATGATCGGTCTTTCTATCATGATGTGGTGTATGTTGTGTGCAATGTGTTTGAGACCAGATCCGAAGATTGCCTACGTTCTTCTCAATGTGAGAAGCTCAGGTCAGTGTAGTTCGAGAAGAATTTAGAATAGGCAGAAGGATCGGGATCATGCATAATAAAGGGGAAATTACCTAAAGATTAGGGTTTAGAAGTAGTTCCTAGATCATGTTCAGGTTGATGAACCCTAGATCATCATCGGCTATGAAATAACATGTAAACATGAAGATCGCAACCCAAAATATAGCATAAATAAGGTTTTAATCTATGAATATGATAAACATACGATGAACATATTATGAACATATAAATAATATGATGAACATATAAATAATATGATGAACATATGAATAAACATGCATGGAATATGAATATTATGGATCTAAACTAAGAACATAGCAAGAACGTGAAGAAAAAGTTAGAAAACTTACCTATGTTGGCAAGAAATAAACCTTGATCTTCTTGGGATTCTTGAGGGTGTTCTTGGGAACTTGAAATGCTTAATTAGATAGCAAATTCGTCACTTAGGGAGCCTAAGGTTGATCAAAATTCGGACCTCTAACCAAGAGGTGAGGATGGCTTTATATAGCCATCTGACCAAGGGATCAGACGGCTGGGATTGGCTGGGGCGAGGTTTGCCGCCTGGCTAAGGTCGGATGTGGCCGCGTGGCTAAGGTCGAATGTGGCTGCGTGGCCATCATTCCTGGCTGACGTGATTTTCAAGCTAGGGTTTCATTTGGTTTATGGAAACCCTTTTTTGGCCATTTTTAAGATGTTTTAGAATAATGAGATGTATTTTGGGAATTCGGGACAAGTCTTTGCAAGGTTTCTAATTCCTATAAAGTCCTTGTATATTTGGGAAAGCCCTAATAAACTCATTTTCAGATCGGGTACTAACAGTAGCCCCTCGGCGACGCTTCTTGCAAGGCAATGGAGGGTCGACTATAAAAGAATGATCCGTTCTGAAACATGAGTTTCAAAACAGATGAAGGGTGATGGGACAGCGGAACCTTGGCAGACAACCTACGTATCCACGGGGGAATCAAACCAAATGTAGTTCAAATTTATTAGGGAAATTGTAAACGATTGTCCTCTGGTGAGGAGCAACGCCTTCCGTTGGGGATAACTTCGAGTTGCGAGGGAAACATCTGCTGGGGATGAGAAATGACCACATCGGTCGAGTGGCTGAACCTTTTCAGGCTTCCTACGTATCCTCGGAGGAATCAAGCCGGACGTAGTTTAGAGATGCGAACAATAATGGTGCGAGATACAAAGACGGTGGGGTCTAAATAATCCCAAGATAAAAATGGTAATAGCCGGAGCTCACACGATATAGAGATAGATGAGCCTCTATCAATCATAATAACAAGTGTTCGATCTTACGCAATATAGAGGTAGACGGGCCTCTGTCAATCGCAATAGATCTAGAACACACATGATATAGAGGTAGACGGGCCTATGTGAATCATGATGGTCCTAAGAAAGTGTTCGGGGCGTACGCAATATAGAAATAGACGGGTTTCTATTAATTGCGGTGAAGATTCGAGGGAGATAGAAATTTTTAGGGGCTTTCCGGACCCAAAGGTAACGAATATCGGTCAAAATAGGTTAATGGCACCTAAAATGAATAAAGTGAAATAAGCCAGGGGTAAAACTATCATTTTTCCTGTGGAGGCAATGATGGCCGTGTGGCCA
The DNA here is from genome assembly GCA_026119855.1 of Campanula takesimana. Classification (NCBI taxonomy): domain Eukaryota; kingdom Viridiplantae; phylum Streptophyta; class Magnoliopsida; order Asterales; family Campanulaceae; genus Campanula; species Campanula takesimana. The sequence goes on from JAOWBW010000072.1 coordinate 610,210, forward strand.
AGGATGCCGAATGGCCATATCTTCTTCACACGGATTGATCATCCAACGGCTGAGATCGCATGAGGCAAACATGAACGTGTGGCCAAGTCTCCAGTTTGACTGGATTTTTGGTCACAGTGCCGGAATCTCCTCCTCTTCTTCTTCCCTTCTTCTTTTCTTCTTCTTCCTTCTTCCTTCTCCACCATTGCCGAGTTAGAGAGAGAAAAAGTGAGTTTTAGAGAGAGAAATCTTCATTTGTTAGGTTTGTAGACTCCATTTTGTGTTATCGAAGTCATGGTGGATTGGATCAACGAAATGCTTTTTGGAGGTGGAAATTTCGCGGGTCAAGGTGATTTCGTGCCACCGAAGCAAGGACACCAAGGGGGAGGAAATGAGGATCCCTTAGAAGAGGGAAATGCAGGGGTTGCCCCAAATGCGGGTGATCAAGCGGCTCATATGGTTCCGAGGGGCAGATTGAGACCGAGGGCGGCGACTCGAAACTTTCGGGACGGCCTTCTTAAATCAACTTTCGCCCATGACTATGATTTTTACATCGATTCGGATTGTCATTGGTCTATGGGGATTCTAGAGACTCGAGAGGTAAATTCTGAATTTTGCCTTCTCTCTTTCGCACATTCACAATTCCTTTACTTGATAGGTAATTTGAGTGCATGAAAGTACAAAATGTAATTTGCTAGAAATGTAACATACATGTGCTCTGTTTACCTGTAGAGAATCAAAGCTCATGGATCTAAAGTGACCGTGGGTCAATTGTGGGCGTCTTTGCCGGTGGCCCCAGGCGGTTTACATGCTCGGATGGAGGCTATGGGATTCGGTCCCTTTTTTTGAGGCTTTCCGCATGGTTGGGGAAACCATGAAGGTGGCGGCAGTGATAGAGGTGTGCAGGGAGTTTTGGTGGGATACTACTCACACCTTTTGTCGCGACCCCGAACCCCGCGGGCCCGAGACTGCGAGCTGGACGTCGACTTAAAACCAAAACTATAAAATACCGAAGGTAAAAATTTCATTTTGAACCAAAAGATGATAACACAAGGTTTTACAAATCCAAGTTTAAATCAACAAAGTACATCTAACATAAGCTCCACAGCTTATGCCCAAAAGAATAAAATATACAATTCTTAATGACGTCAATAATGGTAAAACTATCCCCAAAAGGTTATACATTTAAATAATGTAAACCGATCCATAACAACCTGCCCCAAAATCTCAATCCTCTCGACGTCCTCCTTGAACCGCGAATCCTAATCCTTTTCCTCCTGGGGGGGGGGGGGGGTTAAGGAAAAACAAAGATGGAAATAAACGGGGTGAGATAAAATCTCAGTAAGTCACTAATGCAACTACATGACATGCTAATATGCAATGACCAATAGCAATTAACATAAGACAGATAGCAGCGGAAATATAAGTGACATGCTGTCGAACGGTAACATTCAATAACCAATCATATAAATAAACATATAACAACAAATGAGAGGCTCCCTATCGCCAACCGTCCCATACCGGTTGGAAATAACGACCAGCTCATCATGCAACACATAAAGCTGAAATAAACACTCATAAGTGGATACATAGCCAAGGTTTCACCCAACTGAAAGAACCAAATAAAGGTCGCTGCGCAGCTTCAATAATCCACAAATCATCATCTTCATAATAGCATGAAAGCTGAAGAGAAATCCCCGGTCAGAAGCGACCAATCAACCCATCAATCAAACAAACCATCTTCATAGTAGCATAAAAGCTGAAGAGAAACCCGGTACCGGAACCAATAACCAGATGAAGTGTCACAAAGGACGGGAGACATGCCACAAAGTCATGCTCCAAGTAAAGCTAAAATGCACACAAAGGAGCTAGCTCTTCTCACATCCAAGGCCAATTTGGAGGAGGGTAATAATGGGGCAAAACAATGGTCAACAATCACAATGGACTTGGCTGTGCCATCATAATGTTTCGCATCGCCCAAACACACACAAAATACCAGCTGGACTTTCACGTAAAGGCTAAGTAATAAAATACTAGCACGATAAACACAAAGGATTCCAAAGTAGGGAATCATACCAATTAATCACCATAAAAGATGCAAACGATTACTCAAGAAGAGTTCAACAACAATAGCACAAGGAGTTTCTCATAAAAGAGTCCAACAACATTGACCATTAAAACATAATGATTCCAAGATAAGGCACGTACCAAATACATCCTAAATAGGATACCCACAACTTACTCATAAAGAGCACAACCCAGACGGTCGCTCACAAATAGCGCAAGGACTATTACCAAAATGACCCTAAACATTTACTCATGAAGATATACTAGGACCATGAACTCAACCATCTCTTACGCCTGAAATTCCAAAGTAGGAAATCAGAATGAATATACCTTAAGGTTAATCAAACCGTAAGTACCCAATCGCCAATTCAGGCTTTGCCTCCGTCCATAACGAACCAACTCTAAACACCCCAAACGAATCCAAAAGGTTACCCTTATTAGAACATGCTCACAACTGGACTAAACCCTACACTTTGGTGTTCAGTAACCACCCTCTAGGTACTATAGGACATCGCCTAAAACCTAGACCAAGACTCACTCGAAAATCAATTCGATTGGAACAATCACGAACACATCATAAGATGCCCAAACATATACCAAATGATCATCCCAAAGATAAGTCAAACCAACAATACCTCAATAAGATGTTCCAAATCCCAATTAACACTTAATTAATTTCAAACACAAACTTGATCACAAAGGACCCAATTCTATCACTAGAGTGTACTACAATGTTCACTAAGGTCAACTAGAAGGACACCCAAGGTTTGGATCAATACACATTCTTCAATCACACAAAATTAACAAATGTAAACTTTCAGGGGTTCTGTGCGGCCGCCCAAAACGGACTGTGCGGTCGCCCAAAATCCTTCACAACAAGAACAAAAGCTTTCAGAATGTCGTGCGGTCGCCCAGGAAATTTTGGGCGGTCGCCCAATAATCTGAATTTCTGGAAATCGGGAAGAACAAGATGGGTTCTTCCATTTCCATACCCAAAACACATTTCAACCAAAATCCAACCTTCCAACTAGTTTATTAATGTACCAAAACAACTTATGAGTCCAAAAAGACTCATCTAACAACACTTAACACCCAAAATCAAGAATCAAATCCCAACATTCTTAAATCACCATTTTTGACCAAAAACCCAAATAAATTCCAAATAAATTGCAAACTCATCCAAACTTCAAATATAACAACAAAAGCATTATATGAACATGATATGAACATTTTAACATCAAAATGGGGGAAAAGTAACTTACTTGATAAATCTCAAAGTTGACGGAATTCAATTCTTTTTTGTTCTACGCGATCCTATCGACGATCTAAACAAGGTTCACGTTTTAAGAAATGAGAGATTACAAGAGGAAGATGGAGAAAATGAAGAGAGAAGGAAAGAGAAAGAAACTTACCCACAAGGAGAGAGAGAGAGAGTGTTGCTGGAGATGGAGGGAGTATGAGTGAGGGAGGTGAGGGGGAGAAGAGAGGGAGTAGGGGAATTATTTTAAAGAGTTACAACTAGACCCCCTCCCCATCTACTAACACAATTACATACACTCCCGACTAACAATTAAGACTCAACACTTCCACACTAGCCCAAATGACCCAAATAAAATGCTAGGCATAATTATTATGAAACATAATATGCACACATAAATATTTAAATAAATAATAATTTAAATAAATAAATAAGCAAATAAATAAATAATAATTATTTATTACCAATAAAATAGAGCCTAGTTTCCGGGTCGTGACATTCACTCCCCCTTAAAGAAAATTCGACCCGAATTTTAACGAGACTTACCCGAAAGATCAAGTAGCCATTAATACGATAGTTCCGTCATTTCCCAAATTCCTCAATCATCCATTCTAAACCACCACGTAGTAACCTTAAATAATGTTCACCATACCACGACCTCTTGCACATAACTTCCTTCAATCATAACCTTCACTACTAATTAGAATCCATAATCAAAATTGGAGAATCCCAATTGCTCCCAAACATAACTCTCGAGATATCCTAAGGTCATCTTATTCATAACCTTAATTACACTGCAAAGGTGTTTCCTCTTGTAAATCACATACTTAGTAGTATTCCCCAGGGATTCAAAACATCACCATCCCGAGCCTAATTAGCTTTTAAAATATAAAAAGGCTAAATGAATTTCTATTTCCACAATACTCATCGAAATGGCTACATCTCTAAGGATTACCATTATAGTGCTTTCACTTTGAGTTAACACCTTAAATTAATAGTACCATACGACCCCAAAATTTCTCGTACAAAGTGTCCACTTAATCTATGTTATACTCTCATCCCTTCATTAATCCGGTCTTGAAGCCTAATCAATTCAATATACTCAATAGTCCGCAAAACGATCCAAATTTCATCTTCAAAATATTTTCTCTAACTCCCATTTAAATTATAATCCGTGCTCATAAACCCAAGGAAATCAACAAATCTCAAATCCTCAATAGCTAATTCAAGTTAGTCTCTCACGCATACATTTATTAACCTAATGATAGTTAGGCTCAATAGTACTACCATCATAATAAACCAATTAGCTAGCAACGTTCCAACTGACTCAATACCAAATCATGATATTCCTTAATTATGCCCCAGTATTGATACTCCACTTCCTTCACATACCCTTGATCCATTTCGGGAAACGCCACCAAGAAGGGATTTAGAACCATAGAACCACTATCTAACCAAAATTTCAAAATGCCTTTTAACAAAAATCGAGAAATTATTACTCTCCCAAAATGTACTTAGTCCTTTCTAACTTAACACGCTTACCACCATTAATGATCATAACTCCTACAACAAACTCATCATCCAATACAAATCGTACACCTCTCCATACTAATCCATTCCGATACATTCACGGAGATGTACTAAAAGTAAACAAAATCTCTTAACAAGAAACCCTCGGTTGAATCCTCAACTTTTACAACTCAACCGTTACAATATAGATATTGCTCTAATTATCAGTACTACAACCTTGTACCACAACAATGCAATTTAACCCCAAGCTTCTCCTCAAACACTAGGTACTATTCGGAAGAAAAATGAAAATCTTACGAATGATAAATACACCCAACAAATTGACCGAAACTAAATACTCAGATTTCAATTAAGAAAAGATAGGTATAACTCTACTCAAAGGAACGGTCTCAAACAGTTTTAAGAAATTAGGAATGGAGAATATAACCATCTTCCTACAACAATCAACTAAAGCAAGAGTAACATCAAAATCTTGTAATAGCAACATGGCTAATTTAGCAGGTAAGACATAACCATTCTTAAGCACATCATAAGCACATAAGACTTCATCAGATACCCTAAACTCCCCCATAGGAGTAGACACCTACTACACATAAGTTAAAGACTCAGAAGAAATAAATGCAACTAAATGCACAGAAACACATAAATGCAATGATCCTAAAATGCACGCGCTCGCTCTCTCGACATAAAATTAATACCTCCTGAAACTGATGAATCACCCGTTCCGCTGATTGATTGCCAATACTCTACCTGAAACCTTGGGCTTCCCCGAAGCATCCCTTTTCTGACCCTGTGGTATTCCAGTTCTTGTCCCCGATGACTGAACTCTAAACCTCGGACAATCTTTAACGAAGTGTCCCAACTGACCACACTTCACACATTTTCCCTGCTTCTTCCAACACTTGTCTTCTGAGTGTCCTATCCTCTGACAGAAGCTGCAGACTTTCCCATTTCGTGTCCCCTTATAAGAACCTTTATTTCCTACTGTTGGTTGCCCTTGAAGTTGCCCTCTGAATCGAGTTTGCACTCCAGAATTACCTCTGTTATCCGAATGTTGCTGTTGTGACTTACTCTGCCCTCCTTGCTTACCCGGGTTAACCATCTCAGTCTTCCTTTTGTATTCCCCAATATCCTGCTCAATCAAGTAGGCCCGATCCACCGCATCCTGAAAAGGTTGAATTCTTTGGGCTAAAAGTTGAGTCCTAATAGCTGTCTTCAAACCCCTGATCAATCTCATCGCTTTCTGCTCCTCGGTCCGCACAAGGTAGTCACAACACCTGGCTAATTCTGCGAACTTAGCCGAGTACTGTGCTACTGACATCATGCCTTGCTCCAAGCTGAGGAACTCGATCTCTTTCCGGTTTTGATTCACTAGAGAGATAAAATGATCCTTGAATTTCCTCACGAACCACTCCCAAGGATATGGTATAAGAGTCGCATCCCAACTGGTCTTCAGTGCCTTCCACCAATGTTCCGCAGTCCCCACGAGCTTATAAGCTGCAAACCGAACCCTATCCTCATCAGTACAACTAAAGACATCGTAGATTTTCTCCATCGATTCTATCCATAGCTCGGCTTTCTTCACATCCGGCTCACCGTCGTACTCTCTTGGTTTCAACTTTAAGAACTGCTCCAACCCATATCGCGGAGGTGCTACATGTTCCTCTCTCGGCCCTTGGTCACGAATTGATTTCACGAACGCCTCAAACCTGCCCTGAAACACTGCACGGTTTTCATCCCTTAGACCATTAAGATTCTGAGTCCCACTGATGTCTTCACTAGCTCTTCTAGCCATTGAGAACAATTACCTGTATAAAACATCAACCGTTACTCACTCCGAACACAACTACCCTCCTAGGTCATACTAGTCCACCTAGACTTATACTTAGAGCCAAACCATGGCTCTGATACCAACTGTCGCGACCCCGAACCCCGCGGGCCCGAGACTGCGAGCTGGACGTCGACTTAAAACCAAAACTATAAAATACCGAAGGTAAAAATTTCATTTTGAACCAAAAGATGATAACACAAGGTTTTACAAATCCAAGTTTAAATCAACAAAGTACATCTAACATAAGCTCCACAGCTTATGCCCAAAAGAATAAAATATACAATTCTAAATGACGTCAATAATGGTAAAACTATCCCCAAAAGGTTATACATTTAAATAATGTAAACCGATCCATAACAACCTGCCCCAAAATCTCAATCCTCTCGACGTCCTCCTTGAACCGCGAATCCTAATCCTTTTCCTCCTGGGGGGGGGTTAAGGAAAAACAAAGATGGAAATAAACGGGGTGAGATAAAATCTCAGTAAGTCACTAATGCAACTACATGACATGCTAATATGCAATGACCAATAACAATTAACATAAGACAGATAGCAGCGGAAATATAAGTGACATGCTGTCGAACGGTAACATTCAATAACCAATCATATAAATAAACATATAACAACAAATGAGAGGCTCCCTATCGCCAACCGTCCCATACCGGTTGGAAATAACGACCAGCTCATCATGCAACACATAAAGCTGAAATAAACACTCATAAGTGGATACATAGCCAAGGTTTCACCCAACTGAAAGAACCAAATAAAGGTCGCTGCGCAGCTTCAATAATCCACAAATCATCATCTTCATAATAGCATGAAAGCTGAAGAGAAATCCCCGGTCAGAAGCGACCAATCAACCCATCAATCAAACAAACCATCTTCATAGTAGCATAAAAGCTGAAGAGAAACCCGGTACCGGAACCAATAACCAGATGAAGTGTCACAAAGGACGGGAGACATGCCACAAAGTCATGCTCCAAGTAAAGCTAAAATGCACACAAAAGAGCTAGCTCTTCTCACATCCAAGGCCAATCTGGAGGAGGGTAATAATGGGGCAAAACAATGGTCAACAATCACAATGGACTTGGCTGTGCCATCATAATGTTTCGCATCGCCCAAACACACACAAAATACCAGCTGGACTTTCACGTAAAGGCTAAGTAATAAAATACTAGCACGATAAACACAAAGGATTCCAAAGTAGGGAATCATACCAATTAATCACCATAAAAGATGCAAACGATTACTCAAGAAGAGTTCAACAACAATAGCACAAGGAGTTTCTCATAAAAGAGTCCAACAACATTGACCATTAAAACATAATGATTCCAAGATAAGGCACGTACCAAATACATCCTAAATAGGATACCCACAAGTTACTCATAAAGAGCACAACCCAGACGGTCGCTCACAAATAGCGCAAGGACTATTACCAAAATGACCCTAAACATTTACTCATGAAGATATACTAGGACCATGAACTCAACCATCTCTTACGCCTGAAATTCCAAAGTAGGAAATCAGAATGAATACACCTTAAGGTTAATCAAACCGTAAGTACCCAATCGCCAATTCACGCTTTGCCTTCGTCCATAACGAACCAACTCTAAACACCCCAAATGAATCCAAAAGGTTACCCTTATTAGAACATGCTCACAACTGGACTAAACCCTACACTTTGGTGTTCAGTAACCACCCTCTAGGTACTATAGGACATCGCCTAAAACCTAGACCAAGACTCACTCGAAAATCAATTCGATTGGAACAATCACGAACACATCATAAGATGCCCAAACATATACCAAATGATCATTCCAAAGATAAGTCAAACCAACAATACCTCAATAAGATGTTCCAAATCCCAATTAACACTTAATTAATTTCAAACACAAAATTGATCACAAAGGACCCAATTCTATCACTAGAGTGTACTACAATGTTCACTAAGGTCAACTAGAAGGACACCCAAGGTTTGGATCAATACACATTCTTCAATCACACAAAATTAACAAATGTAAACTTTCAGGGGTTCTGTGCGGCCGCCCAAAACGGACTGTGCGGTCGCCCAAAATCCTTCACAACAAGAAAAAAATCTTTCAGAATGTCATGCGGTCGCCCAGGAAATTTTGGGCGGTCGCCCAATAATCTGAATTTCTGGAAATCGGGAAGAACAAGATGGGTTCTTCCATTTCTATACCCAAAACACATTTCAACCAAAATCCAACCTTCCAAATAGTTTATTAATGTACCAAAACAACTTATGAGTCCAAAAAGACTCATCTAACAACACTTAACACCCAAAATCAAGAATCAAATCCCAACATTCATAAATCACCATTTTTGACCAAAAACCCAAATAAATTCCAAATAAATTGCAAACTCATCCAAACTTCAAATATAACAACAAAAGCATTATATGAACATGATATGAACATTTTAACATCAAAATGGGGGAAAAGTAACTTACTTGATAAATCTCAAAGTTGACGAAATTCAATTCTTTTTTGTTCTACGCGATCCTATCGACGATCTAAACAAGGTTCACGTTTTAAGAAATGAGAGATTACAAGAGGAAGATGGAGAAAATGAAGAGAGAAGGAAAGAGAAAGAAACTTACCCACAAGGAGAGAGAGAGAGAGTGTTGCTGGAGATGGAGGGAGTATGAGTGAGGGAGGTGAGGGGGAGAAGAGAGGGAGTAGGGGAATTATTTTAAAGAGTTACAACTAGACCCCCTCCCCATCTACTAACACAATTACTTACACTCCCGACTAACAATTAAGACTCAACACTTCCACACTAGCCCAAATGACCCAAATAAAATGCTAGGCATAATTATTATGAAACATAATATGCACACATAAATATTTAAATAAATAATAATTTAAATAAATAAATAAGCAAATAAATAAATAATAATTATTTATTACCAATAAAATAGAGCCTAGTTTCCGGGTCGTGACACCTTTCACTTCAGTTGGGGAGAGATTACCATTACGCTCACGGACTTTGCGGCTATCACAGGGCTGAGGTTCACCACGACCCCTCTACCTTTTGACGAGAGTTTGGCGGGTAGACCGGAGTACCGATAGGCTTTGTTGGATGTCGACATCGACTAGGGGGGAGGTGTGAAAGGTTATGGAATGGAGGCTGGCAAGGTGCACCGGTTAGTGTTGTCGGCGATAGAGGCCTTTGGGAGAGGGGAGTATGATTTGGACTGCTTGGTCCAACTGTTTTTGTGGTACAGCTTTTCCGTGCTTTTGTTTCCTAGTGGGGCCACCGTCTGTAGGTATTCATTGCTAGCGTCTTTTGAGGACTTGGCTCAGGTGAGCGAGATCTCTTGGGGTGGAGCCAGCTTGGCCGAAGTGTACCGGGCTTTGGGTCACTGCTCGAGGGCTAGCTTGTCGGCATTTTGTTGGGTTTCGTTGTAACATGCGCAGCGGAATAAAGCATTTAAAATTTTAATGAAACCCAATGCCATAGATCCATTCATGTGGTTAAATCAAATACATATAAGATGAATATCAGAAAAACTAACCCTTGATGATTTTGATTTCTAGCTTTTGAATTTGGTGGAGATTTTGAAACTTGATCAAGAACGCGAACCTTGAAGATGATGAGCTTCACCCTCTAGCGGTATCCACACCACGAACGAATATCAAGCAACTTCTTGATCTTGGTTGCTAGACCAAATTGTGAAACACACTTTCACAATTGCAAGAACTATATGGAATTATGAATATTCTTGTCGTTCACTTTTTGGGATCTTAGAACAAGAAAAATAACCTCTCAAAACCTTATGGAGGCACTCACAATAATATGTCTAATGGCTGCTGAAAGGATCTTTAAATAGGTCCCAATCCTTAACCTTTAAGGACTTACGAATCCTAAATACCGTTACCAAATTAGGCAACAAGGAATTCTGGCCGACTTGACTGGCACGGTCGTGCCTTATAATCTGGCACGGTCGTGCCATCAGGTCCGCGTGATTTCCCCCAGTCGACCAATTTCGGCACGGTCGTGCTTGACTTCTTGGCACGGTCGTGCCAAACATGTCGACAGATTTGCCTTGGTTTGGATTTATGGCACGGCCGTGCCATTTTAAGGCGCAAGACCGTGCCAGAGCCAAAACCTGACATTTTTCCATAATTCCAATTTAGTCCTTTATGATTCGTTCTATTTGTGTGCGACCCTCTAGGATTACACTAAGTTGGCAATGGGCTCAAACATGAACCCATAAGATATGATTAGGTTCTAGCAAACCGTCATACCTATCCAAATAGTGTAACTAGATACAATTTCGCATTCCTTTAGAATATGTCACAATCCCTTTGTCCACGATGTCATTGAACACAAGTCATGGTCAAATGGTCAACTTGCTTTGTTCAATACTTTCTCGATTCCGAATATGTTGATAATTCAAATGCTATTGATCCAATCAATCCATTTGAGTCCGGCCGAACATTTCATCAACATCATTCCTTAGAGGGGCCCAAGCATGACATCTCTCCGTGGAGGGACAAATCCATTTAGCTTATTATTCTTCCCCACGTGAATCCGATTATGCCAATCATACACTTTATAACTACCGTGTTAAGGTAGCGTTTGAATATGTCAAACACAATGTTCATCAAGTGAAAGACTATAATAACTTTATGTCTAAGGATTCAAATGACATAACTAATATGAGATATATGTACGACATAGACCATGACATAAATCTCATACGGCGGGTCATGTCCAGTATCTTGTTCCAAACAAGTACCCATAAATCTAACATGATCATCCCATGATCATTTAGCCTTTATACTAGTGCTTAACAAGTACTAGGGACGGAGATTATTATCAGTAAACATGAACAACAATAATAATCAAAACATCTCTTTATTGATATGAAATAATTGATAACAATTACAACGTTTATTAAACGTGCCTAGGGCACCACTACCAATAATCTCCCACTTGCCCTAGGCCCAATCTCCCATGTATCTAATACCCATGGACCTAACATGACCTTCATGTTTAGCTTGTGGAAGTCCCTTTGTTAGCGGGTCCGCAATATTGTCATCAGTTGGTACTCTGCATATATTTACGTCACCTCTATTAATGATTTCACGAATCACATGGTAACGCCTAAGTATGTGTTTGGATTTCTGATGTGCCCTTGGTTCCCTTGCTTGAGCAATAGCACCATTATTATCGCAATAAAGGTCTATTGGATTAGCAATGCTAGGAACCACTTCAAGTTCAGTTATGAACTTCTTAATCCAAAAAGCTTCCTTTGCAGCATCCGATGCAGCAAGATACTCAGCTTCTGTTGTAGAATCAGCGGTTGTACTCTGCTTGGAACTCTTCCAGCTTACAGCTCCACCATTTAACATAAACACAAAACCCGATTGCGATCGACTATCATCTTTGTCGGTTTGGAAGCTTGCATCTGTGTAAGAACTTACTACGAGATCATCTTCCATTCCTCCATAGACCAAAAACGAGTCTTTAGTCCTTCTTAAGTACTTAAGAATCGCTTTTACAGCCACCCAGTGATTTTCACCAGGGTCGGATTGGTATCTGCTTGTCATACTTAAAGCATAAGATACATCCGGCCTAGTACATATCATGGAATACATGATGGACCCAATTGCTGAAGCATATGGAACATCTTTCATTTTCTCACGCTCATCATTTGTCTTAGGACATTGAGTCTTGCTTAGAGAAATTCCATGTAATACTGGCAAGGTTCCTCTCTTAGAATTTTCCATACGGAATCTTCTAATGACCTTGTCAATGTATGTACTTTGGCTTAAACCAAGTAGCCTTCTTGATCTATCTCTATAGATCTTGATGCCAAGCACATATGCGGCTTCACCCATATCTTTCATTGCGAAGCACTTTCCTAACCAAGTCTTTATAGACTGAAGTGTAGGAATGTCGTTTCCAATGAGCAATATGTCATCCACATATAAGATAAGGAATAGCACTATGCTCCCACTAATCTTCTTGTATACACAAGGTTCATCTTCGTTCTTGATGAAACCAAATTCTTTGACCGATTCATCAAAACGGAGATTCCAACTCCTAGAAGCTTGCTTCAATCCATAGATGGATCTCTGCAATTTGCATACCTTAGAATTTTGCTCAAAACCTTCTGGTTGTGTCATATACACATCCTCTTCTAGTTTTCCATTTAGGAAAGCGGTTTTGACATCCATTTGCCATATTTCATAGTCATGATATGCGGCAATGGCAAGCAGAATTCTTATAGACTTGATCATTGCTACAGGTGAAAAGGTTTCATCATAGTCAATACCATGAACTTGCCTATAACCTTTTGCTACAAGTCTAGCTTTGTAAGTATGCACCTTCCCATCCATGTCAGTCTTCTTCTTGAAGACCCATTTGCATCCTATGGTTTTTACACCTTCGGGCGCATAAATCAAATTCCAAACTTGATTATCTTGCATGGATTGCAATTCGGATTCCATGGCTCCAAGCCACTTGTCCGAATCAGGAGAAGACATCGCCTCTTGGTAGGTTCTAGGTTCATCATTCTCAATGATTTCCACCTCATTACTATCCGTTACGAGAAATCCATATCTCTCGGGTTCGGATCGTACCCTACTAGATCTGCGAGTTACTTGTGTATCTTGAACAGGTTCCACAACTCCTTGTGGTTCTTGTTCCCGTTCCACTATTGGTTCAATGTTATTTTCTGGGTCTCGAATTTCTTCAAGATTTATTTTACTCCCACTGATTTCTTTGGAGAGAAACTGTTCCTCTAGAAAGACACCAGTTCGGGCAACAAACACTTTGTTGTCCTTTCGGTTGTAAAAGTAATATCCTTTAGTTTCCTTAGGATATCCCACGAAAATACATTTATCAGATTTGTGTGCTAGTTTGTCAGAGATAAGTCTCTTGACATAAACTTCGCAACCCCAAATCCTCATGAAAGACAAACTAGGTTTCTTTCCACTCCACATCTCATATGGAGTCTTTGGAACCGATTTAGTTGGAACCTGATTTAGTGTGAAAGCAGCGGTTTCTAGAGCATAACCCCAAAAGGATATTGGAAGATTAACTTGACTCATCATTGATCGAACCATGTCTAACAAAGTCCGATTCCTCCTCTCAGATACACCATTCCATTGTGGTGTTCCGGGTGGAGTCAATTGTGAAACTATTCCACAAATCTTTAGATGATCATCAAATTCTTGGCTTAAGTATTCTCCACCACGATCTGATCGAAGTGCCTTAATACTTTTGCCAAGTTGTTTTTCTACTTCATTTTGAAATATTCTAAATATCTCAAATGCTTCACTCTTATGTTTCATTAGGTAAACATACCCAAATCTACTATAATCATCCGTGAAGGTTATGAAGTATTGAAATCCTCCCCTAGCATTGCTACTTAATGGTCCGCATACATCGGAATGTATCAACCCCAATAAGTCACTTGCCCTTTCACCTAGCTTGGTAAAAGGTGTCTTAGTCATTTTTCCAAGAAGACACGACTCACAAGTATCATATGACTCGAGGTCACATGAACCTAAAAGTCCGTCCCCATGGAGTTTTGAGATACGCTTCTCATTAATATGACCAAGACGGCAATGCCATAAATAGGTATGATTTACATCATTAGGTTTAGATTTCTTATTTACATGATAGACATTGTCATTATTTTCATTCTTGACATCCAAGATATAAAGGCCATTAAATGAATTAGCAATACCATAAAGCACATCATTTAAATAAATAGAAAATTTCTTATTCTCAATAAGAAACTTAAAACCTTCATTATCCAAACAAGAAATTGAAATAATATTTCTGCTTAAATCCAGAACATAATAACAATTGTTCAAAACAAGAATTAATCCGGAAGGTAAAGTGACTTCATAAGTCCCTACGGCTAATGCAGCAACTCTTGCTCCATTTCCCACGCGTAGATCTACTTCACCTTCTTTAAGCAGTCTCCTATTATTTAGTCCCTGCACATTTAGACAAATGTGAGAACCACATCCGGTATCCAATACCCAAGAATCAGTGGTAGAAAGGAGAATATCTATCATATAGATACCTGAAGTCGACGCAGCCTTGCTGCTCTTCTTCTTCTTTTGCTCTTCCAAGAAAGCCTTGCAATTACGTTTCCAATGACCAATTTCTTGACAATGGAAACAAATTGCATCCTTTTGTGTATCGGGTTTTGCCTCAGAAGCCTTGGCAACCTTTGCCTTGCTTATCTTGGGTTTGACAACTTTTGCCTTACCCTTTCCTTTGGCACTAGGCTTCTTCCCATCATGAACCAAGAGCACGGGAGAACCTTTCTCCACAATTTTCATCTCTGCAGTTTTGAGCATCCCATGCAACTCAGAGAGATTCTTATCCATTCCATGCATGTTATAATTCATCACAAACTGATTATAACTTTTAGGCAATGAATTAAGAATGAGATCCGTGGCTAGCTCCAATGGGATTGGATAGCCAAGTTTCTCAAGGTGCTCTACATAACCTTTCATTTTAAGAAAGTGAGGACTCACTTGTTGCCCTTCATTCATTTTACAAGTAGTGAATGCAACAATGGTCTTGTACCTCTCTTGCCTAGCTTGCTCTTGAAACATGGTTCTCAACTCCACGCCTATCTCATAGGCTTCCAAATGTTCCAAACTTTGTTGGAGTTTTGAACACATAGCAGCAAGCATGAGACAACTTACATCTCTAGAATCATTACGATGTTTCTTGTAATTGTCTCTTTCTGCCCTAGGGGCAGTAGGCGGTGGTTCAGCAGGGAGAGGCCCATCGAGAATGTACAACTTATCTTCTTGTCTAAGAACGATTCTTATGCTACGGATCCAATCCATAAATTTAGTACCATTCTTTTCGAGCTTATCCTTCTCAAGGATCGATCGCAACGACATTGATTGAGTATTATTAGTCATTATCTACAAATATGCAAAATTTCCAAAATTTAATAAGTACCATTTTTTTCATTAAAGAAATAAACAATGTATTTTTCCAAAAATACTCTCACTAAATTACATAACCTTCTTATACATCCAATGTATAATATAATTTAAATGGGTTAAGATCCAACTTTAATTTAATTTCAAGTCCGCTAAGGCGGATTACACAAAATCAAACTAATTAGGTAGACAACTCTTGTCAATCATATCTCATATGACTCTTAGTTCCTTTTATGAGATTCTTTAAGAAATCCAATTTCAAAAAGCATGTTAAACCTCATCTTTGCCTAGGCCCAAAATTGTTTTGACGCCCAATTAAGTCTAACCATTTTAAACGCATAGTTAATGTGTCCCGCTAGGGCGTGCCCACATTATCTATCTTGCTCATACATAAATAAATTTAATGCACCTCGCTAGGGTGAATCTACATTAAAATCACTCATGTACTAACAAGTGTTTTAATCATGGCATGGCAATAAAAGACTTAAAACTTTCTTTGAAGGTTCATCACATATAGCATATAACACATTTATGAGCACATAATATAAACATGTTACACATCAAGTTTAGCCACTAAATTAATCTCCATTAATTTAAGCATAATATTTATGTGTCATTAGTTTCTCTATAATTATGAGGATGAGACTATTTGAACTTTTGTTATCATCTCCAAATCAAGACAACAAGAAGTGCGACCGAAACTAAGCCATATGGCATCCACAATTCCGCACTAATTCAAGAAACCAAGAAAGTAGTCAATGTGGCCGAAACTAAGCAATAGATGGTCTTGATGAACGTAGGCCAATTGCATTCACAATTCCACATGGATCTCCAATCTTTGAATCAAGAACTTTGTTTCTTAATTTTAGCAATTATGAACTCTTCATAATTCTAACTTCGTTTTATCTTTGAAACTTCGATTGCGATCAAGTTTGGGAAACACAATCTCGATGAACGTAGATTAGCCATCCAAACCTTGAACCAATCTTAGACTCACAAGACTAAAACAAATAGGAAATTTAAACCCAAGATCCACACCCAAGACCCAATCCCTACCCCGCGCCAAACCCTAGGTCCGGCCGGGTCAAGGTATGGGTCCGGTCGGACCCTTCCGAAAATCAAAATTTTAAAGTTCCAAAATTTGTCTCAAAATTGTTTTTCCCGATTCAATAAGGATTTGGTGTTCTTGGTGATCCAATCACCATGATCAACAAAACCTTGAATAAACAATTTATTCTTGAATCCCTAGAATATCAAAACTTTTATCCAATCAAAAATTGATAATCCAAACAATTTTAAATCCACCATAATTTTTATTGCGATTGAATAGTACGATTAAGGTTTCTAAAACAATAAACCACATTAAAATCATATAACACATAAACATCACGTAATCCAATATTCATATCATGCTAGGCACATAAACAATTTATATACACACAACATGATCTTAGTATTGAAATAATCAACATGAACGGGGCTCTGATACCTCTGTTGGATTTCGTTGTAACATGCGCAGCGGAATAAAGCATTTAAAATTTTAATGAAACCCAAAGCCATAGATCCATTCATGTGGTTAAATCAAATACATATAAGATGAATATCAGAAAAACAAACCCTTGATGATTTTGATTTCTAGCTTTTGAATTTGGTGGAGATTTTGAAACTTGATCAAGAACGCGAACCTTGAAGATGATGAGCTTCACCCTCTAGCGGTATCCACATCACGAACGAATATCAAGCAACTTCTTGATCTTGGTTGCTAGACCAAATTGTGAAACACACTTTCACAATTGCAAGAACTATATGGAATTATGAATATTCTTGTCCTTCACTTTTTGGGATCTTAGAACAAGAAAAATAACCTCTCAAAACCTTATGGAGGCACTCACAATAATATGTCTAATGGCTGCTGAAAGGATCTTTAAATAGGTCCCAATCCTTAACCCTTAAGGACATAGGAATCCTAAATCCCGTCACCAAATTAGGCAACAAGGAATTCTGGCCGACTTGACTGGCACGGTCGTGCCCTATAATCTGGCACGGTCGTGCCATCAGGTCCGCGTGATTTCCCCCAGTCGACCAATTTCGGCACGGTCGTGCTTGACTTCTTGGCACGGTCGTGCCAAACATGTCGACATATTTACCTTGGTTTGGATTTATGGCACGGCCGTGCCATTTTAAGGCGCACGACCGTGCCAGAGCCAAAACCTGACATTTTTCCATAATTCCAATTTAGTCCTTTATGATTCGTTCTATTTGTGTGCGACCCTCTAGGATTACACTAAGTTGGCAATGGGCTCAAACATGAACCCATAAGATATGATTAGGTTCTAGCAAACCGTCATACCTATCCAAATAGTGTAACTAGATACAATTTCGTATTCCTTTAGAATATGTCACAATCCCTTTATCCACGATGTCATTGAACACAAGTCATGGTCAAATGGTCAACTTGCTTTGTTCAATACTTTCTCGATTCCGAATATGTTGATAATTCAAATGCTATTGATCCAATCAATCCATTTGAGTCCGGCCGAACATTTCATCAACATCATTCCTTCGAGGGGCCCAAGCATGACATCTCTCCGTGGAGGGACAAATCCATTTAGCTTATTATTCTTCCCCACGTGAATCCGATTATGCCAATCATACACTTTATAACTACCGTGTTAAGGTAGCGTTTGAATATGTCAAACACAATGTTCATCAAGTGAAAGACTATAATAACTTTTGTCTAAGGATTCAAATGACATAACTAATATGAGATATATGTACGACATAGATCATGACATAAATCTCATACGGCGGGTCATGTCCAGTATCTTGTTCCAAACAAGTACCCATAAATCTAACATGATCATCCCATGATCATTTAGCCTTTATACTAGTGCTTAACAAGTACTAGGGACGGAGATTATTATCAGTAAACATGAACAACAATAATAATCAAAACATCTCTTTATTGATATGAAATAATTGATAACAATTACAACGTTTATTAAACGTGCCTAGGGCACCACTACCAACACATTTGATGGGTTCTAGTTTGCCTTTGAGGTACTACTCTTGTCCTTCCTTCGCTTGCCCATCACAAATTCTGATTTGCACACACTTCTGAATTGATTCCCTTTACTGTATGCATAGGTGTGGGTGTACGAGATCTTCGGCGTCACCCCTTTTCAGTTAGAGATTGGCGATAACAAGGCGGTCCCCATCATGTCTTTCTGGTGTAAGAGTAATAGGCGGGCCTTCTGCAGGGCTAAGGATAGGAGGACTGTGGATGCTGTTGACTTGAGGAAGGTGTTTGTGACGCCTACGCCTGTTGGGGTGGTGTTCTATCCATGGAGTGCGGCTAATGAGCATTCCGTTGGCTATGCTACCGTGTTGACGGCCTCTCGGGTTTATTGGTGGGTCTGAGTGGTGATGCTATGTATCTTGGTGAGCGGGTTGCTCATCAGGATAGGGATGGTGCCTTGCCATGGGCCCCATGATCCTCCTCGGGACATGCTCCGTCCTGCCAGGTTGAGGACCTTTTTGACTCTGACTCCAGCGGAGCACTACAGGGGCAGTGACGACTATGATGGCTCTGTGCGTACTCGTCTGATCAGTCCTCAAGTACGAGCTAGGATATTATCGAGAGAGGGGTCGAGCTCGGCCCGATATGTTGGTCGGAGTCGGCCTTTGGTTGACATGCCTCTTTGTTCGAGTAGCGTCAGAGTGGTGCGAGGCGGCCAGGAGGAGGAGATTAGCTTGGAGCCGATGGATGCAGACCTTGTGCCGGAGCCTTTTGTTCCTCCGCCCGATGCTGGGGTACGATTTATGATTCTGTTTCAGATTATCCCATGCACACACACTTTTCGTTTTCTTGTTCCCATTCATTACCTTTGACCCATCCAGGTAACTCGGGAGGCATATGTTCATTCCGTTCAGCGGGAGAACATTTTGATGCGCTTGCTGAGAGAGGCGTATCATTCTTGCACCTATCGTAAGGAGGATGTCGTCGCACCACAACGTCGAGAGCGGTCTCCTACTAAGGCAGGTTCTTCCCATACTGGAGGACGAGCAGTCCGGGGATGGAGTTCGAGTGCCAGTGGTTCGCGCCATTTAACACAGCAACGGGACACTACTGAGGAGGACTCGGATTAGCTGGGGGGGGGGCGCTCCCCTTTTATATTTATTCCTGCACTGTTAGCGGTAGAAATAGATGGATATATACATGTGGGACATTTAAAATGTATGCAAATATCTTATGTACTAATTCATATGCAAATTGTGACATCCTATTTGAAAAAACTAGTTATTTATATTGTTCCTAATTTTATACAATGCATGAGCCACGGGGACGGAGTGTGTACGTTGTTTTCATGGATCCATTACGGCGTGGGAGTAAATTAGCTTGGGGACAGAGCTGAATTTTCTGCATGGGACGAGAGTGGCCGCGTGGCTAAGGGCGAAGATGGCCGCCTGGCCAAGGTCGAAGATGGCCGCGGGGCCAGGGGAGAATGTGGCCGCGTGGCCAAGTCCTAAGCCGCCTTTGGTTTTCCGTTTCCGGGCAAGAATTGGAACTTGAGCCCTACTTAAACAGTGTTTGCATAGCATTAGGATTCGTACCAGCAGCAGTTTTCTTGCACTTTTCTTGCCTAAATATCAACTTTCTTTCCTTCCCAATGGATTATCATGCAAGAATTACCATGCTTGAAAGAGGAGCTTATACCACTGCTTTGGAGAAGTGGGTTGCTAGGATTCCTCGCTCTTGTCGCGACAAATTTGATGCACGATTTGGTGTCAAGTGTCTTTGGTCACTCTCTCATATGAACTCTAATGCGAATCTTTTGAATGCTAGCGCCAAATTCTGGGATGAGAGTAATCACATTTTCAACTTCTCTTATAATTAAATAACTCCCACTTATGAAGACTTCATGGAACTTTGCGGGGGTGAGGAAAAAGTAGAGATTTCTTTGACCTTTGACTCTATTTCATTTGAGAAGAGATTGATAACTTTTGGTGTGGCCGAGGATGGCCTTGATAAATATGTTAGGGCAAACCATGTGGATCTTTCTTGGATGCCAGGGCACTTCATTCATAAAGACTTCACTTCTGACTTTGCTTTATATCACCTCTCTTTGTGCTTGTTTTCTCTCGTGTTGTTCCCTTCAGAGTTAGGATTTGCTAGTGTAGCATGCTTGGACATGGTGATTCGGGCCCGATTGGGTCACAACATTGTACCAATCATTCTAGGCGAAACCATCTGCGGCATTTCTCAGCTTGCTATGTATGGCAACATAACTAGAGGTAGCGACAGGCTGTTAACTATGTGGCTCCAAGAGAGGCTCCGAGTGAATAATCCAGCAGTGTCTCAGAATGTGCGCCCATGGTTTTATCGTAGCAGAGGAATTGCAGAGAGATTTCAGTGCATGACGCGCAGCGGTTGGGAGACTTATTTAGCTGAGATGGTGACTGATGATATCCAGTAGGTGGTACCGACGTGGCGGATCCGGTCTTTGAGAGAGCGGCTGGTGGGGTTGTACATGATCCGCGTCCCTTCTCTTTATGAGACTACCTTTTACTACCCAATGAGAGTGCTTCGACAGTACGGTTTGGTGCAGACTATCCCTGAGGATTGGGATGAGAATTTGAGGCAGTATTCCTTCAAGACACTTTATATGAACACTAGCGTCTCGATTCTATTTTCTCAGATGTGGGGCACGGCCAGGTTTTCATGCATTACTTTTCTTTCACACCCCCGCAGCACTTACTTGTCATGAGAGTATTTGGCATGGTATGGTAAGATACTTGGGCGTATGAAGCAGACTCCAGAGACCCTACGTGGCTCTATATTGGGAACCTGTGCTTCTAGCATTTCGCTGAGGATGGAGGTATCGGCTTATGAGAAGAGGAGAGAGATGATTGCTGCTAACAAGGATGGAGAAGGGGTAGGGGCTTCAAAGAAGAGGAAGGCTAGTGAGGTGTCTAAGGGTAAGGCCAAGGGCATTAGTGAGTTTGAGGCTAGGTTTTGTGAGAAGCCTAACAAGAAGAAAGTTCGCCGAGGACAACACAAGAAGAAGGAGACCGAAGGCACAAGTGGTACTAAGCAGTGATTCCGAGTATCCATCCACAGTTGTTGCGGACACATTAGTTTTAATTTTTGTTTTATTTCAGTATTAGTTTAATTTTATAGCAAGTTATGTAATCGCCGGCTTAGTCGAGCTTAGACTCATCGAATAAGTGTAATGTGCAATGACTGTGGAAATAAAAGTTTTTGCTTTAGAAAACATAAATTCTTCTTTCATTATTCTATGGCCAAATTTGGATGTTTATTTTTTTTTTTTAGACTGCACCTTTGAAAGGCTGCCTACGTTCCCCTTTTACAAATAGGACTAAGGGGCTCAGGTCATCGTAGTTCATTCCAGTCAGACTAGAATTATTTAAGAAAGGGAAGATAGAAGGGGGGAATGCTCTAACTTTTGCCTAGACCGCCCTTGCGGGTTTTCAGTCTAGCGAGCTTTGTACGTGCCCTATTTTTGCATAGACCGCCCTTTGCGGGTTTTCAGTATATCGGGCTTCTTTTTGCGTAATAATTTTTATATTTTTTTAGAGAGAGGACTAGTCGTAGTAGCGTCTAAGTTTTCTAAGATTGACTGGTTCTTTGAACGGGTTGCCATCCAAATCTGCCATTCTGACTGCTCCTTCGGAGAAGGTCTTCTCAGTCTTGTGGTTTGTCTTGGATCTTGGTGATGGGGTAGAGCCTCCGCTTTAAGTCCTCTACTTCTTGTGACAGGTCGTGAATTCTCTCTGTAGTCATGTGTGGGGGAACCCTTATGTTGTCTCCACCTCTGGGCTTAGGTTTGTCGAACTCGACGAGTTCAAGGTTACTATCCTCCATGTAGAACCAAAATCCTTCGATTTTGGTAAGCTTGCCTTTATCTATAAGGTCTTGGATCTTTCTTTCCAAAGCCACACAATTGTTAATGTCGTGACCTTCATCTTGATGATACGAGCAAAATTTGGCGGGCTCGAATGGTTGGAGAGGCGGTAGTTTGGAGAGAAGTGAATATTCTCCTAGGGGTTGTATCTTGCCTATGGTTTGCAGCCCTTCAAACATTTTGCTCTTTGGGTCCCTAGGTTTGTGTACCGTTGGGCTGAGATGGGTTATTTTTGAAAAATCTCTGCAGTTTTTCACTAGGTCTTTTTCCATGGCGAGGCGGCAACCATTCCATTGGTCTTGCGGGTTGAATCTTCTTCCCATGCGTCGTGCGCAGGATGGGGGTGTTTGTCATGTATTGTTTGAGGCAATTAAATGCAGCTTCGTACCTCGAACTCCAGCCTTGATTCGTGCATTTCTCTATTTCTCTTAACATTGGTTCTCCTATGGTCATAATATGACCGAGGTACTGGAGTAGTTCTATGAGTTCTTTCACCTCTATCTCAGTACGGGGAGGTTTCATCTCTAATATGGCTTGAATCTTTCTTGGATCGGCTTTGATTCCACGCTCGGTGACCACGTAGCCTAACACTTTCCCTCGGCTAACTCCGAACGTGCATTTGGCGGGGTTCAAATGCATGGCGTGCTCCCTCAATCAGTCAAAGAACTTCCTTAGATCTGTCAAGTGCTGACCGTTAGAGCCTTTCGAATGAATAATCATGTTGTCTACGTATACTTCAATCTCTTTGTGGATCATGTCATGGAAAAGGGCCGTAACTGCGCGTTTGTAAGTAGCCCCAGGGTTCTTCAACCCAAACGGTATGACAGTATAGCAGAAAGGACCCCATGGAGTGGTGAAGGCTGTCTTCTCTTAGTCTTCCTCGGCCATCTTAATCTGGTTATAGCCGGCAAACCCATCCACAAATGACTTGACCTCGTAGTTGGCAGTCACATCCACCAACATGTCAATATTGGGCAAGGGGAAGTCATCTTTCGGAGTAGCCTTGTTGAGATCTCTGAAATCCACACATACTCGAACTTTGCCATTGGACTTATTGACAGTCACGATGTTGGACAACCAAGTCGGGTATTCAATCACCCTAATGAAGCATACGGCGCAGTTTTTGTTTGACTGGCTTGGCATCTGGTGCTGTCGGTATTCTGTGCTCTACGATCGAGTTGTCAAGCCCCGGCATGTCCTTATAACATCATGCAAACACGTCCACGTACTCCTTGAGTAACTTAATCAATGCTTCCCTCTCGGCTCCGCTGAAGAAGCTCCCAATCTATGTTTCCTTTGGCTCGGCTTCAGTTCCCAAATTCACGCACGTTAGCACCTCATCGGTAGCTTGGGCTCGAGATTCCCTTTGATTAATAACCTGTTCTAAAATTTCTTTTATGTATTCATCATTTAGTGTGTCTGTGTCCGCCTCTTCTAATGAGTCATTATTAACTAAGTGTATAAAATTAGGTTGATTATTAGCTAATTTATCATTTAAAAGAGTAGCTACGGAGGGATACTCGGAAAGGTCGAGGGCTTCATTCTTGGCAAAAGGGAATATAGCGTTTGTGACAAGGTCATAGTCTTCAGAAGTGAGGTCGTCGGACTTAGAGGAAGACTCAGATTCAAAACTAAAAACACTAGTGTAGACACCCCGCCTTGGACCGCTCACCCCGATTGCACATTTGATCTTGTGTTTCTCCCTGTTTTAAGTGTTTCTCGTTAGTTTCTGTCACTTCCGTTAAGTTCCTGACTGACTTCGTTAAGTCCAGGGACTAAACTGAATGACAGGGCTGACTTTCTAGTCCATTCTGTCAAAATTGCCTTCTCTGAGTCGCGCGCCTCCGACAGGAGGAGTCAGGCGCGCGCGCCTCCCGCCCCCAAAGCAGGAAGCGCGCCTCTGGGCGTCAGTTACAGATTTCTGGCCAGGATTCTCTCCCTTGCTCAATTTACAGGATTTTGCCCGGGAAGGATTTCTTGGTGACTGAGTTTTGGCACCAAAAACACCCCTCTTTCACCTATAAAAACCTCCCTTTACCTCCATTTTCAAGGACCGGAAAATTGAACTTACAAAAACTATACCAAAATCACTTTCTAAAGGTTCTCCAAGGATCTCATCAAGCAATATTTGAAGTTCTTCAAATTGTAGGTAAAAGTCCATCTTTTTCTTTCTTTTCTACTTCATCTCCTCTCTCTCTCTTTTTACTCTAATCAAATGTGCAATCACCCAAATCATTTTGGGCCATGACTCTAATGATCACCTCATCTCATTGAGGTTGGTTAAGGAGTTATCTCCTACATTCCAAACTCTATTTTAAACCCCCTTTTTATGACTTAAAGAAGAAGAAGAAGAACGTTATTATTCATGTAGATTTTGACCAAGCAAGACTAACTTTAGTTGGGCAAGATGGGTGTTTCGGTACTTCCCATCTCGTAATCTAACCCCCGAACCTCAAAACAAAGAATCTCTATTTTCGTAATCAAACTTAGGCTATAATCAATAGGTTTTTCTTTTGTTCCTCAAAACATAGGTGGCGACTCTAAACAATCTAAAACAATTTAGACATCCTAGGATAATTCACCGCTCGAGCCTAAAGCCGTGGTTTCCCGGGGTATTTACAGTGGCGACTCCGCTGGGGAGATTTGAGGGTTAAGCTTGCATTCTGATCAAAATCTACATCTTTCTGGGCATTCTGATTCCTGATGGGGGAGGCGCGCGCGTCTGGCCTTTTCAGCCTAAGGCGCGCGCATCCCGTATCAAGGACCAGAATCGCCCACTTCTTCATGTTCTTCATCTTCTTCTTCTGCTATTCTGCACTAATCATTTCTGCAGGGGTTACAATATGAACATAGGACCAGGGAAATCCCCTGAGTCCAAAATCTGACATTCTGACAGGTGTGCCCAGAAGCGCGCGCCTCCTCATAGCATTGCGCCATGCGCGCGCGCGTCACACATCAGCACTCAGAGGCGCACGCTTCTGGGTTGGTTCCCAGAACAGAAACAGGTTTCAGTGACTGAGCAGAACAATGGGGTGTGGGCATAGTTGCCTGCATCAAAACAGAATTGAACCCTCGGACTGTTTTAATTTTATGTTTTATTTACCCGTCCTAGAAAGTTTCAAGCTCCACTCGACCTTGGCTCTTTCGAAGCGGTAAACCTCAGCCCGTGGTGTAGTTCAAGACTACATGCCGGGGGTGACCTTTGAGCCTCATATTGAAGCTGAGCACAAGCCACACAATTCTAGTTAGGGTCTAACACTCCGTGACTCAAGTCGGTTTCCATGTACCGAGATTTCCCTAAACTAATTTCTTCAAATCATACATGCCAACTTGTTGAAACGGACGCAATAAAAATCCGTCCCCAAAAGTGGTTATTTTGGACGAAAATAAAAATCCGTCCCCGCATGTATGCTTTACTACATTAATTTAGTTTAATCCCGATACATGTAGGATTCACAAGCGTGATGGAATCCGATGAGTATATGGGACCGCGAAATGGTCTATATACTAGTGTGACGATTCCATTATTTTCTTAGAAACCCCAAAAGGGATCCATTCCCTCCGACTTATAAAATAAAAAAAAAAGAGTCTTTTCTTATGTGGTTTGAGTCGTGTGCCCAACTGTGTGCTCTAAGCCTCTTCATGGACTGCAAGTGTTACTCAAGACTGACAAGGGCCTCTTCTGCAATATAGGTTCAATTGGTACTTCCAGAGTCTACCGGGATTCAGCAAATCGGTTAGTCCGTGAAGAGATCGCTCCAACAGCTCCAACAGCAACATGACCGGCAGCAGCAACACCATGTCTCTCGAGCAGCTTTCAACCATGGTCCCAACTCCTCCAAGAGCAAGTCTCCACCCTTAATAAGGAGGCACAAAGCAAAGACGACATTTGGCAATCCCACCTTGACAACCAAAGGGAGGCCCACGAGGCCGAGATGGAGCTAATGAAAGAAAAGCTCACTAACCTTGCCAAGGGAAAGAACAAGAATAATGATGATGAATCCGAGTGGACCGAGGGTTTGTTCAAAAGTCCTTATGTCAACACCCGCACCAAGAAAATGGGAGAACCAAGTTCCGAGAACAATGAGCCCAAAATGGTGGATTCTATCATGGCCTACATCGACCAAAAATTCAATGGGCTCAACATGGGGAAAGGCTCCGACACAAGCCTTTATCAATCATCCATCCTCATGAGTACTATGGCCGCTCTTCCCGACAAGTTCAAAATGCCCGACATAAGCAAATTCAAGGGCAACTCTTGTCCCATGACTCACATTGAAACTTATATTTGGGCAATGGTTCCGAAGAAGGTCTCCCCCAAGGTAATGGCTCAATGCTTTCCTCTCACTCTCGAGGGGGCGGCAAAAGATTGGTATGCTACTCTCCCGCTCACTGTCCGTCTCGATTGGGACTCCGCCATGCTTGCCTTCAAGAACCAATACCAAGGCAACACCACTCACCGGCCCACAAGGAAAGAGCTCGAGAATACCACCCAAAAAGACAACGAGTCCTTCATTGACTTCATAAGGAGATGGAATGACAAACTCTCCGAAATTGTTGAGAGGCCAAACACAAAAGAGCAAATGGACATCTTTCTCAAGTGTCTCAAGATTGATCTCCGCACCCACCTAAGTGGGGCCTGCTACTCCGACTTCTCCCAAATGTATGAGGCGGGGGTACGCATGGATGACTTGCTCAAGGAGATTAAGAAGACTACTCCTACTTACCGATACAAGGTCGCTTCCAACTCTACAAAAGAGGCCTCGGTCAACGCCGTCACTATTGACAAAGGGAATTACAAAAAGGTTCCTCCACCCCAAGGGAAGAAGTCCCGAAATGACCGTTTCTATACGCCTCTCCAAGGCATGACTCAAACCGAAGTGTTCGAAGTCCTCAAAGCAAAGAGTCAAGTCACACCCGTGCAAGGGTACCAACCCAAGACGGTCCACCCCAATCATGCTCACCATAAATATTGTGGCTACCACCAATATAGTGGCCACACCACCGAGGATTGCTTCGTTCTCCGCAATGTCATTCAAGATCTCATAGATAAGAAAGAATTTGTAGTGGCTAATGGTGAACATGTCAATGTAATAGAGATAGGAGAACTCGAGGGGACCACCCATTCAATCCCAATTGTGAATGGGGGCCCCAATGTTATGAATAAACTTGATAATTCTTGTTATGTAGTGACTTACGATGAGGTAATGAGGGAAGTACTAGACAATAGGAAAAAGAAGCAAAATGGGAACGTCAACATGCTAACTCGATCCGGTCGAGTCATAGCAAGCAACCCTTCCACTTCCGCACCGAGCTCCTCTTCTCAAAGGCCGCAAGCTCGCGACACTCCCGAAGACCCTCTACTTGTCCAACTCAAGAAAACTCAAGCAAGCATCTCTATTTGGGACCTCATCGCATCCTCAAAGAAACACCGAGATCTTGTCATCCGCAATCTCGATGATACATCAGTTTCTCCCGATACTACCCCGAGGACTCACGGCAATGATCGGTCACATTCATTTTGGCAACGTCATCACCTTTGCCGATATGGACCTCCCACCCTTTGGTTCCGATCACAACGAGGCTATTTACCTCAAGGTACGAGCAAGGGGAGGCCCATCTCAAGAGTCTTAGTGGACGGTGGTTCCGCACTCAATCTCATGCCTGGCAGAATCATGGGCATACTAGGGCTTAAGGATTCCGATTTAAAGCCTTCTACTCAAGTAATCCGAGGTTATGACAGCACCGCCCGTACAGTCATGGGCATGATTGAAATAGACATTGAGTTTGGGAGCATGATCATGTCCGTTCCATTCCAAGTGCTTGACATCCCGGCCTCGTTCAACTTACTTTGGGTCGACCATGGATTCACAGTGCTAATGCCGTACCGTCAACTCTCCACCAATGTGTCAAGATCCGAAATGGTGATGAAATAGTGACCGTCATGGCTGAAAACGTCACTATCCACAGAAAAGGTGAGCCCGTCCACCAAGTTCAGCATGGTTTACCAGACTCCACTCTCTCCGGCGTCTCAATCAACGCCATTGACAAAGAAGGGGGAAACGGATCATGGACCCCCAGCAATCACAAAGTCCTCCGCATGATGAGGAATATGGACTACTTCCCTGGCTTAGGCCTAGGGAAATATCAACAAGGAATCCTACATCCCGTGCAAGTCCCATTTGTCAAGAACACATTCGGTTTGG
This sequence comes from Campanula takesimana, assembly GCA_026119855.1. NCBI lineage: Eukaryota > Viridiplantae > Streptophyta > Magnoliopsida > Asterales > Campanulaceae > Campanula > Campanula takesimana. The sequence continues at coordinate 638,961 of JAOWBW010000072.1, forward strand.
GGTACGAGCCTTCCAAAGAAGACTTGAAACAAGAGCAAGCAATCAAGAACGAAAGGGCCCGAGCTCGTAAAGAAGGCCGTCGTTATGAGGTCCCTAATCTAAGGCCTTACCGCAAGACGTTGAATGGTTATTTCGTCCGCCAAGGGGAAGACGTTCCATACATGATCTTTCCCGAGCCGTGGGTTAACAATAAGGGTGTCAAAAAGCCGGTCTCGAAATCTTCTCCGATTGTGAGATCCAGAAATCCGAAAGGGAACAAACTCCAATGTCGCCCCGTGAATGGTGGGGAAAGAAGGTGACTATAGAGTCCGAGACAGAAATCACCGTGGGGGAAGAACTGATAGATTTAGCCTCCATGTTCGAAGAGCTTGCCGTAATGAATGAATACCAAGTCAACGCCATCCATGACACCATCATCATGAACGAGACTATCAGTGAGATCCCGCCAAGCTCCGAGCCGATCAACAATTGGTATTCAACGAAAGGGCCCGTGGTATCCGAAGAATTCTTAGTCCAAGAAATGGGTTACATACCCTGCACAGCAACAAAGGAAGAGCGGCTCACACTTACTTTCGAGTCCGAGAGTGTCTCTAATACCCTCACCCAAGAGGATTTGGAGGCCATAGCCGAGCGTGTGTTTCCTTTCTTTGCTAATGAAAAATTTGATATTTCTGAGTACCCTGAGATTGCAAACATCATAAATGATGAATTAACTAATAATGAACTTAACGAACAAGTTAATAACGATTCAAATTATGATGAAATAGACCACGAAAACATAACATACTTAAATGAACTTGCTTAACAAGTCCGTAGTCGTGGTGAGAATGGTCCAAAGGCTGACGAAGAATTGCATGTTATTAATCTGGGTACCGAAGAAGAGCCAAAAGAAACTAAGATTGGAAGCTTCTTCAAAGGGACGACAGACACAGATTGACTACATTACTACGGGAGTTCGTGATGTGTTCGCATGGTCATACAAAGACATGCCGGGTTTGGACAGAAAGGTAGCGGAGCACAGGATTCCGATCAGAGAAGATGCCAAGCCAGTAAAGCAGAAGCTCAGAAAGATCAGCCAGAATGGTCTCTGCAAGTCAAAGAAGAGATTGAGAAGCTCCTCAGTGTGGGTTTCATCAAGGTTATCGAGTATCCGACATGGTTAGCCAACATCGTGACAGTCAGAAAGACAAACGGCAAGGTTCGAGTTTGCATGGACTTCCGGGATTTGAACAAAGCTTCCCCAAAGGATGATTTTCCACTCCCTAACATCGACATACTGGTCGACTCCACTGCTGCCTACGAGGTTCGCTCATTCGTGGATGGGTTCACTGGGTACAATCAGATTCTCATGGCCGAAGAAGATCAACACAAGAAAGCTTTCACAACACCGTGGGGTACCTTTTGCTATACAGTCATGCCATTTGGGTTAAGAAATGCTGGGCTTCCTACCAAAGAGCCGTGACAGACTTGTTCCACGATATGATTCACAAAGAAATCGAGGTCTATGTGGACGACATGATCATTCACTCCAAAGGGACCGATGGTCAACATTTAATCGATCTCCGCAAGTTCTTCGAAAGGCTTCGTCAACACAAGATGAGGCTCAACCCTACAAAATGCACATTCGGGGTTATCCGAGGCAAAGTCCTTGGCTACATGGTCACTGAAAGGGGAATTGAAGTAGACCCCTCCAAAATCAAGGCAATCATTGACATGCCTCCTCCAAAGACGCAGAAAGAGATCAAAGGTTTCATGGGCAGACTGCAGTACATCAGTCGGTTTGTGCACCAACTCACTTCCATGTGCGAGCCAATCTTCAAGCTACTCAAGAAGAATGTGGCTCTAGAATGGACCGACGCGTGCCAAGAAGCTTTCGACCAAGTGAAGCATTACTTGACATGCCCTCCTGTTCTAGTTCCGCCGCACAAGGAGAAGCCTCTTTTGCTCTATCTCACTGTCAATGATGAGGCCCTAGGGGATATATTAGCACAAGAGCAACGAGAGTCCACAAAGGAGAATGCCATCTATTTTGTCAGTCGCCGATTCCAAGGAGGCGAAAAGAACTACTCTGTCCTAGAGAAGTCATGTGCAGCATTGGTTTGGGTCACTCAAAAGCTCAAACACTACATAGAAACTTTTCCGATCAAGCTAGTAGCAAAGGTGGACCCGCTCCGCTACATCTTCGAGAAGCCTTTCATGTCAACAAGAATAGCCAAATGGTACTTCATGCTCGCCAGCTACGATATCACTTACGTCACACTAAAATCCGTCAGGGGGAAAGTGTTCAGTGACCAGCTTGCCGAATTCCCATGTGACGAAGTGAAGGGGGAAGACGTACAGTTCCCTGACGAGCATTTAATTTGTACTGCAACCGAGGAAATTAAGTGGCAACTTTTTTTCGATGGCGCCGCCAATAAACACGGCTTTGGTATAGGAATATTGCTTGTTGATCCAAAAGACATCTACACTCCCATTGCCATCCATCTGGAATTCGAAGCTACCAACAACATTGCCGAGTACGAAGCATGCATAGCAGGGCTCGAAGTAGCTCTCGAAAGAAACGTCACGGAACTAGAAGTATTCGGCGACTCTTTGCTCCTTATCAATCAGCAATCAGGTAAATGGCGAACCCAAGACCCGACTCTCCAACAGTATGGTCAGCACCTTGAAGAATTGGTTGAACAATTCCAAGAGATCACTTTCAACTACCTGCCAAGGGATAAAAATCGCTTCGCCGATGCACTGGCCACCATAGCATCATTAGTCGAAATGCCCAAAGGGAAAATGGTGAAGCCTTTCAAAATTGCCCGAAGGAACAGTCCGGCATATTGCATGATTATCGAGATCAACGAGGTTCAAACAAACCCTCCGTGGTATTCGGATATCATGAATTTCCTCAAAGATGGCACTTATCCCGAGAATATCAACAAGAAGTCTCAAGCAGCTCTGCAAAGGCTAGCCTCTCGGTACGTACTGATTGGGGACCGAGTCTATAAAAGGCACCACGACGGAATCAATCTCTTATGCGCCAATGAGGCCGAAGCTCAAGAGATAATGTGCGAAGTGCACGATGGAGAGTGTGAACCCCACATGAATGGGTTTATGCTAGTCAAGAAGATACTCCGCATTGGTTACTATTAGAGCACTATGGAACGAGACTGTATCGAGAAAGTCAAAAGGTGTGCTAAGTGCCAATTCCATGCTAATCTGCAACATGCTCCACCCTCACAACTTTACAACATGGTCACACCTTGGCCTTTCTCTTGTTGGGGGATAGACATCATCGGTAAAGTTCATCCTGCCGGGAGCAATGGGCAGTCATTCGTCCTAGTGGCGGTCGACTACTTCACAAAGTGGGTCGAAGCACAAGCCTATCGGACCCTCAATGCAAAGAAAGTGGCCGAATTTGTAAAGATTAATATCATGTGCCGATATGGCGTGCCTCATGAAATCATTTCCGACAACGGCTCTCACTTTGAGAAGGAAATGGATGCACTTTTGGTAGAATACAAGATCACCAAACACAAATCATCTCCTTACCGTCCCCAAGCAAATGGCACGGTTGAAGCAGCAAATAATACCATCGAGACCATCGTCAAGAAAATGGCCTCAACAGGAAGGGATTGGCCCGAGAAGCTACCTTTAGCATTGTGGGGCTACCGCACATCAATACGGTCAGCGACAGGAGAAACTCCGTATGCATTAGTCTATGGTTCTGAAGCCGTACTCCCAATCGAACTCGAAGTCCCATCTCTACGGGTCCTCCTCGAGAATCAAGTCAACGAGGTCGACTGGATGCAAAGTCGATATAAATAGCTAGCCTTGCTCGACGAGAAAAGGTTAAGAGCACTCGAACGCACGAGGGCATATCAGCAAAGGATGGCAAGAGCTTTCAACAAAAAGGTGAAGCCTCGAAACATCAATGTGGAAGATTTGGTCTTAAGACAACATCCTCCTAATGCCATGAATCCCCTGGGGAAATGGGGACCCCGATGGATCGGTCCGTACGTGGTCAAAAAGATACTAAGCGGCGGTGCAGTCCGGCTCGTGGATTTAGATGGTGACCAGCTGCCAAAGGAGGTCAACCTCGACAAGCTCAAGAGGTTCTACGCTTAATAAACAAAGACCATTAAAAAAAAAAAAAAAAAATCGCTCGCTAGGTTGAAAACCCGCAAGGGCGGCCTAGGCAAAAATTAGAGCACGTGCAAAAAAGAAGCCCGCTAGATTGAAAACCCGAAAGGGCGGTCTAGGCAAAAAACAGGGTGCACACAAAAAAAAAAAAAAAAAAAAAGGTCTTTGTTTGTTTGAACTACGGAGACCTGAGCCTCCCAACTGGAGGAACGTAGGCAACCTTCGGGTGCGGTCTAAAACATATCAAAAATACCCAATTCACTTCAAATAACAAATGCAATTTTTATTCATTCAATGAATCACTCAAACCATTACAACGGATTTATTGAGCAACAAAATACATCAAAACATTAAATCCTAAAACAAAGTGGTCTAATTGCAATCTCTTGGGGTACAAAGAAAAATCTAATCTTTCCTAGGTTTTGGAACCCATTGCTTCTTGTTATGCCCTTTAGTCTTCTTGGACGGGGACGGAACATTCTTGGGACCGCCAAGACGAGAGAAAGCGCTAGGACGGGATGGAGCTTCATCAACTGCTTTCCCTTTGCCCTTATCAAGCGGAGCCTTAGTAGGGACAACTATGGGACGCTTCCACACATAGGAGAAATTTCCTTTACCTTTCTTTTTCTTGGGAAAATGACGGGGTCTATTGTCCCGTACATGAACCACCGGTCTCACGGGGTCAACAACATCGTCATTGGGCCTTCCCAAAACGATCAAAAACGCTCGGACGCTTCTCCACCATCGGGACGGACCCCACAGCTGGAACGGCATTCACCACTGGAACGGACTTCTCACCCTCGGGACGGAAACCTTAACTTCAAAGGAGAAAGTCATTGGGGCCATTATGACAAGAATTTCGTGCTTTAGGAGGAGAAAGTATTTGCAAAAGAATGCTGTGTGACCATTCTGGTCGAAAATGGTTCAAAATTTATAGCCGTTGGAACATTCTGATCAGAAAAAGAAAGGGGCTGTAATTCAGCAGGCTAGAAGCGCGCGCCTCCGACCAAGGCTGCACAACGCGCGCGCCCCCCACAAGCAAGGCCCGACGCGCGCGCCTCTGACAGCAGTTCAGACAGAAACAACCCTTGTCAGTTCAGAACAGAACCCAAGCACTTCAACATATCCAACCTGCAGCAAAATCAAATCCCAGCAACAAAAAGGAGTTCAAGCATTGACAACAAGCATCCTTTGGACACACATTTGTTTGTAAAGAGTCGACATCTAAGATCGAGTCACTAATAGAACATAAAATGAGTAGTAAGATAAATAGGATTGTAAATACATGTTAAATGTTATTACAGGCAAAAAAATGTTTTCAATCCCTCATCCTCTCAGCCGCAACAGCTCGGACACATCATCACCAGCACTGTACTCACCCCCTGCTGCCGCTCTCGGTCTCCTCATCATCATCGTCATCCTCATCCTCATCATCATCATCATCATCCTCAGACTCAGACGTCTCAACCACAACATCAGGATGGGTCCTCTTGGCAGCTGTCCCTGACGAACTAGCACCACCCCGGCTCTGGCTACCTTCTCGGCTCAGGCTCCTACTATGGCTACCCCCGTGGCTTAAACTCCTGCTCAACGACTGCCTTACCGAAGAGACAGCCTCATCAATGTCCAGTGCAGCATCCCTGCAGCCTCGTCCCATGCCCCGAGCACCTCGGGCAGCTCCTCTCGCAGCACCAGAGACAGCACCAGCAGCACCTCTAGTCATGGCAGCAAAATCCCTGCACAGCTCCAGCACCCTCTCCTCCAGCTGACGGAGCCTCCGCCTCATCCCTTTGTTCTGCCTACCCAAGTGCCTATAAGCAGCCACGGGCACCTGTTGCAACAAAGAACAGGGGAAAGGAAATTACATCAATACAAAGGACAGAAAAACAAGACTGGAACTGAGAAAATGCAAAGATGGTCAGAAAAACATACCACAGCAGCCTGAGCGGGAGGCTCTCTCTCCGGTGACATATCCTCGGGAAAAATCTCCCTCTGCTCCTCAAAGACCCCGAAGTTGGAATAAGTGTAATAAGGAGGAGGCAAAGGAGGATCAAAACAATACCCGGCACCGGTAGTATAAAACCGAGCGGAGGTCGAAGGAGCAGCCTGTGATCTCCTCGGATCAGCAAACATAAAGCCCTGCATCAAGTTGTTCTCCCTGAAGAGGCCATAATCCTGATCCAAGTGAATATAAGGGACGGCATCAACCCCTACCATATATGCTGCACGATCAGCCTCTGAGAGCGACCTCCAGTTACGAGGGCAGAAAGGAGGAATGTCTGGAACTGCAGGACGAGGAGGGGTGTAAAAGTATGTCACCTGGGTACCATGCTGCCAAAATACTCTATCTCCCAAGTACAGAGCCATGCACTCACCCGAACTCATCAAAAGCCGAGAACGGGTAGGAATAAGAGTGTGCTCAAACCAGTGCTGAACTGATCTCCATGGATACAAAGAGAAGGCAACAGACTCAGGCCTTAGGGTGTCCAAGTGCCGTCGGGGCCGAAGTAAGACTAATAGGGTTCGTGCCAGTCTTCACATTCCTCTCCTTATACGCCCACCGTGTACAATCCGGATACTGGGGCTGGCCTTCCTTGGCAATCTTGAAATCCCTCAGATTCAGGATAGCAAAAGCCCAAAGCTGTAGACAAGAGGCAGAAACAAAGTTAATGATAGTCAACGCAAAGGCAGTTATGACTAAGGCAAGGAGAATATAAAAGGGACAGTAAGTGGTATACCTCCCACAGCAAGCTGAAGCCCGTAACAGAGCTGGTGGTCGAGCGGCTGGTCAAATCCATGCCGTGGTAACAAGCAGCCAAGCCCGCTGCGCCCCAGTTATACTGGCCGATCTGGTCCAAGTCCACTAACAGGTCAAGCAGAGCCAAAGAGGCCGAAGATCCCCGTTGGCAAATAGAGTATGGGATAGCAAGTACCAAATGAAGCAACGGGCCACGGCATCAACCCGATCAGCAGTAACACCTCGAGCCTCAGCCATCAAGATGCTGAAATAAACCCGGATTCGCTCCCATGTCACTCGAGAATTCTTAACCTCGAACCGGCAGTCAACCAAGGCCAGTAACTCGTCCGGAGTCCGAACAGCCCCTCTCAAACCAAAAGGGACAGGCACCCCATGAACGGCAAGCCCGTCAAAGATGTGAAATCAGTAGGCGTCATAGTCACCTCGCCCATAGGTAAGTGGAAGGTATGGGTGGTATCCCACCATCTTTCCCTCAATGCCTGGACCACATCGGGGTCATTCTTCAAAGCTGGGAGGCTAGTGACAAAAAGACCAAAATGAGTCCCTGTGACTCGGGCCCAAACATTCTCAGGCAACCTCTTCCATATAGAAATGGGCCCATGAGCCCCACCGCGAATCTCTGTCAGACGGGTCCACTCCTGAAAGGAAAGAAGGAACAACAAAAATTTCATCAGCATGACTGCTAGAAAACGGATGAACTCAACATAGAGATTTCAATGACAGAACAATGTACAAGCAAGCATGTAAACATGAAAATGGGTCCCCCAACATGTTTCTTACAACAAATCAGCAACAATGAATAACATGCAAAGAATGATCGATAAAGCTGCTGCAGCAATATTTTGGGTAAAGAAAACAAAACTTCATGAAACCCGAATCGACAAGAAAGGTGAGGCATTCTTACCAAACCCGAAGTCACGAAGTGAGAAATGTGGGTATGAGGCCTGAAAGTAAGCAAGCTCGGGTCCATGGCTTCAACCCCAATTTCGGGCTCCTCGCCCTGTGGCATCTCAAACGGAGGTGATTGCTGACGATCCGACATCGTTTCTTTGACGGAATTGATCCTAGAGCAGCAAGAAAGTGTTTTGGGGTGATTTCTCTACGAAAATTAGGCTTGGAATTTGGAGGGTTCTTTAAATTTTTGAAAACTGGCCGAAAACAGCGAACAGCCTGTTTAAATATGCTGAACTTATGCGCCAGATGCGCGCCCCCCGACATACCCATCAGAGGCGCGCGCGTCCCATAACGAGGCCCGGACGCACGCTCTTCCCATCATCAGGCAGGTTCAGAAGCAGTCTCCCATGCAAGAATCCATGTACCGTATCAAGGTTTCCCCACGGATTCCGAACTCCCTAAATTCTGTCACGGGTGCCATACCCCCCTCAAGAGTCAATCTCAACATTTCATCCCCAGCAGGAATATTTTTCTGGTCGCGGTCAACTGTACCCGCACCCCACAATTCAAAAAGAAGTCAAGTGTGACTCTAAGTGGCACGAGACTCCAAAGCAATATTTCATCAACGGATTTCACTAACGGGTTCGTCTCCAAAGGTTCACTAACGGCCTCATCAACGAATTTCACTAACGGATTCATCCTCAAAGGTTCACTAACGGCCTCATCAACGAATTTCACAAACGGATTCGTCCTCAAAGGTTCACTAACGGCCTCATCAACGAATTTCACTAACAGATTCATCCTCAAAGGTTCACTACGGCCTCATCAACGAATTTCACTAACAGATTCGTCCTCAAAGGTTCACTAACGGCCTCATCTATGGATTTCACTAACGGATTCGTCCTCAAAGGTTCACTAACGGCCTCATTAACGGATTTCACTAACGGGTTCGTCCTCAAAGGTTCACTAACGGCCTCATCAACGAATTCACTAACGGATTCGTCCTCAAAGGTTCACTAACGGCCTCATCAACGGATTTCACTAACGGATTCGTCCTCAAAGGTTCACTAACGGCCTCATCAACAGATTTCACTAACGGATTCGTCCTCAAAGGTTCACTAACGGCCTCATCTACGGATTTCACTAACGGATTCATCCTCAAAGGTTCACTAACGGCCTCATCAACGGATTTCACTAACGGATTCGTCCTCAAAGGTTCACTAACGGCCTCATCAACGGATTTCACTAACGGATTCGCCCTCAAAGGTTCACTAACGGCCTCGTTCAAATGGTTCACTAACGGCCTCATTCAAGATATTCAGCCGGCATGTTCACCTAACGAATCATGCCACCCTGTAGACACCCCGCCTTGTACCTCTCACCCCGATTGCATACAAAGTATTTTTATTTAACTTATTTTCATTAATTTCTGTTACTTCGGTTAAGTTCCTAACTGATTCCGTTAGTTTTGGACTAAACTGCATAACAGAGTTAACTTTTAGGGTCATTCTGTCTTTCTGTCATTTTTAGAATCGCGCGCTTCCGGCACTTCTAATGGGCCGCGCGCGCGTCCCGCCCCAAAGCCAGACCCGCGCGCTTCCCACTTTGGCAGTAACGGATTGGACCTTATTTCCCTCCCTTTTCTTATTTACAAACATCTTTTCTTGATCACAAAAACCATCTTTTTACATCCACATTCATCCCCCCTTTTCTCATTAACTCCCAATCCCACACTTCTAGCCTTTTCATTAAAACAAAATATTTCCTTTTTATTTTATTTGATTTTCTTTTATTTCTTTTATTTATTATTTTATTTATCTTATTTTTGATTGGTCAATTCCATTTCACATGGATGATCATCTTTTCCCTCCAACCTTTCGCTCTCTTTTTTACCTATAAAAACCATCATCTTCTACCTTAGAAAGGGACCCAATTTTTGAGACTTGGAACTTTCTCTCTACACAAATTCTATATCATTTTTCCCTACACAAATTCTCCCAACAAGAGTTTTACACAACGAAACTCTACACAAATCTCTACACAACAACATCATTTTCAAGTCCAAGTTTGAAGTCTTCTTTCTAAAGGTACAAGTCTTCTTCTTTTTATTCTATTCATGTTCTAGTCAATGTATGCAATCCCCATTAATGGGACATGACCAACATGACTACTTCACATATTGAAGTTAGTTAAGGTTATCTCCCTACATTTTAATCTCAACTTTAATTCACCATGTTAATTTCTCTTCATCTCTTAATGTAATTCTTTAACATTACTTGGCACATGTAATCTTTATCATTAAATAAATAAAACAATTCTATTTTATTTCCCCTTTATTTCCCCTTTTCTTCTCATCACAATTGTTAGCACATTTCTATTTAATTAATTGAAGGACATGTAAATATTAGAACACCAATAGTAGCAAGACCCGCGTAAGCGGGGCGGAGTGGGTGTTTAAGTACTTCCCACTCCGTCACCTAACCCCCGAACCCTTCTCTCCCGAATCTCTGGTTTTGTACATAAATTAGGCTATTTCTAGGTTTTTCTTATGTTCCTTTAAAAACATAGGTGGCGACTCTAAACAAATCTAAAACAAGTTAGACATCCTAGGATAATTCACCGCTCTAGCCAAGCCGTGGTCCCCCGGGTATCTACAGTGGCGACTCCGCTGGGGACGATTTAGAGGGTTAAACTTGCGTTTTTCATTTTTGGTGTTCTTTTATTTTATTTTCTGGGCATTCTGGTAAAAAGGGTGGGAAGCGCGCGCCTCTGGCCTTCTTGGCCTAAAGCGCGCGCGTCCGACCCCAATTACCAGAATCGCCCGCCTCCTTTCTTGTCCTTCAATTTCATATTTCTGTGCTAACAAGTTTCTGCAGGGGAAAGTTACATAATTTGGGACCAGGGCAATCCCCTGAGTCCGCAGTTTCTTCTAACATTCTGACAGGTACCCCAGATGCGCGCGCCTCCCATATTCATTGCGCAATGCGCGCGCTTCCCACATCACTTCCCTGAGGCGCGCGCTTCTGGGAAATTTTCCAGAAACAGAACAGTGCACAGAAAGCAGAACAGAGCAGAATGACAGTGTGTGGGCACCGGGCCTACATACAATTTCTTTTACTTTCTGTTTATTTTTATCGGTCACACGGGTGATTCGAAAGTTGTAATTATGTGCTTATTTGTTTTTTTTTATTTATTTCTTTTAAAAAATAATAATAATAATAATGTTTTGTCACATGTTAGACTTCACACTACATGCACATATTCCTATCAACTGCTCACTATCGAGTCGCACAAGTCCAACCCCAAACCCGTCGAGGCCCGTCCTAGAAAGTTTCAAGCTCCACTCGACCTTGGCTCTTTCGAAGCGGTAAACCTCAGCCCGTGGCGTAGTTCATGACTACATGCCGGGGGTGACCTTTAAGCCTCATATTCAAGCCGAGCACAAACCACACAATTCTAGTCTAGGGTCTAACACTCCGTGACCAAGTCGGTTTTTCATGTGCCGAGATTTCCCTAAACTAATGTCTTCAAATCATACATGCCAACTTGTTTCAATGGACGAAATAAAACTCCGTCCCCAAAAGTGGTTATTTTGGACGAAAATAAAAATCCGTCCCCGCATGTAGGATTTACTACATTAATTTAGTTTAATCCCGACACATGTAGGATTCACAAGCGTGGTGGAATCCGATGAGTATATGGGACCGCGAGAAGGTCTATATACTAGTGTGACGATTCCACTATTTTTTCTAGAAACCCCAAAAAGGACTCCGTCCTTCCGAATTTGTAAATAATAAAAAAAAAGAGTCGTTTTTCCTTATGTGGTTGAGTCTTTTTCTTTGTTTGTGGGTTAATTCATTTTATCCAAAAGATGTTTGTGGGGCCAATCTAAGATCAACCGTGCTCTTCCAATAGGTCCAATGGCTTCCAACGGCAACAACAACAACGGTGGAAATGATTTCGTGTCCAACGAAGGGTTACTCAACGTAATGAAATCAATGGGGGAACAAATGGATAGGATTGTCAAGGATGCCCGCCGTAAAGACAATTTGTGGCAAGCCCGTTTCGATATCGACAAGAGGATTCACAAAGAAGAGGTTTCCGAACTCAAGGCCCGTCTTGATTATGAAAGAAGAATTCACGAGGAAGAGGTTTCCGAACTCAAAGCCCGTTTGCAAGAGCTCACCGACGGCAAAGCAAAGTTCAATGGTAAAGCATGCTCAAGTGGCCCGACCCTCAAAAGCTACAAAGGTACCACCAACAACCGAGTTTTCACTCCTCTTCAAGGAGTAACCCAAGCCTAGGCATTTGAAATTTTGGTGGCAAGAGGAAAGGTCAAGCCTTTGGAGGGGTACAAGCCGAAGACGATACCGAAGAATCATGCATATGGTGAATGGTGCGGCTACCACAAGCATAGTGGCCATACTACCGAAGGGTGCTTCCTTCTCCGAAACATCATCCAAGATTTGTTCGACAACGGCGAATTTACTGTGGGTGAAGAGCAACCTTTAGAGAGTGCCAACATGCAAGAACTCATCAAAGAAGAATGATTTGGTTTCGAAATGGGGCTTCTACAAGAAATCATGCCACAAGGAGACTACAACGACAATGGGGACTACAACAACAATCTCCGTTTCTCTTTCTCTACCTAGTAATAGGAATTAAAAAAAAAAAAAAAAAAAAAAAAAAAAAAGAGTCAAAGTCCTCTTTAGTGTGCATTAATGTTTTCTCTCGTCTCATGTTAAGTGTCGAGTCTTCTTATCAAATAAAAGTCGTTCTTGTCCTTATACACTCTTCCAAGTTGTTCGATCTAATTCTTGGCAAAATGATGAAGAAATGTCTAAACAAGTTTTAGAACAAGGCCATCACTTGAACGCCTAGGGGCTAAACATCGATGCCAACATCAACGACGAAGCCAAGACAAATAAGGTGGAGCAACAATCATGAAGAAGTCAAGCAAAGTTTTCAAAGGGGGATTTAAAAAAAAAAAAAAAAAAAAAAAAGAGCTCGCTAGGTTGAAACCATCAAATCAACCTAGGCAAAAGTTAGAGCACACACAAAAAAAAAAAAAAAAAAAAAAAAAAAAAAAAATCCCCCTCAATCAAAGAAGTTCACATCAAGATCATCATCATCATCCACCAACGAAGGACGAAGCAACAATTCATCACGAAGAATGGAGAATCCACAAGAACTACGGTGACCTGAGCCTCTACACTGGAGGAACGTAGGCAACCTGCGGGTCCGGTCTCATGCAAGAAAGAAGATATGTTTAGCCCTAGCGCGTTATGGTGATCGGCCTTCATCTCGAACTTGTCAAGACATCTTTGTATGATTCATTTGCCAATGAATTAATCACCAAAAAGATTGAACAACTTTCTTAGATTTGGAATCATTTCGCGCTCCTTGTCGAGTCTAGGGACTTCTATTCTTTCTGCATACTCCCAATTTTTGCAATCAAATTGGGGCTTTCCTTCTCTTCTCTCTTAATGACTTACTTGCCTTCGCGAGTCATTCAATTCAATAAAAAAATACATGTCAATACTAGGGACACTTCCCTAGTCAAGTCAATGTCACTCATCATTAGTGACAAAAGGTCTCCACCGCAAAATCACATGTCTTATCTCCTCACCTCAGCTAGAGTCAATGCACACTTCCTCATCAATTGAGTCAAAAAAAAAATAAAAAAAATGATGAAGACGCAAAAGAGATGCCCGCTAGATTGAAAACCCGAAAGGGCGGTCTAGGCAAAAAACAGGGTGCGTCACATAAAAAAAAATGAGAGAGTGAGAGAGAGAAGGGAAAGAGAAATGGAGATCCCCGGCCTCTAAAGAAGATAAGTTCTACATTGAATCTCCTCAGCAAGTCAATTCCCCACCGAGTCAACTTTGGGATTGCAAAAGGCTCGACAAGATATAGCACCATCAAAGGTTGTCTTGGGTTATCGGCATCATTCTCCAGCAGTGTGCATTTTTGGGTTCATGAAAAGAAGGCCCGTGGTAACCAAGATCCATCCGAGAACAAGCCCATCATAAAAGGGCACGAGGTTGCACAAATAATCCCTAGCTAGTCAATTGGCTTGGGCAGCAAATAGCAACAACATGTGTCTCAGTTTTCAAGGCTTCTTCAAGTATGTGCTTCTAAAGTACGCCGAAAGGCTCCCGAGAAATGGAGTAGCTCTTGCCATATCCTCTCATGTTTATTCCCTCACACGAGGACGAGTCACTCTTGCTTTGCTCAACAAATGGTGACGCCCTAGGGGCTATGTGACTCAAGAACAAGGGATTCTTTTGCTTCATTTGGCAATCAATACGCCTTAGGGGCTATGCTCAAGAAAGATGTGTGAGACTATCCTCAAAGTCCCTCAAAAGGGATGTCAAAAAGCCCTCTTGTCATGAGTGCCCGTGCTCGTTCCCCCAATAAAGGATGAACCTTTCTCGCAATCAATGATGGCACTCTAAGGGCTACGGTCAAGTCTTAAAGGCTCCCTCGGCAAAGAGCAATTAACTCCCCAGCGGTATCCCAGCCAAGTCATGTGCAACATTGGAAGCTTCCTCAATTCGGCACCGAAGGTCTGAACGGGCTTCGCAATCTACAATCTTTTGGGCTACGGCATTACATTAATTCAAGCAAAGGGCAGTATTAGGGCTTCGCGACCGACAGTCTTTTGGGCAACAATACTCGAGCAAATGCAATGTGGAGTAGTCTTATGGCTCCATGAGAACAATCAAGATTCAAGGGTCTCTCAACACTTCAAAGGCCTCTTGGTTTTAAATGAAGACTCCGATGTTATGAATGAAGTTGATGATTTTTGTTAGAACTTTCAACGAGATCATGAAGAAAGTCTTAGAGAAAAGGAAAAAGATTCAATATGCTAAACTCTAATCAAAACAGGGTTATAGCGGGAAATGCCACGGCCAATCCCAATGTTTCTGCAATTCAGCACCCCCTTCTCCAAGATCAAAAGCACAAGGTGCAGCTCAGATAAAGTTGGGCCACATAGCACTAGTTGCATCTGAAGATCCGTCATTTGTTCAACTCAAGAAGAGTCAAGCAAGCATACTCATTTGGGACTTTATCACACCAAAGACCTTATCCTCCGCGACCTCGACGGCACCGCAAGACATTACTACATCCTTTGACATAAGCCCTCAGCCGTTTGGGTATCGACCACAATGAGGCCATTCATCTCCCCAGTAAGAGCAAGAAGGAGATCTCTATCAAGAATTCCACCAAATGGTACACCCGCTCTCAATGCCGAGCCAATCGCGAGGTAATTTGGGGCTTTACAATGAAAGGTCTTCACATCTCACCATCTACAAGCCCACGACATTGGGGCTTTGCAATCTCTCGAAGCTTGGCATCAACGATCTCCTCTTGGGGATTGCTCACTACAACAACAAAGGGCGATTTACTCGAATGGGCCAAGAGCTGATTTATCTTGGAGCTATGCAAGTCCCTCAAAATTTGGCATCAAAGGCATTCTAGGGGCTTTACAATTAGCAACCCCTCATCTCGGCATCAAAAACCTTTTGAAGCCCCATAATCGACAAATCTCTTGGGGCTAGACATCAATCTTCGTTGGGCACACCAGCGACAACAGAATTCAAGCGAGGCAATCCGGACTTCGACTGAACATGACTTGATCTTGGGTTGGCTTCACAAGCACACAATGGTTAAAATGGTTCACCCACGAACTTAAAAAAAAAAAAAAAAAAAAAAAAAAGAATATTTTTCTCACATGTGTGCATATTCTTTCCTTTCTAATCTTTAAAAAAAAAAAAAAAGTTTTTCTTTCTTTTTCTCCTTCTATGTGCAAAATTATGTGCTTTACTTTGCTTTGCTCCTAGCCTCTCCTCCAGCGTTCTCCATCATCCTTGAACTACGCTGGTCTGATTCTCTTAAAGGGATACGTAGGCAGCCTTTTGGCACGACCAACCCATCATCCAGAATACCATCTCGCCAACCCAACATCAAGGGCATTCTCACATCAACATCTAAAGAATGGACATTCTCCATCAAAGCATCCTCCGCGGACATAAAGAATCCATCTCCACTCAAGCGGCAATGGTAAGTGAAGGTATGAATACATCCGACGCTTTCCTCAAAATCACACCGCACACAAGATCACTTTCTACATTCTTACTTCTCTCTCATTACAAAGGTGCTTTCAAGATCATATCACACCACAATCACAATTTTCTCTCGCAATTCCTATTTCACATCTCACACAAGCACGTATATCTGCAAAGCATACACATAACAGGTGCCGGACAGAGTACCAGGTGCCGCACAAAGCACCAGATTCAACAAGTACCGCACAGCGCATCAGAATATGCCGCACCGCGCACAATTTTTGGTCTATGGTGGACCGCTCAAATCACCATACCGCCGCACTGCGCATCAGAATATGCCGCACCGCGCACCAATTTTGGTCTATGGTGGACCGCTCAAATCACCATACCGCCGCACAGCGCATCAGAATATGCCGCACCGCGCACCAATTTTTGGTCTATGGTGGACCGCTCAAATCACCATACCGCCGCACAGCGCATCAGAATATGCCGCACCGCGCACCAATTTTTGGTCTATGGTGGACCGCTCAAATCACCATACCGCCGCACAGCGCATCAGAATATGCCGCACCGCGCACCAATTTTGGTCTATGGTGGACCGCTCAAATCACCATACCGCCGCACAGCGCATCAGAATATGCCGCACCGCGCACCAATTTTTGGTCTATGGTGGACCGCTCAAATCACCATACCGCCGCACAGCGCATCAGAATATGCCGCACCGCGCATCAATTTTGGTCCATGGTGGACCGCTCAAATCACCATACCTCTTCCATCAGCAAAAGTCGCTCACACAGGGAGCGCATTTCTATCCTTTGTAATTTCAAATTCCTGCTTTATCGAGTCTTTGTTTTCTCTTGTCGATGTCCTCGGCGGTTGTCTCTCTTTCGTCGACGCGTTTTGCTTCGCAATCCACGTCGCCGAGGGGCTCTGTAGACACCCCGCCTTGGACCTCTCACCCCGATTGCATACAAATTATTTTTATTTAACTTATTTTCATTAATTTCTGTTACTTTGGTTAAGTTCCTAACTGATTCCGTTAGTTTGGACTAAACTGCATAACAGAGTTAACTTTTAGGGTCATTCTGTCTTTCTGTCATTTTAGAATCGCGCGCTTCCGGCACTTCTAACGCGCCGCGCGCGCGTCCCGCCCCCCAAAAGCCGGACCCGCGCGCTTCCCACTTTGGCAGTAACGGATTGGACCTTATTTCCCTCACTTTTCTTATTTACAAACATCTTTTCTTGATCACAAAAACCATCTTTTTACATCCACATTCATCCCCCCTTTTCTCATTAACTCCCAATCCCACTTCTAGCCTTTTCATTAAAACAAAATATTTCCTTTTTATTTTATTTGATTTTCTTTTATTTCTTTTATTTATTATTTTATTTATCTTATTTTTGATTGGTCAATTCCATTTCACATGGATGATCATCTTTTCCCTCCAACCTTTCCCTCTCTTTTTTACCTATAAAAACCATCATCTTCTATCTTAGAAAGGGACCCAATTTTTGAGACTTGGAACTTTCTCTCTACACAAATTCTATATCATTTTTCCCTACACAAATTCTCCCAACAAGAGTTTTACACAACGAAACTCTACACAAATCTCTACACAACAACATCATTTTCAAGTCCAAGTTTGAAGTCTTCTTTCTAAAGGTACAAGTCTTCTTCTTTTTATTCTATTCATGTTCTAGTCAATGTATGCAATCCCCATTAATGGGACATGACCAACATGACTACTTCACATATTGAAGTTAGTTAAGGTTATCTCCCTACATTTTAATCTCAACTTTAATTCACCATGTTAATTTCTCTTCATCTCTTAATGTAATTCTTTAACATTACTTGGCACATGTAATCTTTATCATTAAATAAATAAAATAATTCTATTTTATTTCCCCTTTATTTCCCCTTTTCTTCTCATCACAATTGTTAGCAGATTTCTATTTAATTAATTGAAGGACATGTAAATATTAGAACACCAATAGTAGCAAGACCCGCGTAAGCAGGGCGGAGTGGGTGTTTAAGTACTTCCCACTCCGTCACCTAACCCCCGAACCCTTCTCTCCCGAATCTCTGGTTTTGTACATAAATTAGGCTATTTCTAGGTTTTTCTTATGTTCCTTTAAAAACATAGGTGGCGACTCTAAACAAATCTAAAACAAGTTAGACATCCTAGGATAATTCACCGCTCTAGCCAAGCCGTGGTTCCCCGGGGTATCTACACACCCCCTCTATCAACAAAAGCCGCTCACACAGGGAACGCACCACTCTCTCTCGCAACTTCAAATTCTTGCTTTCATCGAGTCTTTGCCTTTTTCTTGGTGATCTCCTCAGCGGGTGTTTTTAACTTTCGTCGACGCATTTTGCTTTGCAATCCACATCGCTGAGGGGCTCTGTAGACACCCCGCCTTTGACCGCTCACCCCGATTGCTCATTTGATCCTGTGTTTCTCCCTGTTTTAAGTATTTCTCGTTAGTTTCTGTCACTTCCGTTAAGTTCCTGACTGACTTCGTTAAGTCCAGGGACTAAACTGAATGACAGGGCTGACTTTCTAGTCCATTCTGTCAAAATTGCCTTCTCTGAGTCGCGCGCCTCCGACAGGAGGAGTCAGGCGCGCGCGCCTCCCGCCCCCAAAGCAGGAAGCGCGCGCCTCTGGGCGCCAGTTACAGATTTCTAGCCAGGATTCTCTCCCTTGCTCAATTTACAGGATTTTGCCCGGGAAGGATTTCTTGGTGACTGAGTTTTGGCACCAAAAACACCCCTCTTTCACCTATAGAAACCTCCCTTTACCTCCATTTTCAAGGACCGGAAATTGAACTTACAAAAACTATACCAAAATCACTTTCTAAAGGTTCTCCAAGGATCTCATCAAGCAATATTTGAAGTTCTTCAAATTGTAGGTAAAAGTCCATCTTTTCCTTTCTTTTCTACTTCATCTCCTCTATCTCTTTTTACTCTAATCAAATGTGCAATCACCCAAATCATTTTGGGACATGACTCTAATGATCACCTCATCTCATTGAGGTTGGTTAAGGAGTTATCTCCTACATTCCAAACTCTATTTTAAACCCCCCTTTTTATGACTTAAAGAAGAACAAGAAGAACGTTATTATTCATGTAGATTTTGACCAAGCAAGACCAACTTTAGTTGGGCAAGATGGGTGTTTCGGTACTTCCCATCTCGTAATCTAACCCCCGAACCTCAAAACAAAGAATCTCTGTTTTCGTAATCAAACTTAGGCTATAATCAATAGGTTTTTCTTATGTTCCTCAAAACATAGGTGGCGACTCTAAACAATCTAAAACAAGTTAGACATCCTAGGATAATTCACCGCTCGAGCCTAAAGCCGTGGTTTCCCGGGGTATCTACAACTAGACTCGGGGGATGAAGAAATGATGGGAGGTGCTGCGGGAGGAGCGACAGGAGAATGAATAAGCCCCAATGTCCCCACCATGAACTCAGGAGTAGCTATGGGACCTCCGAGTGTGCACCAATTTTTCAGTTTACCCTCCATGGGTACCACCAATATCCTCGGATCAATTTCTTTCTCTGATTCATCCCTAATAGTGGCTACCATATCGTTGTCGAGCCCCAGATAACCCAGATGTTGAAGCAGATATTGGCCGTCCCACGTCTCAGTCAAACCCGGAGTCTCTGTGGTTTCCGCTGTCGGCTTATCGAGGTTTGCGGCTTCTAGCTAATCAGCTAAGTAACTTACGACTTCGGTGCCATACTCGTACTTAGTGGTTTTGATTCTACCCGTGTTCTCATCGTATTCCATATAAGTCAGGATCAAGTTGGACCGGTCGAATTCTACGTCTCTGAAGATCTCGAACCCTTTCTGTAACTAGCCGGTGTGATCAAACCATGGTTCTGCAAACTCAAAGCACGAAAACTCCTCGCCTTCCTTAACGAAGTAACTATTAAGGGAAAGGCGGTATGGCCGCATTTCAGGATTCTTGTATGGCAATTTCACTTTCTTGAGGAATTCTACCCTTTTCTTCTCTGCTCTGTCTTCGGGAGTGAGAGTGTATCCAAGACCAAACAACCCTCGGTAATCAACTTCTTTAATCAGATTCGTGGGACCTTGCAAGTTCTTACCTAGTCCCAGCCCCGGTATGAAGCCCATGTTCCACAATATTTTGACAACGGGTACCACCCTATCTGATGTTGTTGTGAGGTCAATTGCGCAGATCTGTGCCTGAGCGACTACTTCAAAGCCGTTGAACAGTCTACTCTCCTATCCATGCTGTATTTGTAAAACGGGGATGCCCTTGGCGTCCGTCCCTTGGGCAGTTACTAGATCACTGTAGATAACAGTCACCTCGCTACCAGACTGAAACTTTACACATTGATGCAAGGAAGAGGGTACTACGCCTGACTGATGTAGCCACGGCCATCCGAGGAGGAGTGAGAAAGTTGCGGGAATGTCTATGACATGGAATTCGGTGGGTAGGATTTTGGTTCCAATTGTGATGGGTAGAGTGACAACGCCTATAACTGCGTGACAGGTTGAGTCATAAGCTTTGATTGTTTGCTTAGACGGGCTCAAATCAACACCATGGACACCGACTACATCCATCATCATTGACGGCAAGATGTTAATAGAAGAACCATTGTTAACGAATACACGGGGAATTTTCTTGCCATCCACCTCTACAGTAATATACAGGGGTTCATTGTGATCAACTCCGAACATTGGCTTGTCTAGCTCCGAGAAAGTGATGATGTTCCCATAGTGGATATTTCCAATCATGTGCGTAACATTCTTTGGGGTAGTGTTTGACGGGACCATGGTAGCGGCGAGGTTCTTCTTAAGCATGAGGCGATGGGTAAGAGATGAGGTGAGTAGAGACCAAAGTGAGATGTGCGCTTGGGTTTGTTTGAGTTGGGCAAGGATGGGGTCTTCCTTTTTGAGGTCGGTTTGCTCGGGCTCCTTCCCAAAGATTTTTTTGGCACCTTTCGCATCTGATTGGTATATTTGGCCGGACCTCATGAGTAGACAAACTTCTGCTCGTAGCTCATCTAAAGAGAGTGGCGCCTCATGTTGATAGGGTGGAATTTTGATCTTCTCGGACTCCTCCAAGATTTCATCCCACGACAAAGGTTGGTTGGGTTTGGAACCTTCCTTGTTTAAAGACTCAATTTCACTAGCCAATTCATCTAAAGACAACAAGTATCAAGAAGTTCCTTTGTCATTAATCATTGAAATACAATTTATCTCATCACAGTCCACCACAACAAGCTCGATTGGATCAGTGATTTTGCTAATTTCTACCATGAGTATATCACTAGCTACGGAACCTCTAGGGTCTTCAATAATGCCCGCATGAATGAGCTCTTGCATGGCTTTCTTGAGGGCAAAGTATTCCTCGGTAGTATGACCGGTACATCTGTGGTAGTGGCAGAACTTCGACAGATCACAGCCTAGTTGCGGGATATGTCCTTCCAACGGTTCGAGGTTCTTCATCTTCACGAGAACTTCAAACACACTAGCCATTGTCACCTTGGTTTTGGCGAAGGAATCCATGAGCTCTAGAATGCTGATTTCACTTGTTTGCACCATGTTAACCCCACCATTGTTGGCAAGAGGATTATTGACCACATTGGGACCCTTCGGTTTCTCAATCTTCTTGTCATTGATCAACCCTTGCACTACACGCTTCAATTGGATACACCCATCGGTTGTGTGCCCTATATACTTGTGGTACTTGCAGTGTAACACCCATCGAATTTCTTGTTAAATATTTGACATACTTGTTAAATACTTGAACTTGCATATTATGTGCTAGTTTTACTTGGGTTAATTTATTAACTGCTTTAAATAGTTAAGGTGGTTAAATGTCTAGTTTTAACTTTTGGGTCATTTGTGAAAATTAGACTTTAGGGGCCTTTTTGTTAAAAGTGAAACTTGAGGGGCCTAAGTGCAATTCTTTTAAAGTTTTAAGTATATCAACTTGTTTGGCTTTCTTCTCTGGGTCATTTTCACCCAAATTCATTACGTACACTCCCTCTGTTCTAAAAAGCTAGGTTAGGGTTTCACCCTATTCTCGACTCCTCGAGCTTAATTATCCCTCCGTTCTTGATTCTGATCCCGGATTAATATTCGTGGCATTGAATAGAGCGTTCCAGGCCGAACGGAAATAAGTTTGGGTCAACTTGAATTTTTACTAGGTAAGTTATTAGCTCCCCCTTGCTTGTAATAACATGCATAAATGTTATTCTCGATACTTGTGAATGTTAATTTCGTGTTTGGGATGATTTTTGTGGTACTTGTAAATTTGGGACAAGGGGAGTAAAACCTACTGGGTAAACTAATGAAAGGAAATGAATAAGTTGGTTTTAAACTTGTTAGTGCACTTTTGGAGTTGTTAAATTGTTAGTAATAAGTTACTCCTACGCTTGGGACGGATAGGTTTAAGCCTGGGAAAGAAAATTTGGTTTGCTGAAAAATGGACCAGGCGCCCGCCCGGTTATGGACCAGGCGCCCGCCCTTTTGGCCAGAAAGTTATGGGTTTTGGAAACTTTGGATGAGCGCCCGCCCGGTTCACCTCGAGCGCCCGCCCGGTCCCCTGTTCCAAGTAAAGTGTTTTAAATCTAAACCAAATTGAAAGCTTATCTCTCCTAAGGCATATAGCCTTAGTATAAGATGTCCTAGCATGTATAATTGTACCTTTTGAGGGCATTAGAACTTAGTCTTGAACATTAATACTTATAGAACTCAAATGAGAACATAAGTATAAGAGTAGTATCTCTTCTTTATGTCTTGAAAGTGCTATGAACAAGCACTAATGTGTTATACTTGTTGTGAATCCAATGATTGTGCACCTTAGAGGCATTAGCAAAAGGTCTTAGACTTGAACATCCTAAGAATAGGATTGGAATTTTGTAAGAGTAAATGTATAACTCTTATACTTGTTTGAATGTCCAAAGATTGGGATATAATTTGAAGTATAAGACATTAAAATCTTGTACGTGACTTGAACATCCAAAGAATTGGATTATAACTTGAATATAAGATAATAAAATCTTGTACTTGGCTTGACACCAATACATATGTATGGTAGTGAACTTGAAAGTGATATGAACAAACACTAACGTGTATGAGACATGTTCTTGTTGTGTATGTGCAAACATTACATACATTTGCTTGATACAAGGTGACTTCTTGATTACTTGAAGCATGTTCCTTGTTGAGCTAGTCCACTACTTTTGGATTAGTTCTTCTCCCGTAGTTCAAGTGAATATCTACTTGTACCTTCTTGTGTGAGTCCAGCTGGTTCTCCTTGCTTGTTCGAAAATATATAGGTTCACGCTTGTCGCGAGAGCTGGGGCTTAAGTGACAATCGGGTCCCTATGTATTTCCGCTTGACCCCTTACTACCGGCCATAGTAAGGGCATAGCTTCCTTAGTTGGAGCAATAAGCATGACTTAAGTGAATGCTAAACTCTTGTCTTGAACACCTCGTGAATACTCATGAGTCTTGATATTGGGAATGACACTGGTTACCGGGTCTTCTGATACATACTGAATAATCAGTTTCTTGTTATTGATTGTGATTGTCAAAGTAATACAAGCTACGACAACAATGGTATTCTTGGGAGGAATAAGGTAGGAAGCAATATCCTTATAACTTTCTTGATTAGCTTTATGTGCTACTTGATGAGTGGATTATCCTCTCATATACTTGTTACTTGATGATACTTGATATATGATTACTTGAGTATCTACTTGAATTGCATGATAACATGTCATGTAGTTGCATCTAATAGCTTACTGAGATTTATCTCACCCTTTATTTGTTTCCCCCCCAGGAAAGGAAGGATAGTGCGCAGTGAGGCTCGACATAGTTGGGAGCTTACTTCGTAGGTCGTGATTATTTTGGGGCTTGTGTCCTTTTATGTGACGACCCGTCCCAATTTCATATAAATTTTACGCATAATATTTTTTTTATAATTTAATTTGTGTTAATTTGATTATTTTAAAAGACTTACTTGATCTATTAAAATATTAAATAAAAGTATTTGGGTTGCAAAATGATTAACTAGCATGAGTAGAAGCTAAAATAGATATCTTTAACTCAATAAATTAATTCTAATTGAATTATTATATATGTTATTATGTCTAAATTATGTTAATAATGATGATTAGTTAAGGTTCAATTTAGTTAGATTACTGTTATTAGTCGAATTATATAGCCTACTTTACTTGACTTGCTAATTTGAGTTGACTAAGTTGCTTGTGATTGGTCAATGTTAGCTCACATGGATTGTGTTTGTTTATGCACACAAAACCAAACTATTCATTTTCCCATTTCATTCGCATAATACAGAGAGTGAAATGAGGGGTCAATATGTCATTAGTGTTTTCTTGAAGGGGTGTTATGATAAATTGAAATTAATTCATCATATAAAAGGAGAGATTCTCTTTGGAGACTTCACTTCGAATTCTTGGTTTCTGCTCCTCTGTCTGTACGCATGGAGCTGAGTTTTTCAGCAAATTTCACTACCTTTCTCAATTGGATCCTTATTTCTTCAAGTCAACTTTGTAGAAGTATAGAGTTTATGTGAGGGAGAAGTCTTGACTGCAATATTTTGAATTTTAATCGGTGAAATTTCGTCAAATAGTAAGTTACTAATCCCCCCTTTAAGTGTTAAAATGGTCATAATCATGCTATATATGCTTAATATGTGGTGAAATGATGTTTTGGTATACTTTTATTATACTTGTAAATTTGGGACGGAGGGAGTAGTAATAACTTTTATATATACTTGTAAATTTGGGACGGAGGGAGTAGTAATAACTTTTATATATACTTGTAAATTTGGGACGGAGGGAGTAGTAATAACTTTTATATATACTTATAAATTTGGGACGGAGGGAGTAGTAATAACTTTTATTATACTTGTAAATTTGGGACGGAGGGAGTAGTAATAACTTTTATATATACTTGTAAATTTGGGACGGAGGGAGTAGTAATAACTTTTATTATACTTGTAAATTTGGAACGAAGGGAGTATAATTTATTCAAGTTTTGGCCTGTCGAGGGGTGTGGGCGGCCGCCCAAATAGGGCGTGCGGCCGCACAAGCTATCTGAAAAGTTTTGTCGTGGAACAGGGTGGTTTGGGCGGCCGCACAGTCTGGTGTGGGCGACCGCCCAGTGTTGCTAGTAAATTGTTCAATTCAAGTGATTGAGAGTTCAATCTTGGTCTAAATCTTAGGCAATGTCCTAGAGTACCTAGATGGTTGTTGTGAAACACCAAAGTGGTAGAGTTGGTTCCTTTGTGAACATATGTGTTGTGGAATTTAACTAAGTATTACATGGGTATTATGGAACATCCTTTTGATGTGTTTTGGATTAATTGTGAATGGGTACAAGCTTGTGTTGTGACTTAATGTCAATGGTAAAGGATTGTGTTGTGAACTCTTTTATGAGTAACGTGTGTGCATCTTTTGATAGGTTTGGCTTGGTTTCTTGTTTAGAATCATTGCCCCAGTTGTTGTTGTTTTAGCAAGTATTTATTACTGTGCTCTTTTTCGAAAGTCCAGCTGGTCTTGTGTGTTATCGAGTGGAGGTGGAAAGAATTATAGTGGCACACTAGCCAAGTTCACTATAAGGCTTTTCCACTGGACCTATTTCCCCAGGTTTGGGTGTTATCGAGTGGAGGTGGAAAGCATTAAGGCTTTTCCACTGGACCTATTTCCCCAGTCCAGATTGGCCTTGGATGGGATGAACTCGCTCCCTCGCGTGAGCATTTAGGGGTATGACTTCGTGTCATTTTCTCCCGCTATTGTTGTTGTTGTGATTGTTTGGTTCCGGAACCGGCTTCAGCCATTGTGCTGCTTTATTGATACCTCTCAGATGGTTATGTTTGATTCGAGAACTTTGGTTATTATGGTTATGATTTGGTTTTCGGGATCCCGGCTTCAGCTATTTATGCTGCTTAGATGGTTTTCTCAGATGGTTTTCTCAGATGGTTTTCTCAGATGGTTATGTTATTTCGGTAAACCTTGGCTTGGTATTCTCGTAGGAATGTTTATTCCTACACTATGTGTTGTATGATGAGTTGGTCGTTATTTCCAACCGTATGGGACGGTTGGCGATAGGGAGCCTCTCATGTTATGTGCTATATGCTATATGATTATTTGTTGATATTGTTTCTTTATGATTATCATATCAGCATGTAACGTAGTTGCATTTTAGTAGCTTACTGAGATTTATTCTCACCCCTTATTTGTTTACTGTTTTAGATAAAGGCGAGTCTAGGGGCTAGGACATTTTGACGGGAGGACGTTGAAAGTGGTAAGAGTTGGGATTTGTTTTGGTCAAGGTTACATTACATAGATGTATAACCTTTTGGGTAGAGTTTCCGTGACTTCATCATTTTGTAACACCTATATTTTGGATAATGTTGGTGTGTGTACATTTGTATAAAGGTTTGTAAGCCTTCGGGCTAAGTACTTTCGTTTGTAAAGTCTGTTTAAAAGTAGAATGGAAGTCTTGGAACTTCAGGTGTTGGTTTTGTTAAGTTTTATGAAAGTATATTGCGAAAAGTTTTCAAAAGTGTTTTATAACGTCTTCCATTCGTGTCCCAAGCGTGGGGCCAAATAGGACCACGGGTCTGGGGCGCGACATTTTACACTTGGTGAGGACGATGTATTGGGTTGTATAACTCCTTATTTTTGGGGTAGACAGTCTTGTTTAGTTCTTGTTGTCACTAGACATCTTGTATAGTACTCTTAATGCCAGCTTATGTGCTAGGCATGTTTCCGCTGTGTATGTATTAAGTTTGGTTTTAAATTTTCTTGTCTAGAACTCGTGTTGTGAGCTAGTATAGCTCCTTACTCTAGAGTATATATATCATGTCAGTTTGTTAAACAAATGTCATTAAGTTTCTTGTTAAATTTCTTGTTCCTCGTTAGGCACTCCTACCAGGTTCGAGGTTCTATTAGGGAATCCCGGGACCTGGGGGCGTGCCAGGTTGGTATCAGAGCTACCCTCGTTTAGGTACCCTGTTTAGCTACCTTGGTTTGCTCTAAGTCTGGATAGGGTCTATGGCCTAGGTATGGGTGAGTCTTGGGGTGTTATTAATAACGCTGAGTGTTTACCTACAGGTACAATGAGTTCTGAAGGTACTAGTGGCAGTAATCAGCTGAGATCTATAACTCCTCAAGAAGAAATGGTTGATAATGTAGACTGGGATTATCCTAATCGCCTTACAAGGTTCTTGAAACTGAAACCTCGTAGTTTTGATGGGGAATTTGATGCTAAGAAGGCAGAGGAATGGATTGAAAGTATTGAGAAGATCTTTACAGTCTTGAGATGTGCAGGTGGTGATAAGGTAACCTTTGCAACCTTTAAACTCTAGAAAGCCGCTGAACATTGGTGGCAAGTGTTGAGTAAAAGTTGGGAACTGGAAGGTGTACCTCAGACATGGGAGAATTTTCTTAAATCATTCAAGTCACAGTTTATTCCAACAGTGGTCCAAGGTAGAAAAGAGATGGAATTTCTTAATCTGGAGCAGGGAAGTCTGACAGTGGGGCAATACTCAACCAAGTTCACAGAATTGGCGAGGTATTGTGATCACTTAGTTCCAAATGAAGCCAAGAAGGCACAGAGGTTTGTTAAAGGGTTAAGGACTGAATATAGGAAGCAACTTCTTTCTTTACAGCTCACTAGTTATCATCAAGCAGTGGAGAAGGCTTATACTATTGAAAATGATATCGAAGAACACAAGGTGAAGTTGGGAACAACCATGACTGGTCGTGTATCAGAAAAGGCTCAGGGATCTGGTTCTAAAGGTGGTAAATCTGGCCGCCAAGATCATCGATTCCGACAGCCAACTGAAAGCAAAGGTAGTGTATCAACTGGTTCGAGGACAACAGTCCAAGGTTCCAAGAAAGTATGTCGTTTTTGTTCGAAAGAAGGTCATTCTGAAGACAAGTGTTGGTCAAAGCAAGGAAAATGTTTAGTGAGTGGTGAAGCGGGGCACTTTGCTAGAAATTGTCCTAAAAATAGAGGAAATCAAGTTGGGGGTACAAGTCAACCAGCCTCAGGTTCCAAGAGAGATAGTGGGGGTCGACCAAAAGTTCAGGGTCGAGTGTTTGCTCTAGATCAGCAGGGTGTAGCTGAGTCTTCTGCAGTCATAGGAGGTATTATATTACTTTCTAGTACGAGAGCGCGAGTCTTGATAGATCCAGGCTCATCTCATTCTTATGTGGCATCTCATTTTGTGTCGCATTTGCATGTTCTTCCTGATTCTATGCCTTATGTGCTAGAAGTATCTTCCCCTATGGGAGATTGCATGTTTACTTCTGAGGTTTACAAGAAATGTGAGATTCTTGTGGGTGATCATGCCCTTCTTGCTGACCTAGTCGTGTTACCTATAAGGGACTTTGACGTGATTCTTGGCATGGATTGGCTATATGTGCATCATGCATCTGTTGATTGTTATAGAAAAGTAGTAACTTTTTCTATTCCTGGTTTGCCTGATTTTACCTTTGAAGGTGATAGGCCTTTATGTGCTATACATGTTATTTCTGCTTTAAAAGCTAGAAAACTTTTATCTCGTGGTTGTGCCGGGTATCTCGCATGTGTGCTTGATCAGAGTTTATCTGTTCCCAAGATGGAGGATATTCCTGTTGTGTCTGAATTTTCAGATGTGTTCTCTTCTGAGTATAGCATGTCACCTGATCGAGAGCTTGAGTTCTGTATTAAGTTATTACCAGGTACAGCACCAATATCTAAAGCACCTTATAGAATGGCTCCGGCTGAGTTGAGAGAGTTAAAAACACAGCTTGAGGAATTACTTGAAAGGGGCTTCATCAGACCTAGTGTATCACCGTGGGGTGCACCAGTGTTATTTGTCAGAAAGAAAGATGGGACTCTGCGATTGTGTATTGATTACAGAGATCTTAATCAGGTAACTATCAAGAACAAATATCCGTTATCTCATATTGATGACTTGTTTGATCAGCTTCAGGGTTCAGTAGTGTATTCGAAGCTTGACTTGAGAAGTGGTTATCATCAGTTGAAAATCAGATCTGAGGATATACCAAAGACAGCTTTCCGTACCAGGTATGGGCATTATGAATTTATTGTTATGCCATTTGGTTTGACAAATGCTCCAGCTGTATTTATGGATTTGATGAACCGTATCTTCAAGCCATATCTTGATTGCTTCGTGGTGGTATTCATTGATGATATTCTTGTGTATTCTAAGTCACGGGCTGAGCATGAACAACATCTCAGAGTGGTATTGCAAGTTCTTCGTGAGAAACAATTATTTGCAAAATTCAGCAAATGTGCTTTCTGGTTAGAAGAGGTTTCATTCTTGGGGCATGTTGTGTCTGCTACTGGTATTGCAGTAGATCCTTCCAAAGTTGAAGCAGTTGTTAACTAGAAAAGGCCAACTACAGTGACAGAGATCCGTAGTTTCTTGGGCTTGGCTAGTTATTATCGGAGGTTCATTGAGGGATTCTCCAAGATTTCTACTCCATTGACTAATATGACTCGAAAAGCTATTTATTTTGAGTGGAATGACAAATGTGAAGCAAGTTTTCAGGAGTTGAAAAGGCGTTTGACTACAGCTCCAGTCTTGGCTTTGCCTAATGGTTCTGAGCATTTCATGGTTTATACTGATGCTTCTAAAGAAGGATTGGGTTGTGTTCTGATGCAAGATGGCAAGGTAATAGCTTATGCTTCTCGAAAATTATCTCCTTATGAAAAGAATTATCCTACTCATGATCTAGAGTTGGCTGCGATTATTTTTGCTTTGCATAAATGGAGGCATTACTTGTATGGAACCAAATTTGAAGTCTTTACCGATCATAAGAGCTTGAAATACTTGTTTTCTCAAAAAGAGCTTAACATGAGACAACGTAGATGGATGGAGAAATTGAAGGATCATGATTGTACTATCCTTTATCATCCTGGAAAGGCAAATGTTGTGGCAGATGAACTGAGCAGAAAGACTTATATTTCTTGCCTGATGATTCGTGAATGGAAGATGTTTGAAGATTTGTGTGATTGGAGTCCTTATGAATCAAATCATGGAATTATCATTGCTAATATAAAGGCTACTTCAGATTTACTCCAACAGATCAAAGAAGCTCAGTTAACTGATTCTGAATTGCAGAAAATCATTAGTGGAATGAATGAAGGAAAGCAACCAGATTTTTCTTTCAACAATGATGGAATTCTTACCTTTCGAGGTCGAGTTTGTATTCCAGTTGATCCTGAGATAAAGAAGAAAGTTCTTGAAGAGGCTCACAAAGCCAAGTATACTATTCATCCTGGAAGTACTAAAATGTACCAAGACTTGAAGAAACATTTCTGGTGGAATAATATGAAAAGAGAAATTGCTGAGTATGTGTCCAAATGTTTGACTTGTCAACAAGTAAAGGTGGAACATCAACGTCCAGCATGTTTGTTGCAACCATTGGAAATTCCAGAGTGGAAATGGGAACATATTACTATGGATTTTGTGACTGGTTTACCACGTACCAGACGAGGCCATGATGCTGTTTGGGTTATAGTGGACAGGTTGACTAAATCAGCTCACTTCTTGTCTGTTTCCATGGGATAGTCATTGTCTCAGTTGGCATCTTTATATGTTCAGGAGATAGTCCGACTGCATGGGGTTCCTGTGAGTATTGTATCTGACAGAGATCCTCGTTTTACTTCTCGATTCTGGCAGGCTCTTCAGAGTGCTATGGGTACTAAATTGAATTTCAGTACTGCTTTTCATCCTCAATCTGATGGGCAATCTGAGAGACTTATACAGATTCTTGAGGATATGTTACGTGCTTGTGTTATTGATTTCAAAGGCAGTTGGGATACTCATCTTCCTTTGGCTGAGTTTGCTTATAACAACAGTTTTCAGTCTAGCATTGAAATGGCTCCATATGAGGCTCTTTATGGCAGAAAATGTCGATCTCCTATATGCTGGGATGAAGTGGGAGAAGCTAGACTCTTGGGTCCTGAAATGGTTCAACAATCAGTTGAAAGTGTGAAACTCATTCGAGATAGATTGCGCACAGCTCAGAGTAGACAAAAGAGTTATGCAGATCATCGTAGAAGGGATCTTAAATTCCAGGTAGGTGACTTTGTATTCTTGAAGGTCTCTCCTCGTAGAGGTATAAAGAGATTTGGGAAGAAAGGAAAGTTATCTCCTCGTTATATCGGTCCATTTGAGATTCTTGAAAGAGTTGGGAAGTTGGCTTACAGAGTGGCTTTACCTCCTTCTTTATCTGGTATTCATGATGTGTTCCATGTATCTATGCTTCGCAAGTATATGGCGGATGAGTCACATGTTCTTGAGTATGAGGCTATTCCATTTCAGCCTGATTTGTCTTATGAGGAACAATATGTTGAAATTCTTGACTGGAAAGAGCAAGTTTTGCGTACCAAAAGGATTCCTATTGTGAAGGTCCTTTGGAGGAATCATGAAATTGAAGAGGCTACTTGGGAAACCGAGAAAGAGATGCGAGATAAATACCCGAGCTTATTTGAAAATCTTGGTAAGTAAAATTCGTGGGCGAATTTTCTTTAAGGTGGGGAGGATGTAACACCCATCGAATTTCTTGTTAAATATTTGACATACTTGTTAAATACTTGAACTTGCATATTATGTGCTAGTTTTACTTGGGTTAATTTATTAACTGCTTTAAATAGTTAAGGTGGTTAAATGTCTAGTTTTAACTTTTGGGTCATTTGTGAAAATTAGACTTTAGGGGCCTTTTTGTTAAAAGTGAAACTTGAGGGGCCTAAGTGCAATTCTTTGAAAGTTTTAAGTATATCAATTTGTTTGGCTTTCTTCTCTGGGTCATTTTCACCCAAATTCATTACGTACACTCCCTCTGTTCTAAAAAGCTAGGTTAGGGTTTCACCCTATTCTCGACTCCTCGAGCTTAATTATCCCTCCGTTCTTGATTCTGATCCCGGATTAATATTCATGGCATTGAATAGAGCGTTCCAGACCGAACAGAAATAAGTTTGGTTCAACTTGAATTTTGACTAGGTAAGTTATTAGCTCCCCCTTGCTTGTAATAACATGCATAAATGTTATTCTCGATACTTGTGAATGTTAATTTCGTGTTTGGGATGATTTTTGTGGTACTTGTAAATTTGGGACAAGGGGAGTAAAACCTACTGGGTAAACTAATGAAAGGAAATGAATAAGTTGGTTTTAAACTTGTTAGTGCACTTTTGGAGTTGTTAAATTGTTAGTAATAAGTTACTCCTACGCTTGGGACGGATAGGTTTAAGCCTGGGAAAGAAAATTTGGTTTGCTGAAAAATGGACCAGGCGCCCGCCCGGTTATGGACCAGGCGCCCGCCCTTTTGGCCAGAAAGTTATGGGTTTTGGAAACTTTGGATGAGCGCCCGCCTGATTCACCTCGAGCGCCCGCCCGGTCCCCTGTTCCAAGTAAAGTGTTTTAAATCTAAACCAAATTGAAAGCTTATCTCTCCTAAGGCATATAGCCTTAGTATAAGATGTCCTAGCATGTATAATTGTACCTTTTGAGGGCATTAGAACTTAGTCTTGAACATTAATACTTATAGAACTCAAATGAGAACATAAGTATAAGAGTAGTATCTCTTCTTTATGTCTTGAAAGTGCTATGAACAAGCACTAATGTGTTATACTTGTTGTGAATCCAATGATTGTGCACCTTAGAGGCATTAGCATAAGGTCTTAGACTTGAACATCCTAAGAATAGGATTGGAATTTTGTAAGAGTAAATGTATAACTCTTATACTTGTTTGAATGTCCAAAGATTGGGATATAATTTGAAGTATAAGACATTAAAATCTTGCACGTGACTTGAACATCCAAAGAATTGGATTCTAACTTGAATATAAGATAATAAAATCTTGTACTTGGCTTGACACCAATACATATGTATGGTAGTGAACTTGAAAGTGATATGAACAAGCACTAACATGTATGAGACATGTTCTTGTTGTGTATGTGCAAACATTGCATACATTTGCTTGATACAAGGTGACTTCTTGATTACTTGAAGCATGTTCCTTGTTGAGCTAGTCCACTACTTTTGGATTAGTTCTTCTCCCGTAGTTCAAGTAAATATCTACTTGTACCTTCTTGTGTGAGTCCAGCTGGTTCTCCTTGCTTGTTCGAAAATATATAGGTTCACGCTTGTCGCGAGAGCTGGGGCTTAAGTGACAATCGGGTCCCTATGTATTTCCGCTTGACCCCTTACTACCGGCCATAGTAAGGGCATAGCTTCCTTAGTTGGAGCAATAATCCTGACTTAAGTGAATGCTAAACTCTTGTCTTGAACACCTCGTGAATACTCATGAGTCTTGATATTGGGAATGACACTGGTTACCGGGTCTTCTGATACATACTGAATAATCAGTTTCTTGTTATTGATCGTGATTGTCAAAGTAATACAAGCTACGACAACAATGGTATTCTTGGGAGGAATAAGGAAGGAAGCAATATCCTTATAACTTGCTTGATTAGCTTTATGTGCTACTTGATGAGTGGATTATCCTCTCATATACTTGTTACTTGATGATACTTGATATATGATTACTTGAGTATCTACTTGAATTGCATGATAACATGTCATGTAGTTGCATCTAATAGCTTACTGAGATTTATCTCACCCTTTATTTGTTTCCCCCCCAGGAAAGGAAGGATAGTGCGCAGTGAGGCTCGACATAGTTGGGAGCTTACTTCGCAGGTCGTGATTATTTTGGGGCTTGTGTCCTTTTACACTTAGTGAGGACGATGTATTGGGTTGTATAACTCCTTATTTTTGGGGTAGACAGTCTTGTTTAGTTCTTGTTGTCACTAGACATCTTGTATAGTACTCTTAATGCCAGCTTATGTGCTAGGCATGTTTCCGCTGTGTATGTATTAAGTTTGGTTTTAAATTTTCTTGTCTAGAACTCGTGTTGTGAGCTAGTATAGCTCCTTACTCTAGAGTATATATATCATGTCAGTTTGTTAAACAAATGTCATTAAGTTTCTTGTTAAATTTCTTGTTCCTCGTTAGGCACTCCTACCAGGTTCGAGGTTCTATTAGGGAATCCCGGGACCGGGGGGCGTGTCATGCAGAACTTGGAGGCATCCACGTCGGCTCTTTGGTTTGTAGGTTGATAATTCTCTAGCGGCTTGATGAGACCTCTTTTGACTAGCACATCAAAGACTTTCCCCATAGGCATGCCAAAATCATCAAAATGTTCCTTTTCTCTTTGTTGTGGGGCCCCACTTCTAGTGACTGCTTGAACATCAAACAGAGTATCATTTTGGATCATGTTGACTTGTCCGACGGTTTCTTTCCCACCCTTAGGAGGCGTGGGGTTTGAGGGAGCCTTGTAGAGGAAGGAGTTGTTGTTGGTCTTGGTGTTGTCTTTCGGCGGCGCAATTCCGGTGATCCCAGCTTCATACCTTACTCCGGCGTCAACCATTTCCCGCAAATCAGGGAAGTAACCATTACCTATACCCGCTTTCATCTCAGGAAGCAAACACTTGTAGAAAATCTGTTTCTGTTCCTTCGCTTTAGGTGGGTATTGGACCTCACACAGTCGGTGGTTCCACCACTTGTAAAAGTCATAAATAGCCTTATTGGGCTTCTGCATGGTGTTCTCAAGATTGGTTTGGTTGACATGCCAATCCAAGTTAGCTCAATACTTCTCACAGAAAATGGCACTGATTTGATCCCAAATTTGCCTCTCACTTGGTTCTAGCCCCAAGAACCAACGCAGAGCTACACCATCCAAAGTGCCATGGAATACATGGGCCATTTGTTCGTTGGTGCAGTCACAAGCCCTCATAGCCAATGCATAACTGTCCAAATGGGTTTTAGGACAAGAATCACCATGAAACATCGCCACCTTAGGCATCTTGAAATCCTTAGGGAGAGCCCCTACTTGGCTAGGGTTGATAGTCTTGGTAGTCAGTGCGGTTTGCTTATCCATGGTTTCAATCAACTTGCGCATTTGCTCTTGCATAGCCATGACCACGGGATGATTGGAGATGTCGGGGAAGGATTTCGGCAGAGCAGTAGGAGGAGTCATAGAGGTGGTGGCAGCGGCCATCCCAATACTAAGAGGTAATGAGGGTGCTTGCAACTTGCTAGCGGAGAGGTAGCCACCAAGCAGTTCAGGGGAAGGCTCATAGACGCCTTTATTCTTACTCATGGTAGTGGACCCCTTTAGGGCATAGAGAGAAGGAGGCGGGACATTTCTGTAGCTTGGCAAGTGGAAGGTAGGGGCACCGGTGTTGACGAGGTAGTTGGTATCAACCTCTTCATCCTCGATATGGATAAAATTCTCACCATCGGGTATCAGATTGGCTCCTTTCTTTTGGATGTGGCTCCTCAACTGCTGGTTGTGATTCTCCAAGGTCTTGTTACTTTCCTCAAGGCCCTTGATCTTTGCTTCAAGACTGGCGAGGAAGTTCTGAAGGCTCGGGGGAATGCCATTGAAAGTGGCCTCAGTGTTGAGCTTGGCGATACTAGTAGTAGGAGCGACGAAGGCTACAGAGACTGAAGATCAGGTCAGAGTTGCCATTGCTGATGTTGAGACTGAGAACGGGGACGGATTAGAAGCTTCACGTTGCAGTCCGAACGGACCCAAACTTGCTTTGCTGAAAGGTTGATGGGAGATGGATTTTAGGATGGGAAAGGCTCATGCAAAGTATATTTT
Organism: Campanula takesimana; assembly: GCA_026119855.1. Taxonomy (NCBI): domain Eukaryota; kingdom Viridiplantae; phylum Streptophyta; class Magnoliopsida; order Asterales; family Campanulaceae; genus Campanula; species Campanula takesimana. The sequence goes on from JAOWBW010000072.1 coordinate 674,513, forward strand.
AATTTACAAAAAAAAGCATACATTATTTACATCCTACTTGGTTGGAAGGGGTACCCCTTTTTCGCAACTAACTAGAAGACTATGATTAGTGGAGGCCATCACTACATCTATAGACCCCTCGTTTTTCACCTGTCTTGCACATCCCAAACGGACAATTCGGGCGAGGGTCCTATAGGGCAAGCGGCTTCCACCAACCAATGGGTCCTATGACTAACCCTTCCTTAAAGGCATTTAACGTGATGTCTATGTTACATCCTACACAAGTTAACGATGGGCGGAGATCTTGACAACAAACACTCACCTTACCATGGCACGTCCCTTGTAGGGAAATCAATTTTTTTGTGCACTTTCTCTCAAAAGATCTTGACTCATCGTTGAGTTGGGGATGACTCGACATAGACAACACGTTATTTGTCTAGTAAGAAAAAGCTAGCCAAACCAACCGGTCAGAAATTTGGAGTGTCCTAACCTCTAGTGTAGGTTAACACGGGTAGGATAAAGATTCCCACCACTCTCGGAGAGTACACGGTGAGTGGAGTGAACGAGTGACTCGAAAAAAGGGCGGCAGTAGCGCCACTAATTCCTGCACATCGCGCACTCCGGGGGTAATAAGGGATATGTGTAGTGCTGACACGGACTAGTGGTAGTGTGTGGCAAGAAACTAATTCTTTTAAGGAGAAAAAAAGAAGTTTTAATGTTTTGAATGATGCAATGCAATGCAAGAGAGAGAGAAGAGAGAGAGAGGATAAGAATGTACAAGGGAGCATAGTAGAGTCTCGTTTGACCCTAGTACTATGGCGAAAGTACAAAAAATACATGCATTGAAAAGATACAAGGCACACGTATTAACATGGAAAAATACAAGGTGCACGTGCAAACATGGCATAGTGTGAGGTGCATGTGAAAACATGGCATCGTGTGAGGTGCACATGCAAACATGGCAAAGTGTGAGGTGCATGTGAAAACATGGCGAAGTGTGAGGTGCACGTGCAAACATGGCAAAGTGTGAGGTGCATGTGAAAACATGGCAAACATCATGATGTAAATGAAAGTTAGACCCACTAAGTTTGAAAAAGTTTCAAAGCAGTCCCCAGCAGAGTCGCCACTGTGAATACCCCTTTCCGATGAAGCGACGCATGGGAAGTATCTTGCAATTATTATTATTATTAAAGGGAATATTCATAACGACATTTAAAATTATGAGAGCCGCCACGCCGTTTTAATTATAGCCAAAACATTGAGAAAAAGCATGTTAATGGGTTCGGGGGTCAAATTACGATAAGAGAAGAATATTGAACGTTACCACGCCTATCGCCCGAATGATCGGTCTTTCTATCATGATACGGTGTATGTTTTGTGCAATGTGTTTGAAACTGGATCCGAAGATTTGTAACGACCCGAAAAATGGTAAGTAGTAGGGGAGGGGCCCTAAGTATAACATTTTAAAAACATAATCATCCTACTCCCTCCATTTCACCTCCCTCCCTCACCTTTTCTCCTCACACACTCCATCTCTCCCAGTCATTTCTCTCTCTCTCTACCATTGTTGGGTAAGTTTTCTCTCCCTCCTTCTTCCCTCATTTTAGTCATCATCCCTTGGTTATTTCTCAATTCTCATATCACGAAAAATGTTTAGATCGTCGATAGGATCATAAAGAACAAAGAAATTTCGAGTTCCGTCACCTTTGAGAAAATCCGGGTAAGTTACTTTCCCCCCATTTATGTTAAAAATGTTCATCTTTAACTCCCTTGGTTCTCTAGTTGATATATATGTCCTCTTTGTTTGATTTGGAACTTATTTGCAAACTATCCATTTTTTTGTGTAATTTGGGTGTTTGAATCACCTCTTGGATTGGGTGTTCTAGATGTGGTTTTATGAGCCATTTTAGGTTTATAAGTTGCTAGGGTACCTTGGTATTGCTATCTAGAAGTGTTATTCTTGGGGCATTTGAGTTTGGGTATGAAAATGGTGTTTTTGTGTTAATTTCGGATTGAAGAACCCATGAAGAAGATATGGGTTTGCCGATTTTTGTTGGAGGCTCGCACCCCTTGGGTGCGAGGCGCGCGCACCCTCCTCTCCTCCAATCTTGAATTTCCCACTATCGGATGGAGGCGCACGCATCATTTTCTTGGAGGCGCGCACACCCTTTCCATTTCAAATCTTCTATTTGTGACTGATTTCAGGAGGCGCGCACATCCCCTTGTTTGAGGCGCGCGCACCCCCCCCCTCCCCATGTTGTGAAATTTATTCCTTCCTTGTCCAATCTTTTGAGGGCCATAACTTCTTCATCCGGACTCCGTTTTAGTCAAACAAACTATCGTTTTAAAGCTCTTTTAGAGTACTACGAGATGAGGTGGTTTATTTGGTTGGGATTCAGGTTCGGATTGTGTTGAGTTTTCAATAAGTGTTCTATAACAAAATGTTTTATGACCGGTCCGTGGTGATCATGTTTGGGATATTTGTTGGTATGGGTTGTAGATAACCCTAGTGTTTAAAATGGTTCCTTTGTGAACAAATATGTGTGGAATTTGATCAAGTATCGTTTTGGAATGTTTGGGCATCTTTTGATGTGTTGTTTGAATTGGTTCACCTTTTTGGTGGTTTAATTGAAATAGTTCCCTACTTTGGAATCATGAGTTGTTTATTTAAGCGAGTATTTATTACTTAGCATTTGTTAGAAAGTCCAGCTGGTATTTGTGTGTTTCGGGCGATGCGAAAGATTATAATGGCAAGGAGCTGAGTTCATTATAATTCTTGACCATTGTTTTGCCCTTACTTTCCTCTCCCAGATTGGCCTTGGTTGAGATGAGATAGCTCCTTTGTGAGCATTATAGCTGTTTGGTTTGGGTCATGACTTCGTGTCATATTCCCTTGCTATTATTGGTTATTGGTTCCGGTACCGGGGGTTTTCTCTTCAGCTTTTATGCGACTATGAAGATGTTGATTGGGTTCATTGTTGAAGCTGCGCAGCGACCTTTATTTGGTTCTATCAGTTGGGAAACCTTGGCTCAGTATCCATGTGAATTGTTTATTTCCGCTGCTATTTGTTATCTGTTGTGTGCTATGTGCTATATGAGATTTTCTATTGTTAGAAGTTATTATTATTGCCTGTTGCATAGTAGCATCTCATGTAGTTGCATTAGTAACTTACAGAGATTTTTGTTGGGTTTCCAAGTAACATGTGCAGCGGAATTTAGCATTTAAAATTTTAAGAAACCCAAAGCCATGGATCCGTTCATATGATTAAATCAAATACAACATAAGAATAAAGGAATAAACTAACCCTTGATGGCTATCAAATTCTCTTGGTCTTTGGTGGAGGTTTGAAGACTTGATCACGATCACAAAGCTTGAACACGAACTTTGAAGATGATGATTTTCACCCTCTAGCGGTATCCACACTTCGAACGAATATCAAAGGAGCTTCTTTGATCTTGGTTGCTAGACCAAATTGTGAAACACTTTTTCACAATCAAAAGAACTATATGGAATTTATTTTGTGTATTATTTTGTTCCTCAACCAAGAATGTCTTGGAACAAAAATAAACCCTCTCTCAAACTCTTTGAGACTCACAAAATCATTGGCCTAGAGTGCTGGCCGAATTTGGTCTTTTATACACAAGTATGACCTATTCCAAATAGGAAACTTGTGTCAAAATCCTTCCAAAATTCGTTTCCAAATCAAATTAGGAATCTGCCACCCGACAGCACTGTGCGGCCGCCCAAAATCATCTGTGCGGTCGCACAACTATCTGAAGCAAAACTGGTACAAAACTGTCCTAAGTGTGCGGCCGCCCAGTCAATACTGTGCGGTCGCCCACTCTTCAGAATGTCCAGAATTTCCAAAATTCCAATATAGTTCTTTTTAAAGATTCGTTCTATTGTGTGTGACCCTCTAGGATTATACTAAGTTGGCAATGAGCTCAAACATGATCCCATAAGATATGATTAGGTTCTAGCAAACCGTCATACCTACCCAAATAGTATAACTAGACACAAGTTCGCATTCCTTTAGAATATGTCACAATCCCTTTGTCCACGATGTCATTGAACACAAGTCATGGTCAAACAGTCAACTTGTTTTGTTCAATACTTTCTCGATTCCGAATATGTTGATAATCCAAATGACATTGATCCAATCAATTCATCTGAGTCCGGCTGAACATTTCATCAACATCATTCCTACGAGTGGCCCAAGCTTGACATCTCTCCGAGGAGGGACAAATCCATTTAGCTTATTATTCTTCCCAACGGGATTCCGATTATGCCAATCATACCCTTTATAACTACTCGGTTAAAAGTAGCGTTTGAATATGTCAAACATAATGTTCATCAAGTGGAAAACTATAATAACTTCATGTCTAAGGATTCAAATGACATAACTAATATGAGATATATGTACGACATAGACCATGACATAAATCTCATAGAGCGGGTCATGTCCAGTACCTTGTTCCAAACAAGTACCCATAAATCTAACATGATCATCCCATGATCATTTAGCCTTTATACTAGTGCTTAACAAGTACTAGGGACGGAGATTATTATAAGTAAACATGAACAACAATAATAATCAAAACATCTCTTTATTGATATGAAATAAATGATAACAATTACAACGTTTATTAAACGTGCCTAGGGCACCACTACCAACAATATCCCACTTGCCCTAGGTCCAATCTCCGATCTATCTAATACCCATGGACCTAACATGACCATCATGTTTAGCTTGTGGAAGTCCCTTTGTTAGCGGGTCCGCAACATTGTCATCAGTAGGTACTCTGCATATATTTACGTCTCCCCTATCAACGATCTCTCGAATGATATGAAAACGCCTAAGTATGTGTTTGGATTTCTGATGTGCTCTTGGTTCCTTTGCTTGAGCAATAGCACCATTATTATCACAATAAAGGTCTATTGGATTAGCAATACTAGGAACCACTTCAAGTTCAGTTATGAACTTCTTAATCCAAACAGCTTCCTTTGCAGCATCCGATGCAGCAATATACTCAGCTTCTGTTGTAGAATCAGCGGTTGTACTTTGCTTGGAACTCTTCCAGCTTACAGCTCCACCATTTAACATAAACAGAAAACCCGATTGCGATCGGCTATCATCTTTGTCAGTTTGGAAGCTTGCATCCGTGTAAGCATTTACAACGAGATCATCTTCCATTCCTCCATAGACCAAAAACGAGTCTTTAGTCCTTCTCAAGTACTTAAGAATCGTTTTTACAGCTATCCAGTGATTTTCGCCAGGGTCGGATTGGTATCTCATTGTCATGCTTAAAGCATAAGATACATCCGGCCTAGTACAAATCATGGCATACATGATGGACCCAATTGCCGAAGCATATGGAACATCATTCATTTTCTCACGCTCATCTTTTGTCTTAGGACATTGAGTCTTGCTTAGAGAAACTCCATGTAACACGGGCAAGGTTCCTCTCTTAGAATTTTCCATACGGAATCTTCTAATGACCTTGTCAATGTATGTACTTTGGCTTAAACCAAGTAGCCTCCTTGATCTATCTCTATAGATCTTAATTCCAAGAATATATGCGGCTTCACCCATATCTTTCATTGCGAAGCACTTTCCTAACCAAGTCTTCACAGACTGAAGTGTAGGGATGTCGTTTCCAATGAGCAATATGTCATCCACATATAAAATAAGGAATAGCACTATGCTCCCACTAATCTTCTTGTATACACAAGGCTCATCTTCGTTCTTGATGAAACCAAACTCTTTGACCGATTCATCAAAACGGAGATTCCAACTCCTAGAAGCTTGCTTCAATCCATAGATGGATCTCTGCAATTTGCATACCTTAGAATCTTGTTCAAAACCTTCTGGTTGTGTCATATACACATCCTCTTGGAGTTTTCCATTCAGGAAAGCGGTTTTGACGTCCATCTGCCATATTTCATAGTCATGATATGCGGCAATGGCAAGCAAAATTCTTATAGACTTGATCATTGCTACGGGTGAAAAGGTCTCATCATAGTCAATACCATGAACTTGCCTATAACCCTTCGCTACAAGCCTAGCTTTGTAAGTATGCACCTTCCCATCCATGTCAGTCTTCTTCTTGAAGACCCATTTGCATCCTATGGTTTTTACACCTTCGGGCGCATCAATCAAATTCCAAACTTGATTGTCTTGCATGGATTGCAATTCGGATACCATGGCTCCAAGCCACTTGTCAGAATCAGGAGAAGACATCGCCTCTTGGTAGGTTGACGGTTCATCATTCTCAATGATTTCTACCTCATTACTATCCGTTACGAGAAATCCATATCTCTCGGGCTCGGATCGTAACCTACTAGATCTGCGAGTTGCTTGTGTACTTTGAACAGGTTCCACAACTCCTTGTGGTTCTTGTTCTTGCTCCACCATTGGTTCAATGTTATTTTCTGGGTCTCGAATTTCTTCAAGATTTATTTTACTCCCACTGATTTCTTTGGAGAGAAACTCTTTCTCTAGAAAGACACCGGTTCGGGCAACAAACACTTTGTTGTCCTCTCGGTTGTAAAAGTAATATCCTTTAGTTTCCTTAGGATATCCCACGAAAATACATTTATCAGTTTTGTGTGCAAGTTTGTCTGAGATAAGTCTTTTGACAAAAACTTCACAACCCCAAATCTTCATGAAAGATAGACAAGGCTTCTTTCCGCTCCACATCTCATATGGAGTCTTTTGAACCGATTTAGTTGGAACATGATTTAGTGTGAAAGCAGCGGTTTCTAGAGCGTAACCCCAAAAGGATATTGGAAGATCAACTTGACTCATCATTGATCGAACCATGTCTAACAAAGTCCGATTCCTCCTCTCGGACACACCATTCCATTGTGGTGTTCCGGGTGGAGTCAATTGTGAAACTATTCCACAATTCTTTAGATGATCATCAAATTCTTGACTTACGTATTCACCACCACGATCTGATCGAAGTGCTTTAATACTTTTGCCAAGTTGTTTTTCTACTTCATTTTGAAATATTCTAAATATCTCAAATGCTTCACTCTTATGTTTCATTAGGTAAACATACCCAAATCTACTATAATCATCAGTGAAGGTTATGAAGTATTGAAATCCTCCCCTAGCATTGCTACTTAATGGTCCGCATACATCGGAATGTATCAACCCCAATAAGTCGCTTGCCCTTTAACCCAACTTGGTAAAAGGTGTCTTAGTCATTTTTCCAAGAAGACACGACTCACAAGTATCATATGACTCTAAGTCACATGAAACCAAAAGTCCGTCCCCATGGAGTTTTGAGATGCGCTTCTCATTAATATGACCAAGACGGCAATGCCACAAATAAGTATGATTTACATCATTAGGTTTAGATTTCTTATTTACATGATAGACATTATTTTCATTCTTGACATCCAAGATATAAAGGCCATTAAATGAATTAGCAATACCATAAAGCACATCATTTAAATAAATAGAAAATTTCTTATTCTCAATAAGAAACTTAAAACCTTCATTATCCAAACAAGAAATTGAAATAATATTTCTGCTTAAATCCGGAACATAATAACAATTGTTCAAAACAAGAATTAATCCGGAAGGTAAAGTGACTTCATAAGTCCCTACGGCTAATACAACAACTCTTGCTCCATTCCCCACGCGTAGATCTACTTCACCTTCTTTAAGCAGTCTCCTATTCTTTAGTCCCTGCACATTTAGACAAATGTGAGAACCACATCCGGTATCCAATACCCAAGAATCAGTGGTAGAAAGGAGAATATCTATCATATAGATACCTGAAGTCGACGCAGCCTTGCTGCTCTTCTTCTTCTTTTGCTCTTCCAAGAAAGCCTTGCAATTACGTTTCCAATGATCAATTTCTTGACAATGGAAACAGATTGCATCCTTTTGTGAATCGGGTTTTGCCTCAGAAGCCTTGGCAACCTTTGCCTTGCTTATCTTGGGTTTGACAACTTTTGCCTTACCCTTGCCTTTGGCACCAGGCTTCTTCCCATCATGAACCAAGAGAACGGGAGAACCTTTCTCCACAATTTTCATCTCTGCAGTTTTGAGCATCCCATGCAACTCAGAGAGATTCTTATCCATTCCATGCATGTTATAATTCATTACAAACTGATTATAACTTTTAGGCAATGAATTAAGAATGAGATCCGTGGCTAGCTCCAATGGGATTGGATAGCCAAGTTTCTCAAGGTGCTCTACATAACCTTTCATTTTAAGAAAGTGAGGACTCACTTGTTGCCCTTCATTCATTTTACAAGTAGTGAATGCAACAATGGTCTTGTACCTCTCTTTCCTAGCTTGCTCTTGAAACATGGTTCTCAACTCCACGCCTATCTCATAGGCTTCCAAATGTTCCAAACTTTGTTGGAGTTTTGAACACATAGCAGCAAGCATGAGACAACTTACATCTCTAGAATCATTACGATGTTTCTTGTAATTGTCTCTTTCTACCCTAGGGGCAGTAGGCGGTGGTTCAGCAGGGAGAGGCCCATCGAGAATGTACAACTTATCTTCTTGCCTAAGAACGATTCTTATGCTTCGGATCCAATCCATAAAGTTAGTACCATTCTCTTCGAGCTTATCCTTCTCAAAAATCGATCGCAACGACATTGATTGAGTGTTATTAGTCATTATCTACAAATATGCAAAATTTCCAAAATTTAATAAGTACCGATTTTTCATTAAAGAGATAAAAAATGTATTTTAAAACAAAATACTCCCACTAAATTATATAACCTTCATATACATCCAATGTATAATATAATTTAAATGGGTTGAGATCCCGCTTTAATCTAATTTTGAGTACGCTTTGGCGCACCGCTCAAAATTAAATCAATTAGGTAGACAACTCTTGTCAATCATATCTCATATGACTCTCAGTTCTTTTCATGAGATTCTTTAAGAAATCCAATTTCAAAAAGCATGTTAAATCTCATCTTTGCCTTAAGCCCAAAACTGTTTTGATGCTTAATTAAGTCCAACCATTTTAAACGCATAGGAAACTCTTATTCACTCATCATGCTCAAACATGAATAAAATCAATGCACCTCGCTTTGGCGAGCCCACATAAAATTACTCATGTATAAACAAGTGTTTTAATCATGGCATGGCAAAAGGACTTAAAACTTTCTTTGAAGGTTCATCACATATAGCATATAACACATTTATGAGCACATAATATAAACATGTTATACATCAAGTTTAGCCACTAAATTAATCTCCATTAATTTAAGCATGGTATTTATGTGTCATTAGTTTCTCTATAATTATGAGGATGAGACTATTTCAACTTTGGTTATTATCTCCAAATCAAGACAACAAGAAGTGCGGTCGAACTAAGCCATTAGGCAACCACAATCCCGTACTAATTCAAGAAACCAAGAAAGTAGTCCATGTGGCCGAAACTAAGCAATAGATGGTCTCGATGAACGTAGGCCAATTGCATTCACAATTCCACATGGATCTCCAATCATTGAATCAAGAACTTTGTTTCTCAATTTTAGCAATTATGAACTCTTCATAATTCTAACTTTGTTTTATCTTTGAAACTTTGATTGCGATCAAGTTTGGGAAACACAATCTCGATGAACGCAGATTAGCCATCCAATTTGAACCAATCTTAGAATCACAAGACTAAAACAAATAGGAAAATCAAACCCCAAAATCCACACACAAACCAACTACCCAAAATCCATTCCAGATCAGCAAGTCTGGACTGGTTCTGTTACTGGTTTTGTTGAATCTTTCGAAAAATTCCAGATTCTGGTTTTTCAACCAAAATCAGACCTTCTGGTCAACTTGTGCGGCCGCCCAAAAACCCTTGTGCGGTCGCCCAAAACTGTGCGGCCGCCCAAGGCGTTTTGTGCGGTCGCCCGGTGCCATCAGAATGTGCAGAATTTTCAAAGTTCGAAAATTTTGTCTCAAAATTGTTTTTCCCCGATTATTAAAACTTTGATCCAATCAAAACTTAATAATCAACAATTCTGAATCCACCATAATTTATTTATTGCGATTGAATCGTGCGATTAAAGTTGCAAAACAATAAACCACATAAAATCACATAACACATAAACAACATATATTCCAATATTCAAATCATGCAAGGCACATAAACAATTTACATACACATAACATGATCCAAGTATTGAATTAATCAACATGAACAGGGCTCTGATACCACTGTTGGGTTTCCAAGTAACATGCGCAGCGGAATTTAGCATTTAAAATTTTAAGAAACCCAAAGCCATGGATCCGTTCATATGATTAAATCAAATACAACATAAGAATAAAGGAATAAACTAACCCTTGATGGCTATCAAATTCTCTTGGTCTTTGGTGGAGGTTTGAAGACTTGATCACGATCACAAAGCTTGAACACGAACTTTGAAGATGATGATTTTCACCCTCTAGCGGTATCCACACTTCGAACGAATATCAAAGGAGCTTCTTTGATCTTGGTTGCTAGACCAAATTGTGAAACACTTTTTCACAATCAAAAGAACTATATGGAATTTATTTTGTGTATTATTTTGTTCCTCAACCAAGAATGTCTTGGAACAAAAATAAACCCTCTCTCAAACTCTTTGAGACTCACAAAATCATTGGCCTAGAGTGCTGGCCGAATTTGGTCTTTTATACACAAGTATGACCTATTCCAAATAGGAAACTTGTGTCAAAATCCTTCCAAAATTTGTTTCCAAATCAAATTAGGAATCTGCCACCCGACAGCACTGTGCGGCCGCCCAAAATCATCTGTGCGGTCGCACAACTATTTGAAGCAAAACTGGTACAAAACTGTCCTAAGTGTGCGGCCGCCCAGTCAATACTGTGCGGTCGCCCACTCTTCAGAATGTCCAGAATTTCCAAAATTCCAATATAGTTCTTTTTAAAGATTCGTTCTATTGTGTGTGACCCTCTAGGATTATACTAAGTTGGCAATGAGATCAAACATGATCCCATAAGATATGATTAGGTTCTAGCAAACCGTCATACCTACCCAAATAGTATAACTAGACACAAGTTCGCATTCCTTTAGAATATGTCACAATCCCTTTGTCCACGATGTCATTGAACACAAGTCATGGTCAAACAGTCAACTTGTTTTGTTCAATACTTTCTCGATTCCGAATATGTTGATAATCCAAATGACATTGATCCAATCAATTCATCTGAGTCCGGCCGAACATTTCATCAACATCATTCCTACGAGTGGCCCAAGCTTGACATCTCTCCGAGGAGGGACAAATCCATTTAGCTTATTATTCTTCCCAACGGGATTCCGATTATGCCAATCATACCCATTATAACTACTCGGTTAAAAGTAGCGTTTGAATATGTCAAACATAATGTTCATCAAGTGGAAGACTATAATAACTTCATGTCTAAGGATTCAAATGACATAACTAATATGAGATATATGTACGACATAGACCATGACATAAATCTCATAGAGCGGGTCATGTCCATTACCTTGTTCCAAACAAGTACCCATAAATCTAACATGATCATCCCATGATCATTTAGCCTTTATACTAGTGCTTAACAAGTACTAGGGACGGAGATTATTATAAGTAAACATGAACAACAATAATAATCAAAACATCTCTTTATTGATATGAAATAAATGATAACAATTACAACGTTTATTAAACGTGCCTAGGGCACCACTACCAACAATTTTATCTCACCCCGTTTCCTTTCAATGTTGTTTTTCTTAACCCCCCCAGGAGGAAAGGATTAGGATTTGCGGATCGAGGAGGACGTCGAGAGGTTTGAGATATTTGGGCAGGTTATTATTGATCGGTTTGCATTATATAAATGTGTAACCTTCTTGGGGATAGTTGTACCAACAATGACGTCATTAAGATTTGTAATATTTTGTATTTTGGGTGTGAGCTTGTGGAGCTTACACTAGTTGTTTTATGATGTTGTTAAACTTGGATTTTCCAAACCTTATGTTAAAATCTTTTGGGTATAAAATGGAATTTTTATCTTCAGTATTTTAGAGTTTATGGTTGTAAGTCGACGTCCAGCTCACGAGTTCCCGCCCCGAGGGGTCGGGGTCGCGAAAGTTGGTATCAGAGCTATGGTTTAGCTCTATGTATAAGTATAGGTGGACTAGAATGACCTAGGAGGGTAGATGGGTTCAGAGTGAGTAACGATGAGTATTTTATGCAGGTATTTGTTTCTAATGGCTAGAAGAAGAGCTGGTGAAGGCATCAGTGGGACTCAGAATCTTAATTTGGGTGTTTGAATCACCTCTTGGATTGGGTGTTCTAGATATGGTTTTATGAGCCATTTTAGGTTTATAAGTTGCTAGGGTACCTTGGTATTGCTATCTATAAGTGTTATTCTTGGGGCATTTGAGTTTGGGTATGAAAATGGTGTTTTTGTGTTAATTTCGGATTGAAGAACCCAGGAAGAAGATCTGGGTTTGCCGATTTTCGTTGGAGGCTCGCACCCCTTGGGTGCGAGGCGCGCGCACCCTCCTCTCCTCCAATCTTGAATTTCCCACTGTCGGATGGAGGCGCACGCATCATTTTCTTGGAGGCGCGCGCTGTAACGCCCATCCTTAATCTTGTTAAATATTTGACTTATTTGTTAAATTCTTGACTAGCATATTTATATGCTATTTTAATTGAGTTAATTATTTAATTACGTTAGAAAGTTAAGGTGGTTAAATGTCAAAGTTGAAAGTTTAGGGGCCTTTTTGTCAAAGTTGAACCTTGAGGGGCCAAAGTGCAATTTTTGAAAGTTCAAAAGATAAAACTTAGTGTTTGCCTTCTCTGAGGCATTTTATTCTAAAAGGTTCTCGTACTTTCTCTCTGTCTCAGAGAGAAAGTTAAAGATTTACCCTATTCTCGACTCCTCGAGCTTAATTATCCCTCCGTTCGTGATTTTGGTCCCGGATAAATATTCGTGGCGTTGAATAGAGCTTTCCAGACCGATCAGAAATTAATTTGGGTCAACTAGATTTTTGACTAGGTAAGTTATTAACTCCCCCTTACTTGTAATAACATGCATATATGTTATTCCCGCTACTTGTTCTTGTTAAAATTGTGTTTTGAGCAATTTTTGTGATACTTGTAATTTTGGGACGAAGGGAGTATAAATATATTGCGTATGAATAAACTTGAAAAAGGTATACTCCTGGGTTATCAAAAGATTAGTAGGAAATTATACTCCTATTCGTGAGACGGTAAAATAGTAACTTGATTTAAATATTATTAGAAAAATTGTACCATTATTTGTGATACGGGGAAATGAATGGAAGTATCCCTAAATGTTTATAGTAGTATAATATAAAATTGTACTGATACTTTTGGGGTCGGTGAAATATTAAATTGGAATAAAAGGAAATTGTCTTATTATTTAGGGGACGGTAAAAGAAATGAATTGAGCCTGAAATAATGTTTTGGGAATTGCCTAAGAGTTAATAAAAGTTACTCCTACGCTTGGGACGGGAAATTTCTTAACCTGGGAAAGAAATAAAAATTTCGCATTTTGGTACCTTGTGCGACCGCACAAAAATACTTGGGCGGTCTCCCATCTTTCTGAAAGGTTTTTCAAAGGAATTGACCTGCTTGTGTGCGACCGCACAGTCCATTTTGGGCGACCGCACAGTTACCTGAAAAATAAAATGTTGTTTAAAGTTTGTATAAGTTTGAAGTAACTCTAGTTAAGGTATATAACCTTAGTATAAGATGTCCTAGCAAGTGTTGTGACACCTTAGGGGCATCAGAACTTGGTTTTAAACGTGTATACTCATTGAATTAAAATGAGAACTTAGTCTTGAACATGGACACTTATAGAACTCAAATGAGAACTTAAGTATAAACAACTCTTTTATATGTCTTGAAAGTGCTATGAACAAGCACTTATGTGTTATGCTTGTCTTGAAGCCAATGATTGTGCACCTTAGGGGCATTAAAACAATGACTTGAGATTGAATATCCTATGTAGGGGATTAAGAACTTGTAAGTATGAGTAGTATAGCTCATTTACTTAATTTGAATTCGAAGTATTCTTGGTCTAGGTTTAGGGTACTACCCTAGATGGCCTAGATGAGTGTTGTAGAACACCCTAGTATTGAAAAATAGTTCCTTTGTGAACAAATGAAATGTGGACTCGAATCATAATTAAATGATAACTTGAGTATAAGAGTAATAACTCTTTTATGTGTCTTGAAGTTAATGTTTGTGTACTTTAGGGGCACCAACTAATGTCTTGAGCTTGAATGTCCTAAGAAAAGGATTAGAAATTAATACGTGAAAGATGTTTAATTCATCTTCCTAGCTTGAACTCGAAGTATAAGATGTTTAACTCTTGTACATGTTTAACCATCCAAAGAAATGGATTGAGAACTTGGATATAAGATGATAAAATCTTGTATATGTCTTGAATGTCCTGAATGTCCTGAATGTCTTGAATGTCTTAAGTTGAGACAGTAACTTGAAGTATAAAACAATAAAATCTCGTACATGACTTGAACATCCAAATAATTGGATTAAGACTTGAATATAAGATTATAAAATCTTGTACGTGCCTTGACACCAATATAGGTGTATGGTAATAAACTTGAAAGAGTCTTGATGTGTATATGCAAATCTTGCATATATTTACTGGATAGAATGTGGCTTCTTGATTGATTGGTACATGGTATGAATAACCAAAGAATTGGGTTATGGAACTAGATAGAGAATGATTAACTCTACTACATACTTAAACTTGATACGTGTATATTGGAAGTGCTATAAATAAGCACTAAAGTGTAAATGATTTAGTTTTTAATCGTGTATATACTCAATAAAGTATATAAAGAATAAAGAAGATATCTTGTCTTGAAATGGGTTCCTAAAGAAAATAGGGACTAGTGTAATATGAAGATAATTCATATAATCGTGAATACTACGATTTAACTTAATAAGAATAACTACAGAACACAATATGTGTTAGAAAATGTATTCGATTACTAACGATACATATATGTGAAGTATGACTGTGTCTAGGTACAAGGTGACCTATTCTACTACGTGTTTAGGGTCTAAGGTATTGGGCTCTACTTGATAGTAAGGGTATCGTGATAGACACTTTAATGGGTTAAACGTGATATGAATATGTACGTGCAAACTTGGCATGTGACTAAATGATATACCCTACTACTTGACTGAAGTCTGTTATAAATGGACTCTTACTTGGATTGATCGTGTTACATGGACACCTTATGTGCCATTGTTATCTTGGTTTGTATTCGTAATAATTGCGTACGTGTACTTATATTCTCGTGAGCACATGATACATGACTACATGGTGCATATTCTTGTGAGCACATGATACATGATTACATGGTGCATAAAGAATAGTCCACTAATAAGGGACTGAGTTCTGTTCTCGTAGTTCAAGTAAACATCTACTTGTGCATTCTTGTGTGAGTCCAGCTGGTTCTCCTTGCTTGTTCGAAAATATATAAGTTCACGCTTGTCGCGAGAGCCGGGGCTTAAGTGACAATCGGGTCCCTATGTATTTCCGCCTGACCCCTTACTACCAGCCATAGTAAGGGCATAGCTTCCTTGGTTGGAGCAATAAGCCTGACCTAAGTGAATGCTAACTCCTGTCCTGTTCACCACGTGGATCTCGTTCTTGTGGATGACACTGGTTACCAGTTCTTCTTATATACTGCACAGCAGTCTCTTGTTCCTGTTCTTGGTTGTCCTCAGCTAGAAAAGCATCGACAACAAATGGTATTCTTGGGAGAAATAAGGAAGGATTCAGGTACAATGCGTGATAGGCCTATGTGCATCTTGGTGAGCTGGTTTAGCCTCTCACACTACTTGACTACTTGTTACCTGATCATTTCTTGAGCTTGATTACTTGTTGATTTGGCTTAGCCTCTCCTATACTTGTTACTTGATGATACTTGATATATGTTTAGTTGAGTATCTACTTGTATTGCATGATAACATGACATATAGTTGCATGTTAATAGCTTACTGAGATTATCTCACCCTTTATTTGTTTAATTGTTTCCCCCCCCAGGAAACCAGGGGATAGTACGCAGTGAGGCTCGACTTAGCTGGGAACTTACTCAGCAGGATATTCTTGTTCGAAGTTAGTGTCCTTTTATATTTTGGTAAGGACGATCTTGTGTGAGTTAATAAACTCTGGGCTTGTATTGGGTAGTACTTGTTGTCTCTAGTCAGTTCTTGATGCCAGCTTATTTGCTAGGCATGTCTTCCGCTGTATGTAACCTTGTTTGGTTTTAATTTTCTTGGTCTAGAACTCGTGTGAGCTATCTTAGCTCCCTACTCTTGAGTATATATATCATGTCAGTTTTGTTTTTAACAGGTATTGTTCCTGTTTCCCGTTTGTTTCTTGTTTCTTGTTAGTTACGCGCACCAGGTTCGAGGTTCTATTAGGGAATCCCGGGACTTGGGGCGTGTCACGCGCACCCTTTCCATTTCAAATCTTCTATTTGTGACTGAATTCAGGAGGCGCGCGCATCCCCTTGTTTGAGGCGCGCGCACCCCCCCTCCCCTGTTGTGAAATTTATTCCTTCCTTGTCCAATCTTTCGAGGGCCATAACTTCTTCGTCCAGACTCCGTTTTAGTCAAGAAAACTATCGTTTTAAAGATCTTTTAGAGTACTACAAGATGAGGTGGTTTATTTGGTTGGGATTCAGGTTCGGATTGTGTTGAGTTTTCAATAAGTGTTCTATAACAAAATGTTTTATGACCGGTCCGTGGTGATCAAGTTTGGAATATTTGTTGGTGTGGGTTGTAGATAAACCTAGTGTTTAAAATGGTTCCTTTGTGAACAAATATGTGTGGAATTTGATCAAGTATCGTTTTGGAATGTTTGGGCATCTTTTGATGTGTTGTTTGAATTGGTTCACCTTTTTGGTGGTTTAATTGAAATGGTTCCCTACTTTGGAATCATGAGTTGTTTATTTAAGCGAGTATTTATTACTTAGCATTTGTTAGAAAGTCCAGCTAGTATTTGTGTGTTTCGGGCGATGCGAAAGATTATAATGGCAATGAGCTGAGTTCATTATAATTCTTGACCATTGTTTTGCTCTTACTTTCCTCTCCCAGATTGGCCTTGGTTGAGATGAACTAGCTCCTTTGTGAGCATTCTGGTTGTTTGGTTTGGGTCATGACTTCGTGTCATATTCCCTTGCTATTATTGGTTATTGGTTCCGGTACCGGGGGTTTTCTCTTCAGCTTTTATGCGACTATGAAGATGTTGATTGGGTTTATTGTTGAAGCTGCGCAGCGACCTTTATTTGTTTCCATCAGTTGGGAAACCTAGGCTCAGTATCCATGTGAATTGTTTATTTCCGCTGCTATTTGTTATCTGTTGTGTGCTATGTGCTATATGAGATTTTCTATTGTTAGAAGTTATTATTATTGCCTGTTTCATAGTAGCATGTCATGTAGTTGCATTAGTAACTTACTGATATTTTATCTCACCCCGTTTCCTTTCAATGTTGTTTTCCTTAACCCCCCCCCAGGAGGAAAGGATTAGGATTTGCGGATCGAGAAGGACGTCGAGAGGTTTGAGATATTTGGGCAGGTTATTATTGATCGGTTTGCATTATATAAATGTGTAACCTTCTTGGGGATAGTTGTACCAACAATGACGTCATTAAGATTTGTAATATTTTGTATTTTGGGTGTGAGCTTGTGGAGCTTATGTTGGTAGTGGTGCCCTAGGCACGTTTAATAAACGTTGTAATTGTTATCATTTATTTCATATCAATAAAGAGATGTTTTGATTATTATTATTGTTCATGTTTACATATAATAATCCCCGTCCCTAGTACTTATTAAGTACTAGTATGAAGGCTAAATGATCATGAGATAATCATGTTAGATTTATGGGTACTTGTTTTGAACAAGGTACTGGACATGACCCGCTGTATGAGATTTATGTCATGGTCTATGTCGTACATATATCTCATATTAGTTATGTCATTTGAATCCTCAGACATGAAGTTATTATAGTCTTCCACTTGATGAACATTGTGTTTGACATATTCAAACGCTACCTTAACACGGTAGTTATAAAGGGTATGATTGGCATAATCGAATTCTCGTTGGGAAGAATAATAAGCTAAATGGATTTGTCCCTCCACGGAGAGATGTCAAGCTTGGGCCTCTCGTAGGAATGATGTTGATGAAATGTTCGGCCAGACTCAAATGAATTGATTGGATCAATAGCATTTGAATTATCAACATATTCGGAATCGAGAAAGTATTGAACAAAACAAGTTGACTGTTTGACCATGACTTGTGTTCAATGACATCGTGGACAAAGGGATTGTGACATATTCTAAAGGAATGCGAACTTGTATCTAGTTATACTATTTGGGTAGGTATGACGGTTTGCTAGAACCTAATCATATCTTATGGGATCATGTTTGAGCCCATTGCCAACTTAGTATAATCCTAGACGGTCACACACACAATAGAACGAATCTTAAATAAAAGGACTATATTGGCATTTAAGGTCGGAGGACTTCTAAGGAATTTCTGGAAAGATCTGGGCCTCCTGGTCAACCAAGCGGGCGCTTGGGTTGCACCAGGCGGGCGCCTGTTCAAGCCAGAAAGGAACTGGAGTTTCTGCCCAAACAGGCGGGCGCCTGGGTGGTACCAGGCGGGCGCCTGGTGCTGCCGACAGGAAAATTCCTAATTCGATTTAGGAAGGTTTTTGGCACAAGATTCCTATTTGGAATAGGTCTTAATTGTGTATAAAAACCCCAATTCGGCCAGACCATATTAACAAGTGATTTTGTGAGTCTCAAAGAGTTTGAGAAAGAATTTATTTTGTTCTAAGACATCCTTGATTGAGGAACAAAATAATTCACAAATAAATTCCATATAGTTCTTTATTATATTGTGAAAGTGTGTTTCATAATATTGGTCTAGCAACCAAGATCAAAGAAGCTCCTTTGATATTCGTTTGAAGTGTGGATATCGCTAGAGGGTGAATTTTATCATCTTATAAATTTCGTGATTTGTTCGTGATAAAGCTTCAAGATTTCCACCAAGACCAAAGAGAAAATTCATAGCCATCAAGGGTTAGTTATTCCTCTATTCATCATGTTGTATTTGATTTAGTCATATGAACGGATCCATGGCTTTGGGTTTCTTAAAATTTTAATTGCTATATTCCGCTGCGCATGTTTGATCGAAACCCAACAGTGGTATCAGAGCCCCGTTCATGTTGATTAATTCAATACTAGATCATGTTATGTGTATATAAATTGTTTATGTGCCTTGCATGATATGAATATTGGAATATGTGATGTTTATGTGTTATGTGATTTTATGTGGTTTATTGTTTTGCAACTTTAATCGCACGATTCAATCGCAATAAAAATTATGGTGGATTCTGAATTATTTCGATTATTGATTTTTGATTGGATCAAAGTTTTAATAATCGAGGAAAAATAATTTTGAGACAAAATTTTCGAACTTTAAAATTCTATACTATTCTGGCCATTCAAGCGGGCGCCTGGTCCTTTGCAGGCGGGCGCTCGGTGGTCAAAACTTGTTCTGGTTTTGGATAAAATCTGAATATATAATTTTTGATAAATTCAACAAAACCAGTAACAGAACCAATCCAGACTTGCTGATCTGGAATGGGTTTTGGGTAGTTGGTTTGTGTGTGGATTTTGGGGTTTGAATTTCCTATTTGTTTTAGTCTTGTGATTCCTAGATTGGTTCAAGTTTTGGATGGCTAATCTGCGTTCATCGAGATTGTGTTTCCCAAAATTGATCGCAATCAAAGTCTCAAAGATAAAACGAAGTTAGAATTATGAAGAGTTCATAATTGCTAAAATTGAGAAACAAAGTTCTTGATTCAATGATTGGAGATCCATATGGAATTGTGAATGCAATTGGCCTACGTTCATCGAGACCATATATTGCTTAGTTTCGACCACATGGACTACTTTCTTGGTTTCTTGAATTAGTGCGGGATTGTGGTTGCCTAATGGCTTAGTTCGACCGCACTTCTTGTTGTCTTGATTTGGAGATAATAACCAAAGTTGAAATAGTCTCATCCTCATAATTATAGAGAAACTAATGACACATAAATATTATGCTTAAATTAATGGGATTAATTTAGTGGCTAAACTTGATGTGTAACATGTTTATATTATGTGCTCATAAATGTGTTATATGCTATATGTGATGAACCTTCAAAGAAAGTTTTAAGTCTTTTATTGCCATGCCATGATTAAAACACTTGTTAATACATAAGTGACTCTAATGTAGATTCGCCCTAGCGAGATGCATTAAATTAATTTATGTATGAGCAAGATAGATAATGTGGGCACGCCCTAGCGGGACACATTAACTATGCGTTTAAAATGGTTAGACTTAATTGGGCGTCAAAACAGTTTTGGGCCTAGGCAAAGATGAGGTTTAACATGCTTTTTGAAATTGGATTTCTTAAAGAATCTCATAAAAGGAACTAAGAGTCATATGAGATATGATTGACAAGAGTTGTCTACCTAATTAATTTGATTTTGTGTAATCCGCCTTAGCGGACTTGAAATTAAATTAAAGTTGGATCTTAGCCCAATTAAATTATATTATACATTGGATGTATATGAAGGTTATATAATTTAGTGGGAGTATTTTGTTGAAAAGTACATTATTCATCTCTTTAATGAAAATCGGTACTTATTAAATTTTGGAAATTTTGCATATTTGTAGATAATGCCTAATAACACTCAATCAATGTCATTGCGATCGATCCTTGAGAAGGATAAGCTCGAAGAGAATGGTACTAACTTTATGGATTGGATCCGTAGCATAAGAATCGTTCTTAGGCAAGAAGATAAGTTGTACATTCTCGATGGGCCTCTCCCTGCTGAACCACCGCCTACTGCCCCTAGGGTAGAAAGAGACAATTACAAGAAACATCGTAATGATTCTAGAGATGTAAGTTGTCTCATGCTTGCCGCTATGTGTTCAAAACTCCAACAAAGTTTGGAACATTTGGAAGCCTATGAGATAGGCGTGGAGTTGAGAACCATGTTTCAAGAGCAAGCTAGGCAAGAGAGGTACAAGACCATTGTTGCATTCACTACTAGTAAAATGAATGAAGGGCAACAAGTGAGTCCTCACTTTCTTAAAATGAAAGGTTATGTAGAGCACCTTGAGAAACTTGGTTATCCAATCCCATTGGAGCTAGCCACGGATCTCATTCTTAATTCATTGCCTAAAAGTTATAATCAGTTTGTGATGTATTATAACATGCATGGAATGGATAAGAATCTCTCTGAGTTGCATGGGATGCTCAAAACTGCAGAGATGAAAATTGTGGAGAAAGGTTCTCCCGTGCTCTTGGTTCATGATGGGAAGAAGGCTAGTGCCAAAGGAAAGGGTAAGGCAAAAGTTGTCAAACCCAAAATAAGCAAGGCAAAGGTTGCCAAGGCTTCTGAGGCAAAGCCCGATTCACAAAAGGATGCAATCTGTTTCCATTGTCAAGAAATTGGTCATTGGAAACGTAATTTGAAGGCTTTCTTGGAAGAGCAAAAGAAGAAGAAGAGCAGCAAGGCTGCGTCGACTTCAGGTATCTATATGATAGATATTCTCCTTTCTACCACTGATTCTTGGGTATTGGATACCGGATGTGGTTCTCACATTTGTCTAAATGTGCAGGGACTAAAGAATAGGAGACTGCTTAAAGAAGGTGAAGTAGATCTACGCGTGGGAAATGGAGCAAGAGTTGCTGCATTAGCCGTAGGGACTTATGAAGTCACTTTACCTTCCGGATTAATTCTTGTTTTGAACAATTGTTATTATGTTTCGGATTTAAGCAGAAATATTATTTCAATTTCTTGTTTGGATAATGAAGGTTTTAAGTTTCTTATTGAGAATAAGAAATTTTCTATTTATTTAAATGATGTGCTTTATGGTATTGCTAATTCATTTAATGGCCTTTATATCTTGGATGTCAAGAATGAAAATAATGTCTATCATGTAAATAAGAAATCTAAACCTAATGATGTAAATCATACTTATTTGTGGCATTGCCGTCTTGGTCATATTAATGAGAAGAGTATCTCAAAACTCCATGGGGACGGACTTTTGGGTTCTTGTGACTTAGAGTCATATGATACTTGTGAGTCGTGTCTTCTTGAAAAAATGACCAAGACACCTTTTACCAAGTTGGGTGAAAGGGCAAGCGACTTATTGGGGTTGATACATTCCGATGTATGCGGACCATTGAGTAGCAATGCTAGGGGATGATTTCAATACTTCATAACCTTCACTGATGATTATAGTAGATTTGGGTATGTTTACCTAATGAAACATAAAAGTGAAGCATTTGAGATATTTAGAATATTTCAAAATGAAGTAGAAAAACAACTTGGCAAAAGTATTAAGGCACTTCGATCAGATCGTGGTGGTGAATACTTGAGTCAAGAATTTGATGATCATCTAAAGAATTGTGGAATAGTTTCACAATTGACTCCACCCGGAACACCACAATGGAATGGTGTGTCCGAGAGGAGGAATCGGACTTTGTTAGACATGGTTCGATCAATGATGAGTCAAGTTGATCTTCCAATATCCTTTTGGGGTTACGCCCTAGAAACCGCTGCTTTCACACTAAATCAAGTTCCAACTAAATCGGTTCCAAAGACTCCATATGAGATGTGGAGTGAAAAGAAACCTAGTTTATCTTTCATGAGGATTTGGGGTTGCGAAGTTTATGTCAAGAGACTTATCTCTGACAAACTAGCACACAAATATGATAAATGTATTTTCGTGGGATATCCTAAGGAAACTAAAGGATATTACTTTTACAACCGAGAGGACAACAAAGTGTTTGTTGCCCGAACTGGTGTCTTTCTAGAGAAAGAGTTTCTCTCCAAAGAAATCAGTGGGAGTAAAATAAATCTTGAAGAAATTCGAGACCCAGAAAATAACATTGAACCAATAGTGGAACAAGAACAAGAACCACAAGGAGTTGTGGAACCTGTTCAAAATACACAAGCATCTCACAGATCTAGTAGGTTACGATCCGAGCCCGAGAGATATGGATTTCTCGTAACGGATAGTAATGAGGTAGAAATCATTGAGAACGATGAACCATCAACCTACCAAGAGGCGATGTCTTCTCCTGATTCGGACAAGTGGCTTGGAGCCATGGAATCCGAATTGCAATCCATGCAAGACAATCAAGTTTGGAATTTGATTGATGCGCCCGAAGGTGTAAAAACCATAGGATGCAAATGGGTCTTCAAGAAGAAGACTGACATGGATGGGAAGGTGCATACTTACAAAGCTAGGCTTGTAGCGAAGGGTTATAGGCAAGTTCATGGTATTGACTATGATGAGATCTTTTCACCCGTAGCAATGATCAAGTCTATAAGAATTTTGCTTGCCATTGCCGCATATCATGACTATGAAATATGGCAGATGGACGTCAAAACCGCTTTCCTGAATGGAAAACTACAAGAGGATGTGTATATGACACAACCAGAAGGTTTTGAACAAAATTCTAAGGTATGCAAATTGCAGAGATCCATCTATGGATTGAAGCAAGCTTCTAGGAGTTGGAATCTCCGTTTTGATGAATCGGTCAAAGAGTTTGGTTTCATCAAGAACGAAGATGAGCCTTGTGTATACAAGAAGATTAGTGGGAGCATAGTGCTATTCTTTATTTTATACGTGGATGACATATTGCTCATTGGAAACGACATTCCTACACTTCAGTCTGTGAAGACTTGGTTAGGAAAGTGCTTCGCAATGAAAGATATGGGTGAAGCCGCATATATTCTTGGCATTAAGATCTATAGAGATAGATCAAGGAGGCTACTTGGTTTAAGCCAAAGTACATACATTGACAAGGTCATTAGAAGATTCCGTATGGAAAATTCTAAGAGAGGCACCTTGCCCGTGTTACATGGAGTTTCTCTAAGCAAGACTCAATGTCCTAAGACAAACGATGAGCGTGAGAAAATGAATGATGTTCCATATGCCTCGGCAATTGGGTCCATCGTGTATGCCATGATTTGTACTAGGCCGGATGTGTCTTATGCTTTGAGCATGACAAGTAGATACCAATCCGACCCTGGCGAAAATCACTGGATAGCTGTGAAAGCGATTCTTAAGTATGTGAGAAGAACTAAAGACTCGTTTTTGGTCTATGGAGGAATGGAAGATGATCTCGTTGTAAATGCTTACACGGATGCAAGCTTCCAAACCGACAAAGATGATAGCCGATCGCAATCGGGTTTTGTGTTTATGTTAAATGGTGGAGCTGTAAGCTGGAAGAGTTCCAAGCAAAGTACAACCGCTGATTATACAACAGAAGCTGAGTATATTGCTGCATCGGATGCTGCAAAGGAAGCTGTTTGGATTAAGAAGTTCATAACTGAACTTGAAGTGGTTCCTAGTATTGCTAATCCAATAGACCTTTATTGCGATAATAATGGTGCTATTGCTCAAGCAAAGGAACCAAGAGCACATCAAAATCCAAACACATACTTAGGCGTTTTCATATCATTCAAGAAATCGTTGATAGGGGAGACGTAAATATATGCAGAGTACCTACTGATGACAATGTTGCGGACCCGCTAACAAAGGGACTTCCACAAGCTAAACATGATGGTCATGTTAGGTCCATGGGTATTAGATACATGGGAGATTGGGCCTAGGGCAAGTGGGAGATTGTTGGTAGTGGTGCCCTAGGCACGTTTAATAAACGTTGTAATTGTTATCATTTATTTCATATCAATAAAGAGATGTTTTGATTATTATTGTTGTTCATGTTTACTTATAATAATCCTCGTCCCTAGTACATGTTAAGCACTAGTATAAAGGCTAAATGATCATGGGATGA
Organism: Campanula takesimana; assembly: GCA_026119855.1. NCBI lineage: Eukaryota > Viridiplantae > Streptophyta > Magnoliopsida > Asterales > Campanulaceae > Campanula > Campanula takesimana. The sequence goes on from JAOWBW010000072.1 coordinate 699,376, forward strand.
TCATGTTAGATTTATGGGTACTTGTTTGGAACAAGGTACTGGACATGACCCGCTGTATGAGATTTATGTCATGGTCTATGTCGAACATATACCTCATATTAGTTATGTCATTTGAATCCTTAGACATGAAGTTATTATAGTCTTCCACTTGATGAACATTATGTTTGACATATTCAAACGCTATCTTAATACGGTAGTTATAAAGGGTATGATTGGCATAATCGGATTCCCGTTGGGAAGAATAATAAGCTAAATGGATTTGTCCCTCCATAGAGAGATGTCAAGCTTGGGCCCCTCGAAGGAATGATGTTGATGAAATGTTCGGATGGACTCAAATGGATTGATTGGATCAATAGCATTTGAATTATCTACATATTCGGAATCGAGAAAGTATTGAACAAAACAAGTTGACTGTTTGACCATGACTTGTGTTCAATGACATCGTGGACAAAGGGATTGTGACATATTCTAAAGGAATGCGAACTTGTATCTAGTTATACTATTTGGGTAGGTATGATGGTTTGCTAGAACCTAATCATATCTTATGGGATCATGTTTGAGCCCATTGCCAACTTAGTATAATCCTAGAGGGTCACACACAATAGAACGAATCTTAAATAAAAGGACTATATTGGCATTTAGGGTCGGAGGACTTCCAAGGAATTTCTGGAAAGTTCTGGGCCTCCTGGTCAACCAAGCGGGCGCTTGGGTTGCACCAGGCGGGCGCCTGAACAAGCCGGAAAAGAATTGGACTTTCTGTCCAAACAAGCGGGCGCCTGGGTAGGACCAGGCGGGCGCCCGGTATGCCGAATTGGAAATTTCCTAATTCGATTAGGAAAGGTTTTTGGCACAAGATTCCTATTTGGAATAGGTCTTAATTGTGTATAAAAACACCAATTCGGCCAGACCATATTGACAAGTGCTTTTGTGAGTCTCAAAGAGTTTGAGAGAGATTTTATTTAGTTCTAAGATATCATTGATTGAGGAACAAAATAATTCACAAATAAATTCCATATAGTTCTTTATTATATTGTGAAAGTGTGTTTCATAATATTGGTCTAGCAACCAAGATCAAAGAAGCTCCTTTGATATTCGTTCGAAGTGTGGATACCGCTAGAGGGTGAAAATCATCATCTTCAAAGTTCGTGTTCAAGCTTTGTGATCGTGATCAAGTCTTCAAATCTCCACCTAAGACCAAGAGAAAATTTGATAGCCATCAAGGGTTAGTTTTATCCTATATTCATGTTATTGTGTTTGATTTAATCATACGAACGGATCTATGGGTTTCAAAATTTTAAATTGCTATATTCCGCTGCGCATGTTACTTGGAAACCCAACAACTTTTCTCTTCAAACTTCCACATAAGTGTTTTTTTTTTAAACATCAATATCCGAATATTATATTGGATGTCGACTAATTGATTCGAGCGGGGTAAGACCATAAGGGCTCTCATCCAATTAAGATTTAACGTTGTCATATAAGATTGACACATATGTATTACCTTAAAACCGTTACAATTATACCGGTTAGTGTAGGATATAATTTAATTAGTCGAGGAAAGAATCCAAGAAGTCATGGTGGTGGAGATAAAAGTAGAACTTATTAATTTTATAAATTTAAAATACTAATTTTAATTTTACGTTAATTTTAATTAGCTAATTTTACTATGCCCGTCGAGTATCGACGGGTTACTAACTAGTATCTCTTAATTTCAAATGTTCTATGATCTCTTTGTTACAATTACATTCTTCTAATTTTTTCTTTATTTCTACTATAATAGAAGCTGCTGCTTTTTCTATATATTCTTCAAAGTGCTTTTGCTGGTCCCTTTCTAATTTTGTAAATCTTTCTTCCATTCTTATCATTTCTTCATAGACTCTGTCTATTTTCCCTTGTCCCATCAGACTTTATCGTCTATTTTCTTTAGTAGTTCTAAAATCTTGTTAATTGATTCAGGATCAACAAGATCTAGCTTCTTTTCTAAGTTTTCTTTTATTTTATTCCTAAAGCTTTACAGATAAAGTTACACATTATATGTATTTTTCCTATTACAGAGTTTATATTATTTAATTGTTTAATACATCCATCTATACCTTTTCCTCCTGAGAAAAGAAAGTCTGGATCTCCTCTGAACACATTTTGTACTTGTAATCCTATATATTTCTTTTTATAATATATGTGGGGATAACCTTTATAATTAGACATCTAATTGATTGGCTGCTATATTAATCCTTCTAGAGATAGTATATAAGTCATCAGTAGGAGGTAGTCCGTATTTTCTACTAAGTACTCTGGAGAAAGACCTCCTAGTGGGTTCTTCATTTTGTTCTTCTTGGACAGTTATTCTTGATTTTTTTCCTAAAAGTTTTATATTTTTATTGTTTAGATTCATAGTCCAATTTTCTAATAGAGGGGTCAATTCTCTATTAGGTATGGCTGATATCTTTCCTATTTGTTTGAAAAGATCATCTATATCTATTTTTTCTCTTGTTTTAAATTCCATACTATGATGAGAATTTGATAGGGTATATCCTAATTTGTATGTTACTGTGTAAGGATGGTTTCCTTTTTTCATAAGATCAGATCTATCAAATTTATGTGCTAAGCATAATATTTTGTTTATTTCTTTATCCTTCAAGGAGACTCCTATATTTGGGCTGCATGTAAACATAATCTTCCCGTATGCTAAGTTTCCTTGAATTCCTCCAAAAATTGCTTCACTATAATTAGTTATTCTTCTATCTAGGAGTGCTACCTTTAGTGGGGAATCAATTCCTGTATTAAATGTTGATTTGATCATTATTTTAATGGTTCTTATATGAATAAATCCTAAAGATTTTCTTTCTTCATTATTCGCAAGGGTAGCTATTTTCCTTTCTATTTCTTGTTTATTAAAAAAAGGAAACTCTACTAAGCCATTAGTATTTTGTATGTCTAAAGGATATTCTCTAGTACTTATGCAAGTTATGCAAGTATTTTTTCTTGGTTTTAAATACTTTGAAAGTATATTTCTATTTTTAAAAACTTCAGATGGTAAAAGGTTTAGTTCTGTTTTTTCTATTTGTTGAAGAAGACTTTTATCAAGAGTTATCTCTTGACCGTAATATCCTTCTTCATCAAATATTTGTTCATAGTTTCCACTTCCATAGGAGCTACTTGAACTTTCTTCTATATCTGACATGGATCTCGAATATATTCCTGTTGGGTTTTGAGGCAACATGCGTAGCGGAAGAAAGCGATAACAATCAACAAAACCCTAAGCCCCAAGATCCATTCATGATGATTAAATTAACTGGAAGATGAATTTAGAATACTAACCATGATGGAGCTTTAAAATTTTCGGATCTTCAAATCTTCAAGTCTTCAAGCTTTAAGATTTGATCTCCTCGTTCTTCGCGTTCTTTGAATCATGATCACAGGAACACGAACTTTGAGATGTTAAAGAAAACTCCTCTATGTGTATCCACACGTGAACGAATATCTAGAATGATTCTAGATCTGGATTGCTACACCCATTAGAAAACACGCTTTTCTAATCTTCAAAGGTGTAGATACCCCGGGGAACCGCGGCTTGGCTAGAGCGCGCGAATTACCCTAGGATGTCTACTTGATTTTAGAGTCGCCACCCACGTTTTAGAGGAACGCGAGAAAACCTAAGAAAATAGCCTTTTTTATTGATTACGAAACCAAAGATTCTTGAGATGAGGGGTTCGGAGGTTAGGTGACGGAGTGGGAAGTACTTAAACACCCACTCCGCCCCGCTTACACGGGTCTTGCTACTTTTGGTGTTCTAATACTAAAAAGAAAAGTCCTTCAATTATTAATGTAAGAAGTGCTAACAATTACAATGGAAAAAAGGGGAAAATTAAAAGGAAATAAAAGAGAATTGTTTTTATTTATTAATTTATGCTAAAAGATTACATGTAACAATTATGCCAAACAATTACATGAAGAAATGAAATGAAAATTAAAGTGGAATTTGGAATGTTGAGATGTAACATTGGCCAAACTTCAATAGTGAAGTGGCCTTTTGGTTGTATCCCTTTTATGGAGATTGCATACACATTAAAGATGAAGAGTGTAATAAAAAGATTTTAACAAAGAGAGAAAATAAAGATAATATTAAAATTTTATAAGAGAATGAACATTGTACCTTGTGCTTGAATGGGGAAGAACCAAATTGTCTATAGTGACCACTCTTTGAAAATGGATTTTATGTGTTTTAAAGTGTTTTTGATTAAATAATTCTTCCTCCTTTTCCATGGTGGAATGAAGAGGTATTTATAGGTGTTAGGGAAGTGTTTTTGGTCACAAAGATGGCCCTTCCCCGGATCAAGCCAAGGCATAATGGCCTTGGGGGTTACAAATCAGAAAATGAGGGAAATTTGGCCAAATCTGAGATTCTGGAAGCGGGAAGCGCGCGCTTCCCACCCCCCTATGGGAGGAGCACACCTCCCACAAAGGAGGGAAAAAAGGCGTGCGCATCCCAGCTTCAGAAAATTCATATTTTAGCCCAAATGTTAACCCCGTTATGCAGTTAAGCCCCAAAACTAACGGAATTAGTCCAAAAACTTAACGAACATCATGAAAGTCAACAAAAATAAATGAAACAAAGACTCAAGGTTGACTTTGCCACTTAGTCAAATCCAAGACTAACGGAGTAAGTCAGGAACTTAACAAAAAGTAACAAAAGTTAACGAAAAGTAACAAAACTTAACAGAAAAGAGGAAGACAAAGAATGTGTATGAAATCAGGACACGAGAGGTCCAAGGCGGGGTCTCTACAGAGCCCCTCGGCGACGTGGATTGCGAAGCAAAATGCGTCGACGAAAGAAAGACAACCGTCGAGGACATCGACAAGAGAAAACAAATACTCAATAAAACATGAATTTGAAATTTGCGAAGGATATGGCGGGATCCGTTTTGCTGAAAGGGTATGGCGGGATCCATTTTGCTGAAGCGGGATCCGTTTGCTGAAGTGGGACCGTTTGCTGATGCGGGATCCGTTTGCTGATGCAGGATCCGTTTGCTGAAGGCGGGATCCGTTTGCTGGTGCGGGATCCGTTTGCTGGAGCGGGATCCATTTGCTAAGGCGGGATCCGTTTTCTGATGCGGGACCCGTTTGCTGATGCGGGATCCGTTTACTGAAGCTGGATCCGTTTGCTAAGGCGGGATACGTTTGCTGGAGGCGGGATCCGTTTGCTAAGGCGGGATCCGTTTACTGAGGCGGGATCCGTTTGCTGATGCGGGACCCGTTTGCTGATGCGGGATCCGTTTGCTGAAGCGGGATCCGTTTGCTGATGCGAGATCCGTTTGCTAAGGCGGGATCCGTTTGCTGATGCGGGATCCGTTTTGCTGAAGTGCGGGACCCGGAGGACCGTCTGCTAAAGTGTGGGACCCGAAGGACCGTTTGCTTGAATGCGGGACCCAGAGGACCGTTTACTTAAATGCGGGACCCGGAGGACCGTTTACTTGGATGCGGGACCCAGAGGACCATTTGCTTGGATGCGGGACCTGGAGGACCGTTTGCTTGATTGCGGGACCCGGAGGACCGTCTGCTGAAGTGCGGGACCCGGAGGACCGTTTGCTTGAATGCGGGACCCAGAGTGTCACGACCCGAAAACTAGGCTCTATTTTATTGGTAATAAATAATTATTATTTATTTATTTGCTTATTTATTTATCTAAATTATTATTTATTTAAATAATTATGTGTGCATTTTATGTGTTATAATAATTATGCCTAGCATTTTATTTGAGTCATTTGTGCTAGTGTAGAATTGTTGAGTCTTATTTGTTAGTGGGGAGTAATTGTGTTAGTTGATGGGGAGGGGGTCTAGTTGTAACTTTTTAAAATAATTCCCCTACTCCCCTCTCCTCCCTCACCTTCTCCCTCACTCTCCCCACTCCATTTCCCAGACAACTCTCCCTCTCTCTCCTCCATTGGTGTAGGTAAGTTTCTCTTCCTTCTCTCTTCATTTTCTTCCTCTTCCTCTCATCTTCTCTCATTTCTTAAATCGTGAAATGTGTTTAGATCGTCGATAGGATCGCGTAGAATCAAGAATAGTTGAATTCCGTCAACTTTGAGAATTATCAAGTAAGTTACTTTTCCGCCATTTTGATGCTAAAATGTTCATATCATGTCTAGATAATGTTTGATGTGTTATATTTGAAGTTTGGTTGAGTTTTGAATTTATTGGAAATTTATTTTGGGTTTTGATCAAAAATGGTGAAATCTTGAATGTTGGGTTTGATTCTTGATTTTGGTTGTTAAATGTTGTTGTATGAGTCTTTTTAGACTTATTAGTTGTGTTGGTACATTAGTATACTAGTTGGAATGTTGGATTTTGGTGGAAATGTGTTTTGGGTATGAAAATGGAAGAACCCATGTTGTTCTTCCCGATTTCTGGCAATTCAGAAGTGTGGGCGGCCGCACAAAAATGCCTAGGCGACCGCACATCTATCTGAAAGCTTTTGTTCTTGTTTTGAGGCTTTTTGGGCGACCGCACAGTCCACTTTGGGCGGCCGCCCAGAACCCCTGAAAGTTTACATTTGTTAAATTTGTGTGATTGAAGGATGCGTTTTGGTCTAAGTCTTGGGTGTCCTTCTAGTCGACCCTAGTGAACATTGTAGCACACTCTAGTGATAGAATTGGGTCCCTTGTGATCAAGGTTTTGTTTGAAATTAATTAAGTGTTAATTGGGATTTTGGGACACCTTATTGAGGTATTGTTGGTTTGACTTATCTTTGTGATGATCATTTGGTATATGTTTGGGCATCTTATGATGTGTCCGTGATTGTTCCAATCGAATTGATTTTCGAGTAAGACTTAGTCTAGGTTTTAGGCGATGTCCTATAGTACCTAGAGGGTTGTTATTGAACACTAAAATGTAGGGTTTAGTCCGGTCGTGATCATGTTCTAATAAGGGTAACTTTTGGATTCGTTTGGGGTGTTTAGAGTTGGTTCGTTATGGACGGAGGCAAAGCGTGAATTGGCGATTGGGTACTTACGGTTTGATTAACCTTAAGGTGTATTCATTCTGATTTCCTACCATGGAATTTCAGGTGTAAGAGATGGTTGAGTTCATGGTCCTAGTATATCTTTATGAGTAAATGTTTAGGGTCAATTTTGTAATAGTCATTGTGCTATTTGTGAGCGACCGTTTGGGTTGTGCTCTTTATGAGTAACTTGTGGGTATCACATTTAGGATGTATTTGGTACGTGCCTTATCTTGGAATCATTATGTTTTAATGGTCAATGTTGTTGGACTCTTTTATGAGAAACTCCTTGTGCTATTGTTGTTGAACTCTTCTTGAGTAATCGTTTGCATCTTTTATGGTGATTAATTGGTATGATTCCCTACTTTGGAATCAATGGTTGTTTAATGTGCTAGTATTTTATTACTTAGCCTTTATTTGAAAGTCCAGCTGGTATTTTGTGTGTGTGTGTTTGGGCGATGCGAAACATTATGATGGCACAGCCAAGTCCATTGTGATGTTGACCATTGTTTTGCCCCATTATTACCCTCCTCCAGATTGGCCTTGGATGTGAGAAGAGCTAGCTCCTTTGTGTGCATTTTAGCTACTTGGAGCATGACTTTGTGGCATGTCTCCCGTCCCTTGTGACACTTCATTTGGTTATTGGTTCCAGTACCGGGTTTCTCTTCAGCTTTTATGCTACTATGAAGATGGTTTGGTTGATTGATGGGTTGATTGGTCGCTTCTGACCGGGGATTTCTCTTCGGCTTTCATGCTATTATGAAGATGACGAATTGTGGATTATTGAAGGTGCGCAGCGACCTTTATTTGGTTCTTCTGTTGGGTGAAACCTTGGCTATGTATCCACTTATGAATGTTTATTTCAGCTTTATGTGTTGCATGATGAGCTGGTCGTTATTTCCAACCGGTATGGGACGGTTGGCGATAGGGAGCCTCTCATTTGTTGTTATATGTGTATTTATATGATTGATTATTGGATATTACTGTTTGACAGCATGTCACTTATTATTCCGCTGCTATCTGTCTTATGTTAATTGCTATTGGTCATTGCATATTAGCATGTCATGTAGTTGCATTAGTAACTTACTGAGATTTATTCTCACCCCGTTTCTTGTTTCAAATTGTTTTCCTTAACCCCCCCCCCTAGGAGAAAAAGGATTAGGTTTCGCGGATCGAGGAGGACGTCGAGAGGATTGAGATTTTGGGGCAGGTTGTTATGGATCGGTTTACATTATTTAAATGTATAACCTTTTGGGGATAGTTTTACCATTATTGACGTCATTAAGAATTGTATATTTTATTATTTTGGGTATAAGCTGTGGAGCTTATGTTGGATGTACTTTGTTGATTTAAACTTGGATTTGTAAAACCTTGTGTTATCATCTTTTGGTTCAAAATGGAATTTTTAACTTCTATATTTTAGAGTTTTGGTTTTAAGTCGACGTCCAGCTCGCGGTCTCGGGCCCGCGGGGTTCTGGGTCGCGACAGATGGTATCAGAGCTATGGTTTAGCTCTATGTATAAGTATAGGTGGACTAGAATGACCTAGGAGGGTAGTTGTGTTCGGAGTGAGTAACGGTTGATGTTTTATGCAGGTATTTGTTCTAAATGGCTAGAAGAAGAGCTGGTGAAGGCATCAGTGGGACTCAGAGTCTTATTAGTCTAAGGGAAGAAAACCGTGCAATGTTTCAGGACAGGTTTGAAGCGGCCGTGAAATCAAATCATGACCAAGGGCCGAGAGAGGAACATGTTGCACCTCCGCGGTATGGGTTGGAGCAGTTCTTAAAGTTGAAACCAAGTGAGTACGACGGTGAGCCTGATGTGAAGAAGGCCAAGCTATGGATAGAATCGATGGAGAAAATCTACGAGGTCTTTGGTTGTACTGATGAAGTTAGGGTTCTGTTTTCAGCTTATAAGCTCGTGGGGGCTGCGGAACATTGGTGGAAGGCACTGAAGACCAGTGGTTCGTGAGGAAATTCAAGGATCATTTTATCTCTCTAGTGGATCAAAACCAGAAAGAGATCGAGTTCCTCAGCTTGGAGCAAGGCATGATGTCAGTAGCACAGTACTCGGCTAAGTTCGCAGAATTAGCCAGGTGTTGTGACTACCTTGTGCGGACCGAGGAGCAGAAAGCGATGAGATTGATCAGGGGTTTGAAGACAGCTATTAGGACTCAACTTTTAGCCCAAAGAATTCAACCTTTTCAGGATGCGGTGGATCGAGCCTACTTGATTGAGCAGAATATTGGGGAACACAAAAGGAAGACTGAGATGGTTAACCCGGGTAAGCAAGGAGGGCAGAGTAAGTCACAACAGCAACATTCGGATAACAGAGGTAATTCTGGAGTGCAAACTCGATTCAGAGGGCAACTTCAAGGGCAACCAACAGTAGGAAATCAAGGTTCTAATAAGGGGACACGAAATGGGAAAGTCTGCAGCTTCTGTCAGAGGAAAGGACACTCAGAAGACAAGTGTTGGAAGAAGCAGGGAAAATGTGTGAAGTGTGGTCAGTTGGGACACTTCGGTAAAGATTGTCTGAGGTTTAGAGTTCAGTCATCGGGGACAGGAACTGGAATACCACAGGGTCAGAAAAGGGATGCTTCGGGGAAGCCCAAGGTTTCGGGTAGAGTATTTGCAATCAATCAACACTCACCAGGTAACGGATAAATTCAGGAGGTGTTATTTTGCGTCGTGAGAGCGAGCGCGTGCATTTTAGGATCATCGCATTTATGTGTTTCTGTGCATTAGTTGCATTTATTTCTTCTGAGTCTTTGACTATGTGTTGTAGGTGTCTACTCCTATGGAGGAGTGTAGGGTATCTGATGAAGTCTTATGTGCTTATGATGTGGCTTAAGTATGGTTATGTCTACCTGCTAAATTAGCCATGTTGCTATTACAAGATTTTGATGTTACTATTGCTTTAGTCTATTGTTGTAGGAAGATGGTTATATTCTCCATATGCTTCGGCAATTGGGTCCATCATGTATGCCATGATTTGTACTAGGCGGATGTATCTTATGCTTTGAGCATGACAAGTAGATACCAATCCGACCCTGGCAAAAAATCATTGGATAGCTGTAAAAGCGATTCTTAAGTACTTGAGAAGAACTAAAAGACTCGTTTTTGGTCTATGGAGGAATGAAAGATGATCTCGTTGTAAATGCTTACACGGATGCAGCTTCCAACCGACAAAGATGATAGCCGATCGCAATCGGGTTTTGTGTTTATGTTAAATGGTGGAGCTGTAAGCTGGAAGAGTTCCAAGCAAAGTACAACCGCTGATTCTACAACAGAAGCTGAGTATATTGCTGCATCGGATGCTGCAAAGGAAGCTGTTTGGATTAAGAAGTTCATAACTGAACTTGAAGTGGTTCCTAGTATTGCTAATCCAATAGACCTTTATTGCGACAATAATGGTGCATTGCTCAAGCAAAGGAACCAAGAGCACATCAGAAATCCAACACATACTTAGGCGTTTTCATATCATTCGAGAGATCATTGATAGGGAGACGTAAATATATGCAGAGTACCTACTGATGGCAATGTTGCGGACCCGCTAACAAAAGGACTTCCACAAGCTAAACATGATGGTCATGTTAGGTCCATGGGTATTAGATACATGGGAGATTGGGCCTAGGGCAAGTGGGAGATTGTTGGTAGTGGTGCCCTAGACGCACGTTTAATAAACGTTTAATTGTTATCATTATTTCACATATCAATAAGAGATGTTTTGATTATTATTATTGTTCATGTTTACTTATAATAATCCCCGTCCCTAGTACTTATTAAGCACTAGTATGAAGGCTAAATGATCATGAGATAATCATGTTTAGATTTATGGGTACTTGTTTGGAACCAGGTACTGGACATGACCCGCTGTATGAGATTTATGTCATGGTCTATGTCGTACATTATCTCATATTAGTTATGTCATTTGAATCCTCAGACATGAAGTTATTATAGTCTTCCACTTGATGAAATTGTGTTTGACATATTCAAATGCTACCTTAACACGGTAAAGTTATAAAGGGTATGATTGGCATAATCGGATTCTCGTTGGGAAGAATAATAAGCTAAATGGATTTGTCCCTCCACGGAGAGATGTCAAGCTTGGGCCTCTCGTAGGAATGATGTTTTGATGAAATGTTCGGCCGACTCAAATGAATTGATTGGATCATAGCATTTGAATTATCAACATATTCGGAATCGAGAAAAGTATTGAACAAAACAAGTGCCTGTTTGACCATGACTTGTGTTCAATGACATCGTGGACAAAGGGATTGTGACATATTCTAAGGAATGCGGAACTTGTATCTAGTATACTATTTGGGTAGGTATGACGGTTTGCTAGAACCTAATCATATCTTATGGGATCATGTTTGAGCCCATTGCCAACTTAGTATAATCCTAGAGGGTCACACACAATAGAACGAATCTTAAATAAAAGGACTATATTGGCATTTAAGGTCGGAGGACTTCCAAGGAATTTCTGAAAGATCTGGGCCTCCTGGTCAACCAAGCGGGCGCTTGGTTGCACCAGGCGGGCGCCTGTTCAAGCCAAAAGGAACTGAGTTTCTGCCCAAAACAGGCGGGCGCCTGGGTGGTACCAGGCGGGCGCCTGGTGCCTGCCGACAGGAAATTCCTAATTCAATTAGGAAGGTTTTGGCACAAATTCCTATTTGGAATAGGTCTTAATTGTGTATAAAAACCCCAATTCGGCCAGACCATATTAACAAGTGCTTTTGTGAGTCTCAAAGAGTTTGAGAAAGAATTTATTTTGTTCTAAGACATCCTTGATTGAGGAACAAAATAATTCACAAATAAATTCCATATAGTTCTTTATTATATTGTGAAAGTGTGTTTCATAATATTGGTCTAGCAACCAAGATCAAAGAAGCTCCTTTGATATTCGTTCGAAGTGTGGATACCGCTAGAGGGTGAATTTTATCATCTTACAAAGTTCGTGATTTGTTTGTGATAAAGCTTCAAGATTTCCAAAGACAAAGAGAAAATTAATAGCCATCAAGGGTTAGTTATTCCTTTATTCATCATGTTGTATTTGATTTAGTCATATGAACGGATCCATGGCTTTGGGTTTCTTAAAATTTTAATTTGCTATATTCCGCTGCGCATGTTTGATCGAAACCCAACAGCTTACACTAGTTGTTTTATGATGTTGTTAAACTTGGATTTTCCAAACCTTGTGTTAAAATCTTTTGGGTATAAAATGGAATTTTTATCTTCAGTATTTTAGAGTTTATGGCTGTAAGTCGACGTCCAGCTCGCGAGTTCCCGGCCGAGGGTCGGGGGGTCGCGACAGTTGGTATCAGAGCTATGGTTTAGCTCTATGTATAAGTATAGGTGAACTAGAATGACCTAGGAGGGTAGCTGGGTTCGGAGTGAGTAACGATGAGTATTTTATGCAGTATTTGTTTGTAATGGCTAGAAGAAGAGCTGGTGAAGGCATCAGTGGGACTCAGAATCTTAATGGTCTACGGGAAGAAAACCGTGAAATGTTTCAGCAGGCAGGTTGAAGCGGCCGTAAAAGCAATTCATGACCAATGGCCGAGAGAGGAACATGTAGCACCTCCGCGATATGGGTTGGAGCAGTTCTTGAAGTTGAAACCAAGTGAGTACGACGGTGAGCTGATGTGAAGAAGGCCGAGCTATTGATAGAATCGATGGAGAAAATCTACGATGTCTTTGGTTGCACTGATGAGGAGGGTTCTGTTTGCAGCTTATAAGCTCGTGGGGCTGCGGAACATTAGTGGAAGGCACTGAAGACCAGTTGGGATGCGACTCTTGTACCATATCCTTGGGAGTGGTTCGTGAGGAAATTCAAGGATTATTTTATCTCTCTAGTGGATCAAAACCGGAAAGAGATCGAGTTCCTCAGCTGGAGCAAGGCATGATGTCAGTAGCACAGTACTCGGCTAAGTTCACAGAATTAGCCAGGTATTGTGACTACCTCGTGCGGACCGAGGAGCAGAAAGCGATGAGATTGATCATAGGTTTGAAGACAGCTATTAGGACTCAACTTATAGCCCAAAGAATTCAACTTTTTCAGGATGCGGTGGACCGTGCATATTTGATAGAGCAAGACATCGGGGGACACAAAAGGAAGACTGAGATGGTTAACCCGGGAAAACAAGGAGGGCAAAACAGGGCTCAACCACACCGATATTCGAATAACAAAGGTAATTCTGGAGTGCAAACTCGATTCAGAAGGCAACTTCAAGGGCAACCAATAGTAGGAAATCAAGGTTCTAATAAGGGGACACGAAATGGGAAGATCTGCGGATATTGTCAGAGGGAAGGACACTCAAAAGACAAGTGTTGGAAAAAGCAAGGAAAATGTGTTAATTGTGGTCGGTTTGGGCACTTTGCGAGAGATTGTCCTAGAGGAAGATATCAACCATCCGGAGTGACGCTGGTACTGCACTGGGTCAGAAGAGAGATGCTTCGGGAAACCCTAAAGGTTCAGGGTAGGGTATTTGTGATCAACCAGCACTCGTCAGGTATTGAGCAATTCAGGAGGTATTATTTTGCGTCGAGAGAGCGAGCGCGTGCATTTTAGGATCATCGCATTCTCATGTTTATGTACATTTAGTTGCATTTATTTCTCCTGAGTCTTTGACTTATGTGTTGTCAGTGTCTACTCCTATGGAGGAGTGTAGGATATCTGATGGAGTCTTATGTGCTCATGTTGTGCTTAAAGGTAGATATAACTTACCTGCTAAATTTGTCATATTGCTATTATAAGATTTTTGATGTTATTTTGAGAAGGGAAATGTCATGCTTTAGTCGATTGTTGTAGGAAAATTGTTACATCCTCTCTTCCCTTTTGCCTAAAATTGTTTTGAGACCGTTCCTTTGTGTAGAGTTAAGCATATCTTTTCTTATTTGGAATCTGGCTATTTCGCTTCGATGGGTGACAATGGATGTCTATACCAAGTTGTTGGATGTATTTATCATTTGTAAGATTTTTATTTTTCTTCTGAACAGTACCTAGTATTTGGGAAAAGCTTGGGTTAAATTGTATTGTTATGGTACAAGGTTGTAGTACTGATAATTAGATCAATGTCCATATTGTATCGATTGGGTTGTAAGAACTGAGGATTCAATTGAGGATTTCTTGGTAGGAGATTTTTGTTTACTTCTAGCACATCTACGTGATTGCTACGGAATTGGTTGTTATGAGGGAATACATGATTTGTATGAGTGATGAGTAGATTGTGGAAGTTATAATCATTAATGGTGGTAAGCGCGTTAAGTTCGAGAGGACTAAGCACATTTTGGGAGAGTAATAATTTCCTGATCTATATTAAAGGCATTTTGAATTTTGAGTTTTGGTTAAATGGTTGTTCTATGGTTCTAAATCCTTCTTGGTAGCGTTCCTCGGTTTGGATTAAGAGTATGTGAAGAAAATTGGGTATCAATACTTGGGCATATTAAAGAATACTATGATTTGGTATTGGGTCAGTTAGAATGTGGCTAGCCAATTGGTTTGTTATGATGGTAGTACTATTGAGCCTAAGTATCATTGAGACTATAAATGTATACATGAAAGACTAAGGTGGGTTAGCCATTGAAGATTTAGGATTTGCTAAATTTCTTTGGAGTGTATAAGCGGATCATCAATTTAAAGAGGGAGTTAGAGGAAAGCCTTGGACATAAAATGTGGATTGTTTTACGGATTACTGAGTATTTGTAATTGTTTTAGGCTTTCAAAGAGTTGGAGTAATGTGATGATGAAATTATAGCGTGGATTTAAGTAAACATTTTGTATAAAATTTTGAGCTTACGTTGTACCTCTAGTTTAAGGTGCCATCTAAGGTGAAAGCGCTATAATGGAAATCCTTGGAGATATAGCCACTTTGGTGAATACTATGGGGATGAAAAATTTCTTAGCTTGTCATATTTTAAGAAGTTGATTAAGCTCGGGTGGTTTAATGTTTGGAATTTCTGGGAAGTAATACTGAGTATACGGCTTACAAATGGAAGTATCTTGACAGTGTAATTAAGGTTATGAATAAGGCAAACTTGTAGTATCTCGAGAATTATGTTTAGGAGAAATGGGGTTCTTCGATTTTGAGGATGGATTTTAATTAGTAGTGGAGATAATGATTGAAGGAAGTTAAGTGCGAGAGGTTGTTATGTTGTAAACATTATTTAAGGTTACCATATGATGGTTTAGAATGGACAATTGAGAATTCGGGAAGTGGCAGAACTATCGTATCCGTGGCTAATTGATCCTTCGGGTAAGTATTTATAAAATTCGGGTTAATAAATAGAGCTATCTATGACTAAGGATTGATTGCAATTTTAGTGATATCGCCTTCAAATTATAGTTTGTTGTTATGGGACCAAGTTTAGAAATGATGATAATGGGTTACCAATGTTGGATAGTTTATGTTCTTCGAAAGGATAAAATGAGTTAGTGCAAGTGGGTAAGAAATACCAAGACTACGATTGTATTATGTTTTATTACCTAAGGAAGATAAATTTAGTAGTGGAGTTGATTCCAAATACTATTGGGATAATGAAAAATAAAACTTATGGATGTTGATGATTTAAGGGTTAATTGAATCATGGAAACTATGTCTAAATTATCTAATAGGTTCTTGATTGGGATTTTGAGTGCTAGATGAGAATCGATATTTTGTAACCTCGATATGACTATGTGTTATGATTTTGATAAGTGAATTCGCGGGCGAATTCTTTTTAAGGAGGGTAGATTGTAACGACCCGAAACCCCGCCTCTATTTTTCTTAGTGATAATTATTTAATTATTTATTTATGGTTATTTATTCATTTAAATTATTTATTTATTTAAATATTTATGTGTACATTTTATTTTTCATAATAATTTATGCCTAGCATTTTATTTGAGTTATTTGTGCTAGTGTAGAAGTGTTGGGACATGATTGTAGTAGGGAATTTAATTGTAATGGTAAGTAGTAGGGGAGGGGCCCTAAGTGTAACATTTTAAAAACATAATCATCCTACTCCCTCCATTTCACCTCCCTCCTCACCTTTTCTCCTCACACACTCCATCTCTCCCAGTCATTTCTCTCTCTCTCTACCATTGTTGGGTAAGTTTTCTCTCCCTCCTTCTTCCCTCATTTTAGTCATCATCCATTGGTTATTTCTCAATTCTCATATCACGAAAAATGTTTAGATCGTCGATAGGATTCTAAAGAACAAAGAAATTTTGAGTTCCGTCACCTTTGAGAAAATCCGGGTAAGTTACTTTCCCCCCATTTATGTTAAAAATGTTCATCTTTAACTCCCTTGGTGCTCTAGTTGATATATATGTCCTCTTTGTTTGATTTGGAACTTATTTGCAAATTATCCATTTTTTTGTGTAATTTGGGTGTTTGAATCACCTCTTGGATTGGGTATCCTAGATGTGGTTTTATGAGCCATTTTAGGTTTATAAGTTGCTAGGGTACCTTGGTATTGCTATCTAGAAGTGTTATTCTTGGGGCATTTGAGTTTGGGTATGAAAATGGTGTTTTTATGTTAATTTCGGATTGAAGAACCCAGGAAGAAGATCTGGGTTTGCCGATTTTCGTTGGAGGCCCGCACCCCTTGGGTGCGAGGCGCGCGCACCCTCCTCTCCTCCAATCTTGAATTTCCCACTGTCGGATGGAGGCGCACGCATCATTTTCTTGGAGGCGCGCACACCCTTTCCATTTCAAATCTTCTATTTGTGACTGATTTCAGGAGGCACGCGCATCCCCTTGTATGAGGCGCGCGCACCCCCCCCCCCTCCCCTGTTGTGAAATTTATTCCTTCCTTGTCCAATCTTTCGAGGGCCATAACTTCTTCGTCCGGACTCCGTTTTAGTCGAGCAAACTATCGTTTTAAAGATCTTTTAGAGTACTACGAGATGAGATGGTTTATTTGGTTGGGATTCAGGTTCAGATTGTGTTGAGTTTTCAATAAGTGTTCTATAACAAAATGTTTTATGACCGGTCCGTGGTGATCCAGTTTGGGATATTTGTTGGTGTGGGTTGTAGATAACCCTAGTGTTTAAAATAGTTCCTTTGTGAACAAATATGTGTGGAATTTGATCAAGTATCGTTTTGGAATGTTTGGGCATCTTTTGATGTGTTGTTTGAATTAGTTCACCTTTTTGGTGGTTTAATTGAAATGGTTCCCTACTTTGGAATCATGAGTTGTTTATTTAAGCGAGTATTTATTACTTAGAATTTTTTAGAAAGTCCAGCTGGTATTTGTGTGTTTCGGGCGATGCGAAAGATTATAATGGCAATGAGCTGAGTTCATTATAATTCTTGACCATTGTTTTACCCTTACTTTCCTCTCCCAGATTGGCCTCGGTTGAGATGAGCTAGCTCCTTTGTGAGCATTCTAGCTGTTTGGTTTGGGTCATGACTTCGTGTCATATTCCCTTGCTATTATTGGTTATTGGTTCCGGTACCGGGGGTTTTCTCTTCAGCTTTTATGCGACTATGAAGATGTTGATTGGGTTCATTGTTGAAGCTGCGCAGCGACCTTTATTTGGATCTATCAGTTGGGAAACCTTGGCTCAGTATCCATGTGAATTGTTTATTTCCGCTGCTATTTGTTATCTGTTGTGTGCTATGTGCTATATGCGATTTTCTATTGTTAGAAGTCATTATTATTGCCTGTTGCATAGTAGCATGTCATGTAGTTGCATTAGTAACTTACTGAGATTTTATCTCACCCCGTTTCCTTTCAATGTTGTTTTCCTTAACCCCCCCAGGAGGAAAGGATTAGGATTTGTGGATCGAGGAGGACGTCGAGAGGTTTGAGATATTTGGGCAGGTTATTATTGATCGGTTTGCATTATATAAATGTGTAACCTTCTTGGGGATAGTTGTACCAACAATGACGTCATTAAGATTTGTAATATTTTGTATTTTAGGTGTGAGCTTGTGGAGCTTACACTAGTTGTTTTATGATGTTGTTAAACTTGGATTTTCCAAACCTTGTGTTAAAATCTTTTGGGTATAAAATGGAATTTTTATCTTCAGTATTTTAGAGTTTATGGTTGTAAGTTGACGTCCAGCTCGCGAGTTCCCGGCCCGAGGGGTCGGGGTCGCGACAAGATTGCCTACGTTCCTCTCAATGTAAGAAACACAGGTCAGCGTAGTTTGAGAAGAATTTAGAATAGGCAGAAGGATCGGGATCATGCATAATGAGGGGGAAATTACCTAAAGATTAGGGTTTAGAAGTAGTTCCTAGATCGTGTTCGGGTTGATGAACCCTAGATCATCATCGGCTATGAAATAACATGTAAACATGAAGATCGCAACCCTAAATATAGCATAAATAAGGTTTTAATCTATGAATATGATGAACGTGCGAAGAACATATTATGAACATATGAATAATATGATGAACATATGAATAAACATGCAAGGAATATGAATATTATGGATCTAAACTAAGAACATGGCAAGAACGTGAAGAAAAAGTTAGAAAACTTACCTATGTTGGCAAGAAATAAACCTTAATCTTCTTGGGATTCTTGAGGGTATTCTTGGGAACTTGAAATGCTTAATTAGAGAGCAAATTCGTCACTTAGGGAGCCTAAGGTTGATCAAAATTCGGACCTCTAACCAAGAGGTGAGGATGGCTTTATATAGCCATCTGACCAAGGGATCAGACAGCTGGGATTGGCTGAGGCGAGGTTGGCCGCCTGTCCAAGGTCGGATGTGGCTGCGTGGCCAAGGTCAAATGTGGCCGCGTGGCCATCATTCCTGGCTGACGTGATTTTCAAGCTAGGGTTTCATTTGGTTTATGGAAACCCTTTTTTGGCCATTTTTAAGATGTTCTAGAATAATGAGATGTATTTTGGGAATCTGGGAAAAGTCTTTGCAAGGTTTCTAATTCCTATAAAGTCCTTGTATATTTGGGAAAGCCCTAATAAACTCATTTTCAGATCAGGTACTAACACACGCGAACCGCACGAACGCAATTTATCAAATCTTGATCCTTTATGGATTCAACTATTTATGGTAATCAAATTATCATAAACATCAAACCCTAAGAACAAACAATTTGTTCTTCAAGATCAAGAATCATCAATTCAATAATCCAATTAAAGAGATTAATGATCCGATAAATAGATTAATCATATTAATCATGCATCTTGAAAACCTTATTCATAATCATACTATATCATATATATAATTGTTTCACCAAACAATTCAATAAATCCCTTATTCTAAATTCACTATATCATATAATCAAATCATATATATAACATGATAATATTAAAATAATCATACATGAACAGGGCTTTAATACCACTGTTGGGTTTTGAGGGTCCTACGCGCAGCAGAAACAGCAACAGAAAATCAACAAAACTCTAGAGCCCATGGATCCATTCATGATGATTGAATTAATATGAAGATGAATTTGGAATACTAACCGATGTTATGCGTTTAAAATTTTCGGATCATTAAATCTTCAAGTCTTCAAGCTTTATGATTTGATCTCCTCATTCTTCACGTTCTTTGAATCACGATCGCAGGAACACGAACTTGAGATGCTAAAGCAAGCACCCTCTATGTGTATCCACACACGAACGAATATCTAGAAGAATTCTAGAACTGGACTGCTAGATCCCATAGAAACTCTTTCTGTCAAAAGACTATATGAATTTATTGGTGTTCTTGAGCTTTTGATTCTTAATCAAAACTCAAGAATGTGTTTCTCAAACACATGGAGGCTACCAATTATGATACAATATTAACTCCATCAATACCATGTGGACTAGGGCAAAGAGATGGGTATTTATACTTATTAAACCTAAACACTTTAGGAGAAATAGGCCAAAAACCCGTCAAAATCGAATCAGGAAAAACCAGGCCTGAACCAAGGGTGGTCCGCCTGGGTCATGTATCCGACCGGACCCTCCCTTGGTCCGACCGGGTCTTAAGGGATGTCCGGCCGGATCTGTCTAAGAACCCAGATTCCTATTTTTCTTTATTCCGATTTTTAAGCTCTTTTCCGAAATCCAATTTTAGCCTTTCGTAAATTCGTTCTTTTGTGTGTCACCCCATAGGATTATATTAAGTTGATAATGAATCCAACCAATGTAAAACTCATAAATCATGAGTGGAATCTAGCAAGCCATCATGACTACCCAATTAATATAACATAACGAAGTTCGTTTATCCTCATAGAACATACCATGATCCTTTTGTCACGCAATATCATATTGAGCATAAGCCACGGTCTAAGTCAACTTAAGTACCCAATGATTTCTCGATTCTGAGTAGATTGATATGAGCGAATGACATTGATCACATCAATTCATTTGGGCATAGCCATGCACTATCATTAATCCTACTCTCGAGTGGCCAAGTAGATATCTCTCTTTGAGATAAAGAGGGACAACATCCCATCTTGACTTATCATTCTTCCCTACAAGAATCCGATTGTGCCAATCGTTGCCTTTATAAGTACTTGGTTAAGGGTAGCGTTTGAATACGTCAAATACAACGTTCATCATGTGGAAGACGATCATAATCTCAGGTCTAAGAATTCCAATGATATAACTAAATGATATTTAATTATGACACTTTGACCATGACATAAATCTCATAGTAGGTCAAGTCCAGTATTTGTTCACCAACAAGTACCCATAAGTTTAATTTGTATCACATACACATGATAATATTAAAATAATCATACATGAACGGGGCTTTGATAGCACTGTTGGGTTTTGAGGGTCCTACGCGTACCAAAAACAGCAACAGAAAATCAACAAAACTCTATAGCCCATGGATCCATTAATGATTATTAAATTAATAGAAAGATGAATTTAGAATACTAACCGTTGTTGTGCGTTTAAAATTTTCGGATCTTCAAATCTTCAAGTCTTCAAGCTTTATGATTTGATCTCCTCGTTCTTCGCGTTCTTTGAATCACCATTGCAGGAACATGAACTTGAGATGATAAAGCAAGCATCCCCTATGTTTATCCACACGCGAACGAATATCTAGAACCATTCTAGATCTGGATTGCTAGACCCATTATTAGAAAACACGCTTTTCTAATCTTCAAAGGCTATATGAATTTATTGGTGTTCTTGAGCTTTTTATTCTCAATCTAAACTCAAGAATGTGTTTCTCAAACACATGGAGGCTACCAATAATGATGCAATATCATTTAGGTTACTTCCATTCAATACCATGTGAACCAAGGCAAAGAGGGGGGTTTTTATATTTATTAAACCTAAACCCTTTAGGAGAAATAGGTCAAAAACCCGTCAAACCTTGGAACCAAAAAACTGCAACCCAGAGCAAGGAGGGTCCGCCTGGGATAAGGACTAGGTCCGCCCGGACTACCCTATGGTCCGATCGGGTCCTTCATAAGGTCTGGCCGGATCTGGTCCACGTTCCAGAATTTTCAGCTTTTTCCAATTTTTCCAATTTTATCCCGTTTGTAAATTTGTTCTTTTGTGTGTGACCCTATAGGATTATATTAAGTTGGAAATGAGTCAAACCAAGGTCAAACTCATAAGCCATGAGCGGACTCTAGCAAGCCATCACGACTACCCAATTAATATAACTTAACGAAGTTCGTTTATCCTTATAAAACATATCACAATCCTTTTGTCACGCGATATCATATTGAACATAAGTCATTGTCCATATCAACTTATCTTTTTCAATGATTTCTCGATCCCGAGTAGATTGATATGAGCAAATGATATTGATCACATCGATTCATTTGAGCGTGGCCGCGCATTTCATCAATTTCACTATTCGAGTGGCCTAAGCAGATATCTCTTTTGAGGGAGGGACAAATTCCATCTTGACTTATAATTATTCCCTACAAGAATCCAATTATGCCAATCATAACCTTTATGACTACCTGGTTAAGAGTAGCGGTTGACTATGTCAAACATAATGTACATCATGTGGAAGACTATGATAATCTCAGGTCTAAGCATATTAAATTATATAACTATATGACATTTAAATATGACATTTGACCATGACATAAATCTCATAGGTGGGTCATGTCCAGTACTTGTTCACCAACAAGTACCCATATGTTTAATTTGTATCATATACACATGATCATCATATGATCATCGATTAAAATTATACTAGTTCTTCATAAGTACTAGGGACGGGGATTATTATAATAAACATGCAAAAATATATAATAATCCAGGTTGTTATCTCCATAACAAATGAGGACATGATGTAACACAAGGCTTTTTTTTAAGGGCCTAGGGCATAATCTCCAACACTGATTCTTTTAGAGATAAACAATTTATCTAGTAAAATACCATCATAAGCAACAAACAATTTGTTACTTAGAAGTAAAATAATATTCTCAAGTTTTCCTTAGGATATCACATAAAATACATTTATTAGATTTAAGTGTGAGCTTGTCCTAGACAACTCCTTTCCAAAAGGTCTCACAATCTTAAATATTTATGAAAGACAAACCAAGTTTTCTTTCATTCCATATCACATATGGTACATTTGAACCTATTTTGATGGAACTCTAATTAGTGTAATTATAGCAGTTTCCAATGTATAACCCCAAAGTAAATAATGGAAGATCAATTTGACTTTATCATCTAATGAACCATATCCAATAAGGTTCTATACCTCCATGTAGACACATCATTTCAAAATGGTGTTCTTGATGGAGTTAATTGTGAAATAATTTCACAACCTTAAAGATTATTGTCAAATACTTGGTTTAAGTATTCATCATATCGATCAAATCGGAATCTTTGAATAGTTTTACCAAGTAGTACCAAAATCCTCTTGTAGCATTGGTACTTAATTCACCATATACATCAACATGTATTAGGTCTAATAAGTTTACTAGCCCTTTTACTACTCCTAGTAGAAGTGTCTTAGTCCAAGTAAATAAGATTTGGATATATAACATGATTCAAAATCATATGACTTTAAAAGTCCGTCCCATAGAATTTTAGATATGCATTTCTCATTTATTTGACCAAAACAATAATGCCTTAAGAATTTAATTATTTATGTTATAGCTTTATTTGTTATTTTGTTCTTCAAAATTTAGGATATAAGATTTATTTATATGATTTA
This sequence comes from Campanula takesimana, assembly GCA_026119855.1. Taxonomy (NCBI): domain Eukaryota; kingdom Viridiplantae; phylum Streptophyta; class Magnoliopsida; order Asterales; family Campanulaceae; genus Campanula; species Campanula takesimana. The sequence continues at coordinate 722,462 of JAOWBW010000072.1, forward strand.
ACAATACAATAAAGCAAATCATAATAAATAAAGAACCTTTCTTATTCTTAATAAGAAATAAATATCCTTCATTATCTTATAACAAAATAATATTTTCTACTTAATGAGTAAAGTCACTTCATAAGTGTTCTACGAACAATGTTGCAACTCTTGCATCATTACCATTCGTAGATTAACTTTACCTTTCATAAATAGTCTTTCTATTTATTAATTGTTGCACATATATACAAATGTGAGATCCATATCCGGTATCCAATACCCAATAATTAAAAGTAGAAAGATTAATCTTATAACATAAGTATTCCAAGTGGTAGTCTCACTACCATTCCCTTTCATTGATCATCCAGAATTTTTATTGCAATTTTAAATGGTCAATCTAATTGCCATGTTACCAAATTGCATTATTTAGAGTTATAATTTTAGCCACAATTATTTCTTTTAGGTTTGACAACATTTGTCTTACCTTTATCTTTTAATCCTCTTTCCTTTTAGAAATTCATGAAGTCAAAAATCAAATTTTTGACTTAGATCATCATCTTTCGTACTAATGTTCAGAAATCGAGAGCACAAACTGTACGATCGAAACTAAGCCAAAAGTCATCCACATTTCCGTACAAAATTTAGAAACTTAGAGAAAAGTCCATATGGCCGAAACTAAGCCAAAAGGCATCCACATTTCCGTATGAATCTGTAGTCCGTTTCTAAATACTTTGTCTCATCAATTTAATTGATTTCAGCAATCACGAACAATTCAGGATTCTGATTTCAGTTTTCTGAATTCTGAATTCTGAATTGACATCACTTTTCAGGAAATACGGTTTCGAAAACCAGCCATCCGAAACTAGATTCAACTTCAGATTCAAATTCTGAACAACACCTGCTCGGCCGAGTCTTAGGACCCACTCGGCCGTGCACCACAGAAAAATAAATTTTCAATTTCCAAATTTTATCTTAGAATTGATTTCCTTGATTCAATTAGGATTTGGTGTTCATGGTGATCCAATCATCATGATCATCAATACCAAGTATAAACGATTTATTCATGAATCTAAGATCATCAACAAGTTAATCAAATTAAATTTTGATGATCCTACGGAACATATTAATCAAATTAATATTGTAATTTAGGTTTCTTAGGATTATTAAGAATGTATAATTTCCTTTCTTGCTTTAGAAAAATTATTAAGCTCATGATCAAATCAAAGAAATTAATTTCATTCTCTTTTAACTTTATCTTTTTAAAGAACAGATCGCAGTGATAAAACATAATTAAAGTATAATATAACATTCTACAAAAATATGTAAATAAATATACACCTATATTTCATACCAATTATTTAAGAGATCATTATTGTATTTCATAAATACTCCTACTAAATTATATAACATTCATATACAACAATTGTATAATATAATTTATGTAGGCTAAGATCCATATTTCACCAAATTTTGAGCCGGCTAGGGCACGACTGCTCAAAACCAAGTTATTTAGGTAGATAACCCTTATCAATCATATCATATATGACTCTTAGATCTTTTATGAGATTATTTAGACATCATATGTCAAACATGTTTTAATCTCATCTTGTGCCTTAGGCCCAAAACTGTTTTGATAGCCTAATTAAGTCAAACTATTTTAAATGTATAGGGCGTAGCCTGCATAAAACTACCGTTGTACTCACAAGTGTTTTAAACATGGGTTGGCTCATGACTTAAATTTTCAAGAAGGTTCTTTCATATAGCAATTTTTTTATTACAAAGGTATAATTAATCCAATTAATCAATAAACGGATACTATGTGAATATAATTATGAATTTGAGGTTTTCTTAGAGTCCTACTCTAGGTATAATAAATATTGAATAATGAATTCTTTCATAGAGTCCAACTCTATATACAATACATTACTTCATAGAATCCAATTCCATGAACAATACATATTCTACAATGCATCTCCAAGTTTGAAAAACACGAATTCAGAAATCTGAAATGCACGCGAACTGCACGAAAAATCTGCACGAATTCGTGCATTGCACGCGAACTGCACGGATATTTGCATGAAAATTCTGGACTGCACGTGTAATGCACGAAAATTCTGGACGAAAATTCTGCACGAAAACGTGTATTGCACGCGAACTGCACGAACGCAATTTATCAAATCTAGATCCTTTAAGAATTCAACTATTTATGACAATCAAATTATTATAAATATCAAACCCTAAGAAAAAACAATTTTTTCTTCAAGATCAAGAATCATCAATTCAATAGTCTAATTAAAGAGATTGATGATCCGATAAATAGATTAATCATATTAATCATGCAACTTGAAAACCTTGTTCATAATCATACTATATAATATATAATTGTTTCACCAAACAATTCACATAAATCCCTTTATTCTAAATTCACATCATGCTAGATCATATAATTAAATCATATATTTAACATGATAATATTAAAATAACCATACATGAACAGGGCTCTGATACCACTGTTGGGTTTTGAGGGTCCTTGCGCAGTGAAAAATGGCAATAAACTCAACAAAACCCATGAGCCCATGGATCCATTCAAGATGATTAAATTAAAAGGAAGATGAATTTAGAATACTAACCATTGTTGTGCGTTTAAAATATTCGGATCTTCAAGTCTTCAAGCTTTATGATTTGATCTTCTCCACTTTCTTCGAATTACGATCACATGAACACGAACTTGAGATGCTAAAGCAAGCATTCTCTATGGGTATCCACATACGAACGAATATCTAGAAAGATTCTAGATCTGGACTGCTAGATCCCATCATTAGAAAACATGCTTTTCTAATCTTCAAAGGCTATATGAATTTATTGGTGTTCTTGAGCTTTTGATTCTCAATCTAAACTCAAGAATGTGTTTCTCAAACACATGGAGGCAACCAATAAGTTACCCATATTAATTAGGTCAATACCATGTAAAGAGAGGGGTATTTATATTTATTAAACCTAAACCCTTAAGGAGAAATAGGCCAAAAACCCGTCAAAATCGAATCAGGAAAAACTAGGCCCGAAATCACTATGATCCGACCGGGTCTTATGCACTGCCCGACCGGGTATATACACAGTGCCCGACCAGGTCAATGCCATAGCCTGACTGGGTCAATGTCTGCTGCAACCAATTTCTTGTTTTTCATAAATTCGATTTTTACGCTCTTTTACGAAATTCCAATTTTAGCCCTTTTGTAAATTCGTTCTTTTGTGTGTGACCCCATAGGATTATATTAAGTAGGCAATGAGTCTCACCAAGGTCAAACCCATAAATCATGAGTGAACTCTAGCAAGCCATCATGACTACACAATTAATATAACTTAACGAAGTTCATTTATCCTCATAGAACATATCACAATCCTTTTGTCACGCGATATCATACTGAACATAAGTCATGGTCCACGTCAACTTATATCATTCAATGCTTTCTCGATTTTGAGTAGATTGATTTGATCAAATGACATTGAACACATTAATTCATTTGAGCGTGGCCACGCATTTCATCAATCTCACTCTTCGAGTGACCTAAGAAGATATCTCTCTTGAGGGAGCGAAAAATTCCATCTTGACTTATCATTCTTCCCTACAAGAATCTGATTACTCCAATCATAGCCTTTATGACTACCTGGTTAAGGGTAGTGGTTGACTATGTCAAACATAATGTTCATCATGTCGAAGACCATGATAATATCAGTTCTAAGGATATCAAATGATATAACTATATGAGATTTAATTATGACATTTGACCATGACATAAATCTCATAGTGGGTCATGTTCAGTACTTGTTCACCAACAAGTACCCATAAGTTTAATTTGTATTATATACACATGATTACCATATGATTAAACTTATACTAGTTCTTCATAAGTACTAGGGACGGGGATTATTATAATAAATATGCAAAAAAACATATAATAATCCAGTTTGTTATCTCCAAAACAAATGCGAACATGACATAACATGAGGAATTTCTCAAGGGCCTAGGGCATAATCTCCAACAATCGCGTGACAAAAGGATTGTGATATGTTCTATGAGGATAAAAGAACTTTGTTAAGTTATATTAAATGGGTAGTCATGATGGCTTGCTAGAGTCCGCTCATGATTTATGAGTTTACCATGGTTTGACTCATTGTCAACTTAATATAATCCTATGGGGTGTAGACACCCCGCCTTGGACCGCTCACCCTGATTGCACATTTGATTTTGTGTTTCTCCCTTTTTAATGTGTTTTTTGTTAGTTTCTCATACTTCTATTAAGTTCCTGACTGACTTCGTTAAGTCCAGGGACTAAACTGAATAACAGAGCTGACTTTCTAGTCCATTCTGTCAAAAAGGCAATCTCTGAGTCGCGCGCCTCCGACCATAGGAGCCAGAAGCGCGCACCTTCCGCCCTCGAGGTAGGAAGCGCGCGCCTCTGGGCGTCAGTTACAGATTTCTGTCCAAGAATCTCTCCCTTGCTCATTTTTACATGATTTTGCTCGGGAAAGATTTCTTTGTGACTCGGTTTTGGCACCAAAAACATCACTTTTACACCTATAAAAACCCTTATAATCCACCATTTCAAGGGACTCTCTTTTAGTACTCTTTTGGAGGACTTTTTTATCATTAAGAAAACTCTACACAAAAATACTTGCAAGGCATTTTCCAAGAAGTTCTTTAAGGAGTATTTGAAGTTCTTTGAAGTATAGGTAAAAGACTACTCTTTTCTCTCCTTTCTACTTCATCTCTCCTCTCTTTCTTCTACTTTAATCAAACGTGCAATCACCCCAAAACCATTTTGGGACATGACACCAAAGACTACTTCACTTCATTGAAGTTAGTCAAGGAGTTATCTCCCTACATTCCAAAAACCCCTTTTAAAACCCCCTTTTATTATAGTCAAGAATAGGAAGAACATTATTTTACATATGTAGACTTTGAACACGCAAGACCAACATTAGTTGGGCGAGATGGGTGTTTAAGTACTTCCCATCTCGTAACCTAACCCCCGAACCTCATAACAAGAATCTCTGTTTTCGTAATCAAACTTAGGCTATACATTAGGATTTTCTTATGTTCCTCTAAAATCATAGGTGGCGACTCTAAAACACAAAAATAGATATCCTAGGATTACTCGCGCGCTCTAGCCAAGCCGTGGTTCCCTCCCGGGGTATCTACAGTGGCGACTCTGCTGGGGACGTTTGAGGGTTAAACTTGCATTGCTGTTCAAAGTCTACATTTTTCTAGGCATTCTGGTTCCTGATGGGGGGAAGTGTGTGCCTCTGGCCTTCTTGGCCTAAGGCGCGCGCGGCCCACATCAAGGACAAGAGTCGCCCGCATCTTAATGTTCTTCATATTCTTATTATTTCTTCTACACTAATCATTTCTGCAGGGTTTCCAATAGACATTCAGGACCAGGGCAATCCCCTAAGTCCAAAGTCTAACAATCTGACAGGTTTGCCCAGAAGCGGGTGCCTCCCATTGACTCTGCGCCAGGCGCGCACATCCCACAACACTTGCCAGAGGTGCGCGCTTTTAGATGGTTTTCCAGAACAAGAACAGTTTCAGAACAGGGCAGAATGATGGGGGTGTGGGCACAGTTGCCGGCATCATGAACTAATTTGGACCTTTGGACTGTTTTACTTTCGTGTTTTGTTTTATCGGTCACACGGGTGATTCGAGAGTTGTAAATTATGTGCTTATTTGCTTTTCTTTCATAAAAAAAAAGAAAGTAAAAAAAATATTTTGTCACATGTTGGACCTCACACTAGGTGCATGAATTCTTATAAATTGCTCACTATCGAGTCGCATAAGTTCATAACTCAAAACCCATCGAGGCCCGTCCTAGAGAGTTTCAAGCTCCACCCGACCTTGACTCTCTCGAAGCGGTAAATCTCAGCCCGTGGCGTAGTTCATGACTACATGTCGGGGGTGACCTTAAGCCTCTCATTAGCCGAGCACAAGCCAACACAATTCTAGTTAGGGTCTAACACTCCGTGACCAAGTCGGTTTTCATGTGCCGAGATTTCCCTAAACTAATGTCTTCAAAACATACATGCCAAGTGGTTATCATAGATGAAATAAAACTCCATCCCCAAGTGGTTATTATGGACGAAAATAAAAAAAATCCGTCCCCGCATGTATTCTTTATTACATTAATTTAGTTTAATCCCGACATGTATAGGATTCACAAGCGTGATGGAATCCGATGAGTATATGGGACCGCGAGATGGTCTATATACTAGTGTGACGATTTCATTATTTTTCTTAGAAACTCAAAAGGGACTCCGTCCCTTCGACTTATAAAAAAAGAGTCTTTTCTTTATGTGGTTTTGAGTCATGTGCCCACTGTGTGTTCTAAGCCTCTTCATGGACCGAAAGCTTTACTCAAGACTGACAAGGGCCTCTTCTGCAATATAGGTTCAATTGGTACTTACCGCATCTATCGGGATTCAGCAAACCGGTAAGTCCGTGAATTGATCACTCCAGCAGCTCCGACAGCATCAATGACCGGTGACTCCAACAGCAACAACACCATGTCCCTTGAGCAACTTTCAGCTATGGTCCAAATGCTCCAAGAACAGATCTCTACTCTCAACAAAGAGTCCCAAAGCAAATATGACCTTTGGCAATCCAATATTTACAACCAAAGGGAGGCTCACGAGGCCGAGATGGACCAAATGAAAGCTAAGCTCACCAAGCTTTCGAGTGGGAAATGCAAGGAAGACAATGAAGAGTCCGAGTGGACCAAGGGTTTATTCGAGAGCCCTTATGTTAGTGCTCGCACCAAGAAAATGGGGGAGATAAGCACCGACAACAAAGATAACAAGATGGTTGATTCAATCATGGCTTATATAGATCAACGTTTCAACGGTCTCAACATGGGGAAAGGATCCAACACAAGCCTTTATCAGTCATCCATTCTCATGAGCACCATGGCCGCTCTCCCCGACAAGTTCAAGATGCCCGACATTAGCAAGTTCAAAGGCGATTCTTATCCCATGGCACACATCGATACTTACATATGGGCTATGGTTCCAAAGAAGGTCTCTCTGAAAGTTATGGCACAATACGTCCCTCTCACTCTCGAGGGGGCGGCAAAAGATTGGTATGCAACTCTCCCGCTCACCATCAGTCTTGATTGGGACGCCGCCATACTTGCCTTCAAGAGTCAATACCAAGGCAACACCACTCACTTCCCGACCAAGAAAGAGCTCGAGAACACCACTCAAAGGGACAATGAGTCCTTTATTGATTTTACAAGAAGGTGGAATGACAAGCTTGCCGAAATTGTCGAGAGGCCCAACACCAAAGAGCAAATGGACATATTTCTCAAATGTCTAAAGATTGATCTCCACACCCACCTAGGTGGGGCTTGCTATGCGGATTTCTCTCAAATGTATGAGGCGGGGTTCCGAATGGATGATTTTCTCAAGGAGATCAAGAAAAGTGCTACTAGATTCCGATACAAGGCCGCCTCTAACTCAACAATAGAGGCTTCGGTCAATGCCATCACTACTGACAAGGGGAATTACAAAAGGGTTCCTCCACCTCAAGGCAAGAGGCCTCAAAATGATCGTGTCTACACTCCTCTCCAAGGCATGACTCAAACCGAGGCCTTCAAAGTTCTCAAAGAAAAGGGGTAAATCACGCCTATGCAAGGGTAACAACCCAAGACGATCAATGCCAACCATGCTCATCACAAATATTGTGGCTACCACCAACATAGTGGCCATCTAACCGAGGAGTATTCTGTTCTCCGCAATTTTATTCAAGATCTCATATACAAGAAATAATTCGTAGTGCCTAATGGTGACGATGTCAATGTAATAGAGTTAGGAGAGCTTGTGGAGACCACTTATTCAATCCCAATTATGAATAAGGGCTCCAATATTATGAATGCAATTGATAATTCTTGTTACATTGTGACTTACCATGAGGTAATGAGGGAAGTAATAGAGACTAGGAAAAAGAGGCAAGATGGGAACTTCAACATGCTAACTTGATCCGAACGAGTCATAGCAAGCAACCCCACTACTTCTGCACCAAACACCTCTTCTCAAAGACCGTAAACTCGTGACACTCCCGAAGACCCTTTACTGGTTGAACTCAAGAAAACTCAAGCCAACATCTCCATTTGGGACCTCATTGCATCTCAAAGAAGCACCGAGATCTTGTCATCAGCAATCTCAATGACACATCAATGTCCCTTGATACAACTCCCGAGGACCTTATTGAAATGATAGGCCACATTCATTTTGGCAATGTCATCACTTTTGCCGACATGGACCTTCCACCATTTGGGTCTGATCATAATGAGACCATCTATCTCAAAGTGAGAGTAAGGGGGAGAGCTATTTCAAGAGTCTTGGTTGACGGTGGTTCCGCACTCAACCTAATGCCCGGCCGAATCATGGGCATACTGGGGCTTAAGAATTCAGATTTAAAGCCTTCTACTCAAGTAATCCGAGGTTAAGAAAGCACTGCCCGCACAGTCATGGGTATCGTGGAGATAGACATTGAATTTGGGAGCATGGTCATGTCTGTCCCATTTCAAGTACTCGATGTACCTTCTTCGTTCAACTTGCTCTTGGGCCGACCATGGATACACAGTTCCAATCCCGTCCCTTCAACTCTTCATCAATGTGTCAAGTTCCGAAATGGAGACGAAATAGTGACTGTTATGGCAGAAAACATCACTATCCACAGAAATGGGGAACCCGTTCACCAAGTTCAGCATGGTTTAGCAGACTCTACTCTCTCCGGCGTCTCAATCAACTCCATCAACAAAGAAGGGGGGAATGGATTATGGACCCTCTGCAATCGCAAAGTCCTCCGTATGATGAGGAATATGGATCACTTCCCTGGTTTCGCCCTAGGGAAATATCAACAAGGGAGAATGCAACCCGTAGAGGTCCCATTTGTCAAAAACAAGTTTGGATTGGGGTACAAGCCTTCCAAAGATGACTTGAAGTACGAGCAAGCCGTCAAGAATGAGAAGGCCTGAGCTCGGAGGGAAGGCCATCATTATGAGATTCCCAATTTGAGGCATTATCGCAAAACACTGAATGGCTACTTTGTCCGTCAGGGGGAAGACGTCCCGTACGTGATCTTTCCCGAGCCATGGGTTAACAGCAAGGGCATTAGAAAGCCCGGTCTTGAAGTCTTTTCTGACTGTGAGATTCAGAAATCTGAAGGGGAACAAACTCCCATGTCGCCCTGAGAATGGTAGGGGAAAAAAGTGACCATAGAGTCTGAGACAAAGATTACCGTGGGGGAAGAATTGACGGATTTATCCTCCATGTTCAAAGAATTGGTCATCATGGATGAGTGCTAAGTTAATTCCATCTACGACACCGACACGAAAAGGGAAAATTTCAGCGAGATCCACCCAAGCTCCGAGCCAATCAACAACTGGTACTCTACAAAGGGGCCCGTGGTATCTGAGGAATTCTTGGTCAAGAAGATGGGTTGCATACCACACAAGGTTACAAAGGAAGACGTGTTTCGAGTCCGAGTGTGTATCCGATACCCTCACCCAAGAGGATATGGAGGCCATAGCCGAGAGTGTGTTCCCTTGCTTTGTTAATGAAAAATTTGATCTTTCTGAGTACCCCGAGATTGCAAACATAATGAATGATGAATTAACTAATAACGAATTCAATGAACTAGTTAATAACGATTCAAATAATGATGAAATAGACCACGAAAACACAACATACTTAAATGAACTTTCTAAACAGGTCCGTAGTCGTGGTGAAAATGGTCCAGGGGCTGACGAAGAACTGCATGTTGTTAATCTGGGTACTGATGAAGAGCCGAAAGAAACCAAGATCAGAAGCTTCTTCAAGGGGGAAGAGAAAGACAGGTTGACTGTACTGCTCAGAGAGTTCGTGGATGTATTTGCATGGTCATAAAAAGACATGCCTGGTTTAGACAAAAAGGTCGCTGAGCACATGATTCTGATCAGGGATGATGCTAAGCCGACAAAGCAAAAACTCAGAAAGATTAAGCCAGAATGGTGTAGACACCCCGCCTTGGACCTCTCACTTTGATTGCATACAAAGTATTTTTATTTAACTCATTTTCGTTAATTTCTGTTACTTCGGTTAAGTTCCTAACTGATTCCGTTAGTTTTGGACTAAACTGCATACAGAGTTAACTTTTAGGGTCATTCTGTCATTCTGTCCTTTTCTGCCGCGGGCGCTTCCGGAAATGTTAACGGGCTGCGCGCGCGTCTCGCCCCAAAAGCGGGACTCGCGCGCTTCCCATTTTGGCTGTAACGGATTGCACCTTATTTCCCTCCCTTTTCTTATTTGCAACATCTCTTTCTTGATCACAAAAGACTTCTTTTCTCATCCACATTCATCCCCCCTAGTTTTATAACCTCCAATCCCCATTAATGGGACATGACCAACATGACTACTTCACATATTGAAGTTAGTTAAGGTTATCTCCCTACATTTTAATCTTAACTTTAATTCACCATGTTAATTTCTCTTCATCTCTTAATGTAATTCTTCAACATTACTTGTTACATGTAATCTTTATCATTAAATAAATAAAACAATTCTATTTTATTTCCCCTTTATTTCCCCTTTTCTTCTCATCACAATTGTTAGCACATTTCTATTTAATTAATTGAAGGACATGTAAATATTAGAACACCAATAGTAGCAAGACCCGCGTAAGCGGGGCGGAGTGGGTGTTTAAGTACTTCCCACTCCGTCACCTAACCCCCGAACCCTTCTCTCCCGAATCTCTGGTTTTGTACATAAATTAGGCTATTTCTAGGTTTTTCTTATGTTCCTTTAAAAACATAGGTGGCGACTCTAAACAATCTAAAACAAGTTAGACATCCTAGGATAATTCACCGCTCTAGCCAAGTTGTGGTTTCCCGGGGTATCTACAGTGGCGACTCCGCTAGGGACGATTTAGAGGGTTAAACTTGCGTTCTTAACTGTTGGTGTTCTTATTACTGTTTTCTGGGCATTCTGGTAAAAAGGGTGGGAAGCGCGCGCCTCTGGCCTCCTTGGCCTAAAGCGCGCGCGTCCGACCCCAATTACCAGAATCGCCCATCTTCCTTCTTGTCCTTCCATTCCATGTTTTTGTGCTAACAAATTCTGCAGGGGAAAGTATTTTTATTTAGGGTCAAGGCAATCCCTTGAACCCGCTGATTTACAGGTTGTTACCCAGATGCGGGCGCCTCTGCCCCTCTTTGTCTAACGCGCGCGCCTCCCGAGTAGGCATCCTAATGCGCGCGCTTCTAGGCATTTTTCAGTGCACAGAACAGAGTGGTTTTGACAGTGTGTGGGCACCGGGCCTGCACAAAACAGTTTTTACTTTCTGTTTATTTTTATCGGTCACACGGGTGATTCGAAAGTTGTAATTATGTGCTTATTTGTTTTTTTTTTATTTCTTTTGAAAAAAAAAATATAAAAAATATTTTGTCACTTGTTAGACCTCACACTACATGCACATATTCCTATGAACTGCTCACTATCGAGTCGCACAAGTTTAACCCCAAACCCGTCGAGGCCCGTCCTAGAAAGTTTCAAGCTCCACCCGACCTTGACTCTTTCGAAGCGGTCAACCTCAGCCCGTGGCGTAGTTCAAGACTACATGCCGGGGGTGACCTTTGAGCCTCATATTCAAGCCGAGCACAAACCACACAATTCTAGTTAGGGTCTAACACTCCGTGACTCAAGTCGGTTTCCATGTGCCGAGATTTCCCTAAACTAATGTCTTCAAATCATACATGCCACTCGTTGTTTTGGACGAAATAAAACTCTGTCCCCAAGTGGTCATAATGGACGCAAATAAAAAATCCGTCCCCGCATGTATGATTTACTACGTTAATTTAGTTTAATCCCGACACATGTAGGATTCACAAGCGTGGTGGAATCGGATGAGTATATGGGACCGCGAGAAGGTCTATATACTAGTGTGACGATTCCACTATTTTTTCTAGAAACCCCAAAAAGGACTCCGTCCTTCCGACTTTGTAAATAAAAAAAAAAGAGTCATTTTTCTTTATGTGGTTGAGTCTTTTCTTGTTTGTGGGTGAAATCATTTTACTCAAAAGGTGTTTGTGGGGCCATCCTAAGATCGACCGTGTTCTCTCAATAGGTCCAATGGATTCAAACGACAACGGCATTCCCGTGTCCAGCGAAGGGTTATTCCGCATGGTGGAAGCATTGAAAGGGCAAGTTGATACACTAGCCGAGAATGTCCGCCGCAAGGATGATTTATGGCGAGCCCGTTACGAGCATGTGAAAATGGCCCACAAGAAAGAAGTTGCTAAACTCAAGAACCAATTGAAAGGGCTCACGGGTGAAAGAAAGGTCCAAAGCATTGATACCGGTTTGGTCAACACTCTCATGTCCTACATTGACCAAAGGCTTAGTGGGCTAAATTTGCACAAGGGCCCAAACACCGATCTTCATCAAGCTTCTCTCCTCATGAAAACAATGGAGGCTCTTCCCGAAAAGTTCAAGATGCCCGATATTGGCAAGTTCAACGGCAACTCTTGCCCCAACGCTCATGTCGACTCCTACATTTGGGCCATGCTACCAAAGAAAGTGTCTCCTCAAATAATGGCACAATGCTTCCCGCTTACTCTCGAGGGGGTCGCAAAAGATTGGTATATGGGTCTTCCAGTTTCCACCCGCCTCAATTGGGATGCCGCTATGCTTGCCTTCAAGTCACAATATCAAGGCAACTCCATATTCTGCCCCACCAAGAAGGAATTGGAGAGCACCGTGCAAATGGGTAATGAATCATTTGGGGACTTCTATTGCCGTTGGAATGACAAGCTAGCCGAGATGGTTGATAGGCCTTCCAAGAAGGAACAAATGGACATCTTCTTGAAGTGTTTAAAAATGGACTACCGCACTCATCTTAGTGGGGCTTTTCACTCCGATTTTTCAAGCATGTATGATGCGGGGGTTAGAATTGACTATTTGCTCCGAGAAGTGGCTGAGTCCTCCTATGATACAAGCTTCAACGACAAAGGGTTCCCAAGCAATGACATGGAAGAATGTAGTGACATGGAAGACTACAACGACAATGAGGACTACAACGACATGGGGGATGACGACAACAATCTCCGTTTCTCTTTCTCTACCTAGAGATAGGATAAAAAAAAAAAAAGAGTCAAAAGTCCTCTAATGTGTGCATTAATGTTTTCTCTCGTCCAATGTTAAATTTTGAGTCAACCATTAAATAAAAGTCGTTCTCGTCCTCATACACTCTTCCAAGTTGTTCAATCTAATTCTTGGCAAAATGATGAAAAAGTGTCTAAACAAGTTTTGGAACGAAGGCCATCGCTTGAACGCCTAGGGGCTAAACATCAACGACGGCATCAACAACGAAGACATCAACAACGACGGAATCAAGACAAAGAAATGTGGAGCAACGATCATGAAGCAAAGTTTTCAAAAGGGGATATAAAAAATAAAAAAAAAATAAAAAATCCCCCTCAATCAAAGAAGTACAAGATCAACATCATTCCACCGATGTAGGACGAAGCAACAACCATCACGACGAATGGAGAATCCACAAGAACTACGGTGACCTGAGCCTCTACACTGGAGGAACGTAGGCAACCTGCGGGTCCGGTCTCATGCAAGAAAGAAGAAATGTTTAGCCCTAGAGCGTTATGGTGATCGGCCTTCATCTCGAACTTGTCAAGACATCTTTGTACGATTCATTTGCCAATGAATTAATCACCAAAAAGATTGAACAACTTTCTTAGATTTGGAATCATTTCGCGTTCCTTGTCGAGTCTAAGGACTTCTATTCTTTCTGCATACTCCCAATTTCTTGCAATCAAATTGGGGCTTTCCTTCTCTTCTCTCTTAATGACTTACTTGCCTTCGTGAGTCATTCAATTCAATACAAAAAATACATGTCAATACTAGGGACACTTCCCTAGTCAAGTCAATGTCACTCATCTTTAGTGACAAAAGGTTTTCACCGCAAAATCACATGTCTCTCATCCTCAGCTAGAGTCAATGCACACTCCCTCATTAATCGAGTCAAAATGAAGACGCAAAAGAGATGCCCGCTAGATTGAAAACCCGAAAGGGCGGTCTAGGCAAAAAACAGGGTTCGTCATAAAAAAAAATGAGAGAGTGGGAGAGAGAAGGGAAAGAGAAATGGAGATCTCCGGCCTCTAAAGAAGAGAACTACACAAGCTCTACATTGGATCTCCTCAATAAGTCAATTCCCCACCGAGTCAACTTTGGGATTGCAAAAGGCTCAACAAGATATTGCACCATCTAAGGTTGTCTTGGGTTATTGGCATCATTCTCCAGCAGTGTGCATTTTTGGGATCCATCCGAGAAAGAGCCCATTATAAAAGGGCACGAGATTGCACAAATAATACCTAGCTAGTCAATTGTCTTGGGCAACAAATAGCAACAACATGTGTCTCAGTTTTCAAAGCTTCTTCAAGTATGTGCTTCTAAAGTACGTCGAAAGGCTCCCGAGAAATGGAGTAGCTCTTGCCATATCCTCTCATGTTTATTCCCTCACACGAGGACGAGTCACTCTTGCTTTGCTCAACAAATGGTGACGCCCTAGGGGCTATGTAGCTCAAGAACAAGGGATTATTTTGCTTCATTTGGCAATCAATACGCCCTAGGGGCTATGCTCAAGAAAGATGTGTGAGACTATCCTCAAAGTCCCTCAAAAGGGATGTCAAAAAGCCCTCTTGTCATGTGTGCCCGTGCTCGTTTCCCCAATCAATGGTGGACCTTTCTCGCAATCAATGATGGCACTCTAGGGGCTGCGGTCAAGTCTTAAAGGCTCCCTCGGCAAAGAGCAATTAACTCCCCAGCAGTATCCCCAGCCAAGTCATGTGCAACATTGGAAGCATCCTCAATTCGGCACCGAAGGTCTCAACGGGCTTCGCAATCTACAATCTTTTGGGCTACGGCATTACAGTAATCCGAGCAAAGGGTAATATTGGGGCTTCGCGACCGACAGTCTTTTGGGCAAAAATACTCGAGCAAATGCAATGTGGAGTAGTCTTATGGCTCCATGAGAACAATAAAGATTCAAGGGTCTCTCAACACTTCAAGTCAAAGGCCTCTTGGTTTTAAATGAAGACTCCGATGTTATGAATGAAGTTGATGATTTTTGTTAGAACTCACAGCGAGATTTTGAAGGAAGTCTTAGAGAAAAGGAAAAAGATTCAATATGCTAAACTCTAATCAAAACAGGGTTATAGCGGGAAATGCCACGGCCAATCCCAATGTTTCTGCAATTCAGCACCCCCTTCTCCAAGATCAAAAGCACAAGGTGCAGCTCAGATAAAGTTGGGCCACAGCACTAGTTGCATCCGAAGATCCGTCATTAGTTCAACTCAAGAAGAGTCAAGCAAGCATACTCATTTGAGACTCTATCACGCCAAGACCTTATCCTCCGCGACCTCGACGGCACCGCAAGACATTACTGCATCCTTTGACATAAGCCCTCAGCCATTTGGGTATCGACCACAATGAGGCCATTCATCTCCCCTGTAAGAGCAAGAAGGAGATCTCTATCAAGAATTCTACCAAACGGTACATCCGATCTCAATGCCGAGTCAATCACGAGATAATTTAGGGCTTTACAATGAAAGGTCTTCACATCCCGCCATCTACAAGCCCACGACACTTGGGGCTTTTCAATCTCTCGAAGCTTGGCATCAACGATCTCCTCTTGGGGCTTTCTCACTACAACAACAAAGGGGGATTTACTCGAATAGGCCAAGAGCTGATTTATCTTGGATCTATGCAAGTCCCTCAAAATTTGGCATCAAAGGCATTCTAGGGGCTTTACAATCAGCAACCCCTCATCTCGGCATCAAAAGCCTTTTGAAGCCCCATAATCGACAAATCTCTTGGGGCTAGACATCAATCTTCGTTGGGCACACCGGCGACAACAGAATTCAAGCGAGGCAACCCGGACTTTGACTGAACATGACTTGATCTTGGGTTGGCTTCACAAGCACACAATGGTTAAAATGGTTCACCCACGAACTAAAAAAAATCTTTTCCTCACATGTGTGCATATTCTTTCCTTTCTAAAAAAAAAAAAAAAAAAAAAAATATATATATTTTTCTTTTTCTTTTTCTCCTTCTATGTGGAAAAGTATGTGCTTTACTTTGCTTTGCTCCTAGCTTCTTCCCCAGAGTTCTCCATCATCCTTGAACTACGCTGGTCTGATTCCCTTCAAAGGATACGTAGGCAGCCTTTGGCACGACCAACCCATCATTCAGAATGTCATCTCAACAACATTCCATCGAAGGCAACGGCAGTTCATCATCTTCATCAAAAGTATCAACATCCTTCGGCAATCCATCTCCAATCAAGCGGCAATGGTAAGTGAAGGTATGAATGCATCCGAGGCTTTCCTCAAACACACCGCACACAAAATCACTTTCTCCATTCCTACAAAAGCTCTCTCTCATGCAAAACTGCTCTCAAATCACATTGCACCACGAGCACAATTTCTCTCTTCATGCACAAACACATATACCTGCCAAGCACACACATAACAGGTATCACCACGAAGTCAACAACATCCGCTACTCAAGGCACTTCATCCCCAGCAGAAAATGGTCCACAGTCAACCATGCCCGCATCCCCACGGACTCATTCAAAGGCTCACTAACGGCTTCATCAACGGATTTCACTAACGGATTCGTCGACAAGGGTTCACTAACGGCCTCATCAACGGATTTCACTAACGGATTCGTCAACAAAGGTTCACTAATGGCCTCGAAGGTTCACTAACGGCCTCATCAACGGATTTCACTAACGGATTCGTCAACAAAGGTTCACTAACGGCCTCCTCAAAGGTTCACTAACGGCCTCATCCACGAATTTCACTAACGGGTTCGTCATTCAAAGGTTCACTAACGGCCTCCTCAAAGGTTCACTAACGGCCTCATTTCAAAGGTTCACTAACGGCCTCATTCAAAGGTTCACTAACGGCCTCTTCAAAGATTCACTAATGGCCTCATTTCATAGGGTTCACTAACGGCCTCAAGGTTCACTAACGGCCTCCTCGAAGGTTCACTAACGGCCTCATCAACGGATTTCACTAACGGATTCATCAACAAAGGTTCACTAACGGCCTCGAAGGTTCACTAATGGCCTCATCAACGGATTTCACTAACGGATTCGTCAACAAAGGTTCACTAACGGCCTCCTCAAAGGTTCACTAACGGCCTCATCAACGGATTTCACTAACGGATTCGTCAGCAAAGGTTCACTAACGGCCTCATTCAAAGGTTCACTAACGGCCTCTTCAAAGGTTCACTAACGGCCTCCTCAAAGGTTCACTAACGGCCTCTCAAAGGTTCACTAACGGCCTCATCAAAGGTTCACTAACGGCCTCATTCAAAGGTTCACTAACGGCCTCGAAGGTTCACTAACGGCCTCCTCAAAAGTTCACTAACGGCCTCAAGGTTCACTAACGGCCTCCTCAAAGGTTCACTAACGGCCTCATTCAAGGGTTCACTAATGGCCTCATTCAAAGGTTCACTAACGGCCTCCTCGAAGGTTCACTAACGGCCTCATTCAAAGGTTCACTAACGGCCTCACTCAACGGATTCAGCCGGCAGGTTTACCAACGGATCATGCCACCCCCCTCTATCAACAAAAGACGCTCACACAGGGAGCGCACCCCTATCTCTAGCAATTTCAAATTACTGCTTTCATCGAGTCTTTGCTTTCTTTTCTTTCTTTTTGTTTGTCGATGTCCTTGGCGGGTGTTTTTACTTTCGTCGACGCGTTTTGCTTTGCAATCCACGTCGCCGAGGGGCTCTGTAGACACCCCGCCTTGGACCTCTCAATTTGATTGCATACAAAGTATTTTTATTTAACTCATTTTCGTTAATTTCTGTTACTTCAGTTAAGTTCCTAACTGATTCCGTTAGTTTTGGACTAAACTGCATACAGAGTTAACTTTTAGGGTCATTCTGTCATTCTGTCCTTTTCTGCCGCGGGCGCTTCCGAAACTATTAACGGGCTGCGCGCGCGTCTCGCCCCAAAAGCGGGACTCGCGCGCTTCCCATTTTGGCAGTAACGGATTGCACCTTATTTCCCTCCCTTTTCTTATTTGCAACATCTCTTTCTTGATCACAAAAGACTTCTTTTCTCATCCACATTCATCCCCCCTAGTTTTATAACCTCCAATCCCATTATTCTAGCCATCTCTTTAAAACAAAATAATTCATTTTTATTTTATTTGATTTTCTTTTATTTCTTTCATTTATTATTTTATTTATCTTATTTTCTATTGGTCAATTCCATCTCACATGGATTGACCAATTTCCCTCCAACCATTCCCTCTCTTTTTTACCTACAAAAACCATCATCTTCTACCTTAGAAAGGGACTCTTTTTACACTCTTTGGACCTTAATCTCACATTTTCACTACACCTACACTATACACAATTCTCTACACAAATTCTCCAACAAGAGTTTCTACACAACAAATTGTTCTACAACAATTTCATTACAACAACAACACTTTCAAGTCAAGGTCCCAAGTCCTCTTCCTCAAGGTACAACTCCATTTTCTTCCTTTGTTTTCTTCTTCTTGATGTATGCAATCCCCATTAATGGGACATGACCAACATGACTACTTCACATATTGAAGTTAGTTAAGGTTATCTCCCTACATTTTAATCTTAACTTTAATTCACAATGTTAATTTCTCTTCATCTCTTAATGTAATTCTTTAACATTACTTGTTACATGTAATCTTTATCATTAAATAAATAAAACAATTCTATTTTATTTCCCCTTTATTTCCCCTTTTCTTCTCATCACAATTGTTAGCACATTTCTATTTAATTAATTGAAGGACATGTAAATATTAGAACATCAATAGTAGCAAGACCCGCGTAAGCGGGGCGGAGTGGGTGTTTAAGTACTTCCCACTCCGTCACCTAACCCCCGAACCCTTCTCTCCCGAATCTCTGGCTTTGTACATAAATTAGGCTATTTCTAGGTTTTTCTTATGTTCTTTTAAAAACATAGGTGGCGACTCTAAACAATCTAAAACAAGTTAGACATCCTAGGATAATTCACCGCTCTAGCCAAGTTGTGGTTTCCCGGGGTATCTACAAATGGTCTCTACAAGTCAAAGAAGGGATAGAGAAGCTTCTCACTGTGGGATTCATCAAAGTTATTGAGCATCCTACATGGCTAGCCAATGTGGTGACAGTCAGAAAGGCTAACGGCAAGGTCCGTGTTTGTGTGGATTTCCAGGATTTTAACAAAGCTTCTCCAAAGGATGACTTTCCACTACCCAACATCGACATGCTAGTCGTCTCTACGGTAGCCTACGAGGTTCTCTCATTTATGTATGGTTTTGCTGGGTATAATCAGATTCTCATGGCCGAGGAGGATCAACACAAGACTACTTTGACAACACCGTGGGGCACCTTTTGCTACACAGTTATGCCCTTTGGGTTAAGGAACGCTGGGGCTACTTATCAAAGGGCTTTTACAGACTTGTTCCATGACATGATCCATAAATAAATTGAGGTCTATGTGGACGACATGATCATCTATTCAAAAGGAACCGACGGTCAACACTTGATCGACCTCCGCAAGTTCTTCAAAAGGCTTTGACAGCACAAGATGAGACTCAATCCCGCAAAATGAACTTTTGGGGTTATCCGAGGCAAAGTTCTTGGCTACATGGTTACCGAGAGGGGGATTGAAGCAGATCCCTCAAAAATTAAGGCAATCATTGACATGCCTCCTCCAAAGACACAGAAAGAAATCAAAGGTTTCATGGGCAGACTTCAGTATATCAGTCGGTTTGTGCACCAGCTTACTTCCATCTGTGAGCCAATCTTCAAGATACTCAAGAAGAATGTGGCCCTAGAATGGTCCGACGCTTGCCAAGAAGCCTTCGACCAAGTGAAGCACTATTTGACATATCCTCCAGTCCTAGTTCCACCACAGAAGAAGAAGCCTCTCTTTCTCTACCTCACAGTGAATGATAAATCCCTTGGGGCTATGCTAGTACAAGAGCAACGAGACTCCATAAAGGAGAATTTCATTTATTTTGTCAGTCGTCGCTATCAAGGAGGTGAAAAGAACTACTCCGTATTGGAGAAGCCATGTGCAGCACTGGTTTGGGTTACTCAAAAGCTCAAACATTACATGGAAGCCTTTCCAATCAAGCTAGTAGCAAAAGTGGACCCGCTCCGCTACATCTTCGAGAAGCCTTTCATGTCAACAAGGATAGCCAAGTGGTACTTCATGCTCGCCGGCTATGATATCACTTACGTCACACTCAAATCCATTAGGGGGAAAGTGTTCAGTGATCATCTTGATGAATTTCCGTGTGACGAAGTGAAAGGGGAGGACTTATAGTTTCCCAACGAACACTTGGTTTGCACTACAACCGAGGAAAATAAGTGGCAAATTTTTTTCGATGGCGCAGCCAATAAGCATGGTTACGGAATAGGAAAGTTGCTTGTCGACCCAAAAGACATCTACACTCCAATTGCAATCCGTCTTGAATTTGAAGCTACCAACAACATTTCCGAATATGAGGCATGTATAGCGGGGCTAGAAGCAGCACTAGAAAGAAATGTCACAGAACTAGAAGTATTCGGTGACTTCTTGCTCCTTATCAATCAGACATCGGGTAAATGGCGAATCCAAGACCCGACCCTCCAACAATATGGTCAACACCTTGAGGAGTTAGCCGAACAGTTTAAAGATATCGCGTTCAATTATCTGCTGAGGGACAAGAACCGCTTTGCTGATGCTTTAGCCACCATAGCCTCATTGGTTGAAATGCCCAAAGGAAAAATGGTGAAACGCTTCAAAATTTCAAGAAGGACCAGTCTGGCATATTGCATGAACATTGAGATCAATGAAGTCCAAGAAAACCGCACGTGGTACACAGATATCATGAACCTTCTTAATAGTGGCACTTTCCCCGAGAACAGCAATGGGAAATCTCGAATAGCATTATAAAAGCTAGCCGCCAGATATGTCTTGATTGGAAACCGAGTCTACAAAAGACATCATCAAGGGATCAATCTCTTATGTGCAAATGAAACCGAAGCCCAAGAAATCATGCACGAAGTCTACGAGGGTGAGTGCGGGCCCCACATGAATGGGATTATATTAGCCAAGAAGATACTCTGTATTGGTTACTATTGGACTACAATGGAAAGAGACTGCATCGAGAAAGTCAAGAAATGTTCCAAGTGCCAATTCCACACTAATCTACAACATGCTCCACCTTCACAATTGTACAACATGACCACACCATGGCCGTTCTCTTGTTGGGGCATAGATATCATCGGCAAAGTCCATCCTACGGGAAGAAATGGGCAGTCATTCATTCTAGTGGCCGTGGATTACTTCACGAAGTGGGTCGACATACAAGCTTACCGAGTTCTCAACGCCAAGAAAGTGGCCAAATTCGTAAAGAATAACATCATGTGCCTATATGGTATTCCTCATTAGATCATCTCCGACAATGGTTCTCACTTTGAGAAAGAAATGGATGCACTTTTGGTTGACTACAAAATTACCAAGCACAAGTCATCCCCGTACCGTCCCCAAGCTAATGGAGCAGTCGAAGCAGCAAACAAGACAATTGAGGTCATCATACGGAAACTGGCTTCAATAGGAAGGGATTGGCCCGAGAAATTACCGCTAGCATTGTGGGGCTACCGCACGTCCATACGGTCAGCAACGGGAGAAACTCCATACTCATTAGTTTATGGTTCTGAAGCCGTACTCCCAGTCGAACTCGAGGTTCCTTCTCTAAGGGTCTTACTCGAGAACCAAGTCAACGAGGTTGATTGGATGCAAAGTCGATACGAGCAACTAACCCTACTCGATGAAAAGAGGTTAAGAGCATTTGAACGCACAAGGGCTTATCTGTTGGTAGTGGTGTCCTAGGCACGTTTAATAAACGTTGTAATTGTTATCATTTATTTCATATCAATAAAGAGATGTTTTGATTTTTATTGTTGTTCATGTTTACTTATAAATAATCTCCATCCCTAGTACTTGTTAAGAACTAGTATAAAGGCTAAATGATCATGATATGATCATGTTAGATTTATGGGTACTTGTTTGGAACAAGGTACTGGACATGACCCACTGTATGAGATTTATGTCATGGTCTATATCGTACATATATCTCATATTAGTTATGTCATAGGAATCCTTAGACATGAAGTTATTATAGTCTTCCACTTGATGAACATTATGTTTGACATATTCAAACGCTACCTTTAACCGGGTAGTTATAAAGGGTATGATTGGCATAATCGGATTCACGTAGGGAAGAGTAATAAGCTAAATGGATTTGTCCCTCTCCGGAGAGATGTCAAGCTTAGGCCTCTCGTAGGAATGATGTTGATGAAAATGTTCGGTCGGACTCAAATGAATTGATTAGATTAATGTCATTTGGATTATCAACATATTCGGAATCGAGAAAGTATTAAACAAAAACAAGTTGACCGTTTGACCATGACTTGTGTTCAATGAGATCGTGGACAAAGGGATTGTGATATTCTAAAGGAATGCGAACTTGTATCTAGTTATACTATTTGGGTAGGTATGACGGTTTGCTAGAACCAAATCATATCTTATGGTTTCATGTTTGAACCCATTGCCAACTTAGTGTAATCCTAGAGGGTCACACACAATAGAACGAATCTTAATAAGGACTATATTGGAATATTGAGTCGAAGGACTTTGGAGGAATTGGGAAATTTGGGGAAGGTGTGCGACCGCACAAAAGGGCTTGGGCGGCCGTACAACTTGGCTCAAAAAGTACCAGAAACCTTCCAGATAGATGTGCGGCCGCACAGGTGGTTTTGGGCGGTCGCACACCATGTCGGGACTGGTTTCCTAATTTGATTTGGAAAAGAATTTTGGACGGGTTTAGACACAAGTTTTCTATTTGGAATAGGTCTAACTTGTATATAAACTGTCGCGACCCCGGACCCCCGCGGGCCCGAGACCGCGATCTGGACGTCGACTCTAAAACCAAAACTGTGAAATACCGAAGTTAAAAATTCCATTTGATACCAAAAGGTGGTGATCCAAAGTTTTACAAAACCAAATTTGATAAAAACCAATTACAACTATCATAAACTTCCACAAGTTTATGCCCAACAAAATACAAATACACAAATCCTAATGACGTCAATGTTTGGTACAACTATCCCAAAAAGGTTACACATTTACATAATGTAAACCAACCTCCAACAACCTTCCCCAATAGAAGGGATCCACACTCGACGTCCTCTTTCTCGTGATCAGCGAGACTAATCCTTAGCACCTGGGGGGGGTTAAGGAAAAACAAAGATAAAAGAAAAGGGGGTGAGATAAATCTCAATAAGTTACTAATGCAACTACATGACATGCTATGATGCAATATACGATAATAAATCATAAATAGCACGTAGCAGTTATCACATAACAGATAGCAGCGGAAATAAACACATAACAAAGGATATAGCCAAAGTTTTCCAAACCGGAACATCCAAATAAAGGATCGCTGCGCAGCTTCAATAATCAACAAATCATCATCTTCATAATAGCATGAAAGCCGAAGAGAAAACCCCCGGTACCGGAACCAATAACCAATGAAGTGTCACAAGGGACGGGAGACATGCCACAAAGTCATGCTCCAAGTAAAGCTAAAATGCACACAAAGGAGCTAGCTCTTCTCACATCCAAGGCCAATCTGGAGGAGGGTAATAATGGGGCAAAACAATGGTCAACATCACAATGGACTTGGCCGTGCCATCATAATGTTTCGCATCGCCCAAACACACACAAAATACCAGCTGGACTTTCAAATAAATGCTAAGTAATAAATACTAGCTTAAATAAACAACTTAAGGTTCCAAAGTAGGGAACCAATCCAAGTAAATTACCACAAGGGTAAACCATACCAAGAAGTCACCAAGAAAGTGAAATATACCAACAACGCACAATTAAAGTGTTCCAATGATCTCAATTAACACTTAATTAATTTCCAACACAAACTTCATCACAAATGACCCAATTCTATCACTAGAGTGTACTACAATGTTCAATAAGGTCAACTAGGAGGACACCCAAGACTTAGACCAAAACGCATTCTTCAATCACACAAAATTAACAAATGTAAACTTTCAGAGGTCTGTGCGGTCGCCCAATATGGTCTGTGCGGTCGCCCAAAAAGCCCTCAAAACAAGAACAAAAGCTTTCAGATAGATGTGCGGTCGCCCAGACATTTTTGTGCGGCCGCCCAATCTTCTGAACTACTAGAAATCGGGAAGAACAACTGGGTTCTTCCATTTTCAAACCCAAAACACATTTCAACCAAAATCCAACCTTCTAACTAGCATACTAATGTACCAACACAACTAATAAGTCTAAAAGACTCATACAACAACATTTAACAACCAAAATCAAGAATCAAACCCAATATTCATAAATCACCATTTTTAACCCAAAATCCAAATAATTCCCAAATAAATTCCAAGTAAATTGCAACCTCATCCAAACTTCAAATATAACAATAAAAGCATTATATGAACATCATATAAACATGATATGAACATTTTAGCATCAAAATGGGGGAAAAGTAACTTACTTGAAAATAATGAAAGTTGACGGAATTCGATTCTTTTTGGTTCTACGCGATCCTATCGACGATCTAAACAAGGTTCACGTTTTAAGAAATGAGAGATAACAAGGACAAGATGAAGAAAATGAAGAGAGAAGTAAATAGAAGAAAAAGCTTACCACAATGGAGGAGAGAGAGGGAGTTGGCTGGAAGAGGGAATGGGGGTGGAGTGTAAGAGGGAGAAGGGGAGGAGTAGGGATGGAGTAGGGAAATAATTTAAAAGATTTACACTTAGGCCCCCTCCACTACACTACACACAAACACTACACTCCCTACTAATAACTAAGACTCAACATTTCTACACTAGCACAAATGACCCAAATAAAATGCTAGGCATAAATATTATGAAACATAAAATGCACACATAAATATTTAAATAAATAATAATTTAAATAAATAAATAAGCAATTAAATAAAGAATAATTATTTAATACCAATAAAATAGAGCCTAGATTTCGGGTCGTGACATAAACAGCGAAATTCGGGCCATAATATATCATAGCTTTTGTGCAAGTCTCCAAAGAGTTTGAGAGAGTTTTGTTTTGTTCTAAGATATCCTAGATTGAAGAACAAAATAATACACAAATAAAATTCCATATAGTTCATATTGATTGTGAAAACGTGTTTCACAATTTTGGTCTAGCAACCAAGATCAAGTGTTCTTGATATTCGTTCAAGGTGTGGATACCGCTAGAGGGTGAAGCTCATCATCTTCAAAGTTCGTGTTCTTACTTGTTCGTGATTAAAGCTTCAATTTCTCCACCAAGATCAAAGACCAAATTCAAAGTCATCAAGGGTTAGTTTTTCTAGTATTCATATTGCAAGTATTTGATTTAATCATATGAATGGATCTATGGGCTTTGGGTTTCATAGATCTTATGTCGACTCTGGGCTGTCTTCAATCGATCCCGAATAACTTTGACTTTCTCAACTGAATTCTGAACCAAATCGATACCCCATATCTTCGCTTCCCCGATTTCATCCCAACAGATAGGCGATCTACACTTTCTCCCATATAAAGCCTCGTAAGGATCCATCTCGATACTAGCCTGATAACTATTATTATAAGAAAATTCCACTAGAGGTAAATGAACATCCCAAGAATCAGAAAAGTCTATCGAACAAGCTCGCAACATATCCTCTAAAATCTGAATAGTCCTCTCGGATTGACCGTCGGTCTGAGGGTGAAAAGCTGTACTGAATCTCAAATCGGTACCCAAAGCTTCCTGTAACGCTTTCCAAAATCTAGAAGTAAACCTCGGGTCACGATCCGACACAATGCTAACCGGAACCCCATGTAATCTCACAACCTCATTCATATAAAGTGTCGCAAGTTTCTCCATCGAGTATCTGATATCAATCGGTAAGAAATGGGCACTCTTGGTCAGTCTATCCACGATCACCCAAACACTGTCATACCTCCTACGGGTACGAGGTAGTCCCGTAACAAAATCCATAGTCACATGCTCCCATTTCCACTCCGGAATCTCTAATGGATGAAGTAGTCCTGCGGGTCTCTGATGTTCGGCTTTGACCTGCTGACAAGTTAAACACTTCGACACATACTCAGCTATTTCTCTCTTCATGTTGTTCCACCAAAATTGTTGTTTCAGATCTTGGTACATCTTCGTATTACCCGGATGAATAGTATATCTCGATTTATGACCCTCATCTAAAACTTGCCTTTTTATTCCATCAACGTCGGGTACACACAACCGTCCACGAAAAGTCAATGCTCCAACCGGACTGATAGAAAAATCCTCGAAGTTCTTCTCTTTCATTTTACCCATTATTTTCACCAACTCGGGATGTTCTTTCTGAGCTTCCTTTATTCTTTGAATTAGGGTCGGAGATACCCTAATATTCGTAAAAATAGCCCCATGTCTCGATTCACGAGGACACCAATCTTGAACATCCTCAAGCATTTTCCACTCTCGAACCATCATCGAAGCCACATAAGATTTTCTACTAATCACATCGGCTACAACATTTGCTTTCCCGGGATGATAGGATATCTTACAATCATAGTCCTTCAAAAGTTGCATCCATCGACGCTGTCGGTTATTAAGTTCCTTCTGAGAGAAAAGATACTTCAAACTCTTGTGATCCGTGAAAATCTCAAATTTCGCTCCGTAAAGGTAGTGCTTCCACTTCTGAAGAGCAAATACGATAGCTGCCAATTCCATATCGTGAGTAGAATAATTCTATTCACGCGGACTCAATTTCCTCGAAGCATACGCGATCACTTTCCCATTCTGCATTAAAACACAACCCAATCCTTCCTTCGATGCATCACTATAAATCACTAAGTCGTCATTCCCATTCGGTAATGCAAGAATCGGTGTAGTAGTCAACCTCTTCTTCAACTCCTAAAAACTGTGGTTACACTTCTCGTTCCACTCAAACAGAACGTTCTTTCGGGTCAGCTGGGTCATCGGTGTAGCAATCCGTGAAAACCCTTCTATAAACCTCCTGTAATATCCGGCTAACCCCAGAAAACTTCTGATCTCAGTCACTGTCTCGGGTCTCTTCCAATCAACAATAGCTTCTATCTTCGAAGGATCCACAGAAATCCCATCTTTAGAAATAACATGCCCCAGAAATGAAACTTTCTCGAGCCAAAATTCGCACTTACTAAACTTCGCGAACAACTGTTCCCTTGCAAGAACTGATAAAACTGTCCTCAGATGTTGCTCGTGTTCCTCTTGAGATTTAGATTAGACAAGGATATCATCGATGAAAACCACTACAAACGAGTCAAGATAAGGATGGAAGATTCGGTTCATTAAATCCATAAACACGGCCGGTGCATTAGTCAACCCAAACGGCATAACCAAGAATTCATAGTGACCATAACGAGTGCGAAAAGCAGTCTTCGGAATATCATCCGATCGAATCTTCAGTTGATGGTACCCACTCCTCAAATCAAGTTTAGAAAATACTACCGACCCTTGAAGTTGATCGAATAAATCATCAATATGCGGTAGAGGATATTTGTTCTTCACCGTTACCTGATTCAACTTTCGGTAATCAATACACAACCTCAACGAACCGTCTTTCTTTCTCACAAACAAAACCGGTGCTCCCCACGGGGAAACACTAGGTCGAATAAACCCTCAATCAAGCAACTCCTGCAACTGAACCTTCAATTCTTTCAACTCTGCCGGGGCCATTCTATAAGGTACTTTTGAGATCGGAGCTGTACCTGGTAGAAGATCTATACAGAACTCTATCTCTCGATCGGGCGGCATATCATACTTAGAAGAGAAAACATCAGGAAATTCTCTAACTACCCGAACACTTTCCAAACCGGGTGATTCTTTCTTGGTATCAAGCACACTAGCCAAGTAACCCTCACAACCACGATGCAATAATTTTCTCGCTTTCACATAAGAAATTAAACGAATTTTTCTACTCAAAGGACTAGCCTCAAAAACAAACTTAGGCACATTGGGAATAGAAAAAGTAACAACTTTCTTACGACAATCAACAGAAGCATGAAACTTTCTCAACCAATCCATACCCAAAATAACATCAAAGTCTTGAATCGGAAGGACTACCAAGTCCGCACACAAGACACGACCACATATAAGCACATCACAAGCACGAAATACCCAATCGGTCACCAAACATTCTCCTATAGGGGTCGACACCTCTAGCACATAAGGTAAAGACTCAAATGCAGCATTTAGCAAAGAAGCAAATTGCATAGATATGTAAGAATGCGATGATCCTGGATCTACTAACGCACGAGCACTCACATTAGACACAGAAACTATACCTCTAATAACGGAAGGATCATCGGTAGCTTGTTGTTGATTCATGGCAAATACCCTTCCTTGGACCTTGGGCTTTCCCGCAGCATCTCTTTTCTGGCCCTGAGAAGGACCAGCTCCTGACCCTGATGGTTGGCCTATGAACCTCAGGCAGTCTTTTGCAAAATGCACCAACTGACCACTATTGATACACTTACCCTGTTTCTTCCAACACCGGTCCTCTGAATGGCCTTCCCTCTGACAATAGGTGCAAAGCCTCCTATTTTGGTTCCCCGGAGTAGTACCCGGATTCCTTGGTACGGTTTGTCCTTTAAACTGAGATGGTCCTCCCGAATTACCTCGGTTATCTGAACGCTGATGTGGTTGTGACTTGGTATGACTTCCTTGCTTACCCGTGTTCGCGACCTCGGTCTTCCTCTTATGTTCCCCAATGTCTTGCTCGATTAGGTATGCACGATCCACGACATCCTGGAATGTCAGAATCCTCTAAGCTATAAGCTGAGTCCGGATAGATGTCTTCAAACCTCGGATGAACCTCATTGCTTTCTGCTCCTCCGTCCTCACAAGATAGTCACAGTACCTGGCTAATTCTGCGAACTTAGCTGAGTACTGAGCCACGGACAACAAGCCTTGGTCCAAATTGAGAAGCTCGATCTCCTTCCGGTTGTGATCAACTACCGGAATAAAATGCTCTTTGAATTTCCGCACAAACAATTCCCATGCATACGGTGTATTAGTCTCGTCCCAACTCGCTTTAACCCCTTTCCACCAATGCTCGGCGGTACCCACAAGCTTATAGGCCGCAAATCGGACCATATCCTCACCAGTGCAACCAAAGACATCGTAAATTTTCTCCATTGATTCTATCCATAGCTCAGCCTTCTTCACATCGGGTTCCCCATTATACTCTGCCGGTTTCAGTTTCAAGAATTGCTCCAAACAGTATCGGGGTGGTGGTGCTTGCTCTACTTTCGGCCCTTGGTCATGAATAGCCTTCATGGCCGCCTCAAACATACCCTGAAACATTGCACGGGCTTCATCTCTTGTTTCATTCTGATTTGAATTCCTGGTGTTACCTTCACCACTTCTTCTTCTAGCCATTTCGAATAAGTGCCTGCATAAAACAACAACCGTTACTCACTCCGAACACAACTACCCTCCTAGGTCATACTAGTCCACCTATACTTAAACTTAGAGCTAAACCATAGCTCTGATACCAACTGTGGTGACCCCGACCCCGCGGCCCGGGAACTCGCCAGCCGGACGTCGACTTAAGACACAATTACCAAAATACCGAAGATAAAAATTCCATTTTATACCAAAAGATGATAGGACAAGTTTTATAAATCCAAGCTTGACAACAACAAAATACAACTAGCATAAGCTCCACAAGCTTATACCCAAAAATATACAAAATACACAATTCTTAATGACGTCAATGTTTGGACACTATCCCAAAGGTTATACATTTAAATAATGTAAACCGAAACAACCTTCCCAAAAGCTACTTCCACACTCGACATCCTTCTCGTGATCAGCGAGTACTAATCCTCTCCTCCTGGGGGGGGGTTAAGGAAAAACAAAGATAAAAGAAAGGGGGTGAGATAAATCTCAACAAGTTACTAATGCAACTACATGACATGCTATGATGCAATAAACAATAATAAATCACATGTAGCACATATCAATAGCATTTAACAGATAGCAGCGGAAATAAACAAATAACAAAGGATATTAGCCAAGGTTTCCCAACTGATAGAACCAAATAAAGGATCGCTGCGCAGCTTCAACAATCAACCAATCAACATCTTCATAGCAGCATAAAAGCTGAAGAGAAAACCCCGGTACCGGAACCATAACAAAGTAACATGTCACAAAGGACATGGGAGATGACACAAAGTCAAAACCCAAAAAAGTTAGCTAGACTACTTCCGAAGGAAGCTAGCTCATCCCAACCAAGGCCAATCTGGATGAGGAAATAAGGACCAATGGGCGATGCTATACTGGACTTGGCTTGTGCCATTATAGCATTATCCATTGCCTGACTCGAACACAAATAACCAGCTGGACTTTCAAATAATTGCTAAGTAATAAATACTAGCTTAAGTAAACAACTAATGATTCCAAAGTAGGGAACCATTCCAAATAAATCACCACAAAGGTAAACCAATCCAAACAACACATCAAGGACGTCCAACATTCCCAAAACGATACTTAATCAAATTTCATAACATATTTATTCACAAAGGAACCAATTCCAATTAATAAAGTGTTCCACGATGTTAACTTAAATTAATTAGAATAATAAAACTTAAACTAAGGAAGCAATCTAGTTTTAAACAACCAAAAAGGAGAATTTCCAGAAACAGGGGCGGGCGGGCGCGCGGTCGGGGGCAGGCGGGCGCTCATTTGGCCAGAAGGTTGGCTGAAAGAAAAAGGCCAGGAGGGCGGGCGCCTGGTTCAACCCGAGCGGGCGCCTGGTCGACGGGCTGGGAGGGATTTTCAGCTGGGTTTATCAAAGTTCCAAACCATTTTCATACCATTTCCAAAATACCCCAAAATCAACACTTCCAACAAGTTCAATAAGGTACCCAAACAACATCTAAGCTTAAGAGGGACCAAAATAACATCATCTATCAACCCAAACTAAGATTAAATCTCAACAATCAATAATGAACCTTTTATTAAAATATCACACAATGGGAAATCAATCAAACACTCCAAAACCCAACCAAGAATCAATGTATATCATCTAAATCATCATATGAACATAGAATGAGCATTTTAACATAAAAATGGGGGAAAATCAACTTACTTGGAATTTATGAAAAATGACGGAATTCGATTATTTTTGGCTCTACACGATCCTATCGACGATCTAAACACATTTCATAAAATGAGTACCACGAAAAGATGAGAGGAAGATGACTAAAATGAAGGAAGAATGAGAGGAAGAAACTTACCCTTTTCACAAAAATGGAGAGAGAGAGGGATTGGGTGTGTGTGTGTGCTGGAGAGTGAGGGAGAAGGTGAGGGAGAGGGGGAAGTAGGGAGGGAGTAGGAGAATGATTATTTCAAAAAGTTACACTTAGGCCCCTCCTCATCTACCTAGGATAAATAAACCCAAATAACCCTTCTACCAATTTAAACCCCTACTTCACACTTAACACAATATCAACCAAATAATGCTGGACACAAATTAATATTATGAGATATAAAATGCGCACATAAATAAATAATCAAATAAATAAATAAACAATTAATTATTTATTTATAAAATAGAGACGGGTCTTCGGGTCGTGACAATATGAATATTGGATATATGATGTTTATGTGTTATATGATTTTATGTGGTTTATTGTTTTACAACTCTAATCGCACTATTGAATCGCACTAAAAATTATGTTGGATTCTGAGACAAATTTTCGAACTTTAAAAAAAAAATTTGTCTGATGCTACTATGCGACCGCACAGAAAATATTGGGCGGCCAAACATGTTTGGGCGACCGCACAGATTTTCTTGGGCGGCCGCACAGTTGGTCAGAATCAGAATCAAATTCTGGAATTTTGATGGGGTCCAACCGAATCAGTGACAATACCGGCCAGACCTGCTGATCTGGAGCGGGTTTTGGGCAGTTGGTTTTGGTGTGGATCTTGGGGTTTGATTTTCCTATTTGTTTTGATCTTGTGATTCTAAGAGTGGTTCATGGTTTGGATGGCTAATCTACGTTCATCGAGATTGTGTTTCCCAAACTTGATCGCAATCAAAGTTTTAAAGATAAAACGAAGTTAGAATTATGAAGATTTCATAATTGCTAAAATTAAGAAACAAAGTTCTTGATTCAATGATTGGAGATTCATGTGGAATTGTGGATGCAATTGGCCTACGTTTATCAAGACCATCTATTGCTTAGTTTCAGCCACATGAACTACTTTCTTGGTTTCTTGAATTAGTGCGGAATTGTGAATGCCTTATGGCTTAGTTTCGGCCGCACTTCTTGTTGTCTTGATTTGGAGATAATAACCAAAGTTGAAATAGTCTCATCCTCATAATTATAGAGAAACTAATGACACATAAATATTATGCTTAAATTAATGGAGATTAATTTAGTGGCTAAACTTGATGCGTAACATGTTTATATTATGTGCTCATAAATGTGTTGTATGCTATATGTGATGAACCTTCAAAGAAACTTTTAAGTTCTTTTTGCCATGCCATGATTAAAACACTTGTTTATACATGGGTGATTTTGATGTGGGTTCGCCTCCGCGAGGTGCATTAATTTTATTCATGTATGAGCAAGATGAGGTTCATTAATTCAATGTGGGCTTGCCTCCGCAAGGTGCATTAAATTGAATGGCTCCTATACGT
This sequence comes from Campanula takesimana, assembly GCA_026119855.1. Lineage (NCBI taxonomy): Eukaryota > Viridiplantae > Streptophyta > Magnoliopsida > Asterales > Campanulaceae > Campanula > Campanula takesimana. The sequence continues at coordinate 755,284 of JAOWBW010000072.1, forward strand.
TTAAAATGGTTGGACTTAATTAGTCGCCAAAACAGTTTTGGGCCTAGGCAAAAGATGAGATTAAACATGCTTTTTGAAATTGGATTTCTCAAAGAATCTCATAAAAAATCTAAGAATCATATGGGATATGATTGACATGATTGTCTACCTAATTAATTTAGTTTTGAGCGGTCCGCCTCCGTGGACTCAAAAGTTAAATTAAGGTTGGATCTTAGCCCAATTAAATTATATTATACATTGGATGTATATGTGTTGGTAGTGGTGCCCTAGGCACGTTTAATAAACGTTGTAATTGTTATCATTTATTTCATATCAATAAAGAGATGTTTTGATTATTATTTTTGTTCATGTTTACTTATAATAATCCCCGTCCCTAGTACTTGTTAAGCACTAGTATAAAGGCTAAATGATCATGGGATGATCATGTTAGATTTATGGGTACTTGTTTGGAACAAGGTACTGGACATGACCCGCTGTATGAGATTTATGTCATGGTCTATGTCGTACATATATCTCATATTAGTTATGTCATTTGAATCCTTAGACATGAAGTTATTATAGTCTTCCACTTGATGAACATTGTGTTTGACATATTCAAACGCTACCTTAACACGGTAGTTATAAAGGGTATGATTGGCATAATCGGATTCCCGTTGGGAAGAATAATAAGCTAAGTGGATTTGTCCCTCCACGGAGAGATGTCAAGCTTGGGCCCCTCGAAGGAATGATGTTGATGAAATGTTCGGCCGAACTCAAATGGATTGATTAGATCAATAGCATCTGAATTATCAACATATTCGGGATCGAGAAAGTATTGAACAAAACAAGTTGATTGTTTGACCATGACTTACGTTCAATGACATCGTGGATAAAGGGATTGTGACATATTCTAAAGGAATGTGAACTTGTATCTAGTTATACTATTTGGGTAGGTACGACGGTTTGCTAGAACCTAATCATATCTTATGGGATCATGTTTGAGCCCATTGCCAACTTAGTATAATCGTAGAGGGTCACACACAATAGAACGAATCTTAAATAAAAGGACTATATTGGCATTTAGGGTCGGAGGACTTCCAAGGAATTTCTGGAAAGTTCTGGACCTCCTGGTCAACCAAGCGGGCGCTTGGGTTGCACCAGGCGGGCGCCTGAACAAGCCGGAAAAGAATTGGACTTTCTGCCCAAACAAGCGGGCGCCTGGGTAGGACCAGGCGGGCGCCCGGTATGCCGATTGGAAAATTCCTAATTCGATTAAGAAAGGTTTTTGGCACAAGTTACCTATTTGGAATAGGTCTTAATTGTGTATAAAAACCCCAATTCGGCCAGACCATATAGACAAGTGCTTTTGTGAGTCTCAAAGAGTTTGAGAGAGATTTTATTTTGTTCTAAGATATCATTGATTGAGGAACAAAATAATTCACAAATAAATTCCATATAGTTCTTTATTAAATTGTAAAAGCGTGTTTTACAATTATTGGTCTAGCAACCAAGATCGAAGAAGTTCCTTTGATATTCGTTCGAAGTGTGGATACCGCTAGAGGGTGAATTTTATCATCTTACAAAGTTCGTGATTTGTTCGTGATAAAGCTTCAAGATCTCCACCAAGACGAAAGAGAAAAAATTCATAGCCATCAAGGGTTAGTTAATCCTCTATTCATCTTGTTGTATTTGATTTAATCATATGAACGGATCCATGGTTTTGGGTTTTCTTAAAATTTTAATTGCTATATTCCGCTGCGCATGTTACTTGGAAACCCAACAGTGGTATCAGAGCCCCGTTCATGTTGATTAATTCAATACTTGGATCATGTTATGTGTATATAAATTGTTTATGTGCCTTGCATGATATGAATATTGGAATATATGATGCTTATGTGTTTTGTGATTTTATGTGGTTTATTGTTTTGCAACTTTAATCGCACGATTCAATCGCAATAAAAATTATGGTGGATTCTGAATTATTTTGATTATTGATTTTTGATTAGATCAAAGTTTTAATAATCGGGGAAAAATAATTTTGAGACAAAATTTTCGAACTTGAAAATTCTATACCATTCTGACCATACAGGCGCTCGCCCGCGCTGGACCAGGCGCGCGCGCGTTGCAGGCGCCCGCTCGCGCTGGACCAGGCACGCGCTCGCTAGGCCAGAATGGAATATTCTGATTTTTGTTCAAAATCTGATTTTGGAATTTTTCGATAAATCCAACAAAAACCAGTAACAGAACCAGTCCAGACTTGCTGATCTGGAATGGGTTTTGGGTAGTTGGTTTGTGTGTGAATTTTGGGGTTTGATTTTCCTATTTGTTTTAGTCTTGTGATTCCTAGATTGGTTCAAGTTTTGGATGGCTAATCTGCGTTCATCGAGATTGTGTTTCCCAAAATTGATCGCAATCAAAGTTTCAAAGATAAAACGAAGTTAGAATTATGAAGAGTTCATAATTGCTAAAATTGAGAAACAAAATTCTTGATTCAAAGTTTGGAGATCCATGTGGAATTGTGAATGCAATTGGCCTACGTTCATCAAGACCATCTATTGCTTAGTTTCGGCCACATGGACTACTTTCTTGGTTTCTTTAATTAGTGCGGGATTGTGGTTGCCTAATGGCTTAGTTCGACCGCACTTCTTGTTGTCTTGATTTGGAGATAATAACCAAAGTTGAAATAGTCTCATCCTCATAATTATAGAGAAACTAATGACACATAAATATCATGCTTAAATTAATGGAGATTAATTTAGTGGCTAAACTTGATGTGTAACATGTTTATATTATGTGCTCATAAATGTGTTATATGCTATATGTGATGAACCTTCAAATAAAGTTTTAAGTCCTTCTTTGCCATGCCATGATTAAAACACTTGTTTATGCATGTGTAATCTTGATGTGGGTTCGCCTCCGCGAGGTGCATTAATCTTATTCATGTATGAGCAAGATGAGGTTCATTAATTTAATGTGGGCTTACCTCCGCAAGGTGCATTAAATTGAATGGTTCCTATGCGTTTAAAATGGTCGGACTTAATTAGGCGTCAAAACAGTTTTGGGCCTAGGCAAAAGATGAGATTAAACATGCTTTTTGAAATTGGATTTCTCAAAGAATCTCATAAAAGGATCTAAGAATCATATGGGATATGATTGACATGATTGTCTACCTAATTAATTTAGTTTTGAGCGGTCCGCCTCCGTGGACTCAAAAGTTAAATTAAAGTTGGATCTTAGCCCAATTAAATTATATTATGCATTGGATGTATATGAAGGTTATATAATTTAATGGGAGTATTTTCATTTGAAAAATACATTATTTATTTCTTTAATGAAAAATTGGTACTTATTAAATTTTGGAAATTTTGCATATTTGTAGATAATGACTAATAACACTCAATCAATGTCGTTGCGATCGATCCTTGAGAAGGATAAGCTTGAAGAGAATGGTACCAACTTTATGGATTGGATCCGTAGCATAAGAATTGTTCTTAGGCAAGAAGATAAGTTGTACATTCTCGATGGGCCTCTCCCCGCTGAACCACCGCCTACTGCCCCTAGGGTAGAAAGAGACAATTACAAGAAACATCGTAATGATTCTAGAGATGTAAGTTGTCTCATGCTTGCTGCTATGTGTTCAAAACTCCAACAAAGTTTGGAACATTTGGAAGCCTATGAGATAGGCGTGGCGTTGAGAACCATGTTTCAAGAGCAAGCTAGGCAAGAGAGGTACAAGACCATTGTTGCATTCACTACTAGTAAAATGAATGAAGGGCAACAAGTGAGTCCTCACTTTCTTAAAATGAAAGGTTATGTAGAGCACCTTGAGAAACTTGGCTATCCAATCCCATTGGAGCTAGCCACGGATCTCATTCTTAATTCATTGCCTAAAAGTTATAATCAGTTTGTGATGAATTATAACATGCATGGAATGGATAAGAATCTCTCTGAGTTGCATGGGATGCTCAAAACTGCAGAGATGAAAATTGTGGACAAAGGTTCTCCCGTGCTCTTGGTTCATGATGGGAAGAAGGCTAGTGCCAAAGGAAAGGGTAAGAAAGTTGTCAAACCCAAAATAAGCAAGGCAAAGTTTGCCAAGGCTTCTGAGGCAAAACCTGATTCACAAAAGGATGCAATCTGTTTCCATTGTCAAGAAATTGGTCATTGGAAACGTAATTGCAAGGCTTTCTTGGAAGAGCAAAAGAAGAAGAAGGGCAGCAAGGCTGCATCGACTTCAGGTATCTATATGATAGATATTCTCCTTTCTACCACTGATTCTTGGGTATTGGATACCGGATGTGGTTCTCACATTTGTCTAAATGTGCAGGGACTAAAGAATAGGAGACTGCTTAAAGAAGGTGAAGTAGATCTACGCGTGGGGAATGGAGCAAGAGTTGCTGCATTAGCCGTAGGGACTTATGAAGTCACTTTACCTTCCGGATTAATTCTTGTTTTGAACAATTGTTATTATGTTCCGGATTTAAGCAGAAATATTATTTCAATTTCTTGTTTGGATAATGAAGGTTTTAAGTTTCTTATTGAGAATAAGAAATTTTCTATTTATTTAAATGATGTGCTTTATGGTATTGCTAATTCATTTAATGTCCTTTATATCTTGGATGTCAAGAATGAAAATAATAACAATGTCTATCATGTAAATAAGAAATCTAAACCTAATGATGTAAATCATACCTATTTATGGCATTGCCGTCTTGGTCATATTAATGAGAAGCGTATCTCAAAACTCCATGGGGACGGACTTTTAGGTTCATGTGACCTCGAGTCATATGATACTTGTGAGTCGTGTCTTCTTGGAAAAATGACTAAGACACCTTTTACCAAGCTAGGTGAAAGGGCAAGTGACTTATTGGGGTTGATACATTCCGATGTATGCGGACCATTAAGTAGCAATGCTAGGGGAGGATTTCAATACTTCATAACCTTCACTGATGATTATAGTAGATTTGGGTATGTTTACCTAATGAAACATAAAAGTGAAGCATTTGAGATATTTAGAATATTTCAAAATGAAGTAGAAAAACAACTTGGCAAAAGTATAAAGGCACTTCGATCAGATCGTGGTGGAGAATACTTGAGTCAAGAATTTGATGATCATCTAAAGAATTGTGGAATAGTTTCACAATTGACTCCACCCGGAACACCACAATGGAATGGTGTGTCCGAGAGGAGGAATCGGACTTTGATAGACATGGTTCGATCAATGATGAGTCAAGTTGATCTTCCAATATCCTTTTGGGGTTACGCCCTAGAAACCGCTGCTTTCACACTAAATTGTGTTCCAACTAAATCGGTTCAAAAGACTCCATATGAGATGTGGAGCGGAAAGAAGCCTTGTCTGTCTTTCATGAAGATTTGGGGTTGCGAAGCTTTTGTCAAAAGACTTGTCTCAGACAAACTTGCACACAAATCTGATAAATGTATTTTCGTGGGATATCCTAAGGAAACTAGAGGATATTACTTTTACAACCGTGAGGACAACAAAGTGTTTGTTGCCCGAACTGGTGTCTTTCTAGAGAAAGAGTTTCTCTCCAAAGAAATCAGTGGGAGTAAAATAAATCTTGAAGAAATTCGAGACCCAGAAAATAACATTGAACCAATAGTGGAACATGAACAAGAACCACAAGGAGTTGTGGAACCTGTTCAAAATACACAAGCAACTCGCAGATCTAGTAGGTTACGATCCGAGCCCGAGAGATATGGATTTCTCGTAACGGATAGTAATGAGGTAGAAATCATTGAGAATGATGAACCGTCAACCTACCAAGAGGCGACGTCTTCTCCTGATTCGGACAAGTGGCTTGGAGCCATGGAATCCGAATTGCAATCCATGCAAGACAATCAAGTTTGGAATTTGATTGATGCGCCCGAAGGTGTAAAAACCATAGGATGCAAATGTGTCTTCAAGAAGAAGACTGACATGGATGGGAAGGTGCATACTTACAAAGCTAGGCTTGTAGCGAAGGGTTATAGGCAAGTTCATGGTATTGACTATGATGAGACCTTTTCACCCGTACCGCATATCATGACTATGAGATATGGCAGATGGACGTCAAAACCGCTTTCCTGAATGGAAAACTCCAAGAGGATGTGTATATGACACAACCAGAAGGTTTTGAACAAGATTCTAAAGTATGCAAATTGCAGAGATCCATCTATGGATTGAAGCAAGCTTCTAGGAGTTGGAATCTCCGTTTTGATCAATCGGTCAAAGAGTTTGGTTTCATCAAGAACGAAGATGAGCCTTGTGTATACAAGAAGATTAGTGGGAGCATAGTGCTATTCCTTATTTTATACGTGAATGACATATTACTCATTGGAAACGACTCCTACACTTCAGTCTGTGAAGACTTGGTTAGGAAAGTGCTTCGCAATGAAAGATATGGGTGAAGCCGCATATATTCTTGGCATTAAGATCTATAGAGATAGATCAAGGAGGCTACTTGGTTTAAGCCAAAGTACATACATTGACAAGGTCATTAGAAGATTCTGTATGGATAATTCTAAGAGAGGCACCTTGCCCGTGTTACATGGAGTTTCTCTAAGCAAGAATCAATGTCCTAAGACAAACGATGAGCGTGAGAAAATGAATGATGTTCCATATGCTTCGGCAATTGGGTCCATCATGTATGCCATGATTTGTACTAGGCCGGATGTATCTTATGCTTTGAGCATGACAAGTAGATACCAATCCGACCCTTGCGAAAATCACTGGATAGCTGTAAAAGCGATTCTTAAGTACTTGAGAAGAACTAAAGACTCCTTTTTGGTCTATGGAGGAATGGAAGATGATCTCGTTGTAAATGCTTACACGGATGCAAGCTTCCAAACCGACAAAGATGATAGCCGATCGCAATCGGGTTTTGTGTTTATGTTAAATGGTGGAGCTGTAAGCTGGAAGAGTTCCAAGCAAAGTACAACCGCTGATTGTACAATAGAAGCTGAGTATATTGCTGCATCGGATGCTGCAAACGAAGCTGTTTGGATTAAGAAGTTCATAACTGAACTTGAAGTGGTTCCTAGTATTGCTAATCCAATAGACCTTTATTGTGATAATAATGGTGCTATTGCTCAAGCAAAGGAACCAAGAGCACATCAGAAATCCAAACACATACTTAGGCGTTTTCATATCATACGAGAGATCGTTGATAGGGGAGACGTAAATATATGCAGAGTACCTACTGATGACAATGTTGCGGACCCGCTAACAAAAGGACTTCCACAAGCTAAACATGATGGTCATGTTAGGTCCATGGGTATTAGATTCATGGGAGATTGGGCCTAGGGCAAGTGGGAGATTGTTGGTAGTGGTGCCCTAGGCACGTTTAATAAACGTTGTAATTGTTATCATTTATTTCATATCAATAAAGAGATGTTTTGATTATTATTGTTGTTCATGTTTACTTATAATAATTCCCGTCCCTAGTACTTGTTAAGAACTAGTATAAAGGCTAAATGATCATGGGATGATCATGTTAGATTTATGGGTACTTGTTTGGAACAAGGTACTGGACATGACCCGCTGTATGAGATTTATGTCATGGTCTATGTCGTACATATATCTCATATTAGTTATGTCATTTGAATCCTTAGACATGAAGTTATTATAGTCTTCCACTTGATGAACATTGTGTTTGACATATTCAAACGCTACCTTAACACGGTAGTTATAAAGGGTATGATAGGCATAATCGGATTCCCGTTGGGAAGAATAATAAGCTAAGTGGATTTGTCCCTCCACGGAGAGATGTCAAGCTTGGGCCTCTCGAAGGAATGATGTTGATGAAATGTTCGGCCGAACTCAAATGGATTGATTAGATCAATAGCATCTGAATTATCAACATATTCGGGATCGAGAAAGTATTGAACAAAACAAGTTGCTAGAACCTAATCATATCTTATGGGATCATGTTTGAGCCCATTGCCAACTTAGTATAATCCTAGAGGGTCACACACAATAGAACGAATCTTAAATAAAAGGACTATATTGGCATTTAGGGTCGGAGGACTTCCAAGGAATTTCTGGAAAGTTCTGGGCCTCCTGGTCAACCAAGCGGGCGCTTGGGTTGCACCAGGCGGGCGCCTGAACAAGCCGGAAAAGAATTGGACTTTCTGCCCAAACAAGCGGGCGCCTGGGTAGGACCAGGCGGGCGCCCGGTATGCCGATTTGAAAATTCCTAATTCGATTAAGAAAGGTTTTTGGCACAAGTTACCTATTTGGAATAGGTCTTAATTGTGTATAAAAACCCCAATTCGGCCAGACCATATAGACAAGTGCTTTTGTGAGTCTCAAAGAGTTTGAGAGAGATTTTATTTTGTTCTAAGATATCATTGATTGAGGAACAAAATAATTCACAAATAAATTCCATATAGTTCTTTATTAAATTGTAAAAGCGTGTTTTACAATTATTGGTCTAGCAACCAAGATCGAAGAAGTTCCTTTGATATTCGTTCGAAGTGTGGATACCGCTAGAGGGTGAATTTTATCATCTTACAAAGTTCGTGATTTGTTCGTGATAAAGCTTCAAGATCTCCACCAAGACCAAAGAGAAAAAATTCATAGCCATCAAGGGTTAGTTAATCCTCTATTCATCTTGTTGTATTTGATTTAATCATATGAACGGATCCATGGCTTTGGGTTTTCTTAAAATTTTAATTGCTATATTCCGCTACGCATGTTACTTGGAAACCCAACAATATGAAGGTTATATAATTTAGTGGGAGTATTTTTGTTTGAAAAATACATTATTTATTTCTTTAATGAAACCGGTACTTATTAAATTTTGGAAATTTTGCATATTTGTAGACAATGACTACTAACACTCAATCAATTTCATTGCGATCGATCCTTGAGAAGGATAAGCTCCAAGAGAATGGTACAAACTTTATGGATTGGATCCGTAGCCTAAGAATTGTTCTAAGGAAAGAAGATAAGTTGTATATTCTCGATGGGCCTCTTCCTGCTGAACCAGAACCTACTGCCCCTAGGGAAGAAAGCGACAGTTACAAGAAACATCGTAATGATTTTAGAGATGTAAGCTGTCTCATGCTTGCTACCATGTGCTCAAAACTCCAACAAAGTTTGGAACATTTGGAAGCCTATTAGATAGGCGTGGAGTTAAGAGCCATGTTTCAAGAGCAAGCTAGGCAAGAGAGGTACAAGACCATTGTTGCATTTACTTCTTGCAAAATGAGTGAAGGGCAACAAGTGAGTCCTCACATGCTTAAAATGAAAGGTTATGTGGAGCATCTTGAGAAACTTGGCTATCCAATCCCATTGGAGCTAGCCACAGATCTCATTCTTAATTCATTGCCTAAAAGTTATAATCAGTTTGTGATGAATTATAACATGTATGGAATGGATAAGAATCTCTCCGAGTTGCATGGGATGCTTAAAACTGCGGAGATGAAGATTGTGGAGAAAGGTTCTCCCGTGCTCGTGGTTCATGATGGGAAGAAGGCTAGGGCCAAAGGAAAGGGTATGAAAGTTGTCAAACCCAAGATAAGCAAGGAAAAGATTGCCAAGGCTTCTGAGGCAAAACCCAATTCATAAAAGGATGCAATCTGTTTCCATTGTCAAGAAATTGGTCATTGGAAACATAATTGCAAGGCTTTCTTGGAAGAGCAAAAGAAGAAGAAGGACAGCAAGGCTGCGTCGACTTCAGGTATCTATATGATAGATATTCTCCTTTCTACCACTGATTCTTGGGTATTAGATACCAGATGTGGTTCTCACATTTGTTTAAATGTGCAGGGACTAAAGAATAGGAGACTACTTAAAGAGGGTGAAGTAGACCTACGCGTGGGGAATGGAGCAAGAGTTGCTGCATTAGCCGTAGGGACTTATGAAGTCACTTTACCTTCTGGATTAATTCTTGTTTTGAACAATTGTTATTATGTTCCGGATTTAAGTAGAAATATTATTTCAATTTCTTGTTTGGATAATGAAGGTTTTAAGTTTCTTATTGAGAATAAGAAATTTTCTATTTATTTAAATGATGTGCTTTATGGTATTGCTAATTCATTTAATGGCCTTTATGTCTTGAATGTCAAGAATGAAAATAATGACAATGTCTATCATATAAATAAGAAATCTAAACCTAATGATGTAAATCATACTTATTTGTGGCATTGCCGTCTTGGTCATATTAATGAGAAGCGTATCTCAAAACTCCATGGGGACGGACTTTTGGGTTCATGTGACTTTGAGTCATATGATACTTGTGAGTCGTGTCTTCTTGGAAAAATGACTAAGACACCTTTTACTAAGTTAGGTGAAAGGGCAAGCGACTTATTGGGGTTAATACATTCCGATGTATGCGGACCATTAAGTAGCAATGCTAGGGGAGGATTTCAATACTTCATAACCTTCACTGATGATTATAGTACATTTGGGTATGTTTACCTAATGAAACATAAAAGTGAAGCATTTGAGATATGTAGAATATTTCAAAATGAAGTAGAAAAACAACTTAGCAAAAGTATTTAGGCACTTCGATCAGATCGAGGTAGAGAATACTTGAGTCATGAATTTGATGATCATCTAAAGAATTGTGGAATAGTTTCACAATTGACTCCACCCGGAACACCACAATGGAATGGTGTGTCCGAGAGGAGAAATCGGACTTTGTTAGACATGGTTCGATCAATGATGAGTCAAGTTGATCTTCCAATATCCTTTGGGGTTACGCTCTAGAAACTGCTGCATTCACACTAAATCGTGTTCCAACTAAATCGGTTCAAAAGACTCCATATGAGATGTGGAGCGGAAAGAAAACTGGTTTATCTTTCATGAAGATTTGGGGTTGCGAAGCCTTTGTCAAAAGACTTGTCTCTGACAAACTTGCACACAAATCCGACAAATGTATTTTCGTGGGATATCCAAAGGAAACTAGAGGATATTACTTTTACAACCGTGAGGACAATAAAAGTTTTTGTTGCCCGAACTGGTGTCTTTCTAGAGAAAGAGTTTCTCTCCAAAGAAATCAGTGGGAGTAAAATAAATCTTGAAGAGATTCGAGACCCAGAAAATGACATTGAACCAATAGTGGAACAAGAACAAGAACCATAAGGAGTTGTGGAACCTGTTCAAAATACACAAGCAACTCGCAGATCTAGTAGGTTACGATCCGAGCCCGAGAGATATGGATTTCTCGTAACGGATAGTAATGAGGTGGAAATCATTGAGAATGATGAACCGACAGCCTACCAAGAGGCGATGTCTTCTCCTGATTCGGTAAGTGGCTTGGAGCCATGGAATCCGAATTGTAATCCATGCAAGACAATCAAGTTTGGAACTGGATTGATGCACCCGAAGGTGTAAAAACCATAGGATGCAAATGGGTCTTCAAGAAGAAGACTGACATGGATGGGAAGGTGCATACTTACAAAGCTAGACTTGTAGCGAAGGGTTATAGGCAAGTTCATGGTATTGACTATGATGAAACCTTTTCACCCGTAGCAATGATCAAGTCTATAAGAATTTTGCTTGCCATTGCCGCATATCATGACTATGAAATATGGCAAATGGACGTCAAAACCGCTTTCCTAAATGGAAAACTACAAGAGGATGTGTATATGACACAACCGAAAGGTTTTGAACAGAATTCTAAGGTATGAAAATTGCAGAGATCTATCTATGGATTGAAGCAAGCTTCAAGGAGTTGGAATCTCCGTTTTGATGAATCGGTCAAAGAGTTTGGTTTCATCAAGAACGAATATAAACATTGTGTATACATGAAAATTAGTGGGAGCATAGTGCTATTCCTTATTTTATACGTGGATGACATATTACTCATTGGAAATGATATTCCTACACTTCAGTCCGTGAAGACTTGGTTAGGAAAATGCTTCGCAATGAAAGATATGGGTGAAGCCGCATATATACTTGGCATTAAGATCTATAGAGATAGATCAAGGAGGCTACTTGGTTTAAGCCAAAGTACATACATTGACAAGGTCATTAGAAGATTCCGTATGGAAAATTCTAAAAGAGGAACCTTACCAGTGTTACATGGAGTTTCTCTAAGCAAGACTCAATGTCCTAAGACAAAATATGAGCGTGAGAAAATGAATGATGTTCCATATGCTTCGGCAATTGGGTCCATCATGTATGCCATGATTTGTACTAGGCCGGATGTATCTTATGCTTTAAGCATGACAAGTAGATACCAATCCGACCCCGGTGAAAATCACTGGATGGTTGTAAAAGCGATTCTTAAGTACTTGAGAAGAACTAAAGATTCGTTTTTGGTCAATGGAGGAATGGAAGATGATCTCGTGGTAAATGCTTACACGGATGCAAGCTTCCAGACCGTCAAAGATGATAGTCGATCGCAATCGGGTTTTGTGTTTATGTTAAATGGTGGAGCTGTAAGCTGGAAGAGTTCCAAGCAAAGTACAACCGCTGATTCTACAACGGAAGATGAGTATATTGCTGCATCAGATGCTGCAAAGGAAGCTGTTTGGATTAAGAAGTTCATTACTGAACTTGAAGTGGTTCCTAGTATAGCTAATCCAATAGACCTTTACTGCGATAATAATGGTGCTATTGCTCAAGCAAAGGAACCAAGAGCACATCAGAAATCCAAACACATACTTAGGCGTTTTCATATCATTCGAGAAATCGTTGATAGGGGAGATGTAAATATTTGCAGAGTACCTACTGATGACAATGTTGTTGACCCGCTAACAAAGGGACTTCCACAAGCTAAACATGAAGGTCATGTTAGGTCCATGGGTATTAGATACATGGGAGAATGGGCCTAGGGAAAGTGGGAGATTGTTGGTAGTGGTGCCCTAGGCACGTTTAATAAACGTTGTAATTGTTATCATTTATTTCATATCAATAAAGAGATGTTTTGATTATTATTGTTGTTCATGTTTACTTATAAATAATCTCCATCCCTAGTACTTGTTAAGAACTAGTCTAAAGGCTAAATGATCATGAGATGATCATGTTAGATTTATGGGTACTTGTTTGGAACAAGGTACTGGACATGACCCGCTGTATGAGATTTATGTCATGGTCTATGTCGTACATATATCTCATATTAGTTATGTCATACGAATCCTTAGACATGAAGTTATTATAGTCTTCCACTTGATGAACATTATGTTTGACATATTCAAACGCTACCTTTAACCGGGTAGTTATAAAGGGTATGATTGGCATAATCGGATTCACGTAGGGAAGAGTAATAAACTAAATGGATTTGTCCCTCTTCGGAGAGATTTCAAGCTTAGGCCTCTCGTAGGAATGATGTTGATGAAAATGTTCGGCCGGACTCAAATGAATTGATTAGATTAATGTCATTTGGATTATCAACATATTCGGAATCGAGAAAGTATTGAACAAAAACAAGTTGACCGTTTGACCATGACTTGTGTTCAATGAGATCGTGGACAAAGGGATTGTGACATTCTAAAGGAATGCGAACTTGTATCTAGTTATACTATTTGGGTAGGTATAACGGTTTGCTAGAACCTAATCATATCTTATGGTTTCATGTTTGAACACATTGCCAAATTAGTGTAATCCTAGAGGGTCACACACAATAGAACGAATCTTAATAAGGACTATATTGGAATATTGAGTCGAAGGACTTTGGAGGAATTGGGAAATTTGGGGAAGGTGTGCGACCGCACAAAAGGGCTTGGGCGGCCGCACAACTTGGCTCAAAAAGTACCAGAAACCTTCCAGATAGATGTGCGGCCGCACAGGTGGTTTTGGGCGGCCACACACCATGTCGGGACTGGTTTCCTAATTTGATTTGGAAAAGAATTTTGGACGGGTTTAGACACAAGTTTCCTATTAGGAATAGGTCTAACTTGTATATAAACAGCCAAGTTCGGGCCAGAACATATCATAGCTTTTGTGCAAGTCTCCAAAGAGTTTGAGAGAGTTTTGTTTTGTTCTAAGATATCCTAGATTGAAGAACAAAATAATACACAAATAAAATTCCATATAGTTCATATTGATTGTGAAAACGTGTTTCACAATTTTGGTCTAGCAACCAAGATCAAGTGTTGTTGATATTCGTTCAAGGTGTGGATACCGCTAGAGGGTGAAGCTCATCATCTTCAAAGTTCGTGTTCTTACTTGTTCGTGATTAAAGCTTCAATTTCTCCACCAAGATCAAAGACCAAATTCAAAGTCATCAAGGGTTAGTTTTTCTAGTATTCATATTGCAAGTATTTGATTTAATCATATGAATTGATCTATGGGCTTTGGGTTTCATAAAATTTTAAATGCTATTTTCCGCTGCGCATGTTACTCCGAAACCCAACATTATCAACAAAGAATGGCAAGGGCTTTCAACAAAAAGGTGAAGCCCCGAAACATCAAAGAGGGAGACTTGGTCTTAAGACAGCATCCTCCCAATGCCATGAATCCCCTTTGGAAATGGGGACCCCGATGGATCAGTCGTTACGTGGTCAAGAAGATATTGAGCGGCGGTGCAGTCCGACTTGGATGGTGATCAATTGCCAAATGAGGTCAACCTCGACAAGCTCAAGAAGTTCTACGCTTAGCAAATGAAGACCATTAAAAAAAATGCTCGCTGGGTTGAAAACCCGCAAGGGCGGCCTAGGCAAAAATTAGAGCACGTGCAAAAAAGAGATGCCCACTAGATTAAAAACCCGAAAGGGCGGTCTAGGCAAAAAACAGGGTGCACACAAAAAAAATAGTCTTCATTTATTTGAACTACGGAGACCTGAGCCTCTCTACGAGAGGAACGTAGGAAACCTTCGGGTGCGGTCTAAAACATAATCTTTTACCCAATCATGTCATAGAAAAATGAAATTTTTATTCATCTCTCAAATCATTTTGGTGATTACAACGGATAATGTTGAGCAATAAAAGATATTAAAACATTAAATCCTAACAAATGGTCTATTAATTGCAATCTTGGGGTACAAAGAAATTTCTAATATTTCTTCGGTTTGGGAACCCATTGCTTCTTGCTATGGCCCTTGACCTTCTTAGGTAGAGGAAGAGCATTCTCGGAACTGCCAAGACGAGAGAAGATGCTAGGACGGGACAGAGCTTCAGCAACAATCTTCCCTTTGCCTTTGTCAAAAGAGGCCTTGAACGGAGCCTTGTATGGGCGCTTCCACACATAAGGAGAATTACCCTTACCTTTCCCCTTCTTCTTCTTAGGGAAATAACGTGGCCTAGGGGCTTCAACATGAACCATTGGCTTCGAAGGTTCCAAAACAACTTCATTGGGTCTTCCCAAACGATCAAAGACACTCGGGCGTGCCTTCACAATGGGGATGTGTATGGACTTTTCACCCTCCGGGACGGACACTTTTACCTCAAAAGAGAAGGCCATGGGAGCCATTCTTGATAAGGATTTGGGTCTTAAAATGATAAGAAGTATTGCAGAATATTGCTGTGTGTCCAAACTGGTCGAAATGGGTTCAAATTTATAGCTGTTGGAGAATCCTGCACAGAAAGAAAGGGGCTGTAATTCAGCAGCCCAGCCGCGGGCGCCTCCGCCATTGGACCTGAAACGCGCACGCATCCCATGCCCTATCCCAGGCGCGCGCGCCTTTGACAGACGGCAGAACAAAACAGGCTTTGTCAGTTCAGCAACAGCCTAGACGCTTCAACACCTTCAACCTGCAACAAATTCAGAATCCACAGCAGCAAAACAAGGTTCCACATCAACAAATGGAACATTTTGGGCACACATTTGCTTGTAAAATGTCAACAGTTAAGATCGAGTCTAAACAAACATAAAAAATGTAGATAAATAGATAAGATTGTAAATACTTGTTATTTGTTACATGTTAAATAAAAATTGTTTTCAGGCACTCATCCTCCCTACTCAGAATCATCGTCAGCGGCACTGTGCGCACCCTCATCTCCGCTCTCAGTCTCCTCTCATCATCAGACTCTTCTTCAAATTCCTCAACCATGATCTTATGACGGCGTCTCTTTAGCACCGGTGCCGAGGAACTAGTACCGCCACGGCTAAAGCTCTGACTCAGTGACTGCCTCGCTGAGGTGAAAGCATCAGTGACATCATCATCAACATCCAGAGCAGTATTCCTGCAACCGCGCCCCATGCCGCGAGCTCCCCGAGCAATGCCTCTAGCAGCTCCAGACACAGTCCCTGCAGCCTTTCTGGTCAAATTAGCCATGTCTCTACACAGCTCCAGGAATCTCTCCTCCAGATGGCGCAGCCTACTCCGCATCCCCTGGTTCTGGCGACCTATATGCCTGTAAGCAGCCACGGGTATCTGTCACAGCATAAACAAGAAACTCCATCAATGCACTGAGATAAAACGGACTGGAACAGAAATGGGCCGTAATCATAAATGTGCAAGAAAAGTAAAAGTCATACCACAGCGGTCTGGGCGGGAGGCTCTCTCTCCGGTGACATCTCCTCAGGGACAATCTCCCTCTGCTCCTCAATAACCCCAAAGGTGTAGTAGGTATAATACAAAGGAGGCAAGGGAGGATCGAAGCAATAACCCGCCCTGGTGGGGTAAAAATGTGCAGAAGTAGAAGGAGCAGGCTGTATTCCCCGAGGGTCGGCATACATGAAGCCCGGCATCAGATGGCTCTCCCGGAAAAGGCCGTAGTCCTGTAAATAAAGATGAAAGGGGTAGCATCAACCACTGCCATATACATGGCCCTATCCTCCTCAGACAGCGCCCCCTAGTTACGAGGGCAGAAAGGAGGGAACTCTGGAACCGCCAGCCTAGGCGGGTTATGGTAGTCCGCCATCTGGCTCCCATGCTGCCAGTATACCCTCTTTCCCAAGTACATATCCATGCACTCCACAGAGCTCATCAGAAGCCTCGAGCGGGTTTAGAACAGTGTGTGCTCTATGTTATCATATATCGCTCTCTAGGGAAACAACGACTGAGACACAGACTCGGGCCTCAGGTTGTCCAGATATTGCCTGGCTGAAACCAAGCTAATGGGGATGGTGCCGGTCTTCACATTTCTGGCCTTGTAAGACCACCGCGCACAATCAGGATACTGGGGCTGACCCTCTCTCTCAATCCTAATATCTCCCACGCCCAGAATAGCGAAAGCCCACAGCTGCAAACAAGAACAAAGGCAGAAATTAAACACAGTTGAAAGTGCAGAAAAGACAGAAATCTGAAAAAGGCAGAGTAATGAGTATACCTCCCAAGCAAGGGAAAATCCGGTGACTGAGCTCTGAGTCGAACGGCTGGTCAAGTCCATACCCCGATAGCACATAGCCAGGCCCGCTGCACCCCAGTTATATTGAGCAGCCTGGTCCAGATCAACCAGAATGTCCAACAGGGACAGAGCAGCAAAAGTTCCCCTATTCGCAAATAGGGTGTGAGAGAGAGCAAACCAAAAGAAACACCGGGCCACCGATTCGACCCTGTCAGCAGTAACTCCCCGAGACTCAGCCTTAAGGACTCTAAAATAATCCCGAATCCTCCCCCAACTCACTCGGGAGTTCTTCACCACGAACTCGCAGTCAACTAAAGCTAACAACTCAGTAGGCGTCTTAGCAGTCCCTTTAGCACCACAAGGGACGGGCACCCCAGCAAAAGGTAAACCGGTCAGGGCAGTAAAATCAGTAGGCGACATGGTCACCTCACCCATCGGCAGATAAAAGGTGTGGGTGGTATCCCACCACCTCTCCCTCAAAGCCTGAATCACATCAGGATCATTCTTCAGCGAGGGCAAGATGGTAATGAAAGGGCCAAAGCATGTAGCCGTAACCCGAACCCGTACATTCTCGGGCAGTTTCCTCCGTACAAAAACGAGTGCTTGAGCCCCACCTCGGATTTCAGTCAAACGGTTCCACTTCTGAAAGGAAACAAGAGACAAAGAAAAATTCGTCAGCATAATGGCTAGAAAGTGGTCAAACCCAACATGAAGAAATTCAAACATGGCAATGTCATGACGTGCAAACAAGTATGTGAACATACAAATGGGTGTCCAAACATTATCTTCACAACAAATCAATAATGACAACAACATGAAACCATGATCAAAAGGGTTACTGCAGCAGTATCACGGACTAAATGGTACGACCCTAGAATGCAAAATTGTCAAAGAAGATGAAGAATTCTTACCAATCCCGCGGATACGAGGTGGGAAATATGAGAATGGGACTCATAGGTAAGCTGTCTGGGGTCCATGGCCTCAACCCCGACCTCGGCTTCTTCGCCCATGGGCATCTCAAAAGGAGGAGTTCGATGAGAACTCGACATAATCTCACGCTAGATTGGTCTCAAATGAACAAAGGAAACATTTTGGGATTTTTTCTCGCGAAATTTCGACTCATAATGCAGAGAGTTTGGGCAATTTTTGAACTCAGTCCGAACAGAATGGATAGTTTCTGCCATTATGCTGAACTTATACGCAATGCGCGTGACTCCCGCTACTTACATGAAACGCGGGCGCGTCCCACAGTAATGCCCAGACGCAGGAGCCTCCCGTGTCCAGTCAGGCCCAGGTCTAAGTTCCCATACAGGAATAAATACATCACATCAATGTTATTTTAATTCCCACCCGAGTTTTCAGCTCCATTTTGGACATTTCGAGTACAAAAACTCCGTAACGGGCATCATTAAATCTGACGGTTACAAAAGTCAAGGTCAATCTCGACATTTCCTCTGTAAAGGGAAAACCTTTCTTTTTGGTCCGCATTCAACTGTGCCCGCACCACACAAAAGTCATAAAGTCAACAGCAAGTGCAGCTCCGAACAACATATATCAGATACAGCTACAAACGGAAATTCGGTCCACGGGGATCCACTGAAATCACCACTTCTCAAGCAACGTAGCGGATTCACTAACAGATTCGTCAATAAGAGCTCACTAACGGACTCATACAAGGGTTCACCAACGGACTCATGTAAAGGATTCACTAACGGATTCATCAAACGAATTCACTAACGGGTTCGTCAACAAGGGTTCACTAACGGACTCATACAAGGGTTCACAAATGGATTCATGCAAAGGGTTCACTAACAGATTCATCAAACGGATTCACTAACGGATTCCTCAACAAGGGTTCACCAATGGACTCAAACAAGGGTTCACCAACGGACTCATGCAAAGGATTCACTAACGGATTCATCAAACGGATTCACTAACGGATTCTTCAACAAGGGTTCATCAGGACTCATTCAAGGGGTTCACTAATGGATTCATCAAACGGATTCACTAACGGATTCATCAACAAGGGTTCACCAACGGACTCATTCAAGGGATTCACTAACGGATTCGTCAACATGGGTTCACCAACGGACTCATTCAAGGGATTCACTAACAGATTCATCAAACGGATTCACTTTGTCCCAATTTTACAAGTATCACAAAAATCATTCCAATCACGAAATTAACAAGTACAAGTACCAAGAATAACATATAGGCATGTTATTACAAGCAAGGGGGAGCTAGTGACTTACCTATTCCGAAATCAAATTCACCCAAACTAATTTCTGTTCGGCAGGAAATGCTCTATTCAGCGCCACGAATATTTATCCGGGATCGGAATCAAGAACAGAGGGATAATTAATCACGAGGAGTCGAGAATAGGGTAAACCCTAACTTACTGTACGTTAACACAGAGCAAGAGAAAAGAGTTGGGAAAAATGGAGAACATTCTCCTGACAATCCCAAGATATACATGGCAAGTTTCAAGAAATTGCAATTAGGCCACTCAATTTTCACTTTTAACAAAAAGGCCCTTAAAGTTTCAATTTGAGCAATTAAGCCCCTAAACTTTAATTTTCAGAAATGACCCTAATGTTCCAACTTTGAACACTTAGGACCTAAACTTGCTCAATTAGTTAAATAGTTAACTCAAATAAAATAGCATATAAATATGCAAGGCAAGAATTTAACAGGAATTAGGACGGGCGTTACATCCTCCCCTCCTTAAAGAAAATCCGTCCTCGAATTTTATTGATCGAAATTATAACACATATAAATAACAAATAGAACTCAAGAATAGCAAGAATATGGTATACCACACCATATTTTCAATTACCTGCGAGTATTATTCTCACATAACCTTCTCGATACCGTGACTTTCCCATGAAACTGTCACAAGAAGTATCTGTGCTCAAGACATTTCCTTTAGAATCAAGTATCCATACAAGCAATTACCCATATACTAAGTAATTCGTGTGATGGAATTTCCACTAAATAGCAAACTCATACAATAGCCACAAGAAAATCCACTTCACATGCTCGCAACATATGATCAAGAAGCAACCTCGGTTAAATATCCAGAGTGCTCAGAAAAATTATCATAATCAAGATGTAAAACAAGGTGTAGAACAAGATGTAGAACAAGAATCCCTATCATATATTATATCCACGGGTATCCCATGTAATCAAGATGTATCGATCATAACATGCTTAGGATCTTCATATCAAGTCTATTCATTTCATTACAAAGTCTGAGAATACTCCCTTTGTCCCAATTTTACAAGTATCACAAAAATCATTCCAATCACGAAATTATATCAACATGGGTTCACCAACGGACTCATTCAAGGGATTCACTAACAGATTCATCAAACGGATTCACTAACGGATTCGTCAACAAGTGTTCACCAATGGACTCATGCAAAAGATTCACTAACGGATTCATCAAGCGGATTCACTAACGGATTCGCCAACAAGGGTTCACCAACGGACTCATTCAAAGGGTTCACTAACGGATTCATCAAATGGATTCACTAACGTATTCGTCAATAAGGGTTCACCAACGGACTCATTCAAGGGATTCACTAACGGATTCGGCAAACAGATTCAACATGTGGATTCCCTAACGGATTCAGCCGGTAGATTTACCAACGGATCATGCCACCTCCTCTATCAACAAAATCCGTTCACACATGGAGCGCACCCCTATCTCTCGCATTTACAAATTCCTGATTTCATCGAGTATTTGCCTTTTTTTAGTGATGTCCTCGGTGGGTATACTTTCTTTCATCGGCGCATTTTGCTTTGCAATCCACGTCGCCGAGGGGATCTGTAGACACCCCACCTTGGACCGCTCACCCCGATTACATATTTGATTTTGTGTTTCTCCCTTTTTTATGTGTTTTTTGTTAGTTTTTGTTACTTCTGTTAAGTTCCTGACTGACTTCGTTAAGTCCAGGGACTAAACTGAATAATAGGGCTGGCTTTCTAGTCCATTCTGTTAAAAAGGCCATCTCTGAGCCGCGCGCCTCCGACCATAGGAGCCAAAAGCGCGTGCCTTCCGCCCCCGAGGTAGGAAGCGCGTGTCTCTGGGCGTCAGTTACAGATTTCTGTCCAAGAATCTCTCCCTTGGTCATTTTTACATGATTTTACCCGGGAAAGATTTCTTTTTGAGTCGGTTTTGGCACCAAAAACATCACTTTTACACCTATAAAACCCTTATAATCCACCATTTCAAGGGACTCTCTTTTAGCACTCTTTTGGAGGACTTTTCGATCATTAAGAAAACTCTACACAAAATACTTGCAAGGCATTTTCCAAGAAGTTCTTTAAGGAGTATTTGAAGTTCTTTGAAGTATAGGTAAATGACTACTCTTTTCTCTCCTTTCTACTTCATCTCTCCTCTCTTTGTTCTACTTTAATCAAACGTGCAATCACCCCAAAACCATTTTGGGACATGACACCAAAGACTACTTCACTTCATTGAAGTTAGTCAAGGTGTTATCTCCCTACATTCCAAAAACCCCTTTTTATTATAGTCAAGAATAGGAAGAACATTATTTTACATATGTAGACTTTGAACACGCAAGAACAATATTAGTTGGGCGATATGGGTGTTTAAGTACTTCCCATCTCATAACCAAACCCCTGAACCTCATAACAAGAATCGCTGTTTTCGTAATCAAACTTAGGCTATACATTAGTTTTTTCTTATGTTCCTCTAAAAACATAGGTGGAGACTCTAAAACACAAAAATAGACATCCTAGGATAACTCGCGTGCTCTAGACAAGACGTAGTTCCCTCACGGGGTATCTACATGGGGTCACACACAAAATAACAAATTTACAAAAGGGCTAAAATTGGAATTATGTAAAAAAGCGTAAAAATCGAAGTTAAGAAAAATAGGAAATCGGTTCCAGTAGGTAGTGTTGGGTTTTGAGGGTCCATACGCAGGGGAAACGGCAATATAAAATCAACAAAACCCTAAGCCCCAAGATCCATTCATGATGATTAAATTAATAGGGAGATGAATTTAGAATACTAACCGTTGTTGAGCGTTTAAAATTTTCGGATCTTCAAATCTTCAAGATTTAGATTTGATCTCCTCGTTCTTCGGATCACGATCATAGGAAGACGAACTTGAGATGCTAAATCAAGCATCCTCTATGTGTATCCACACGCGAACGAATATCTAGAACAATTCTAGATCTGGACTGCTAGATCCCATCATTAGAAAACACGCTTTTCTAATCTTCAAATGCGATATGAATTTTATGCGTTCTTGGTCTTTAATTCTAAATTTTAGATCAATAATTATGGTTCTCAAACATATTGGGTGCATTAGTTTAATGGCTGGTGAAAAGATGTATTTATTGTCCCTAGTCATTAACCCTTAATGACCTCGACGACCTAAATCCCGTCACCCAATTAAACTACCAAATTCTGGCTCCAGAGACTCTGGCATGGTCGTGCTCACAAAATGGCACGACCGTGCCATTTAGTGTGAGCCAGACCTGCCGGAGTTGAATACTGGCATGGTCGTGCTTTATTATTGGCATGGTCGTGCCAGGCCAAAATTCTGCCTTTTTGCCTTTTTAACAATTCGTTCTATTGTGTGTGACCCCATAGGATTATATCAAGTTGGTAATGAGTCCAAACACATTTGTTCTAATAAATCATGAGCGGACCCTAGCAGGCCATCATGATTACCCAATTGATACAACATAAAGAAATTCGTTTATCCTCATAGAACATATCATAATCCTTTTGTCACGCGATATCATATTGGACATAAGTCATGGTACACGTCAACTTATATTTTTCAATTCTTTCTCGATCCCTAGTAGATTGATATAAGAAAATGACATTGAACACATCAATTCATTTGAGCATGGCCACGCATTTCATCAATCTCACTATTCGAGTGGCCTAAGCAAATATCTCTCTTGAGGGAGGGATTAATACCATCTTGACTTATCATTCTTCTCTACAAGAATCTGATTATGACAATCATAGCCTTTATGACTACCTGGTTAAGGGTAGCAGTTGACTATGTCAAACATAATGTTCATCATGTGGAAGACCGTGATAATCTCAGGTCTAAGAATATCAAATGATATAACTATATGAGATTTAATTATGACATTTGACCATGACATAAATCTCATACTTGTTCACCAACAAGTACCCATAAGTTAATTTGTATCACCTACACATGATCATCATATGATCATCGATTAAACTTATACTAGTTCTTCATAAGTAATAGGGACGGGGATTATTATAATAAACATGTAAAAAATATAGTAATCAAAGTTGTTATCTCCATAACAAATGAGAACATGACATAACATGAGGCCTTTCTCAAGGGCCTAGGGCATAATCCCCAACAATCTCCCACTTGCACTAGGCCCAATCAACACGTATCTAATACTATTGAGCTTAGCTTATGACCATCATAATAGCATGTGGAGGATCTTATGTAAGAATATTATCCTTCTTATCATCACAAAGTATTTTGCATAATTTGACATCTCCCATATCAACGATTTCTCGTAGAGATGGAAATGTCTGAGTGTGTGTTTGGATCATGGATGATCCTTTGGCACCTTATCTTGTGCAATAACCATTATTTCACAATAAAGGTCCATATGAATAGTAGTACTAGAAACTACTTCTAGTTTTACTAATAACTGTTGGGTTTCCATGGTACATGCGCAGCGGAATTAAGCATTTAAAATTTTATGAAACCCAAAGCCCATAGATTCATTCATATGATTGAGTCAAATACATCTACAATGAATACTAGAATACTAACCCTTGATGTGTTTGATCAACAACCTTGATTTTGGTGGCTCTTTTCGAACTTGATCACGAACAATATCATGAACAAGATCACGAACTTGGCTGTGATAAGCTTCACCCTCTAACGGTATCCACACCATGAACGAATATCAAGAAGCCTCTTAATCTTGGTTGCTAGACCAAATTGTGAAACATGCTTTCACAATGATATGAACTATATGGAATATATGAGATCTCTTGTTCTTCACTTTTATGAGCTTAGAACAAGAATTAATCCTCTCAAACTCTTCGGAGGCACTCACAATGTTATGGACTGATTAGGGCAACTAGAGGGGGTTTAAATACATGTTTGACCTATTCCAAATAGGTAACTGTTAGGATTCATTGTTAGTACACCCACCTTAATTTGATTGATCCATGCCACGTGTCTTTTTATGGACTTTAGGACCGCATGTAATGAAGTTTTACTTCAATTTTTAGATAAGTCCATTTCTAGATTTTGTTTGTCTAGGCTGAGTATAGTTCGGTTTTACTCCTCACGGTTTGGTGTCTCAAGCCGTCATCTTTAAGCTGCCAGCATGGAACGCTAAGTCCTTCATCAAACCGCAGTATGTGGCTTTGATGAAACCGCACATCAAGTTCATCCTTCAAGCCGCTCCTATGCCTGGTGGAACCGCAGTGCAGTTATTGAAGAATTAAAGAAATATCATTTATTCCTTACACAAATATTCTCTTTTCAACCGTAAAGGAATATTTTATGACATGTCAAAATAACTCTAAGTTAAACTTGGAGTTACTGCAAGGAATGTCGGTCTTGTCCAAGCAATTTGAATTGTTTACCGTTAGTCCTTTCTGCAACAAAGGACGGATGTCAGGTAGTGGTGCTACAACTACCTAGGACTACAAGACAAAATCAAGGACGACAATGACAGCTCAACCAATGGGAATTCGACAGCACTGTACCCTTCAGATTTGATTCAAATCTTTACCCAACTGTCACAAGGGTGCACTGCCTATAAATAGCCTTCATTTCTCAACAATGAAGTTTGCTGAGCTTCAAGAGATTCATTTCCAAGTGTTCAAGTTTTCTTTGAAGATTCAAACCCAGATATTCATATCTTCAAACCATCTCCTTAGCAAACCCAGTTTTCTTCATCAAAGCTTCAAGCCTAACAACCTTTCATATTCAGTCTTTACACCGAAAGATTTCCATTTGCTCAACCATCATTTAGATACTTAGAGCATTTGATTTCTTTCCAAACACACACCCGATTTATATGATCACATAGATTATATACTTTGAAAACACCGGTTGTTATTATAGCTTCGGTTAGACTTATTATTTAGAGTTTAGATTCATCTTGTAAAACCTCCTCTAAATTAATACAAGTCTCATAGCTATTAGAAAATCCTAGACTAACCATCTAGGTAGAGGACGTAGTTCATTTAAGAACGAACCTCTTCAATTTGTGTGTTTGATCTTTATTTTCTGTCTTGGTATTTATCTTTCTTGTTTGTGGTCTTTAACTTGTCTCCATATACGAAATGACTTGAAAGATGAATTGTGTTTTCCTTTGAACTTTAAGTTTAACTATTCAGTTGCATCATAGTGTTTTTTTCAACTTGAGTCAAACCGCCCAAACTCTTTAACTATCTTATTTGGCCAAACCGCAAACTCCGCTGTGCATTTTATCAGTTCGGTTCTTGTGCTTTGAACCGTAGTTAGGCAAACCTCGGTTGATTTCATGTGATCGTATGGCAAACACAAACACCCATATGATGCAGACATCCAACTCAAATCACTTACCGATTTTGGATGAAGATAGATTTATCTTTTGGAAAGATGGGATGATGAAACACATGATTTCATGTGATCGTAGACTGTGGACCGCGGTTACTGATGGACCATATGTTCCTATGAAAGCTAATCCATGTGTAGG
The DNA here is from genome assembly GCA_026119855.1 of Campanula takesimana. Classification (NCBI taxonomy): domain Eukaryota; kingdom Viridiplantae; phylum Streptophyta; class Magnoliopsida; order Asterales; family Campanulaceae; genus Campanula; species Campanula takesimana. The sequence continues at coordinate 781,190 of JAOWBW010000072.1, forward strand.
AACCGCAGGAGAAGAAGCTGAAGTTAAGAAGTTAGAAAGTGAGTGGACTGATGCAGACCGCATCAATGTGGATTTTGATGGAAGAGCTATGCCCATGCTAGTGTCAGCTATTGACTTGAGGACTCATTCTAAGGTGCTTCACTGCACAACCGCAAAGGCTACCTGGGATGCTATAGTTGACTTTCTGGAAGGAGATTCAGATACCAAGAAGAACCGCCTCTATCAACAGAGAAGACTCTTTGACTATTTTGTTAAATATCTTAAGGAATCTTTTAGACAATGCTATGAGAGGTTTATTGATATTGTTAATGTGTGTTTTTCTCTTGGACATGTCTATTCTAATACAGATTTGAACATGAGATTCATGCAAGCACTTGGTAGCAAATGGCTGATCAAAACTACTAACATTGAAGACAACAAGGACTTGGAAGCTCTTGATCTTCGACACTTGTATGCCATGCTGAAGGTTTTTGAATTCAAGCTTGAAGAGGTCCATGAAACCGAAAGCAGATTTAAGACACTCTCTCTAGCTGCATTCAATAATACCTCATCTCCTGTCTACAATCCAGACCATCATCAAACCGCTCCTCACCTCCACTCGCAAACCGCTCTTCCTGACCAAAATGTTCCTAGATACAATCCTCAAACCGCACCTCCTGAGTATTACCAACAGACTCACCAATCCTATCCTCAATCACATAAACCATATCCTCAACCTTATCAATCTTATCAGCAGTCTCATCAACCCTACACTCCTCCTCAAAGTTCTTATGCTCAGAGTGTAGTATCACAATCCTCAAGTTCTACTCAAGTTGATTTTGATGAAATGGATGATGAAGAATTTGCTTTGTATGTGAAGAAATACACCAAGTTCAGGAAAAACAATAGATCTCAATTTCCATCCAAAGGCCCAGCAAAGTTTGTCCTTCCAACCAGATTCAACAAAACTGCAGATCCTAAGACAAGGGATGACTTGGTCTGTTATAACTGCAGACAGCCAGGTCACTTTGCTTCAATTTGTCCCAAACCGCGTTATGAAGCCGCTCCAGGAAAGAAACCATTCAACAAGAAGTTCGTGAAAAGAAGAGGAATGGTAGCTGACCAAGGAGATCAACCGCTGACATGGATGGGTTCAGAATCAGATGAAAGTGATGATGAAGAAACTACTAATCTCTTGTCACGCCCCAGAAATTCTAAAAATCCACAAATATAAATTTACATAATATACATCTCCAAAATGCAAAATACCAAACGGGGCGCGTGAATTCAACTATGAAACCAATACCATCAAACAACACCTCAACGAGATTATAACTCGGAGACTAGGAACAAACGCGGAAGCAAGAACAACTATTAACAAAATTACCCAAAGAACAACCGTAAACACAAAACACTGAACGACTACGAACCCACAATCAAATACATAAAGGCTCCGAAGAGAAACTATCCCAAAGGTGATCAACCTGCTCAGAAGATTCCCGCTACAGCGGACCTCACAACGCTACCACTTGCTTTCCTGGGGGGGGGGGTTAAGGAAAAATAGAGATAAAAGAAACGGGGTGAGATAAAATCTCAGTAAGTTACTAATGCAGCTACATGGCATAATATCATGCAATCAATGATATAACTGAACAAGTAAATCACATAACAACAAATGAGAAAGCTCCCTATCGCCAACTGTCCCATACCAGTTAGAAGTAACGACTAACTCATCAGGCAGCACATAAGACTGAAATAAACACGTTACAAAAGATACTGAGCCAAGGTTTCAACAAACCAATAGAACAATCGCTGCGCAGCTTCAACCAATCAAACCATCTTCATAGTAGCATAATAGCTGAAGAGAAGACCCCGGTCAGAACCGACCAATCAATCAATCAACCAATCTTCGTAGCAGCATAAACAGCTGAAGATTACAACCCCGGTACCGGAACAATAACCAAGTAACATGTCACAAAGGACGGGAGATATGCCACAAAGTCATACTCCAAAAAGTTAGCTAGACTACTTCACAATGGAAGCTAGCTCATCTCATTCCAAGGCCAATCTGGAAGAGGAAAACATGGGCAAAACAATGGTCAACATTATAATGGACTTGGCTCGTGCCATTATAATCTTTCCCATCGCCCGACTCGAACACAAATAACCAGCTGGACTTTCAAATAAATGCTAAGTAATAAATACTAGCTCGATAAACAACCAAAGATTCCAAAGTAGGGAACCATACCAATTAATCACCATAAAGATGCAAACGATTACTCATGAAGAGTTCAACAACAATGAACACAAGAAGTTTTTCATAAAAGAGTCCAACAACGATAAACGAGATTGCTCATAGAGAGCCCAACTACATTGACCATCAAAACATGAAGACTCCAAGTTAAGGCACATACCAAACACATCCTAAAGATGATACTCACAAGTTACTCATAAAGAGCACAACTCAGACGGTCGCTCACAATTGGTACAATAATTATTTCCAAAACGACCTAAACGTCTACTCATAAAGAGTACTATGACCACGAACTCAACCATCTCTTACACTTGGAATTCCAAATAGGAAAACCGAATAAGTATACCTTAAAGCTAATCAACAACGTAGGTACCCAATCACCAATTCACGTCTTACATCCGTTCATCAACGAACCAATTCTTAACACTCGAATGAACCCAAAAGGTTACACCTATTCATACATGATCAAAATAGACCAAACTCAACACTTAGGTGTTCCACGACAACCCTCTAGGTACTATAGGATATCACCTAAAACCTAGACCAAGTCTTATCCGAAATCAATTCGATTGGAACAATCACGAACACATCATAAGATGCCCAAACATTCCCAAACAATACTTGATCAAATTCCATAACACCATTGTTCGCAAAGGGGCCAATTTCAATTACTAAAGTGTCCCACGGTGCCCAACTAAGTCAACTAGAATAGTACTACGGAACCTAGACCGAGACTACACCTTGATCTTAAACCTCAACAAAAAGACAACCCTTCTTATCTGGAACCATGAGTCCAATAGATCCATTTCATAGTACTCGAAAAGATCTTTCCAACGATAGTTTACACGTCCAAAACGGAGTCCGGATGAAGAAGTTATGGCGTCCGGAAGATCGAACGAAAAACGGACAAATTGCAAAAGAAGAGGTGCGCGCGCCCCCTCCCAAAAGGGTGCGCACGCCCCCTTTGATCAGAAGGAAGAGTGCCAAAAGGGGATAGAAGGGTGCGCACGCCCCCTCCCAAAAGGTGCACGCGCCCCTTGCGCGATTCAGCCATTTTTTACAGATTTTTTGGGTTTGTGCTCTAAGGTACCTACATCTTAAGCCTAAGGTACAAACAGACCAAACTTCACCCCAAAACCCAGCTGTAGCAAGAACCCAACAAAACAATAATCAAATCCCACAACACATCCCTTTTCATATCAACACAATACCATCAATTGGTTCCAGAATCATCACAACCAACATAAACATGACCAATTAAACCCAATTCCACATATAGTATGAGATTTCCCAAATTTCAAAACACAACCTAACCCAAACTCTCAAAATCACCAACTCTCTTACAAAGCAACAACCACTACAACTTGGGTAGCCCAAAGCTAACATGCAATCACCAAAACTAACATAAAACAACACAACTCAAAATCAATACCTCTAACAAGTATCCCAAGGTGCTAAAATAACTTATAAGCCTAAAAGGACCCATATAACATCATCTAGACAACCCAAATCAAAAGATGATTCAAACATAAATTTCTCACAAAATATGAATAAAATGTAAATCAATTCCAAATCAACCCAAGAAGCAAAATATATCAACTAGAGCATCAAATGAGTTAAGGATGAACATTTTTAGCATAAATGGGGGAAAAGTAACTTACCCGGAATTTATCAAAGTTGACGGAATTCGAAATTTTTTAGCTCTACACGATCCTATCGACGATCTAAACATTTTTCATAAAATGAGCATTAAGAAATAATGGGAGGAAGATGGTCAAAATGAAGAGAGAAGGAAGAGTTCTTACCTTGGCAACAATGGTGGAGAGAGAGTTGATTGAGTGTGTGTGTGTGTGTGAGGAGAGTGTAAGAGAGAGGGAGGAAGGAGGATGATCATCAATTAAAAGAAAAGTTACACCTAGGCCCCCTCTTCCACTATCTAGCAATTAAATTCATTTCTCCCCACTAACAACTAAGACCCAATAATTCTATACTAGCACAAATGATCGATTAAAATGTTAGGCATAAAATATTATGTAGCACAAAATGCACACATAATTATTTAAATAAATAAACAATTTAAATAATTAAATAGATAATAAATAAATAATCAATTCTTTATTACTAAGAAAATAGAGACGGGTTTTCGGGTCGTTACAATCTACCCTCCTTAAAAAGAATTCGCCCGCGAATTCACTTATCAAAATCATCACACGCAATCACAACGAGGCTACAAAATATCGATTCTCATATAGTACTCATAACCCCAAATCAAGTACCTATTAAAGATTTCAGACATCGATTCCAAGACTCAAATAAACCCACACATATTGAACACCTACATATCTCAAGCATATTCATATCAAACATCCTAAAGTTAACTTCCTCTTTCATCCCGAATTTCACATTCTCAAGACTATCACTTGTTCACCAATTCTGAGACATAGCTGATTTGATCCTAATTAGCATTACGCTCACCATCAACCCTTAAATCATCAACATCCATAAGTTTTACTTTTCCGATTCACCCATACGCATTGATGATCTAGACATCGTCCCAAGTAATCATACTACTACCCGAAAAAATAAGAGAAGGAATAGGGCTAACGATTATTGTCACCCAATGACTCAATGATATACTCAAAAATTTACCGTCATCAACTATCCGATCAAATGAGATTCCACTACCACACTCACTTCCTCATGAGATAAAACATAATACAGTCATAATCTTTAAATTTCTCAAACTACTTGCATTACCTCATACTTAGTTTTCTAAGGAAATATCCAGAAATTCAAAACATTAAACCATCTCGAGCTTACTCAACTTCTTAAACTATGAAAAGCTAAAGAAATTTCTCATCCTCCAAATGTTCACCGCGTGACTATATCTCTAAGGATTACCATTAAAGTAGCAACTGTAACGATCCGAAATTTTCACAATCTTTGTTTCCATAAATAGTAATATATTACAACTTACAACTCTAAAAGATATTACAAAGGATCACTAATAATCCGAAATGTTCAATAAACTGCTCCGTCCCAATACAAAATCATAGCACCCTTTAATATGCCCAAGTATCTATACTCAACTTCCTTTACAAATTCTTAATCCAAACGAGGACGCCACCAAGAAAAGATTCAGAACCATGTGACAACTGTTCACTAAAACCCAAAAATGCCTTTAATATTGTTCGAGGAATTCTCACCTTCTCTAAATATGTCTAGTCCTTTAAACTTAACGCGCTCACCATCATTAATGATTATAACTCCCACAATATACTCCTAACTCGTATTGCTTTAACTCAACTCCAGTCATGTATTAAAATGATCCCAAAAGTATCATAACTCAACTTCTTATTATGACCCATAATAAATTAAGTATTTCCTCATACTAAACAATTCCGATGCACTCACGTAGATGTACTAAAAGTAAAGAAAAACTCCTATCAAGAAATTCTCAAATTGAATCTTTAACTCTTTTAACCCAATCGATACTATATGTTTACTGATTCACCTATCAGTACTGTATCTTATCTTAACTCATCAAATAACCCAAGTTCACTATCGGTCAAGCGACATATCTCACCCAACATAAATTATACTCAAGACTCAACGTTAGTATTGCCAACTGAATAAGCTAAATTCCCTGCACAACCTTATAATAAAGATTTTCTGATTTTCAATATAGAACCTGAACATTATATATACTTAGTATACTCGTAAACAAGTCAAACACACTAATATAGAATTATTCCCCACCTGTCGATGGCACCCAAGAAATTCGAGACACATTGGAAGCTAGGCCATACTACTTAACTCGTCAATATCCTGTATAGGTGACATAACCAAATCACCTTACCTCTATCAGCAGCAAATCACGAAATTTCGTACTCAAGAATACACCTCAACATAAATCACTTAATGAGAACAAACATACGAATATAGCACAAGACATTTCCACCTTACGAAATAGGTACGTCCAAGCCTTTAAAACTCGCACTCTCTATTCCCAAACCAACTAACCCCAAGGGAACCAACACTAGTAACACCAATCTATACTTGATATACCACAAGAGGAGAAACACTCGACGTCAATATCACGACTCATAACTCAACCAACTTCTACCTTAACCTCATCTTTCAAGAAAACTTAGTTTCCTAAACCGCTCAAAATTATAACACCCAAGTATTGAAACCTTTTCAATATCAGAGTTCTTATTCTCCTTCAAGATCTAAAACCATTGCTCTGATACCAACTGTCACGCCCCAGAAATTCTAAAAATCCATAAATATAAATTTACATAATATACATCTCCAAAATGCAAAATACCAAACCGGGCGGGTGAATTCAACTATGAAACCAATACCATCAAACAACACCTCAACGAGATTATAACTCGGAGCCTAGGAACAAACGCGGAAGCAAGAACAACTATTAACAAAATTACCTAAAGTACAACCGTAAACACAAAACACTGAACGACTACGAACCAACAATCAAATACATAAAGGCTCCGAAGAGAAACTATCCCAAAGGTGATCAACCTGCTCAGAAGATTCCCGCTACAGCGGACCTCACAACGCTACCACTTGCTTTCCTGGGGGGGGGGTTAAGGAAAAATAGAGATAAAAGAAACGGGGTGAGATAAAATCTCAGTAAGTTACTAATGCAGCTACATGGCATAATATCATGCAATCAACGATATAACTGAACAAGTAAATCACATAACAACAAATGAGAAAGCTCCCTATCGCCAACTGTCCCATACCAGTTAGAAATAACGACTAACTCATCAGGCAGCACATAAGACTGAAATAAACACGTTACAAAAGATACTGAGCCAAGGTTTCAACAAACCAATAGAACAATCGCTGCGCAGCTTCAACCAATCAAACCATCTTCATAGTAGCATAATAGCTGAAGAGAAGACCCCGGTCAGAACCGACCAATCAATCAATCAACCAATCTTCGTAGCAGCATAAACAGCTGAAGATTACAACCCCGGTACCGGAACAATAACTAAGTAACATGTCACAAAGGACGGGAGATATGCCACAAAGTCATACTCCAAAGAGTTAGCTAGACTACTTCACAATGGAAGCTAGCTCATCTCATTCCAAGGCCAATCTGGAATAGGAAAACATGGGCAAAACAATGGTCAACATTATAATGGACTTGGCTCGTGCCATTATAATATTTCCCATCGCCCGACTCGAACACAAATAACCAGCTGGACTTTCAAATAAATGCTAAGTAATAAATACTAGCTCGATAAACAACCAAAGATTCCAAAGTAGGGAACCATACCAATTAATCACCATAAAGATGCAAACGATTACTCATGAAGAGTTCAACAACAATGAACACAAGAAGTTTTTCATAAAAGAGTCCAACAACGATAAACGAGATTGCTCATAGAGAGCCCAACTACATTGACCATCAAAACATGAAGACTCCAAGTTAAGGCACATACCAAACACATCCTAAAGATGATACTCACAAGTTACTCATAAAGAGCACAACTCAGACGGTCGCTCACAATTGGTACAATAATTATTACCAAAATGACCTAAACGTCTACTCATAAAGAGTACTATGACCACGAACTCAACCATCTCTTACACTTGGAATTCCAAATAGGAAAACCGAATAAGTATACCTTAAAGCTAATCAACAACGTAGGTACCCAATCACCAATTCACGTCTTACATCCGTTCATCAACGAACCAATTCTTAACACTCGAATGAACCCAAAAGGTTACACCTATTCATACATGATCAAAACAGACCAAACTCAACACTTAGGTGTTCCACGACAACCCTCTAGGTACTATAGGATATCACCTAAAACCTAGACCAAGTCTTATCCGAAATCAATTCGATTGGAACAATCACGAACACATCATAAGATGCCCAAACATTCCCAAACAATACTTGATCAAATTCCATAACACCATTATTCACAAAGGGGCCAATTTCAATTACTAAAGTGTCCCATGGTGCCCAACTAAGTCAACTAGAATAGTACTACGGAACCTAGACCGAGACTACACCTTGATCTTAAACCTCAACAAAAAGACAACCCTTCTTATCTGGAACCATGCGTCCAATAGATTCATTTCATAGTACTCGAAAAGATCTTTCCAACGATAGTTTACACGTCCAAAACGGAGTCCGGATGAAGAAGTTATGGCCTCCGGAAGATCGAACGAAAAACGGACACATTGCAAAAGAAGAGGGTGCGCGCGCCCCCTCCCAAAAGGGTGCGCGCGCCCCCTTTGATCAGAAGGAAGAGTGCCAAAAGGGGATAGAAGGGTGCGCACGTCCCCTCCCAAAAGGTGCGCGCTCCCCCTTGCGCGATTCAGCCATTTTTTGCAGATTTTCTGGGTTTGTGCTCTAAGGTACCTACATCTTAAGCCTAAGGTACAAACAGACCAAACTTCACCCCAAAACCCAGCTGTAGCAAGAACCCAACAACACAATAATCAAATCCCATAACACATCCCTTTTCATATCAACACAAAACCATCAATTGGTTCTAGAATCATCACAACCAACATAAACATGACCAATTAAACCCAATTCCACATATAGTGTGAGATTTCCCAAATTTCAAAACACAACCTAACTCAAACTCTCAAAATCACCAATTCTCTTACAAAGCAACAACCACTACAACTTAGGTAGCCCAAAGCTAACATGCAATCACCAAAACTAACATAAAACAACACAACTCAAAATCAATACCTCTAACAAGTATCCCAAGGTGCTAAAATAACTTATAAGCCTAAAAGGACCCATATAACATCATCTAGACAACCCAAATCAAAAGATGATTCAAACATAAATTTCTCACAAAATATGAATAAAATGTAATTCAATTCCAAATCAACCCAAGAAGCAAAATATATCAACTAGAGCATCAAATGAGTTAAGGATGAACATTTTTAGCATAAATGGGGGAAAAGTAACTTATCCGGAATTTATCAAAGTTGACGGAATTCGAAATTTCTTAGCTCTACACGATCCTATCGACGATCTAAACATTTTTCATAAAATGAGCATTAAGAAATAATGAGAGGAAGATGGTCAAAATGAAGAGAGAAGGAAAAGTTCTTACCTTGGCAACAATGGTGGAGAGAGAGTTGATTGAGTGTGTGTGTGTGTGAGAGGAGAGTGTAAGAGAGAGGGAGGAGGGAGAATGATCATCAATTAAAAGAAAAGTTACACCTAGGCCCCCTCTTCCACTATCTAGCAATTAAATTAATTTCTCCCTACTAACAATTAAGACCCAATAATTCTATACTAGCAAAAATGATCGATTAAAATGTTAGGCATAAAATATTATGTAACACAAAATGCACACATAATTATTTAAATAAATAAACAATTTAAATAATTAAATAGATAATAAATAAATAATCAATTCTTTATTACTAAGAAAATAGAGATGGGTTTTCGGGTCGTTACATCTCTGCCTCATGGGATTTGAAGAAATAATTGAAATTGACGAAAGCCTTCCACTGCCAAATCAACAAATGAAGTCAGTTTCACCTAAGACTCCTGAGGCTAGATTAAGCAAAGCTCCTACAACACCAAACTACACTCCTGAGGTTCAAGCAGACCAAAGCCATGATGACCAGGTACTATAACGTGCTAATATTATATGTCAACAACACACTGTGCTTAAAAAGGCATATAAACTAATGGCTGCAGAACTTGAAGAATCCCAACGTGAATGTAAATCCCACAAGGAGGAAATTGAAAACCTCAAGCTCCAAATTGCTGGGATATCTACTATTGTGGATGAAAACCGCTATCTGAAGGACAGAACCGAGGTACTTCTCACCCAAATCCATGAGCTTACAGTACAAAGGGATGACCTTCAAAAAGTGACCGATGTATGGACTAAGTCTGGTGTCACCGTGGAACAAATCCTAAATTCACAAATTCCTACTTCGGATAAAAGTGGATTGGGGTTTAAAACTGATGATGGGTGTAAGTGTCCTTGTCTCTGTGCCGAAGGTGGTGTGAAACCAACTGAACAAACCAAAGAAACTCCTAAGGTTAATCATGCCGGTAAAAAGGGCTCAAAACAAGAAATTAAAAGGCAAAATTATTTCTTTGAGTATCCTAAAAACCAGACTGGGAGAGATTCAAAGTGGAAAGAGAAATCCACAGCGGCTGAGGCAACTAAGGAAGTATTGAGTGATGAAACCGCTCCTAGTCGGTTTAAGGAAATTCTTATCATTTTTCCTAAAACCGCACCTAAGAGGAAGGTTGAGCTCAAGAAGGTAATCTTTGTTAAAGCCAAAACCGCTGACCCAGTAAAACATGAGAAACCGAAGGTCAGTAAAGGGTTTGTAAAACCGCAACCAAAACCTGGATTTATTCATTGTGCTATTTGTGCTGATTATGGTCATGGTACTAGTCATTGTCTTTTAAGGTTCACACCCAATGCCAAGGGACGTAAAAATCCTAAGGTCAAACAGGTGTGGGTCCCAAAAAGATGCTAACCCTAAGACCCAAAAGAATAAGGGGGACCAAAATCTTTAATGTTTATTTTTCAGATCTTATGCTTTATGGCTGGAACCGCAAAGAAGAATAAGGATCTTTGGTACTTGGATAGTGGTTGATCACGACACATGACCGGAGATAATGAACTTCTTTGTGATTTCATCAGTATGAGAGGCCCCCCCCAGTAGTGTTTGGAAATAACAAGAAAGGAGAAACAATAGGATATGGAGCAATCAAACGTGGAATGGTGACTATTGAAAATGTGTCACTAGTAGAAGGACTCAAGCACAACCTTCTCTCCATATCTCAGTTTTGTGACAAAGGAATGAACTGCAATTTCACTTCAACTAATTGTTTCATCAAAGATGCAACTTCCGGAGTTACTCTAATGACAGGCAACAGAACAGGTGATGTATACATGATAGATTTGAGTAATATTATTTCTATTGCTGACCTCTGTTTTGTAGCCAAAAATATAAGTGGAAGCAGTTGGTTATGGCATAAGTGGCTCAGCCACTTGAACTTCAAGTATCTAGCAAAACTGCAAAGGGACGGTCTCATCAAAGGACTACCCAAAGTGGCTGATCACCATGATAAGAAATGTAAAGCATGCCAGCTTGGTAAGCAGCCCAAACAGTCATTTCCAAGCCAAACCGCGCCTTCAACGAACCGCTGCTTACAACTGCTTCACATGGATTTATTTGGACCTGTCCCAACCGCCAGTATAGGAGGAAACCGCTATACGTTAGTGGTGGTTGATGATTATTCAAGATATACATGGGTGGAAATGATGGCCTCTAAAGATGAGACATATGGCATCATAACTGCTCTCTTTAGACAGCTCCAAACTCAGAAATTGGATGACATCGTTGCTGTGCGTTCAGATAATGGAACCGAATTTACAAACAATGGTGTTGCCTAATATTTTGATGATCATGGTAATGATCATAATTTCTCTGCTGCTGGGGTTCCACAACAGAATGGAGTAGTGGAAAGGAAGAACATGACTTTGATTGAAGCCGAGAAGACCATGATTCCAGAAGCAAAGCTTCCCAAGTACTTCTGGGCCGAAGCTGTCAATACCGCATGTTTCACATAGAACCGCTCCTTCATCATCAAAGTTCACAACAAGACTCCTTATGAATTGTGGAGAGGCAGATCACCCAACATTGCCTTCTTTAAAATATTTGGATGCAAATGCTACATCTTGTATAATGGCAGGGAGCATCGAGATAAATTTGATGCTAAAGCCGATGAAGGTATTTTTTTTGGTTACTCTAAACATTCAAAAGCTTTTCGTTGTTTTAATAAGACTTCATTAAAAATTGTAAAGTCAGTCCATGTTACATTTGATGAACATGATCTTCTTGAGCCACATATGTCTCCAAATGTTGCTGATGATTTTACTGGTTTTGAGACAGGTACATCTTACCCTAATCATGCAACCGAAAATGACCAACCTACTCAAACCGCTCCATCATGTTCTCCAGCCGCTCCAAATCAAACCGAAGGTATTGCTGTAGAACCGCACTCTTCTGATCCCATTCAAACCGTTGATCCAGTTCCAATCATCACCTTCAATGAAGATTTCAATGATTATCAAGAAGAGCCTCCTCTAGAAAATCTTCAAGAAATAGTGGTTCATGAAGACCTCCCTCTAGAAATTAATGAGAATAGAGACCATCCAACAACCAATGTTATAGGTCCTATCAGTTCTGGTGTTCAAACAAGAGGAAGCTTAACCCATAGAGATAACCACAGTTTGTTCTCAATCGCACTGTTATCTCAGATAGAACCGAAGAAGGTAGATGAAGCTCTAAGTGATCCAAGTTAGGTAGCTGCAATGCAAGAAGAGCTCAATCAGTTTGAAAGATGCAGAGTTTGGACTCTAGTTCTAAGGCCCAGGGATCACACTGTAATTGGAACAAAGTGGGTATACAGAAATAAGATGGATGAAAATGGTACTATAACAAGAAACAAAGCAAGGTTGGTTGCTCAAGGTTATAGGCAAGAAGAAGGGATTGATTATGATGAAACCTGTTGGTAGTGGTGCCCTAGCACGTTTAATAAACGTTGTAATTGTTATCATTTATTTCATATCAATAAAGAGATGTTTTGATTATTATTGTTGTTCATGTTTACTTATAATAATCTATGTCCCTAGTACTTGTTAAGCACAAGTATAAAGGCTAAGTGATCATGGGATGATGATGTTAGATTTATGGGTACTTGTTTGGAACAAGGTACTGGACATGACCCGCTGTATGAGATTTATGTCATGGTCTATGTCGTACATATATATCATATTAGTTATGTCATTCGAATCTTTAGACATGAAGTTATTATAGTCTTCCACTTGATGAACATTATGTTTGACATATTTAAACGCTACCTTTAACCGGGTAGTTATAAAGGGTATGATTGGCATAATCGGATTCACGTAGGGAAGAGTAACAAGCTAAATGGATTTGTCCCTCTTCGGGGAGATGTCAAGCTTAGGCCTCTCGTAGAAATGATGTTGATGAAAATGTTCGGCCGGACTCAAATGAATTGATTAGATCAATGTCATTTGTATTATCAACATATTCGGAATCGAGAAAGTATTGAAAAAAACAAGTTGACTTGTTGACCATGACTTGTGTTCAATGACATCGTGGACAAAGGGATTGTGACATATTCTAAAGGAATGCAAACTTGTATCTTGTTATACTATTTGGGTAGGTATGACGGTTTGCTAGAACCTAATCATATCTTATGGTTTCATGTTTGAACCCATTGCCAACTTAGTGTAATCCTAGAGGGTCACACACAATAGAACGAATCTTAAAAAGGACTATATCGGAATATTGAGTCGAAGGACTTTGGAGGAATTGGGAAATCTGGGGAAGGTGTGCGACCGCACAAAAGGGCTTGGGCGGCCGCACATCTTGGCTAAAAAGTACCAGAAACCTTCCAGATAGATGTGCGGCCGCACAAGTAGTTTTGGGCGGCCGCACACCATGTCGGGACTGGTTTCCTAATTTGATTTGGAAAAGAATTTTGGGCGGGTTTAGACACAAGTTTCCTATTTGGAATAGGTCTAACTTGTCTATAAACAGCCAAATTCGGGCCAGAACATATAAAAGCTTTTGTTAAAGTCTCAAAGAGTTTGAGAGAGGTTTTATTTTGTTCTAAGATATCTTAGATTGAAGAACAAAATAATACACAAATAAAATTCCATATAGTTCATATTGATTATGAAAACGTGTTTCACAATTTTTGTCTAGCAACCAAGATCAAGTGTTCTTGATATTCGTTCGTGGTGTGGATACCGCTAGAGGGTGAAGCTTATCATTTTTAAAGTTCGTGTTCTTACTTTTGTGATTAAAGCTTCAAGTTCACCACCAAGATCAAAGACCAAATTCAAAGTCATCAAGGGTTAGTTTTCTAGTATTCATATTGTTGTATTTGATTTAATCATATGAATGGATCTATGGGCTTTGGGTTTCATAAAACTTTGAATGCTATTTTCCGCTGCGCATGTCACTACGAAACCTAACAGTGGTATCAGAGCCCCGTTCATGTTGATTACTTCAATACCTAGATCATGTTGTGTGTATATAAATTGTTTATGTGCCTAACATGATAAGAATATTGAATATATGATGTTTATGTGTTATATGATTTCATGTGGTTTATTGTTTTACAACTTTAATCGCACTAGTGAATCGCACTAAAAATTATGTTGGATTCTGAATAGTTTGATTGTTAATTTTTGATTAGATCAAAGTTTTAATAATCAGGGAAAAAAAATTTGAGACAAATTTTCGAACTTTAAAAATTCTGTCTGATGCTACTGTGCGACCGCCAGAAAATATTGGGCGGCCGCACATGTTTGGGCGACTGCACAGATTTTCTTGGGCGGCCGCACAGTTGGTCAGAATCAGAATCAGATTCTAGAATTTTGATGGGGTCCAACCGAATTAGTGACAATACCGGCCAGACCTGCTGATCTGGAGCGGGTTTTGGGAAGTTGGTTTTGGTGTGGATCTTGGGGTTTGATTTTCCTATTTGTTTTGATCTTGTGATTCTAAGATTAGTTCAAGGTTTGGATGGCTAATCTACATTCATCGAGATTGTGTTTCCCAAACTTGATCGCAATCAAAGTTTCAAAGATAAAACGAAGTTAGAATTATGAAGTGTTCATAATTGCTAAAATTAAGAAACAAAGTTCTTGATTCAATGATTGAAGATTCATGTGGAATTGTGGATGCAATTTGCCTACGTTTATCAATACCATCTATTGCTTAGTTTCGGTCAAATGGACTACTTTCTTGGTTTCTTGAATTAATGCGGAATTGTGGATGCCTTATGGCTTAGTTTCGGCCGCACTTCTTGTTGTCTTGATTTGGAAGAAGATAACCAAAGTTCAAAGAGTCTCATCCTCATAATTATAGAGAAACTAATGACACATAAATATTATGCTTAAATTAATGGAGATTAATTTAGTGGCTAAACTTGATGCGTAACATGTTTATATTATGTGCTCATAAATGTGTTGTATGCTATATGTGATGAACCTTCAAAGAAAGTTTTAAGTTTTTTTTGCCATGCCATGATTAAAACACTTGTTTATACATGGGTGATTTTAATGTGGGCTCGCCTCAGCGAGGTGCATTAATTTTATTCATGTATGAGCAAGATGAGATTCATTAATTCATTGTGGGCTTGCCTCCGTAAGGTGCATTAAATTGAATGGTTCCTATACGTTTAAAATAGTTTGACTTAATTAGGCGTCAAAACAGTTTTGGGCCTAGGCAAAAGATGAGATTAAAACATGCTTTTTGAAATTGGATTTCTCAAAGAATCTCATAAAAAAATTCTACGAATCATATGGGATATGATTGACATGATTGTCTACTTAATTAATTTAGTTTTGAGCGGTCTGCCTCCGTGGACTCAAAAGTTAAATTAAAGTTGGATCTTAGCCCAATTAAAATTATATTATACATTGGATGTATATGAAGGTTATATAATTTAGTGGGAGTATTTTGTTTGAAAAATACATTATTTATTTCTTTAATGAAACCGGTACTTATTAAATTTTGGAAATTTTGCATATTTGTAGACAATGACTAACAACACTCAATCAATTTCGTTGCGATCGATCCTTGAGATGGATAAGCTCCAAGAGAATGGTACGAACTTTATGGATTTGATTCGTATGTTGGTAGTGGTGCCCTAGGCACGTTTAATAAACGTTGTAATTGTTATCATTTATTTCATATCAATAAAGAGATGATTTGATTATTATTGTTGTTCATGTTTACTTATAATAATCTCCGTCCCTAGTACTTGTTAAGCACTAGTATAAAGGCTAAATGATCATGTGATGATCATGTTAGATTTATGGGTACTTGTTTGGAACAAGGTACTGGACATGACCCTCTGTATGAGATTTATGTCATGGTCTATGTCGAACATATATCTCATATTAGTTATATCATTCGAATCCTTAGACATGAAGTTATTATAGTCTTCCACTTGATGAACATTATGTTTGACATATTCAAACGCTACCTTTAACCGGGTAGTTATAAAGGGTATGATTGGCATAATCGGATTCGCGTAGGGAATAATAATAAGCCAAATGGATTTGTCCCTCTGCGGAGAGATGTCAAGCTTGGGCCTCTCGTAGGAATAATGTTGATGAAATGTTCGGTCGGACTCAAATGAATTGATTGGATCAATGTCATTTTGATTATCAACATATTCGGAATCGAGAAAGTATTGAACAAAGACAAGTTGACTTGTTGACCATGACTTGTGTTCAATGACATCGTGGACAAAGGGATTATGACATATTCTAAAAGGAATGCGAACTTGTATCTAGTTATACTATTTGGGTAGGTATGACGGTTTGCTAGAACCTAATCATATCTTATTGTTTCATGTTTGAACCCATTGCCAACTTAGTATAATCCTAGAGGGTCACACACAATAGAACGAATCTTTAAAAGGACTAAAGAGAAATTTTTCAGTGTTTCTGGACAAGCGGGCGACCGCCTAAAATGGACTGGGAGACCGCCCATAGTTGGGCGACCGCACATCCTCATTTGGGCAGCCGCATGATGGTGTCGGGAGGCAGTTTCCTAATTTGATTAGAAAACGAATTTTGGACGAATTTTGACACAAGTTTCCTATTTGGAATAGGTCCTACTTGTGTATAAAAGGCCAAATTCGGCCAGCAATCTAGACTAATGTTTTTGTGAGTCTCAAAAGAGTTTGAGAGAGGTTTTATTTTGTTCTAAGACATCTATGATTGAAGAACAAAATAATACACAAATAAAATTCCATATAGTCATTAACAATTGTGAAAGTGTGTTTCATAATTGTTGTTCAAGCAACCAATATCAAGAAGCTCCTTGATATTCGTTCATGGTGTGGATACCGCTAGAGGGTGAAGCTCATCATCTTCAAAGTTCGTGTTCTTACTTTCTTCGTGATCAGGCTTCAAATCTCCACCAAGATCAAAGCTAGAATTCAAAGTCATCAAGGGTTAGTTTCTCCTTTATTCATATTGTTGTATTTGATTTAATCATATAAACTGATCTATGGGCTTTGGGTTTCATAAATTTTAAATGCTAAATTCCGCAGTGCATGTTACATCGAAACCCAACAGTGGTATCAGAGCCCCGTTCATGTTGATTATTTCAATACCTAGAGCATGTTATGTGTATATAAATTGTTTATGTGCCTAGCATGATATGAATATTGGAATATATATGATGTTTATGTGTTATGTGATTTTATGTGGTTTATTGTTTTGCAACTTTAATCGCACGATTCAATCGCAATAAATAAATTATGGTGGATTCAGAATTGTTGATTATTGATTTTTGATTGGATCAAAGTTTTAATAATCGGGGAAAAACAATTTTGAGACAAAATTTTCGAACTTTAAAAATTCTGCACATTCTGATGGCACCGGGCGACCGCACGGAATAGGCTGGGCGGCCACACGATTTTGGGCGACCGCACAGGTCCTTTTTGGGCGGCCGAACAAAAAGGTCAGAAGGTCTGATTTTGGCCGAAAAACAGAATCTGGAATTTTTCGAAAAAATTCAACAAAACCAGTAACAGAACCAGTCCAGACTTGCTGATCTGGAATGGGTTTTGGGTAGTTGGTTTGTGTGTGGATTTTGGGATTTGATTTTCTTATTTGTTTTAGTCTTGTGATTCTAAGATTGGTTCAAGGTTTGGATGGCTAATCTGCGTTCATCGAGATTGTGTTTCCCAAACTTGATCGCAATCAAAGTTTCAAAGATAAAACGAAGTTAGAATTATGAAGAGTTCATAATTGCTAAAATTGAGAAACAAAGTTCTTGATTCAAAGATTGGAGATCCATGTGGAATTGTGGATGCAATTGGCCTACGTTCATCGAGACCATCTATTGCTTAGTTTCGGCCACATGGACTACTTTCTTGGTTTCTTGAATTAGTGCGGGATTGTGGTTTCCTAATGGCTTAGTTCGACCGCACTTCTTGTTGTCTTGATTTGGAGATAATAACCAAAAGTTGAAATAGTCTCATCCTCATAATTATAGAGAAACTAATGACACATAAATATCATGCTTAAATTAATGGAGATTAATTTAGTGGCTAAACTTGACGTGTAACATGTTTATATTATGTGCTCATAAATGTGTTATATGCTATATGTGATGAACCTTCAAAGAAAGTTTTAAGTCCTTCATTGCCATGCCATGATCAAAACACTTGTTTATACATGTGTAATTTGATGTGGGTTCGCCTCCGCGAAGTACATTAATTTTATTCATGTTTAAGCAAGATGAGGTTCATTAGTTTAATGTGGGCTTGCCTCCGCAAGGTGCATTAAATTGAATGGTTCCTATACGTTTAAGATGGTCGGACTTAATTAGGCGTCAAAACGGTTTTGGGCCTAGGCAAAAGATGAGATTAAACATGTTTTTTTTTAAATTGGATTTCTCAAAGAATCTCATAAAATGATCTAAGAATCATATGGGATATGATTGACATGATTGTCTACCTAATTAATTTAGTTTTGAGCGGTCCGCCTCCGTGGACTCAAAAGTTAAATTAAAGTTGGATCTTAGCCCAATTAAATTATATTATACATTGGATGTATGTGAAGGTTATATAATTTAGTGGGAGTATTTTGTTTGAAAATACATTATTTATCTCTTTAATGAAAGCCGGTACTTATTAAATTTTGGAAATTTTGCATATTTATAGATAATGACTTCTAACACTCAATCAATTCGTTGCGATCAATCCTTGAGAAGGATAAGCTCCAAGAGAATGGTACGAACTTTATGGATTGGATCCGTAGCCTTAGAATTGTTCTAAGGCAAGAAGATAAGTTGTACATTCTCGATGGGCCTCTTCCTGCTGAACCAGAACCTACTGCCCCTAGGGCAGAAAGAGATAGTTACAAGAAACATCGTAATGATTCTAGAGATGTAAGCTGTCTCATGCTTGCTACTATGTGCTCAAAACTCCAACAAAGTTTGGAACATTTGGAAGCCTATGAGATAGGCGTGAAGTTAAGAGCCATGTTTCAAGAGCAAGCTAGGCAAGAGAGGTACAAGACCATTGTTGCATTCACTACTTGCAAAATGAATGAAGGGTAATAAGTGAGTCCTCACATGCTGAAAATGAAAGGTTATATAGAGCACCTTGAGAAACTTGGCTATCCAATCCCATTGGAGCTGGCCACGGATCTCATTCTTAATTCATTGCCTAAAAGTTATAATCAGTTTGTGATGAATTATAACATGCATGGAATGGATAAGAATCTCTCCGAGTTGCATGGGATGCTTAAAACTGCGGAAATGAAGATTGCGGAGAAATGTTCTCCCGTGCTCTTAGTTCATGGTGGGAAGAAGGCTGGTGCCAAAGGAAAGGGTAAGAAAGTTGTCAAACCCAAAATAAGCAAGGAAAGTGTTGCCAAGGCTTCTGAGGCAAAAACCAATTCACAAAAGGATGCAATCTGTTTCCATTGTCAAGAAATTGGTCATTGGAAACGTAATTGCAAGGCTTTCTTAGAAGAGAAAAAGAAGAAGAAGGGCAGCAAGACTGCGTCGACTTCAGGTATCTATATGATATTCTCCTTTCTACCACTGATTCTTGGGTATTGGATACCGGATGTGGTTCTCACATTTGTTTAAATGTGCAGGGTCTAAAGAATAGGAGACTGCTTAAAGATGGTGAAGTAGACCTACGCCTGGGGAATGGAGCAAGAGTTGCTGCATTAGCCGTAGGGACTTATGAAGTCACTTACCTTCCGAATTAATTCTTGTTTTGAACAATTGTTATTATGTTCCGGATTTAAGTAGAAATATTATTTCAATTTCTTGTTTGGATAATGAAGGTTTTAAGTTTCTTATTGAGAATAAGAAATTTTCTATTTATTTAAATGATGTGCTTTATGGTATTGCTAATTCATTTAATGGCCTTTATATCTTGGATGTCAAGAATGAAAATAATGACAATGATGTAAATAAGAAATCTAAACCTAATGATGTAAATCATACCTATTTATGGCATTGCCGTCTTGGTCATATTAATGAGAAGCGTATCTCAAAACTTCATGGGGACGGACTTTTGGGTTCATGTGACCTCGAGTCATATGACACTTGCGAGTCGTGTCTTCTTGGAAAAATGACTAAGACACCTTTTACCAAGTTAGGTGAAAGGGAAAGCGACTTATTAGGGTTGATACATTCCGATGTATGCAGACCATTAAGTAGCAATGCTAGGGGAGGATTTCAACCTTCACTGATGATTATAGTAGATTTGGGTATGTTTACCTAATGAAATATAAAGGTGAAGCATTTGAGATATTTAGAATATTTCAAAATGAAGTAGAAAAACAATTTGGCAAAATTATTAAGGCACTTCGATCAGATCGAGGTGGAGAATACTTGAGTCAAGAATTTGATGGTCATTTAAAGAATTGTGGAATAGTTTCACAATTGACTCCACCCGGAACACCACAATGGAATGGTGTGTCCGAGAGGAGAAATCGGACTTTGTTAGACATGGTTCGATCAATGATGAGTCAAGTTGATCTTCCAATATACTTTTGGGGTTACGCTCTATAAACCGCTGCTTTCACACTAAATCGTGATCCAACTAAATCGGTTCAAAAGACTCCATATGAGATGTGGAGCGGAAACAAAACTTGTTTATCTTTCATGAAGATTTGGGGTTGCGAAGCCTTTGTCAAAAGACTTGTCTCTGACAAACTTGCACACAAATCTGACAAATGTATTTTCGTGGGATATCCAAAGGAAACTAGAGGATATTACTTTTACAACCGAGAGGACAACAAAGTGATTGTTGCTCGAACTGGTGTCTTTCTAGAGAAAGAGTTTCTCTCCAAAGAAATCAGTGGAGTAAAATAAATCTTGAAGAAATTCGAGACCCAGAAAATAACATTGAACCAATAGTGGAACAAGAACAAGAACCACAAGGAGTTGTGGAACCTGTTCAAAATACACAAGCAACTCGCAAATTTAGTAGGTTACGATCCGAGCCCTAGAGATATGGATTTCTCGTAACGGATAGTAATGAGGTAGAAATCATTGAGAATGATGAACCGTCAACCTACCAAGAGGCGATGTCTTCTCCTGATTCGGACAAGTGGCTTGGAGCCATGGAATCCGAATTACAATCCATGCAAGACAATCAAGTTTGGAATTTGATTGATGCGCCCGAAGGTGTAAAAACCATAGGATGCAAATGGGTCTTCAAGAAGAAGACTGACATGGATGGGAAGGTGCATACTTACAAAGCTAGACTTGTAGCGAAGGGTTATAGGCAAGTTCATGGTATTGACTATGATGAAACCTTTTCACCCGTAGCAATGATCAAGTCTATAAGAATTTTGCTTGCCATTACCGCATATCATGACTATGAAATATGGAAAATGGACGTCAAAACCGCTTTCCTAAATGGAAAACTCCAAGAGGATGTGTATATGACACAACCAGAAGGTTTTGAACAAGATTCTAAAGTATGCAAATTGCAGAGATCCATCTATGGATTGAAGCAAGCTTCTAGGAGTTGGAATCTCCGTTTTGATGAATCGGTCAAAGAGTTTGGTTTCATCAAGAACGAAGATGAGCCTTGTGTATACAAGAAGATTAGTAGGAGCATAGTGCTATTCCTTATTTTATACGTGGATGACATATTACTCATTGGAAACGATGTTCCTACACTTCAGTCTGTAAAGACTTGGTTAGGAAAATGCTTCCCAATGAAAGATATGGGTGAAGCCGCATATATACTTGGCATTAAGATCTATAGAGATAGATCAAGGAGGCTACTTGGTTTGAGCCAAAGTACATACATTGACAAGGTCATTAGAAGATTCCGTATGGAAAATTCTAAGAGAGGCACCTTGCCCGTGTTACATGGAGTTTCTCTAAGCAAGACTCAATGTCCTAAGACAAACGATGAGCGTGAGAAAATGAATGATGTTCCATATGCTTCGGCAATTGGGTCCATCATGTATGCCATGATTTGTACTAGGCCAGATGTATCTTATGCTTTGAGCATGACAAGTAGATACCAATCCGACCCTGGCAAAAATCACTGGATAGCTGTAAAAGCGATTCTTAAGTACTTAAGAAGAACTAAAGACTCGTTTTTGGTCTATAAAGGAATGGAAGATGATCTCGTTGTAAATGCTTACACGGATGCAAGCTTCCAAACCGATAAAGATGATAGCCGATCGCAATCGGGTTTTGTGTTTATGTTAAATGGTGGAGCTGTAAGCTGGAAGAGTTCCAAGCAAAGTACAACCACTGATTCTACAATAGAAGCTGAGTATATTGCTGCATCGGATGCTTCAAAGGAAGCTATTTGGATTAAGAAGTTCATCACTGAACTTGAAGTAGTTCCTAGTATTGCTAATCCAATAGACCTTTATTGCGATAATAATGGTGCTATTGCTCAAGCAAAGGAACCAAGAGCACATCAGAAATCTAAACACATACTTAGGCGTTTTCATATCATTCGAGAGATCGTTGATAGGGGAGACGTAAATATATGCAGAGTACCTACTGATGACAATGTTGCGGACCAGCTAACAAAAGGACTTCCACAAGCTAAACATGATGGTCATGTTAGGTCCATGGGTATTAGATACATGGGAGATTGGGCCTAGGGCAAGTGGGAGATTGTTGGTAGTGTGCCCTAGGCACGTTTAATAAACGTTGTAATTGTTATCATTTATTTCATATCAATAAAGAGATGTTTTGATTATTATTGTTGTTCATGTTTACTTATAATAATCTCCGTCCCTAGTACTTTTTAAGCACTAGTATAAAGGCTAAATGATCATGTGATGATCATGTTAGATTTATGGGTACTTGTTTGGAACAAGGTACTGGACATGACCCACTGTATGAGATTTATGTCATGCTCTATGTCGAACATATATCTCATATTAGTTATGTCATTCGAATCCTTAGACATGAAGTTATTATAGTCTTCCACTTGATGAACATTATGTTTGACATATTCAAACGCTACCTTTAACCGGGTAGTTATAAAGGGTATGATTGGCATAATCAGATTCACGTAGCGAAGAATAATAAGCTAAATGGATTTGTCCCTCTGTGGAGAGATGTCAAGCTTGGGCCTCTCGTAGGAATAATGTTGATGAAATGTTCGGCCGGACTCAAATAAATTGATTGGATCAATGTCATTTGGATTATCAACATATTCAGAATCGAGAAAGTATTGAACAAAGACAAGTTGACTTGTTGACCATGACTTGTGTTCAATGACATCGTGGACAAAGAGATTATGACATATTCTAAAAGGAATGTGAACTTGTATCTAGTTATACTATTTGGATAGGTATGACGGTTCGCTAGAACCTAATCATATCTTATGGTTTCATGTTTGAACCCATTGCCAACTTAGTATAATCCTAGAGGGTCACACACAATAGAACGAATCTTTAAAAGGACTAAAGAGGAATTTTTCAGTATTTCTGGACAAGCGGGCGACCGCCTAAAATGGACTGGGCGACCGCCCATAGTTGGGAGACCGCACATCCTCATTTGGGCGGCCGCACGATGGTGTTGTCACGACCCGAAATATAGGCTCTATTTTATTAGTAATTAAATGATTTTTATTTAATTATTTGCTTATTTATTTATTTAAATTATTATTTATTTAAATAATTATGTGTGCATTTTATGTTTCATAATGATTATGCCTAGCATTTTACTTGAGTTATTTGGGCTAGTGTAGAAGTGTTGGGTCCTAATTGCTAGTATGGACTGTGTGTGTGTAGTGTGAGAGAGGGGGCCTAAGTGTAAGTTTTTAAAATAATTTTCCTACTCCCTCCCTACTCCTCCCTCACCTCCTCCCTCACTCATCCTTCTCCTTCCCAGACAACTCTCTCTCTCTCCAAGCTTTGTGGGTAAGTTTTCTTCCTCTTCATCTCTCTTCATTTTCTCCTTCTTCCTCTCATCTTCTCTCATTTCTTAAAACGTGAACCATGTTTAGATCGTCGATAGCATCGTAGGAAGCCAAAAAGATTTGAAATCCATCAACTTTGAGAATTGTGCGACCGCACAAAACTTCCTGGGCGGCCGCGCATCTTTCTGAAAGCTTTTGTTCTTGTTTTGGGACTTTTTGGGCGACCGCACAACCCACTTTGGGCGGCCGCACAGTCCTCTGAAAATTTACATTTGTTAAAGTTGTGTGAATGAAGGTTGCGTTTTGGTCTAAGTCTTGGGTGTCCTCCTAGTTGACCCTAGTGAACTTTGTTGTACACTTTAGTGAGAGAATTGGGTCCATTGTGATCAAGTTTGTGTTTGAAATTCATTAATTGTTAATTGGGATGTTGGAGCACTTTTATGGTGTATTGTTGGTTCATTTCATCTCCTTGGTGATTATTTGGTATGATTCCCTACTTTGGAATCCTTTGTTGTTTATAGTGCTAGTATTGTATTACTTAGCCTTTATATGAAAGCCCAGCTGGCATTGTGTGTGTTTCGGGCGATGCGAAATATTATGATGGCACAAGCCAAGTCCATTATGATGTTGACCATTGTTTTGCCCAATTATTACCCTCCTCCAGATTGGCCTTGGATGTGAGAAGAGCTAGCTCCCTTGTCTGCATTTTAGCTTTACTTGGAGCATGACTTTGTGGCATGTCTCCCGTCCCTTGTGACACTTCTTTTATGTTATTGGTTCCGGTACCGGGGTTTTCTCTTCGGCTTTCATGCTATTATGAAGATGATGATTGGTTGATTATTGAAGCTGCGCAGCGATCCTTTATTTGGATGTTCCGGTTTGGAAAACCTTGGCTATATCTTTTGTTATGTGTTTATTTCCGCTGCTATCTGTTATATGATAATTGCTATGTGCTATGTGATAATTATATTGGTTTATTGCTTCTTGCATCATAGCATGTCATGTAGTTGCATTAGTAACTTATTGAGATTTATCTCACCCCCTTTCTTTTATCTTTGTTTTTCCTTAACCCCCCCCAGGTGCTAAGGATTAGTCTCGCTGATCACGAGAGCAAGGACGTCGAGTGTGGATATATTATTTTGGGGAAAGTTGTATAGGTTGGTTTACATTATATAAATGTGTAACCTTTTGGGGTATTTGTACCAAACATTGACGTCACTAAGAATTTTATATTTGTATTTTATTGAGCATAAACTTGTGGAAGTTTATGATAGTTGTATTTGGTTTTTATTAAACTTGGTTTTGTAAAACCTTGGATCTTCACCCCTTTGGTATTAAATGAAATTTTTAACTTCAGTATTTCTGAGTTTTGGTTTTAGAGTCGACGTCCAGCTCGCGGTCCCGGGGCCCGCGGGGTCCGGGGTCGCGACAGGTGTCGGGAGGCAGTTTCCTAATTTGATTAGGAAACGAATTTTGGACGAATTTTGACACAATTTTCCTATTTGGAATAGGTCCTACTTGTGTATAAAAGGCCAAATTCGGCCAGCAATCTAGACTAATGTTTTTGTGAGTCTCAAAAGAGTTTGAGAGAGGTTTTATTTTGTTCTAAGACATCTTTGATTGAAGAACAAAATAATACACAAATAAAATTCCATATAGTCTTTATCAATTGTGAAAGTGTGTTTCATAATTTTTGGTCTAGCAACCAAGATCAAGAAGCTCCTTGATATTCGTTCGTGGTGTGGATACCGCTAGAGGGTGAAGCTCATCATCTTCAAAGTTCGTGTTCTTACTTTCTTCGTGATCAGGCTTCAAATCTCCACCAAGATCAAAGCTAGAATTCAAAGTCATCAAGGGTTAGTTTCTCCTTTATTCATATTGTTGTATTTGATTTAATCATATGAACGGATCTACGGGCTTTGGTTGTCATAAATTTTAAATGCTAAATTCCGCTGCGCATGTTACATCGAAACCCAACACCGTAGCCTAAGAATTGTTCTTAGGCAAGAAGATAAGCTGTACATTTTCGATGGGCCTCTTCCTGCTGAACCAGAACCTACTGCCCCTGGGGCAGAAAGAGACAATTACAAGAAACATCGTAATTATTCTAGATATGCAAGTTGTCTCATGCTTGCTAGTATGTGCTCAAAACTCCAACAAAGTTTGGAACATTTGGAAGCCTATGAGATAGGCGTGGAGTTAAGAGCCATGTTTCAAGAACAAACTAGGCAAGAGAGGTACAAGACCATTGTTGCATTCACTTCTTGAAAAATGAATGAAGGGCAACAAGTGAGTCCTCACGTACTAAAAATGAAAGGTTATGTAGAGCACCTTGAGAAACTTGTCTATCCAATCCCATTGGAGTTAGCCACGGATCTCATTCTTAATTCATTGCCTAAAAGTTATAATCAGTTTGTGATGAATTATAACATGCATGGAATGGATAAGAATCTCTCCGAGTTGAATGGGATACTTAAAACTGCGGAGATGAAGATTGTGGAGAAAGGTTCTCCCGTGCTCTTGGTTCATGATGGGAAGAAGGCTAGTGCCAAAGGAAAGGGTAAGAAAGTTGTCAAACCCAAGATAAGCAAGGCAAAGGTTGCCAAGGCTTCTGAGGAAAAACCCAATTCACAAAAGGATGCAATCTGTTTCCATTGTCAAGAAATTGCTCATTGGAAACGTAATTGCAAGGCTTTCTTGGAAGAGCAAAAGAAGAAGAAGGGAAGCAAGGCTACGTCGAGTTCAGGTATCTATATGATAGATATTCTCCTTTCTACCACTGATTCTTGGGTATTGGATACCGGTTGTGGTTCTCACATTTTTTTAAATGTGCAGGGACTAAAGAATAGGAGACTACTTAAAGAGGGTGAAGTAGACCTACGCGTGGGGAATGGAGCAAGAGTTGCTGCATTAGCCGTAGGGACTTATGAAGTCACTTTACCTTCCGGATTAATTCTTGTTTTGAACAATTGTTATTATGTTCCGGATTTAAGTAGAAATATTATTTCAATTTCTTGTTTGGATAATGAAGGTTTTAAGTTTCTTATTGAGAATAAGAAATTTTCTATTTATTTAAATGATTTGCTTTATGGTATTGCTAATTCATTTAATGGCCTTTATGTCTTGAATGTCAAGAGTGAAAATAATGACAATGTCTATCATATAAATAAGAAATCTAAACCTAATGATGTAAATCATACTTATTTGTGGCATTGCCGTCTTAGTCATATTAATGAGAAGCGTATCTCAAAACTCCATGGGGACGGACTTTTGGGTTCATGTGACTTTGAGTCATATGATACTTATGAGTCGTGTCTTCTTGGAAAAATGAACAAGACACCTTTTACCAAGTTAGGTGAAAGGGCAAGCGACTTATTGGGGTTGATACATTCCGATGTATGCGGACCATTAACTAGCAATGCTAGGGGAGGATTTCAATACTTCATAACCTTCACTGATGATTATAGTAGATTTGGGTATGTTTACCTAATGAAATATAAAAGTGAAGCATTTGAGATATTTAGAATATTTCAAAATGAAGTAGAAAAACAACTTGGCAAAAGTATTAAGGAACTTCGATCAGATCGAGGTGGAGAATACTTGAGTCATGAATTTGATGATCATCTAAAGAATTGTGGAATAGTTTTCACAATTGACTCCACCTGGAACACCACAATGGAATGGTGTGTCCGAGAGGAGAAATCAAACCTTGTTTGACATGGTTCGATCAATGATGAGTCAAGTTGATCTTCCAATATCCTTTTGGGGTTACGCTCTAGAAACCGCTGCATTCACACTAAATCGTGTTCCAACTAAATCGGTTCAAAAGACTCCATATGAGATGTGGAGTGGAAAGAAAACTTGTTTATATTTCATGAAGATTTGGGGTTGCGAAGCCTTCGTCAAAAGACTTGACTCTGACAAACTTGCACACAAATCTGACAAATGTATTTTCGTGGGATATCCAAAGGAAACTAGAGGATATTACTTTTACAACCATGAGGACAACAAAGTTTTTGTTGCCTGAACTGGTGTCTTTCTAGAGAAAGAGTTTCTTTCCAAAGAAATCAGTGGGAGTAAAATAAATGTTGAAGAGATTCGAGACCCAGAAACTGACATTGAACCAATAGTGGAACAAGAACCACAAGGAGTTATGGAACCTGTTCAAAATACACAAGCAACTCGCAGATCTAGTAGGTTACGATCCGAGCCCGAGAGATATGGATTTCTCGTAACGGATAGTAATGAGGTGGAAATCATTGAGAATGATGAACCGACAACCTACCAAGAGGCGATGTCTTCTCCTGATTCGGACAAGTGGCTTGGAGCCATGGAATCCGAATTGCAATCCATGCAAGACAATCAAGTTTGGAATTTGATTGATGTACCCGAAGGTGTAAAAACCATAGGATGTAAATGGGTCTTCAAGAAGAAGACTGACATGGATGGGAAGATGCATACTTACAAAGCTAGACTTGTAGCGAAGGGTTATAGGCAAGTTCATGGTATTGACTATGATGAAACCTTTTCACCCGTAGCAATGATCAAGTCTATAAGAATTTTTCTTGCCATTGCCGCATATCATGACTATGAAATATGGCAAATGGACGTCAAAACCGCTTTCCTAAATGGAAAACTACAAGAGGATGTGTATATGAAAATTGCAGAGATCTATCTATAGATTGAAGCAAGCTTCAAGGAGTTGGAATCTCCGTTTTGATGAATCGGTCAAAGAGTTTGGTTTCATCAAGAACGAAGATGAGCCTTGTGTATACAAGAAGATTAGTGGAAGCATAGTGCTATTCCTTATTTTATACGTGGATGACATATTACTCATTGGAAACAATATTCCTACACTTCAGTCCGTAAAGACTTGGTTAGGAAAATGCTTCGCAATGAAAGATATGGGTGAAGCCGCATATATACTTGGCATTAAGATCTATAGAGATAGATCAAGGAGGCTACTTGGTTTAAGCCAAAGTACATACATTGACAAGGTCATTAGAAGATTCCGTATAGAAAATTCTAAAAGAGGAACCTTACCAATGTTACATGGAGTTTCTCTAAGCAAGACTCAATGTCCTAAGACAAAGGATGAGCGTGAGAAAATAAATGATGTTCCATATGCTTCGGCAATTGGGTCTATCATGTATGCCATGATTTGTAGTAGGCCGGATATATCTTATGCCTTAAGCATGACAAGTAGATACCAATCTGACCCCGGTGAAAACCACTGGATGGCTGTAAAAGCGATTCTTAAGTACTTGAGAAGAACTAAAGATTCATTTTTTGTCTATGGAGGAATTGAAGATGATCTCGTGGTAAATGCTTACACGGATGCAAGCTTCCAAACCGACAAATATGATAGTCGATCGCAATCGGGTTTTGTGTTTATGTTAAATGGTGGAGCTGTAAGCTGGAAGAGTTCCAAGCAAAGTACAACCGCTGATTCTACAACGGAAGCTGAGTATATTGCTGCATCAGATGTTACAAAGGAAGTTGTTTGGATTAAAAAGTTCATCATTGAACTTGAAGTGGTTCCTAGAATTGCTAATCTAATAGACCTTTATTGTGATAATAATGGTGCTATTGTTCAAGCAAGGGAACCAAGAGCACATCAGAAATCCAAACATATACTTAGGCATTTTCATATCATTTGAGAAATCGTTGATAGGGGAGACGTAAATATATGCAGAGTACCTACTGATGACAATGTTGCGGACCCGCTAACAAAGGGACTTCCACAAGCTAAACATGAGGGTCATGTTAGGTCCATGGGTATTAGATACATGGGAGATTGGGCCTAGGGCAAGTGGGAGATTGTTGGTAGTGGTGCCCTAGGCACGTTTAATAAACGTTGTAATTGTTATCATTTATTTCATATCAATAAAGAGATGTTTTGATTATTATTGTTGTTCATGTTTACTTATAATAATCTCCGTCCCCACTACTTGTTAAGCACTAGTATAAAGGCTAAGTGATCATGGGATAATCATGTTAGATTTATGGGTACTTGTTTGGAACAAGGTACTAGACATGACCCGCTGTATGAGATTTATGTCATGGTCTATGTCGTACATATATCTCATATTAGTTATGTCATTAGAATCCTTAGACATGAAGTTATTATAATCTTCCACTTGATGAACATTATGTTTGACATATTCAAACGCTACCTTTAATCGGGTAGTTATAAAGGGTATGATTGGCATAATCAGATTCACGTAGGGAAGAGTAACAAGCTAAATGGATTTGTCCCTCTTCGGGGAGATGTCAAGCTTAGGCCTCTCGTAGGAATGATGTTGATGAAAATGTTCGGCCGGACTCAAATGAATTGATTAGATCAATGTCATTTGTAGTATCAACATATTCGGAATCGAGAAAGTATTGAACAAAACAAGTTGACTTGTTGACCATGACTTGTGTTCAATGACATCGTGGACAAAGGGATTGTGACATGTTCTAAAGGAATGCGAACTTGTATCTAGTTATACTATTTGGGTAGGTATGAAGGTTTGCTAGAACCTAATCATATCTTATGGTTTCATGTTTGAACCCATTGCCAACTTAGTGTAATCCTAGAAGGTCACACACAATAGAACGAATCTTAAAAAGGACTATATCGGAATATTGAGTCGAAGGACTTTGGAGGAATTGGGAAATCTGGGGAAGGTGTGCGACCGCACAAAAGAGCTTGGGCGGCCACACATCTTGGCTCAAAAAGTACCAGAAACCTTCCAGATAGATGTGAGACCGCACAGGTGGTTTTGGGCGGCCGCACACCATGTCGGGACTGGTTTCCTAATTTGATTTGGAAAAGAATTTTAGGCGGGTTTAGACACAAGTTTCCTATTTGGAACAGGTCTAACTTGTATATAAACAGCCAAATTCGGGCCAGAACATATAAAAGATTTTGTTAAAGTCTCAAAGAGTTTGAGAGAGGTTTTATTTTGTTCTAAGATATCCTAGATTGAAGAACAAAATAATACACAAATAAAATTCCATATAGTTCATATTGATTTTGAAAACGTGTTTCACAATTTTGGTCCAGCAACCAAGATCAAGTGTTCTTGATATTCGTTCGTGGTGTGGATACTGCTAGAGGGTGAAGTTCAAAGTTCGTGTTCTTACTTTTGTGATTAAAGCTTCAAGTTCTCCACCAAGATCAAAGACCAAATTCAAAGTCATCAAGGGTTAGTTTTCTAGTATTCATATTGTTGTATTTGATTTAATCATATAAATGGATCTATGGTCTTTGGGTTTCATAAAACTTTGAATGCTATTTTCCGCTGCGCATGTTACTACGAAACCCAACAAAACCTTTGCCCCTGTAGCCAGACTTGAAGCCATTAGATTGTTCCTGGCCTATGCCTCCTTCAAGAAATTGAAGTTATATCAAATGGATGTGAAGAGTGCATTTCTGAATGGTGAACTACAAGAAGAAGTTTATGTAGCTCAACTGCCAGGATTTGAAGACAATAAATATCCTAATCATGTCTTCAAGCTCAAGAAGGCCTTGTATGGACTCAAACAAGCTCCAAGAGCATGGTATGACACTCTATCTAAATTTCTTATTGAGCAAGGCTTCTCTCGAGGTAAAAATTGATACAACCTTATTTATTGCTAAACACAAAGGTTGTCACGACCCGAAAACTAGGCTCTATTTTATTAGTAATAAATAATTATTATTTATTTATTTGCTTATTTTTTATTTAAATTATTATTTAATTAATAATTTATGTGTGCATTTTATGAGTTATATTAATTTATGCCTAGCATATTTTGGGTCATTTGTGTTAGTGTAGTATTGTTGGGTCTTAATAATTAGTGGGAGTATTATAGTTGAGCTAGTTAGTGGGGGAAGGGGGCTAGGTGCAGCATTTCAAATAATTCTTCTCCCTACTCCCTCTCTTCTCCCTCACCCTATCACCCTCACTCACACTCCACCTCCATCTCCCAGCATACTCCTTTCTTTTTCTCCATTGCCAAGAAAAAGGGTAAGTTTTCTTCTTCCCTCTCTCTTCATTTTCTTCCTCTTCCTCTCATTATTTCTCATTTCTTAAAACATGAAACTTGCTTAGATCGTCGATAGGATCGTAGGAAGCCAAAAATATTCGAGTTCCGGCAACTTTGAGAAAATCCGAGTAAGTTACTTTTCCCCCCATTGATGTTAAAAATGTTCATCCTATGCTTAGATGATACTATGATTTCCATTTATTGCTTCTTTGGTTGATTTTGTGATGATTTACATTTTTGTTCATTTTGTGAAATTTTGGTATTTGAATCACCCTTGATTGAGGTTCCTTAGATGATGTTGTTGGAGTCCTTTTGGTTCAAAATGGTGTAGGTACCTTAGTTCACATCTTGGTAGTGTTAGAAATGGTGAAGATTGGGTTGGTTTTGGATTTGGGGTTGTTAATGGTAGCAACCCAGATTTTTTATGCCCTTCTTGAACAAAAACCTCCTGTTTCTTGGAGGCGCGCGCACCCTCTCCTCCTCCAAACATGATTTTTCCTTCTGATCAAAGGAGGCGCGCGCACCCTCTCCCCTGGTGTGAAATTTATTTCCCTTTTTGTCCAATCTTTCGAGAGCCATATCTCCCTCATCCGGACTCCATTTTAGGTGTATAAATTATCGTTTTAAAGCTCACCTTGAGCTCTTCGAGATGAGATGGTTTATTTAGGCGAGTTTCAGGTTTATATTATGTTGAGATTTCATTTAGTGTCTTATGACAAAGTGTTTAGAATCGGTCCGTTGTAATCAAGTTAGGAATATCGGTTTGTGTGGTTTCGCCTTGGTTCCTTTGTGAATAAATGGGTTATGGAATTTAGTTATGGATTATTGGAAAATGTGGGAACACTTTCATAATGAGTGGACGTTTGGGATAGTTTTAATGATAGTCATTGTGCTATTTGGGGAATGACCATTTGGGTAGTACTCTCTATGAGTAACTCGCGTGTATCATGTTAGGATGCGTTGATATGGATCCTTTTCCTAGAATCATTTCGTTTTAATGATTTGTATTGTTGGGCTTTTATGAGCAATTCCATTTCTGTTATTGAACTCTTTTATGAGGAACTTCTTGCTATCAATGTTGTTAAACTCTTAATGAGTAATCGTTGTATTTTTATGGTGATTTTGTTTCGGTTCCCTACTTTGGAACCCTTTTGATGTTTATAAAGCTAGTATTCATTACTTAGCATTATTGAAAGTCCAGCTGGTTAAATTGTGTATCGAGTCAGGCAATGGATAATGCTATAATGGCACGAGCCAAGTCCAGTATAGCATCACCCATTGGTCCTTCTGTCCTCATCCAGATTGGCCTTGGTTGGGATGAGCTAGCTCCGTTGTGGGTATTCTAGCTAATCGTTTTGGAGCATGACTTTGTGGCATGACTCCCGCCCCTTGTGGCACTTTACATTGTTATTGGTTCCGGTACCGGGTTTCTCTTCAGCTTTTATGCTACTATGAAGATGGTTTGTTTGATTGATGGGTTGATTGGTCGCTTCTGACCGGAGTTTTCTCTTCGGCTTTTATGCTACTGTGAAGATATGGATTGGTTGATTGTTGAAGCTGCGCAGCGATCCTTTAATTGGTTCTATCAGTTGGGAAACCTTGGCTAATATCCTTTGTTATGTGTTTACTTTCCGCTGCTATCTGTTGACTATTATTTGTTACATGCTATGTGATATTTATCATTGTTTATTGCTTATTGCATTATAGCATGTCATGTAGTTGCATTAGTAACTTACTGAGATTTTATCTCACCCCGTTTATTTCCATCTTTGTTTTTCCTTAACCCCCCCCCAGGAGGAAAAGGATTAGGATTCGCGGATCGAGGAGGACGTCGAGAGGATTGAGATTTTGGGGCAGGTTGTTATGGATCGGTTTACATTATTTAAATGTATAACCTTTTGGGGATAGTTTTACCATTATTGACGTCATTAAGAATTGTATATTTTATTCTTTTGGGTATAAGCTGTGGAGCTTATGTTAGATGTATTTTGTCGATTTAAACTTGGATTTGTAAAACTTTGTGTTATCCTCTTTTGGTATAAAAGGAAAATTTTATCTCCATTATTTTAGAGTTTATTGTTTAAGTCGACGTCCAGCTCGCGATCTCGGGCCCGCGGGGTTCGGGGTCGCGACAAAGGTCATTCATTATTAGTTTAAATATATGTTGATGATATTATTTTCGGTTCTACTTATGAAACTATGTGTGTTAAGTTTGAGAAGCTTATGAAAGGTAAATTTGAGATGAGTATGATGGGAGAGTTGACATTCTTTCTTGGACTCCAAATCAAGTAATGTCATGATGGAATCTTTATCAACCAAGCCAAATACACCAAAGACTTGATCAAGAAATTTGGGCTTGAAACCGCTAAGCCAGTTGATACCCCAATGCAAAAGGCCTGTAGTTTGGATCGAGATGAACAAGGTAAGAAAGTGAATCAGACACTCTACCGAGGTATGATTGGCTCTCTTCTTTACTTAACTGCAAGTAGGCCAGATATAATGTTCAGTGTGTGTGTTTGTGCTAGATTTCAAGCTGCCCCTAGAGAATCTCATCTTATAGCTGTTAAACGTATTATTAGATATTTATGTGGCTCTGTTAACCTTGGACTTTGGTACTCCAAAGAATCCACTTTTGATCTATTAGGTTATTCAGATGCTGACTTTGCAGCCTATAAGATTGACAGAAAGAGCACTAGTGGTACATGTCAGTTCCTTGGATCTCGGCTTGTATCATGGTCCAGCAAGAAACAAGCGTCGGTTACAGTCTCAACCGCTGAAGCTGAATACATAGCGGCTGGAAGCTGTTGCTCTCAAATTCTCTGGATGAAACAGCAGTTGGAAGACTATGAAGTATTTGAAAGAATTTCCCTATCTACTGTGATAGTACTGCAGCAATTTCTATCTCCAACAATCCAGTTCAACACTCAAAAACCAAGCACATTCACATAAGATATCATTTCCTCAAAGATCATGTTGAAAAGAAGAATATTTTTCTAGCAAAGGTGGGAACCGATGATCAAATTGCTGATATCCTCACCAAACCGCATGAAAATTCAAGGTTCTTTCACTTACGAGGAGAAATGGGTATGCTGGAACTTACTTAATATATTTCATGCCTATTTCTTGTTCTAATAATATCTGTTAAGTATTTTGGCTCTTCTAAGGAAAAGCAAATAGCTTGCGGTTCTATCAAACATTAAACCGCAACAATAAAGGTTCGGCTGAAGATTCCACTCAAACCGAACAGTCAAGAAGAATATCTTCAGTTTGATCCAAACCGGAGCGTTAAAGAAAAGACTCGGTTTGATCTACTGAAACCGAAGACGAATCTGAGAGATATCGGTTTCATCAAAACCGATAATGAGGAAAAGGTAAGTCGGTTTACTCAAACCGCTCAGGTATAGTTAATTGCAGTTTAGTCCCTACTTTATGTCACTACATTCTTTAAGGACCTTTGTGCAATTATCTCTGCCGTATTTAATGCGAATCGACAGGTACGCTGATGGTTAAGTTTTCCTCAGCCGTCATGGCCGCTCCACTACCCGAGGTGGTTAATTGAGTATAAAAGACCAACTAAATTTTAATTTAACTTTTTACCTTCTTACTCTTTTTAGCAAAATCTCTTTCTCTCTCCTCTGCACTCTCTCTGCACGCTCTCTGTTCTCACTCTAAAATTTCATACTTAAACGATTTTCGAAATGGCACCAAAGAAAACCATTGATCTTGCTTCTACTTCTACATGGTCCAAACCATCTAAGCCCGATATGGTATGAATTTCTGAACCCTAACTCAGTATTTTTTTTTCTTATCCGCCATTGTTGCTTGAAAAAGCTTGTTCATCTTCTTTGATCTTTTTGTGCTTTTTCTTCGATTTTTTTGTTGGACTTAACTCGCATTTACTTACTTATACTGTTTATATGCTTGATTTTGTGATTCGTATTCTATTTTTGAGCAAAATTGATTTTGGGGTTATTTGGTGTCTTGCGTATTTTTGCAGATTCTGGGCTCTAGTAATGTTATTTGTCTTAGTTTATTTAGAACTTTGTTAGAATCTGCCTTTTGTGATCGTTTTGGTACAATTCTTTAATATTTTGGTTAAGATTTTGTTTTGTATGTTCATACTCTGTTCTTCATGTTCTTCGTGCATTCAAACTCTTTTTCAAAATTTTCCCTCTTTGATCCGTTTTATTTTTACTGTTCATTTACTTTTATGTTTTTACTCTTTTACCCTTACTTTTCTTAGACCGCATCTTTTCATTGTTAGGATTACTTGTTACAGTTTGTAAGTCTCATTCAAACCTCTTTGTTTATTCATTTGATTGAACCGCTCGGTTTAATTAATTGGTATGAACCGCAGTTTGCTTAAGGTTTCAAACTGTCATTCTTCAAACTATTTCTAACTTAGAATATTGTTTTTCAGGACCCATCAAAACTTTGTCCCTGGTTCTAGGATCATAGAAGAGGACTTTAAGCAAGATACAGTTGGGAGAAAGCTACTCAAATTGCTTGAAGATGCTAAACTTCTTCCTTTATTTCTTATGGACGAACCTCAGTTCGTGACCTTTATTTGTGCAGAATTTTTCAAAAATGGGATTCCTACAACTGCTGCTCTGTTGGATGTTAGAGGTGAACCAATCAGAGATCTAGAAACTGGAAAAGTGAAGTTTGAGGATGCTATCAAGCCAACAGTTTCTGGAAAGGAAGTTATCTTAACCGCCTCAAAGATAGCAGTTTTGGCTGGCCTTGAGAACTCCGGTGTCTCTGTATAATTAGGGAGCAGCGGGCTTGGAAACTTGTTACCACGGTATGGATCTGACGAGCTGTTCTACTAGGAGCTCAGTCACAGGCTTTTCCCTTGCTTGGGAGTTATATTCACCACTTTGCCTTTTTCAGATTTCTGTCTCTGCCTGTACTTTCGACTGTCTGTAATTATGTCTCTGTCTCTGTTTGCAGCTTTGGGCCTTTGCCTTCCTGGGCATGAGAGACTTTTGGATTGAGAGAGAGGGTCAGCCCCAGTACCAAGATAGTGCGAGGTGGTCTTACAAGGCTCGTAATGTGTAGACCGACACCATCCCTATCAGTTTGATTTCAGCTCGGCAGTACCTGGACAACTTGAGGCCCGAGTCCGTTTCCTCTTCTCTGTTCCCATGGAGAGCCATCTACAGTATCATAGAGCACACCCTGTTTTCCACTCGCTCGAGACTATTGATGAGCTCCTTGGAGTGTATGGCCATGTATCTAGGGGAGCGAGTGTATTGGCAGCATGGGAGTCAAGTGGTAGATTACTACAACCCACCCAGGCCTGCAGTCCCAGAGTTTCCTCCTTTCTGTCCTCGCCGTTGGGAGGCATTGTCTGAGGATAACCATGTGATGTATATGGAAAGGGTTGATGCTACCCCTTTCATTTTCCTCCATTAGGACTATGGTATTTTCAGAGCGAGTCATTTGATGCAGGCCTTCATGTATGCTGACCCTTGGAGGACTCAGTCTGCTCCATCGACTTCAGTACAGTTTTACCCTACTGGTGCGGGTTACTACTTTGATCCTCCCTTACCCCCCCTTCATATTATACTTACTCGAACTTTGGGTTTGTGGAAGAACATAGATTGTCCTGGAGGAGATGTCACCGGAGAAGGAGCCTCCTACCCAGACTGCCATGGTATGACTTTATGTTTCATGTACCTTTTTATCTTGGTCCATTGTTGTTCCCAGTCTCTTTTATCCCAGTATATTGATGTAGTTTCCCATTTTTGTTGTGACAGATGCATGTGGCTGCTTACCGATACATAGGGCACCAGAACAAAGGAATGCAGAGCAGATTGCGCCATCTGGAGGAGAGGGTGTTGGAGCTGTGTAGGTACATAGCCAACTTGACCAGGGAGGCTGCTGGTACAGTATCTGGTGCTGTCATAGGTACTGCTCGGGGAGCCCGCAGTATGGGGCGTAGCTGTAAGGATGCTGCTCTGGATGTGGATAAGGCTGTCACTTTCGGCGAGGCAGTCATTGGGCAGGAGCTTTAGCCGTGGTGGCACTAGTTCATCGGCGAGGGTGCCAAAGAGATGCCGCCATGAGATCCATATCGAGGAGTCTGATGATGATGAGGAGACCGAGAGCGGTGATGGGGGTGATCACAGTGCTGTTGGTGATGACTCGGAGTAGATTTTCTTTAATGGAGAGGTTGAGAGCCTGGAACAATTTTTTATTTTCCCTGTAATAACAAATAACAAGTATTCAGAATCCTAGTTATTTATCTACATTTTTTTATTTATTTAGAATCGATCCTAAATGTCGACCCTTTACAAGCAAACGATTGCCCAGTGTGGTTTTGTCATTGCTGTTGAATGTTGCTTCGTCGTTGTGGATTCTGAACTGTAGGGTCTGAAGGCGATGAGATGCTTGGGCTGTTTCTGAACTGATAAGGGTCTGTTCTGTTCTGTCCGTTTGTCAAAGGCGTACGCGTCTGGCTTTTCACATGGGATGCACGTGCCTCTCATCACCAAGGGTGCAGGTGCCCGCGTCTGGGATACTGATTTACAACCCCTTTCTTTTTTGAATTGGATTCTCCAATAGCTATAAATTTGAACCCATTTCGACCAGTTTATTCACACAGTAATATTCTGTAATATTTTCCACTATCTTAAACTCCAAATTCTTGTCAAGAATGGCCCCCATAACGTTTTCCTTTGAAGTAAAAGTGTCCGTCCCCGAGGGCGAACAATCGAAGCCCGTTCCCATTGTGAAGGAACGCCCTAGTGTCTTTGACCGTTTGGGAAGACCGAATGAAGTTTTCGTTGAGCCCTCGAAACCTGTGATTCGCGTTGAAGCTCCTAGGGCAAACCATTTGGCCAAAAAGAAGAAAGGTAAGGGCAAGGGTAGGGCTGTAAACGAGCCGAGCCGAGTCGAGCTTTAGGGTGTCGAGCTCGAGCTCGTTAAAAACTTATCGAGCTCGAGCTTTTATCGAGCTCGAGCTTTTATCGAGCTCGAGCCCACTTGCTTGTTCGAGCTCGAGTCGAATCGAGCCCGCGAGCTGCTCTCGAACAACTCGAGTCGATATCAAACTCGAGTTTTAACGAGCCGAGCTCGATCTTAGACATTTTTTTAAGAAAAATATGGTCTTAACGAGCTTATCGAGCCCAGTTCGAGTCGTTCGAAAACAAAAATTCAATTTTAATGAGCTTATCGAGCCGAACTCGAGCTTTTAACGAGCTAAATGAGCCGAACACGGTCGGCTCGATAACAAAAACGAGCTTGACAATCGGTTCGAGCTCGACTCGAGCTTCACCTCGAGCTCACTCGAGCTCGAGCTTTCACGAGCCGAGCTCGAGCCAGCTCGGTTCGTGTAACAGCCCTAGGCAAGGGTAACTCTCCTTATGTGTGTAAGCGTCCATCTAAAGCCCCTGCTAAGGCCTCTTTTGTCAAGGTAAGGGGAAGGTTGTTGATAAAGCTCCGTCCTGTCCTAGCGTCTTTTCTCGCCTTGGTGGTTCCGAGAGTGCTCCGCCCCCATCCAAGAAGGTCAAGGGTCCTAGTCGGATGCAATGGGTTCCCAAACCGAAGAAAGATTAAACATTTCTTAGTACCCCAATATTGCAATTAATAGACCACTTGTTTAGGATTTTAAGTGTTTTATATTCTTTTATTGCTCAACAAGCGTCTATTGTAATGGTGAAAAAGATTCATGGAATGAATAAAATTGCATCTTGTAATGAAATGATTGGGTAAAAAGATTTGTTTTAGACCGCACCCGAAAGTTGCCTACGTTTTTCCAGTATGGAAGCTCAGGTCTCCATAGTTCAAATAAATGAAGACCATTTTTTTTAATTTTTTTATTTTTGTGTGCACCCTGTTTTTTGCCTAGACCTCCCTTGCGGGTTTTCAATCTAGCGGGCTTCTTTTTTGCACTTTTCTCTAATTTTTTCTTAGGCCGCTCTTGCTGGTTTTCAACCTAGCGAGCTCTTTTTTAATATGGTCTTTATTTGTTAAGCGTAGAACTTCTTGAGCTTGTCGAGGTTGACCTCCTTTGGTAATTGGTCGCCATCCAAGTGTACGAGTCGGACTGCACCGCCACTTAGTATCTTCTTGACCATGTACGGACCAATCCATCGGGGTCCCCATTTCCCAAGGGGATTCATGGCATTGGGAGGATGCTGTCTTAGAACCAAGTCTCCCACTTTGATGTCTCGGGGCTTCGCCTTCTTATTGAAATCCATAGCCATTCTCTGTTGATAAGCCCTTATGCGTTCGAACGCCCTTAGCCTCTTTTCATCGAGTAGGGCTAATTGTTCGTATCGACTTTGCATCCATTCAACCTCATTGACTTGATTTTCGAGCAGGACTCGCAAAGAGGGAACTTCATGTTCAACCGGGAGTACAGCTTCAGAACCATAAACCAATGTGTACGAGATCTCTCCCGTTGCTCTCCGGATTGATGTGCGGTAGCCCCACAATGCTAGAGACAATTTCTCGGGCCAATCCCTTCCTGTTGAGGCCATTTTCCATATGATGGTCTCAATCGTCTTATTTGCTGCTTCGACTGCTCCATTTGATTGGGGACGGTACGGGGATGACTTGTGCTTGGTGATCTTGTATTCGACCAAGAGTGCATCCATTTCTTTCTCAAAGTGAGAACCGTTGTCAGAGATAATCTCGTGAGGGACGCCGCATCGGCACATGATGTTGGTCTTCACGAATTCTGCCACTTTCTTGGCGTTGAGAACTCAGTAAGCTTGTGCTTTAATCCATTTTGTGAAATAGTCCACAGCTACTAGAACGAATGACTGTCTGTTGCTTCCCATGGAATGGACTTTGCCAATGATATCTATGCCCTAACAAGGGAACGGCCAGGGCGTGGTCATGTT
Organism: Campanula takesimana; assembly: GCA_026119855.1. Lineage (NCBI taxonomy): Eukaryota > Viridiplantae > Streptophyta > Magnoliopsida > Asterales > Campanulaceae > Campanula > Campanula takesimana. Next base: position 822,276 of record JAOWBW010000072.1, read on the forward strand.
GTACAGTTACGAAGGTGGAGCATGTTGCAAATTGGCATAGAACTGGCATTTGGCCCACCACTTGACTTTCTCGATACAGTCTTTTTCCATGGTGGTCCAATAATAGCCAATACGGAGTATCTTCTTGGCTAACATGATCCCATTCATGTGGGGTCCACACTCGCCTTCGTGGACTTCATGCATTATCTCTTGAGCTTCGGTCTTATTAGCACATAAGAGGTTGATGCCTTCGTAGTGTCTCTTGTAAACTCGGTTCCCAATCAACATATATCTCGATGCTAGCTTTTGCAATGCTACTTGAGATTTCTTATTGCTGTCTTCAGGGAAGGTGCCGTCCTTGAGGAAATTCATGATGTCTGTATACCACGGAGGGTTTGCTTGGAATTCATTGATTTCAATGCTCATGCAATATGCCGGGCTAGTCCTTCTTAAAATTTTGAAGGGTTTTACCATCTTTCCTTCGGGCATTTTGACCAGTGAGGCTATGGTGGCCAATGCATTAGCAAAGCGGTTCTTGTCCCTTAGTAAATATTTGAACGTGACATCTTGGAATTGTTCAACTAACTCCTCGAGGTGCTGACCATACTATTGGAGAGTCGGGTCTTAGATTTTCCATTTGCCAGACGTCTGATTGATAAGGAGCAGAGAATCACCGAACACTTCCAGATCTTTCACATTTCTTTCTAGGGCTGCTTCTAGCCCCGCTATACATGCTTCATATTCGGCAATATTGTTGGTGGCTTCGAATTCAAGACGGATTGGAATCGGAGTGTAGATTTCCTTTAGATCGACAAGTAACATTCCTATCCCATAACTGTGCTTATTGACCGCCCCATCGAAAAAAAATTGCCACTATTTTCTTCGGTTGTAGTGCAAATCAAGTCCTCGTCAGGAAATTGTAAGTCTTCCCCCTTCACTTCGTGTAACGACCCGAAAACCCGCCTCTATTTTCATAGTAATAAATATTTAATTATTTATTTATTTCTTATTTATTTATTTAAATTATTTATTTATTTAAATAATTGTGTGTGCATTTTGTGTTTCATAATATTTTATGCTTAGCATGTAATTGGTTATTTGTGCTAGTGTAGAGTGTTGGGTCTTTGTTGTTAGAGGGGAGTATAAGAGAATTGTGTTGTTAGTGGAGGAGGGGCCCTAAGTGTAACATTTTTAAAAATATCACCTCCTTCCTCCCTTCCTTCTCCCTCACTCTCTCATTTCCCAGTCATCTCTCTCTCTCTCCAAGAAAGAAGGGTAAGTTTTTCTTCCTCCCTTCTCTCTTCATTTTCACCCTCTTCCTCTCATCTTTTCTTATTGCTCATTTGATGAAATGTGTTTAGATCGTCGATAGGATCGTGTGGAACCAAAAATATTCGAATTCCGTCTCATTTCATTATTTCCAAGTAAGTTACGTTTCCCCCATTTTTATGCTAAAGTGTTCATTTCATGTTTATATAATGCTTTAGTTGATACATATGATGTTGGGTTTTGAGTTTGGGATTTATTTGGAATTTATTTTGATTTTTTGGTTAAAAATGGTGATTGTTAAATGTTGGTTTAAATCTTGGTTTGGAGTTGTTAAATGATGATATTTAGGTCCCCTCTAAGCTCATAAGTTGTCCTAGTTCATTTGTTAGGTTCACTTTGAGAGTTGATATTGAGGATTTTGGTTTTGGTATGAAAATGGTGGAATTTTGGTGTTCTTGCCCGAATTGAAGAACCCAGAAGAAATCTGGGTTTTGGCCGAAATCCCTAGGGGGGCGCGCGCACCCTCCCTTGATCAACTTAGAAAACCTTCTGATCCTATAGGGCGTGCGCACCCTTTTCACGCGAGCACGCGCACCCTCCCCTGGCCTTTTGCAAAAAACCTTCTGATCCTCCAGGGCGCGCGCACCCTTTCTGCGCGGGCGTGCGCCCCCTCCGCTGTACAAGTCCTGAGCTTCACCCTCTTGTACTCTTCGCAGACAATCTTCGATAGGCCATAACTTCTTCGTCCGGACTCCGTTTTGGACGTGTAAAGTATCGTTGGAAAGCTATTTTCGAGTACTATGAAATGGTTCTATTGGCCGCATGGTTACAGATTAGAATGGTTGTCTTTTCGTTGAGGTTTAAGATCAAGGTATAGTCTCGGTCTAGGTTCCGTAGTACTATTCTAGTTGACTTAGTTGGGCACCGTGGAACACTTTAATAATTGAAATTGGCTCCTTTGTGAACAATGGTGTTATGTAATTTGATCAAGTATTGTTTGGGAATGTTTGGACATCTTATGATGTGTTCGTGATTGTTCCAATCGAATTGATTTTCGAGTAAGACTTGGTCTAGGTTTTAGGCGATGTCCTATAGTACCTAGAGGGTTGTTATTGAACACCAAAGTGTAGGGTTTTGCCCGGTCGTGATCATGTTCTATTAAGTGTAACCTTTTGGATTCGTTTGGGGTGTTTAGAGTTGGTTCGTTATGAACGAAGGTAAAGCGTGAATTGGCAATTGGGTACCTACAGTTTGAGTAACCTTAAGGTGTATTCATTCTGATTTCCTACTTTGGAATTCCAGGTGTGATGAGATGGTTGAGTTCATAGTCCTAGTATATCTTTGCGAGTAAATGTTTAGGGTCATTTTGGTAATAGTCTTTGTACTATTTGTGAGCGACCATTGGGTTGTGCTCTTTATGAGTAACTTGTGAGTATCATCTTTAGGATGCGTTTGGTATGGTCCCTTATCATCGAATCATCATGTTTTAATGGTCAATGTTGTTGGGCTCTCTCTGTGAGCAATCTCGTTTATCGTGTTGGACTCTTTTATGAGAAACTTCTTGTGTTCGTTGTTGTTGAACTCTTCTTGAGTAATCGTTTTAATCTTTATGGTGATTAATTGGTATGGTTCCCTACTTTGGAACCTTTAGTTGTTTATCGAGCTAGTATTTATTACCTAGCATTTATTTGAAAGTCCAGCTGGTTATTTGTGTTCGAGTCAGGCAATGGATAATGTTATAATGGCACGAGCCAAGTCCAGTATAGCATCACCCATTGGTCCTTCTTTCCCCTTCCAGATTGGCCTTGGTTGGGATGAGCTAGCTCCCTTTGGTGAGTATTCTAGCTAGACGTTTTGGGTTTTGACTTTGTGTCATCTCCCCTGTCCTTTGTGACATGTTACATTGTTATGGTTCCGGTACCGGGGTTGTGATCTTCAACTGTTTATGCTGCTATGAAGATTGATTGATTGATTGATTGGTCGGTTCTGACCAGGGTCTTCTCTTCAGCTATTATGCTACTATGAAGATGGTTTGATTGGCTGATTGGTTGAAGCTGCGCAGCGATTGTTCTATTGGTTTGGTGAAACCTTGGCTCAGTATCCTTTGTAACGTGTTTATTTCAGTCTTATGTGCTGCATGATGAGTTAGTCGTTATTTCCAACTGGTATGGGACAGTTGGCGATAGGGAGCTTTCTCATTTGTTGTTATGTGAAATACTTGTTCAGTTATATTGTTGATTTGCATGATATTATGCCATGTAGCTGCATTAGTAACTTACTGAGATTTTATCTCACCCCGTTTCTTTTATCTTTGTTTTTCCTTAAGCCCCCCCCCCCCCAAGGAAAGCAAGTGGTAGCTTTGTGAGGTCCGTTGTAGCGGGAATCTTCAGAGCAGGTTGATCGTATTTGGGATAGTTGCTCTTCGGAGCCTTTATGCTTATTATTGTGGGTTCGTAGTCGTTCAGTGTTTTGTATATACGGTTGCACTTTGGGTATTTTTGTTAATAGTTGTTCTTGCTTCCGCGTTTGTTTCTAGTCTCCGAGTTATAATCTCGTTGAGGTGTTGTTTGATGGTATTGGTTTCATAGTTTAATTCACGCACCCGGTTTGGTATTTTGTATTTTGGAGATGTATATTATGTAAATTTTATGTTGATGGATTTTAGTATTTTCTGGGGCGTGACACTTCGTCACCCAGAAATTTAGTAAGCTGATCACTGAACACTTTCCCCCTGATGGATTTGAGTGTGACGTAAGTGATATCATAGCCAGCGAGTGTCGCGACCCCCGGACCCCGCGGGCCCGAGACCGCGATCTGGACGTCGACTCTAAAACCGAAACTGAGAAATATCGGAGATAAAAATTTCATTTGATACCAAAAGGTAATGATCCAAAGTTTTACAAATCATTTGAACAACAAGGAAACTAGTATAAACTCCATAAGTTTACACACCAAAGTTACAAAATACACAAATCCTAATGACGTCAATGTTTGGTACAAATATCCCAAAAGGTTACACATTTATATAATGTAAACCAACCTATACAACTTTCCCCAAAAGAATGGATCCACCCTCGACGTCCTCTTTCTCGTGATCAGCGAGACTAATCCTTAGCACCTGGTGGGGGTTAAGGAAAAACAAAGATAAAAGAAAAGAGGTGAGATAAATCTCAATAAGTTACTAATGCAACTACATGACATGCTATGATCCAATATACAATAAGCAATAATAGATATCACATAGCACATAGCATTTATCACATACAGATAGCAGCGGAAATAAACACATAACAAAGGATATAGCCAAGGTTTTCCAAACCGGAACATCCAAATAAAGGATCGCTGCGCAGCTTCAATAATCAACAAATCATCATCTTCATAATAGCATGAAAGCTGAAGAGAAAACCCTGGTACCGGAACCAATAACCATAAAAGTGTCACAAAGGACAAGGACCATGACACAAAGTCATGCCCGCTAGCTAGATACATTCACAAAGGAACGCTAACTTATCCTTTCCAAGGCCAAATCTGGAAAAGGGGTATAGTAAGGGCAAAACAATGGTCAACATTATAATGGACTTGGCTTTGCCATTATAATCCTTCCCATCGCCCGATGCAACAAATATGCCAGCTGGGCTTCCAATTAAATGCTAAGTAATAATAATTTAGCATGAATGCACCACTTAGGGTTCCAAAGTAGGGAACCAATCCAATTAAATTACCACAAAGGTAAACCAATCCAAACAACACATCAAGGATGAACCAACATTCCCAAAACGGTACTTAAATAAATTCCATATCATATTTATTCACAAAAGAATCAAATCCAATCAAATAAGTGTTCCACGGTGTTATCCTAAGTTAATTAGAATCAATAAACCTAAACTAGTTAAGCCTTAAGCCTTAAACCAAGCAAAAAGGTGAAATTCCTGGAACAGGGGGCGGGCGGGCGCCTGGAATGGGGCAGGCGCGCGCTTGAATTTCCAAAAAGTCAGGCGCTAGAGAAAGTGGGAGTAGGCGGGCGCCTGGGCAGGGTCAGGCGGGCGCCTGGTCTACGGGCTGGGAGGAAAACAGAGCTGGGTTTTACAGATTTCGAACCAAATTCTCCCAAAACACCAAAGACTCAAACTCAACTCCTTCTACAAGTTCTAAAATGTACCAAACCCACTTATAACAAGAATGGGGATCCAAATACACCATTTATCAACCCAAAACCAAGAATCAAACCCAACATTCATCAATCCACCATTTTTACCCAAAACTCAAATGAATTAAAAATAATTTCTAAACAAATTCAAAACCCAACCAAACTTCAATTATAACACATCAAACATCATATAAACATGATATGAACATTTTAGCATAAAAATGGGGGAAAAGTAACTTACTTGGATTTTCTCAAAGTTGATGGATTTCAATTCTTTTTGGCTTCCTACGATCCTATCGACGATCTAAACACATTTCACGTTTTAAGAAATGAATGATAATGAGAGGAAGATGGAGAAAAAGAAGAGAGAAGGAAAAGGAAGAAAAACTTACCAATGCCAAGGAGAGAGAGGGTGTTGTGCTGGGAATGGGAGGGAGTAGGGTGAGGGAGATGGAGTGTAAGGGGGAGAAGGAGGTGTAGGGAGAGGGTAGGAGTAATTTAAAAACATACACAAAGACCCCTCCTCTAATACTACCCAACTCAACACTCCCCACCAACAACTAAGACCCAATAACACTACACTAACCCAAATGACCCAAATATAATGCTAGGCATAATTATTCTAACACATAAATTGCACACATAATTATTTAAATAAATAATAATTTAAATAAATAAATAAACAAATAATTAAATAAAAATCATTTAATTACTAATAAAATAGAGCCTAGATTTCGGGTCGTGACAGCGAGCATGAAGTACCACTTGGCTATCCTTGTTGACATGAAAGGTTTCTCGAAGATGTAGCGGAGCGGGTCCACTTTTGCTACTAACTTGATCTGAAAGGCTTCCATGTAGTGTTTGAACTTTTGAGTGACCCAAACCAATGCTGTGTTGGTAGTGGTGCCCTAGGCACGTTTAATAAACGTTGTAAATGTTATCATTTATTTCATATCAATAAAGAGATGTTTTGATTATTATTGTTGTTCATGTTTACTTATAATAATCCCCGTCCCTAGTACTTGTTAAGGACTAGTATAAAGGCTAAATGATCATGGGATGATCATGTTAGATTTATGGGTACTTGTTTGGAACAAGGTACTGGACATGACCCGCTGTATGAGATTTATGTCATGGTCTATGTCGTACATATATCTCATATTAGTTATGTCATTTGAATCCTTAGACATGAAGTTATTATAGTCTTCCACTTGATGAACATTGTGTTTGACATATTCAAACGCTACCTTAACACGGTAGTTATAAAGGGTATGATTGGCATAATCGAATTCCCGTTGGGAAGAATAAAAAGCTAAATGGATTTGTCCCTCCACGGAGAGATGTCAAGCTTGGGCCCCTCGAAGGAATGATGTTGATGAAATGTTCGGCCGGACTCAAATGGATTGATTGGATCAATGGCATTTGAATTATCAACATATTCGGAATCGAGAAAGTATTGAACAAGACAAGTTGACTGTTTGACCATGACTTGTGTTCAATGACATCGTGGACAAAAGGTTTGTGACATATTCTGAAGGAATGCGAACTTGTATCTAGTTATACTATTTGGGTATGTATGACGGTTTGCTAGAACCTAATCATATCTTATGGGATCATGTTTGAGCCCATTGCCAACTTAGTATAATCCTAGAGGGTCACACACAATAGAACGAATCTTAAGTAAGAGGACTATATTGGAATTTAGGGTCGAAGGACCTTAAAGGAATTTCCGAACTCATTCAGGCGCCCGCCTGGTCCAACCCAAGCATGACGGTTTGCTAGAACCTAATCATATTTTATGGGATCATGTTTGAGCCCATTGCCAACTTAGTATAATCCTAGAGGGTCACACACAATAGAACGAATCTTAAGTAAGAGGACTATATTGGAATTTAGGGTCGAAGGACCTTAAAGGAATTTCTGAATGAATTCTGGGCTTCCTGGTCAACCGAGCGGGCGCTTGGGTTGGACCAGGCGGGCGCCTGAATGAGTTCGGAAAAAGTCTGGACCTTCTGATAAAATAAGCGGGCGCCTGGGTTGGACCAGGCGGGCGCCCGGTATGACGGCAGAAAAATTCCTAATTCGATTAGAAAAGGTTTTTGGCACAAGTTACCTATTTGGAATAGGTCTTAATTGTGTATAAAAACCCCAATTCGGCCAGACCATATGGACAAGTGCTTTTGTGAGTCTCAAAGAGTTTGAGAGAGATTTTATTTTGTTCTAAGATATCCTTGATTGAGGATCAAAATAATTCACAAATAAATTCCATATAGTTCTTTATTGAATTGTGAAAGTGTGTTTCATAATTATTGGTCTAGCAACCAAGATCAATGAGCCTCTTGATATTCGTTCGAAGTGTGGACACCGCTAGAGGGTGAATTTTATCATCTGCAAAGTTCGTGATTTTGTCCGTGATAAAGCTTCTAGTTTTCTCCACCAAGACCAAAGAAAACTTTGATAGTCATCAAGGGTTAGTTTTTCCTCTATTCATTATGTTGTATTTGATTTAATCATATGAACGGATCCATGGCTTTGGGTTTCTTAAAAGTTTAATTGCTATATTCCGCTGCGCATGTTACTTGGAAACCCAACAGTGGTATCAGAGCCCCGTTCATGTTGATTAATTCAATACTTGGATCATGTTATGTGTATATAAATTGTTTATGTGCCTAGCATGATATGAATACTGGAATATATGATGCTTATGTGTTTTGTGATTTTATGTGGTTTATTGTTTTGCAACTTTAATCGCAGGATTCAATCGCAATAAAATTATGGTGGATTCTGAATTATTTTGATTATTAATTTTTGATTGGATCAAAGTTTTAATAATCGGGGAAAAATAATTTTGAAACAAAATTTTCGAACTTTAAAAATTCTGTACCATTCTGACCAAACAGGTGCCCGCTCGCTGGGGACCAGGCGGCCGCTTGCTTCAGGCTTGCTCAGGCGCGCGCTCGGCCAAGACCAGGCGGGCGCTCGGTCATCAGAATCTATTCTGATTTTGGTTAAAATCTGAATATGGAATTTTCAATAAATTCAAAAAAACCAGTAACAGAACCAGTCCAGACTTACTGATCTGGACTGGGTTTTGGGTAGTTGGTTTGTGTGTGGATTTTGGGGTTTGATTTTCCTATTTGTTTTAGTCTTGTGATTCCTAGATTGGTTCAAGTTTTGGATGGCTAATCTGCGTTCATCGAGATTGTGTTTCCCAAAATAGATCGCAATCAAAGTTTCAAAGATAAAACGAAGCTAGAATTATGAAGAGTTCATAATTGCTAAAATTGAGAAACAAAGTTCTTGATTCAATGATTGGAGATCCATGTGGAATTGTGAATGCAATTGGCCTACGTTCATCGAGACCATCTATTGCTCAGTTTCGGCCACATGGACTACTTTCTTGGTTTCTTGAATTAGTGCGGGATTGTGGTTGCCTAATGGCTTAGTTCGACCGCACTTCTTGTTGTCTTGATTTGGAGATAATAACCGAAGTTGAAATAGTCTCATCCTCATAATTATAGAGAAACTAATGACACATAAATATCATGCTTAAATTAATGGAGATTAATTTAGTAGCTAAACTTGATGTGTAACATGTTTATATTATGTGCTCATAAATGTGTTATATACTATATGTGATGAACCTTCAAAGAAAGTTTTAAGTCCTTCTTTGCCATGCCATGATTAAAACACTTGTTTATACATGGGTAATCTTGATGTGGGTTCGCCTCCGCGAAGTGCATTAATTTTATTCATGTATGAGCAAGATGAGGTTCATTAATTTAATGTGGGCTTGCCTCCGCAAGGTGCGTTAAATTGAATGGTTCCTATGCGTTTAAAATGGTTGGACTTGATTAGGCGTCAAAACAGTTTTGGGCCTAGGCAAAAGATGAGATTAAACATGTTTTTGAAATCGGATTTCTCAAAGAATCTCATAAAAGGATCTAAGAATCATATGGGATATGATTGACATGATTGTCTACCTAATTAATTTATTTTTGAGCGGTCCGCCTCCGTGGACTCAAAAGTTAAATTAAAGTTGGATCTTAGCCCAATTAAATTATATTATACATTAGATGTATATGAAGGTTATATAATTTAGTGGGAGTATTTTGTTTGAAAAAATACATTGTTTATTTCTTTAATGAAAACCGGTACTTTTTAAATTTTGGAAATTTTGCATATTTGTAGATAATGACTAATAACACTCAATCAATGTCGTTGCGATCGATCCTTGAGAATGATAATGTAACGACCCGAAAACTAGGCTCTATTTTATTAGTAATAAATAATTATTATTTATTTATTTTCTTATTTATCTATTTAAATTATTATTTAATTAATAATTTATGTGTGCATTTTATGTGTTATAATAAATTATGACTAGCATTTTATTTGGGTCATTTGTGCTAGTGTAGAAGTGTTGAGGCTTAAATGTTAGTGGGGAATATAAGATGATTGAGTTAGTGTGTAGGGGAGGGGGTCTATGTGTAAATTCCTAAATCATCCTACTTACTCCCTCCATCACCCCTCTCCTCCCTCACTCCCTCATTTTCTACCAGCAACTCTCCCTCTCTCTCTCCATTTTTGGGTAAGTTTTCTCCCCTTCCTTCTCTCTACATTCTACCTATCTTCCCCTCATTATCTCTCATTTCTCATAACTTGAAACTTGTTTAGATCGTCGATAGGATCGCGTAGAACCAAAAATATTCGAGTTCCGTCATCTTTGATAAATTCGAGGTAAGTTGCTTTTCCCCCATTAATATGCTAAATTGTTCATATCATGCTTATATAATGCTGTAGTTGTTATATTTGAAGTTTGATTGAGTTTGGAATTTATTTGGATTTTTGGTTAAAAATGGTGATTATATGAAGGTTGGGATTTAAACCTTGATTTGGGTTTCTAGATGTGTTATTTTGGTCCTATTCAAGTTTATAAGTTGTTTTGGTTCATTGTTACGCTTATTGGAAGTCTTGATTTTGAGTATTTGAGAAATGGTAAGAATTTTGGATTGTTTGGGTGCCATTTTCGGGTATGTATGAACCCAGGAAGAAATCTGGGCATTGTTCTTCTGGCACGGTCGTGCCCCTTTATTTGGCACGGTCGTGCCAATATTCACTTTCCTCTCGTCATGTTTGGCACGGTCGTGCCACTTTCTTAGGCACGGTCGTGCCAAGCTGGGACTCTGATATATTCTTCCCTTTTCTTCTAAAACTGTTTCCTCCATAACTTTCTCATCCGAACTCCGTTTTGGACGAGTAAACTATCATTTTAAAGCTCTTCTAGAGTACTTCGAGATGGGGTGGTGTATTTAGGTGAGTTTAAGGTTTATATTGTGTTGAGATTTCATTTAGTGTCTTATGACAAAGTGTTTAGAATCGGTCCGTTGTAATCAAGTTGGGAATATCGGTTTGTGTGGTTTTGCCTTGGTTCCTTTGTGAATAAATGGGTTATGGAATTTAGTTATGGATTATTGGAAAATGTGGGAACACTTTCATAATGAGTGGACGTTTGGGATAGTTTTAATGATAGTTATTGTGCTATTTGGGGAATGACCATTTGGGTAGTACTCTTTACGAGTATCTCGCGTGTATCATCTTCAGGATGTGTTGTTGACTTGGTTTATCTTTTGATGATTAATAGGCATGGTCCGTTGTGAACAATTGTGTTGCGGAATTAGTCTAAGTATTGTTTTAGAGTGTTTGGGCATCTTGTAATGTGTTCAGGATTATTTTGATCGGATTGATTTTGGGATCAGACTTGGTCTAGATTCTAAGTGATATCTTATAATACCTAGAGGGTATTAGGGAATACCAAAGTGTTGGGTTTGGTCCGTTGTGATCATGTGTGAATAAGTGTAATCTTTTGGGTTCGTTTGGTGTATTAAGAATTGGTCCGTTTATGAATGGAGGTAAAGCGTGGTATAGTGATTGGGTAACTGTGGGTTTGATTTGCCTTAAGGGTATTTATTCGGAATTCCTATTTGGAATTCTAGGTGTAAAGAGATAGTTGAGTTCATAGCCCTAGTATATCTTTATGAGTAAACGTTTAGGATCATTTTGGGTTATAGTCGTTGTACTATTTGTGAGTGACCGTTTGGGTTGTGTTCCTTATGAGTAACTTGTGGGTATGATCTTTGGAATGTATCTGGTATGGTTCCTTATTATAGAATTATTGTGTTTTAATAATCATTGTTGTTGGGCTCCTTATGAGCAATTCCGTTTATCGTTGTTGTGCTCTTCATGAGAAACATTTGTTATCGTTGTTGTTAAACTCTTCATGAATAAACGTTGCATCTTTATGGTGATTATTTGGTATGGTTCCCTACTTTGGAACCCTTTTGATGTTTATAAAGCTAGTATTCATTACATAGCATTTATTTGAAAGTCCAGCTGGTATTTGGGGTTGTGTCGGACGATGCGAGATATTGTGATGGCACCGGCCAAGTCCATCACGGTGTCGACCATTGTTTTGCCCTTATTTTCCTCTTCCAGATCGGCCTTGGTTGAGATGTTTTGGAGCATGACTTTGTGGCATGGCTCCCGCCCTTTGTGGCACGTTACTTTGTTATTGGTTCTGGTACCGGGTTTCTCCTCAGCTTTTATGCTACTTTGGACAGGGTTTGAGTGGTTGATTGGTTGGTTCTGACCGGGGGTATTCTCTTCAGCTTTTATGCTACTATGAAGATGGCTTGATGGGTTGATTGATTGATTGGTCAGTTCTGACCGGGGTTCTCTTCAGTTGTTATAGTGCTATTGTTGATTGGTTGATCGGTTGAAGCTGCGCAGCGATTGTCTATTGGTTTGGTGAAACCTTGGCTCAGTATCCTTTGTAACGTGTTATTTCAGTCTTATGTGCTGCATGATGAGTTAGTCGTTATTTCCAACTGGTATGGGACGGTTGGCGATAGGGAGCTTTCTCATTTGTTGTTATATGATTTACTTGCTCAGTTATATAATTGATTTGTATGATATTATGCCATGTAGATGCATTTAGTAACTTACTGAGATTTTATCTCACCCCGTTTCTTGTTTCAAATTGTTTTTCCTTAACCCCCCCAGGAAAGCAAGTGGTGGCGTTGTGAGGTCCGTTGTAGCGGGAATCTTCTGAGCAGGTTGATCGCATTTGGGATAGTTGCCCTTCGGAGCCTTTATGCATATTATTGTGGGTTCGTAGTCGTTCAGTGTTTTGTATATACGGTTGCACTTTGGGTATTTTTGTTAATAGTTGTTCTTGCTTCCGCGTTTGTTTCTAGTCTCCGAGTTATATCTCGTTGAGGTGTTGCTTGATGGTATAGATTTCATAGTTGAATTCACGCGCCCGTGTTTGGTATTTTGTATTTTGGAGATGTATATTATGTAAATTTTATATTTATGGATTTTTGAGATTTCCGGGGCGTGACAGTTGGTATCAAAACAATGGTTTTAGATCTTGAAGGAGAATAAGAACTCTGATATTGAATAGGTTTCAATACTTGGGTGTTATGATTTTGAGTGGTTTAGAAACTAAGTTTTCTTGAAAGAATGAGGTTAAGGTAGAAGTTGGTTGAGTTATAAGTCGTGATATTGACGTCGAGTGTTCCTTCTCTTGTGGTATATCAAGTATAGGATTGGTGTCAATAGTGTTGGTTCCATTGGGGTTAGTTGGTTTGAGAATAGAAAGTGCGAGTCTTTGAGGACTTAAGGGTTTATATTTTGTAGAGTGTATAATGTTTCGTGCGATGTACGCATGTTGGTCCTCATTCCGTGAATTATGTTGAGGAATATTCTCGAATATGAGACTTCAGGATTGTTACTGGTATACATAAGAAACCCGGGAGAATTATGAGCGATAGCACTCTATAAGCTATAAGTTGATTTAGTTGTGTCACCTATTCGGGTTATTGATGTGATAAGTGGTGTGGTTTAGCTTTCTATGTGTCTCGTATCTTTGGGTTGCCACTGATTGGTGGTGAGTATTTCTGGATATTTTCGGAGAGTTCAAATAGGACATTATGATAAATTAGTACTTGTTATCTTATATTGGTGAATTAGTAAATTCCTGAAGTGGATCAGTGGTTTAATCAGAGTTGATTGATAAGTGGCTATTGTTAGTCAAAGGTCGAATATGAGGAAATAGCAAAGGCAAATTCTATTATTGGGTTTGTTTATTATGAATTCTTGGTTATATCATTTAGATGGATAAATGGCATAGTGCTATCAAAGATTATTATTTTTAAAATCATAATTTGATTGTGGGAGTGAATGACTTAATGTTATATTGATACACACCAAGTTGTGGGCTGAGAATTAATACCCATTTGGGATTTTATTTAAAATTTCTTGGAAGAAGCAAGGGTTCACAAGTTTTAGCATGAGTTAGAGGATTTATTGTTTTGTAATGGGGTTCTTCAGGTTTTAATTGATCTCTGCAAGTGTAGACAATAATGTAAAATGAGATACACGTATTTTGGGATTTCTTGGCTTTAGTAAGAACCGATAAGTGTGAAATCAGCTTTCGATTGTTAATATAAGGATTGATGATAATTTCAGTATTTATATTGTTTCGTGGATTTAGCTAGTATCACTGTTATCTTGCAAGGTATAACCAGTGTTATGTTTTCTTGGAGACAAGTCAGGTTTTCCATTTTTGTGAAAAGTGATCAACCCGTTATCGATAATGATGTTTCAAAAGGGAGATGGAGGTATGTAATGATTTTGAGTGATAAAGTATTTGTATATGTTTCGAGGGTTAGCACCTAATAAATAGAACTATCTATTACTTGGAATTGATGGTGATTTTATTGATATTGCCTCAGCGGACTATATATTTTATTCTATTTTGGGACCAAGTTGAAACGTTATGATAGCAGACTACCAAGAGTTAATGGATATAAGTCCTTAGAAAACTAAGTATGAGGTAATGTAAGTAGTTTGAGAAATTCAAGATTTTGGCTGTATTATGTTTTATCTCATAAGGAAAGTGAGTGTGGTAGTGGAATCCCATTCGATCGGATAGTTGATAACAGTAGATTTTTGATTATATCATTGAGTTATTGGGTGACAGTAATCGTCAGCCCCATTCCTTCTCTTATTTATTCGGGTAGTAGTACGATTACGTGGGTTGATGTATAGATCGTCAATGCGTGTAGATGAACCGGAAAAGTAAAACTTATGGATGTTGATGATTTAAAGGTTGATGGAGAGCGTGATGCTAATTAGGATCAAATCAGCTATGTCTCAGAATTGGTGAACAAGTAATAGTCTTGAGAATGTGAAATTCGGGATGAAAGAGGAAGGTAACTTTAGGATGTTGATATGAATATGCTTGAAATATGTATGTGTTCAATATGTGTGGGTTTATTTGAGTCATGGAATTGATGTCTGAAATCTTTAATAGGTACTTGATTTGGGGTTACGAGTGCTTTATGCGAATTGATATTTTGTCGCCTCATTATGACCGCGCATTGTGATTTTGATGAGTGAATTCGCGGGCGAATTCTTTTTAAGGAGGGTAGATTGTAACGACCCGAAAACTAGGCTCTATTTTATTAGTAATAAATAATTATTATTTATTTATTTGCTTATTTATCTATTTAAATTATTATTTAATTAATAATTTATGTGTGCATTTTATGTGTTATAATAAATTATGACTAGCATTTTATTTGGGTCATTTGTGCTAGTGTAGAAGTGTTGAGTCTTAAATGTTAGTGGGGAATATAAGATGATTGAGTTAGTGTGTAGGGGAGGGGGTCTATGTGTAAATTCCTAAATCATCCTACTTACTCCCTCCATCACCCCTCTCCTCCCTCACTCCCTCATTTTCTACCAGCAACTCTCCCTCTCTCTCTCCATTTTTGGGTAAGTTTTCTCCCCTTCCTTCTCTCTACATTCTACCTATCTTCCCCTCATTATCTCTCATTTCTCATAACTTGAAACTTGTTTAGATCGTCGATAGGATCGCGTAGAACCAAAAATATTCGAGTTCCGTCATCTTTGATAAATTCGAGGTAAGTTGCTTTTCCCCCATTAATATGCTAAATTGTTCATATCATGCTTATATAATGCTGTAGTTGTTATATTTGAAGTTTGATTGAGTTTGGAATTTATTTGGATTTTTGGTTAAAAATGGTGATTATATGAAGGTTGGGATTTAAACCTTGATTTGGGTTTCTAGATGTGTTATTTTGGTCCTATTCAAGTTTATAAGTTGTTTTGGTTCATTGTTACGCTTATTGGAAGTCTTGATTTTGAGTATTTGAGAAATGGTAAGAATTTTGGATTGTTTGGGTGCCATTTTCGGGTATGTATGAACCCAGGAAGAAATCTGGGCATTGTTCTTCTGGCACGGTCGTGCCCCTTTATTTGGCACGGTCGTGCCAATATTCACTTTCCTCTCGTCATGTTTGGCACGGTCGTGCCACTTTCTTAGGCACGGTCGTGCCAAGCTGGGACTCTGATATATTCTTCCCTTTTCTTCTAAAACTGTTTCCTCCATAACTTTCTCATCCGAACTCCGTTTTGGACGAGTAAACTATCATTTTAAAGCTCTTCTAGAGTACTTCGAGATGGGGTGGTGTATTTAGGTGAGTTTTAGGTTTATATTGTGTTGAGATTTCATTTAGTGTCTTATGACAAAGTGTTTAGAATCGGTCCGTTGTAATCAAGTTGGGAATATCGGTTTGTGTGGTTTTGCCTTGGTTCCTTTGTGAATAAATGGGTTATGGAATTTAGTTATGGATTATTGGAAAATGTGGGAACACTTTCATAATGAGTGGACGTTTGGGATAGTTTTAATGATAGTCATTGTGCTATTTGGGGAATGACCATTTGGGTAGTACTCTTTACGAGTATCTCGCGTGTATCATCTTCAGGATGTGTTGTTGACTTGGTTTATCTTTTGATGATTAATAGGCATGGTCCGTTGTGAACAATTGTGTTGCGGAATTAGTCTAAGTATTGTTTGAGAGTGTTTGGGCATCTTGTAATGTGTTCAGGATTATTTTGATCGGATTGATTTTGGGATCAGACTTGGTCTAGATTCTAAGTGATATCTTATAATACCTAGAGGGTATTAGGGAATACCAAAGTGTTGGGTTTGGTCCGTTGTGATCATGTGTGAATAAGTGTAATCTTTTGGGTTCGTTTGGGGTATTATGAATTGGTCCGTTTATGAATGGAGGTAAAGCGTGGTATAGTGATTGGGTAACTGTGGGTTTGATTTGCCTTAAGGGTATTTATTCGGAATTCCTATTTGGAATTCTAGGTGTAAAGAGATAGTTGAGTTCATAGCCCTAGTATATCTTTATGAGTAAACGTTTAGGATCATTTCGGGTTATAGTCGTTGTGCTATTTGTGAGTGACCGTTTGGGTTGTGTTCCTTATGAGTAACTTGTGGGTATGATCTTTGGAATGTATCTGGTATGGTTCCTTATTATGGAATTATCGTGTTTTAATAATCATTGTTGTTGGGCTCCTTATGAGCAATTCCGTTTATCGTTGTTGTGCTCTTCATGAGAAACTCTTGTTATCGTTGTTGTTAAACTCTTCATGAGTAAACGTTGTATCTTTATGGTGATTATTTGGTATGGTTCCCTACTTTGGAACCCTTTTGATGTTTATAAAGCTAGTATTCATTACTTAGCATTTATTTTGAAAGTCCAGCTGGTATTTGTGGTTGTGTCGGACGATGCGAGATATTTTGATGCCACCGGCCAAGTCCATCATGGTGTCGACCATTGTTTTGCCCTTATTTTCCTCTTCCAGATCGGCCTTGGTTGAGATGTTTTGGAGCATGACTTTGTGGCATGGCTCCCGCCCTTTGTGGCACGTTACTTTGTTATTGGTTCCGGTACCGGGTTTCTCCTCAGCTTTTATGCTACTTTGGAGAGGGTTTGAGTGGTTGATTGGTTGGTTCTGACCGGGGGTATTCTCTTCAGTTTTTATGCTACTATGAAGATGGCTTGATGGGTTGATTGATTGATTGGTCAGTTCTGACCGGGGTTCTCTTCAGTTGTTATAGTGCTATTGTTGATTGGTTGATCGGTTGAAGCTGCGCAGCGATTGTCTATTGGTTTGGTGAAACCTTGGCTCAGTATCCTTTGTAACGTGTTTATTTCAGTCTTATGTGCTGCATGATGAGTTAGTCGTTATTTCCAACTGGTATGGGACGGTTGGCGATAGGGAGCTTTCTCATTTGTTGTTATATGATTTACTTGCTCAGTTATATAATTGATTTGCATGATATTATGCCATGTAGATGCATTTAGTAACTTACTGAGATTTTATCTCACCCCGTTTCTTGTTTCAAATTGTTTTTCCTTAACCCCCCCCCAGGAAAGCAAGTGGTGGCGTTGTGAGGTCCGTTGTAGCGGGAATCTTCTAAGCAGGTTGATCGCATTTGGGATAGTTGCCCTTCGGAGCCTTTATGCATATTATTGTGGGTTCGTAGTCGTTCAGTGTTTTGTATATACGGTTGCACTTTGGGTATTTTTGTTAATAGTTGTTCTTGCTTCCGCGTTTGTTTCTAGTCTCCGAGTTATATCTCGTTGAGGTGTTGCTTGATGGTATAGATTTCATAGTTGAATTCACGCGCCCGTGTTTGGTATTTTGTATTTTGGAGATGTATATTATGTAAATTTTATATTTATGGATTTTTGAGATTTCCAGGGCGTGACAGTTGGTATCAGAGCAATGGTTTTAGATCTTGAAGGAGAATAAGAACTCTGATATTGAATAGGTTTCAATACTTGGGTGTTATGATTTTGAGTGGTTTAGAAACTAAGTTATCTTGAAAGAATGAGGTTAAGGTAGAAGTTGGTTGAGTTATAAGTCGTGATATTGACGTCGAGTGTTCCTTCTCTTGTGGTATATCAAGTATAGGATTGGTGTCAATAGTGTTGGTTCCATTGGGGTTAGTTGGTTTGAGAATAGAGAGTGCGAGTCTTTGAGGACTTAAGGGTTTATATTTTGTAGAGTGTATAATGTTTCGTGCGATGTACGCATGTTGGTCCTCATTCCGTGAATTATGTTGAGGAATATTCTCGAATATGAGACTTCAGGATTGTTACTGGTATACATAAGAAACCCGGGAGAATTATGAGCGATAGCACTCTATAAGCTATAAGTTGATTTAGTTGTGTCACCTATTCGGGTTATTGATGTGATAAGTGGTGTGGTTTAGCTTTCTATGTGTCTCGTATCTTTGGGTTGCCACTGATTGGTGGTGAGTATTTCTGGATATTTTCGGAGAGTTCAAATAGGCCATTATGATAAATTAGTACTTGTTATCTTATATTGGTGAATTAGTAAATTCCTGAAGTGGATCAGTGGTTTAATCAGAGTTGATTGATAAGTGGCTATTGTTAGTCAAAGGTCGAATATGAGGAAATAGCAAAGGCAAATTCTATTATTGGGTTTGTTTATTATGAATTCTTGGTTATATCATTTAGATGGATAAATGGCATAGTGCTATCAAAGATTATTATTTTTAAAATCATAATTTGATTGTGGGAGTGAATGACTTAATGTTATATTGATACACACCAAGTTGTGGGCTGAGAATTAATACCCATTTGGGATTTTATTTAAAATTTCTTGGAAGAAGCAAGGGTTCACAAGTTTTAGCATGAGTTAGAGGATTTATTGTTTTGTAATGGGGTTCTTCAGGTTTTAATTGATCTCTGCAAGTGTAGACAATAATGTAAAATGAGATACACGTATTTTGGGATTTCTTGGCTTTAGTAAGAACCGATAAGTGTGAAATCAGCTTTCGATTGTTAATATAAGGATTGATGATAATTTCAGTATTTATATTGTTTCGTGGATTTAGCTAGTATCACTGTTATCTTGCAAGGTATAACCAGTGTTATGTTTTCTTGGAGACAAGTCAGGTTTTCCATTTTTGTGAAAAGTGATCAACCCGTTATCGATAATGATGTTTCAAAAGGGAGATGGAGGTATGTAATGATTTTGAGTGATAAAGTATTTGTATATGTTTCGAGGGTTAGCACCTAATAAATAGAACTATCTATTACTTGGAATTGATGGTGATTTTATTGATATTGCCTCAGCGGACTATATATTTTATTCTATTTTGGGACCAAGTTGAAACGTTATGATAGCAGACTACCAAGAGTTAATGGATATAAGTCCTTAGAAAACTAAGTATGAGGTAATGTAAGTAGTTTGAGAAATTCAAGATTTTGGCTGTATTATGTTTTATCTCATAAGGAAAGTGAGTGTGGTAGTGGAATCCCATTCGATCGGATAGTTGATAACAGTAGATTTTTGATTATATCATTGAGTTATTGGGTGACAGTAATCGTCAGCCCCATTCCTTCTCTTATTTATTCGGGTAGTAGTACGATTACGTGGGTTGATGTATAGATCGTCAATGCGTGTAGATGAACCGGAAAAGTAAAACTTATGGATGTTGATGATTTAAAGGTTGATGGAGAGCGTGATGCTAATTAGGATCAAATCAGCTATGTCTCAGAATTGGTGAACAAGTAATAGTCTTGAGAATGTGAAATTCGGGATGAAAGAGGAAGGTAACTTTAGGATGTTGATATGAATATGCTTGAAATATGTATGTGTTCAATATGTGTGGGTTTATTTGAGTCATGGAATTGATGTCTGAAATCTTTAATAGGTACTTGATTTGGGGTTACGAGTGCTTTATGCGAATTGATATTTTGTCGCCTCATTATGACCGCGCATTGTGATTTTGATGAGTGAATTCGCGGGCGAATTCTTTTTAAGGAGGGTAGATTGTAACGACCCGAAAACTAGGCTCTATTTTATTAGTAATAAATAATTATTATTTATTTATTTGCTTATTTATCTATTTAAATTATTATTTAATTAATAATTTATGTGTGCATTTTATGTGTTATAATAAATTATGACTAGCATTTTATTTGGGTCATTTGTGCTAGTGTAGAAGTGTTGAGTCTTAAATGTTAGTGGGGAATATAAGATGATTGAGTTAGTGTGTAGGGGAGGGGGTCTATGTGTAAATTCCTAAATCATCCTACTTACTCCCTCCATCACCCCTCTCCTCCCTCACTCCCTCATTTTCTACCAGCAACTCTCCCTCTCTCTCTCTCCATTTTTGGGTAAGTTTTCTCCCCTTCCTTCTCTCTACATTCTACCTATCTTCCCCTCATTATCTCTCATTTCTCATAACTTGAAACTTGTTTAGATCGTCGATAGGATCGCGTAGAACCAAAAATATTCGAGTTCCGTCATCTTTGATAAATTCGAGGTAAGTTTCTTTTCCCCCATTAATATGCTAAATTGTTCATATCATGCTTATATAATGCTGTAGTTGTTATATTTGAAGTTTGATTGAGTTTGGAATTTATTTGGAT
This sequence comes from Campanula takesimana, assembly GCA_026119855.1. Classification (NCBI taxonomy): domain Eukaryota; kingdom Viridiplantae; phylum Streptophyta; class Magnoliopsida; order Asterales; family Campanulaceae; genus Campanula; species Campanula takesimana. The sequence continues at coordinate 843,027 of JAOWBW010000072.1, forward strand.
TTTTGGTTAAAAATGGTGATTATATGAAGGTTGGGATTTAAACCTTGATTTGGGTTTCTAGATGTGTTATTTTGGTCCTATTCAAGTTTATAAGTTGTTTTGGTTCATTGTTATGCTTATTGGAAGTCTTGATTTTGAGTATTTGAGAAATGGTAAGAATTTTGGATTGTTTGGGTGCCATTTTCGGATATGTATGAACCCAGGAAGAAATCTGGGCATTGTTTTTCTGGCACGGTCGTGCCCCTTTATTTGGCACGGTCGTGCCAATATTCACTTTCCTCTCGTCATGTTTGGCACGGTCGTGCCACTTTCTTAGGCACGGTCGTGCCAAGCTGGGACTCTGATATATTCTTCCCTTTTCTTCTAAAACTGTTTCCTCCATAACTTTCTCATCCGAACTCCGTTTTGGACGAGTAAACTATCATTTTAAAGCTCTTCTAGAGTACTTCGAGATGGGGTGGTGTATTTAGGTGAGTTTCAGGTTTATATTGTGTTGAGATTTCATTTAGTGTCTTATGACAAAGTGTTTAGAATCGGTCCGTTGTAATCAAGTTGAGAATATCGGTTTGTGTGGTTTTGCCTTGGTTCCTTTGTGAATAAATGGGTTATGGAATTTAGTTATGGATTATTGGAAAATGTGGGAACACTTTCATAATGAGTGGACGTTTGGGATAGTTTTAATGATAGTCATTGTGCTAATTGGGGAATGACCATTTGGGTAGTACTCTTTATGAGTATCTCGCGTGTATCATCTTCAGGATGTGTTGTTGACTTGGTTTATCTTTTGATGATTAATAGGCATGGTCCGTTGTGAACAATTGTGTTGCGGAATTAGTCTACGTATTGTTTGAGAGTGTTTGGGCATCTTGTAATGTGTTCAGGATTATTTTGATCGGATTGATTTTGGGATCAGACTTGGTCTAGATTCTAAGTGATATCTTATAATACCTAGAGGGTATTAGGGAATACCAAAGTGTTGGGTTTGGTCCGTTGTGATCATGTGTTAATAAGTGTAATCTTTTGGGTTCGTTTGGGGTATTAAGAATTGGTCCGTTTATGAATGGAAGTAAAGCATGGTATAGTGATTGGGTAACTGTGGGTTTGATTTGCCTTAAGGGTATTTATTCGGAATTCCTATTTGGAATTCTAGGTGTAAAGAGATAGTTGAGTTCATAGCCCTAGTATATCTTTATGAGTAAACGTTTAGGATCATTTTTTGTTATAGTCGTTGTACTATTTGTGAGTGACCGTTTGGGTTGTGTTCCTTATGAGTAACTTGTGGGTATGATCTTTGGAATGTATCTGGTATGGTTCCTTATTATGGAATTATCGTGTTTTAATAATCATTGTTGTTGGGCTCCTTATGAGCAATTCCGTTTATCGTTGTTGTGCTCTTCATGAGAAACTCTTGTTATCGTTGTTGTTAAACTCTTCATAAGTAACCGTTGCATCTTTATGGTGATTATTTGGTATGGTTCCCTACTTTGGAACCCTTTTGATGTTTATAAAGCTAGTATTCATTACTTAGCATTTATTTGAAAGTCCAGCTGGTATTTGTGGTTGTGTCGGGCGATGCGAGATATTGTGATGGCACCGGCCAAGTCCATCATGGTGTCGACCATTGTTTTGCCCTTATTTTCCTCTTCCAGATCGGCCTTGGTTGAGATGTTTTGGAGCATGACTTTGTGGCATGGCTCCCGCCCTTTGTGGCACGTTACTTTGTTATTGGTTCCGGTACCGGGTTTCTCCTCAGCTTTTATGCTACTTTGGAGAGGGTTTGAGTGGTTGATTGGTTGGTTCTGACCGTGGGTATTCTCTTCAGCTTTTATGCTACTATGAAGATGGCTTGATGGGTTGATTGATTGATTGGTCAGTTCTGACTGGGGTTCTCTTCAGTTGTTATACTGCTATTGTTGATTGGTTGATCGGTTGAAGCTGCGCAGCGATTGTCTATTGGTTTGGTGAAACCTTGGCTCAGTATCCTTTGTAACGTGTTTATTTCAGTCTTATGTGCTGCATGATGAGTTAGTCGTTATTTCCAACTGGTATGGGACGGTTGGCGATAGGGAGATTTCTCATTTGTTGTTATATGATTTACTTGCTCAGTTATATAATTGATTTTCATGATATTATGCCATGTAGATGCATTTAGTAACTTACTGAGATTTTATCTCACCCCGTTTCTTGTTTCAAATTGTTTTTCCTTAACCCCCCCCCCCAGGAAAGCAAGTGGTAGCGTTGTGAGGTTCGTTGTAGCGGGAATCTTCTGGGCAGGTTGATCGCATTTGGGATAGTTGCCCTTCGGAGCCTTTACGCATATTATTTTGGGCTCGTAGTCGTTCAGTGTTTTGTATATACGGTTGCACTTTGGGTATTTTTGATAATAGTTGTTCTTGCTTCCGCGTTTGTTTCTAGTCTCCGAGTTATATCTCGTTGAGGTGTTGCTTGATGGTATAGATTTCATAGTTGAATTCACGCGCCCGTGTTTGGTATTTTGTATTTTGGAGATGTATATTATGTAAATTTTATATTTATGGATTTTTGAGATTTCCGGGGCGTGACAGATAAGCTCGAAGAGAATGGTACTAACTTTATGGATTGGATCCGTAGCATAAGAATTGTTCTTAGGCAAGAAGATAAGTTGTACATTCTCGATGGGCCTCTCCCTGCTGAACCACTGCCTACTGCCCCTAGGGCAGAAAGAGACGCTCATAAGAAACATCGTAATGATTCAAGAGATGTAAGTTGTATCATGCTTGCTGCCATGTGCTCAAAACTCCAACAAGGTTTGGAACATTTGGAAGCCTATGAGATAGGCGTGGAGTTGAGAACCATGTTTCAAGAGCAAGCTAGGCAAGAGAGGTACAAGACCATTGTTGCATTCACTACTTGTAAATGAATGAAGGGCAACAAGTGAGTCCTCACTTTCTTAAAATGAAAGGTTATGTGGAGCAGCTTGAGAAACTTGGCTATCCAATCCCATTGGAGCTAGCCACGGATCTCATTCTTAATTCATTGCCTAAAAGTTATAATTAGTTTGTGATGAATTATAACATGCATGGAATGGATAAGAATCTCTCTGAGTTGCATGGGATGCTCAAAACTGCAGAGATGAAAATTGTGGAGAAAGGTTCTCCCGTGCTCTTGGTTCATGATGGGAAGAAGGCTAGTGCCAAAGGAAAGGGTAAGGCAAAAGTTGTCAAACCCAAAATAAGCAAGGAAAAGGTTGCCAAGGCTTCTGAGGCAAAACCTGATTCACAAAAGGATGCAATCTGTTTCCATTGTCAAGAAATTGGTCATTGGAAACGTAATTTAAAGGCTTTCTTGGAAGAGCAAAAGAAGAAGAAGAGCAGCAAGGCTGCGTCGACTTCAGGTATCTATATGATAGATATTCTCCTTTCTACCACTGATTCTTGGGTATTGGATACCGGATGTGGTTCTCACATTTGTCTAAATGTGCAGGGACTAAAGAATAGGAGACTGCTTAAAGAAGGTGAAGTAGATCTACGCGTGGGGAATGGAGCAAGAATTGCTGCATTATCCGTAGGGACTTATGAAGTCACTTTACCTTCCGGATTAATTCTTGTTTTGAACAATTGTTATTATGTTCCGGATTTAAGCAGAAATATTATTTCAATTTCTTGTTTGGATAATGAAGGTTTTAAGTTTCTTATTGAGAATAAGAAATTTTCTATTTATTTAAATGATGTGCTTTATGGTATTGCTAATTCATTTAATGGCCTTTATATCTTGGATGTCAAGAATGAAAATAATGACAATGTCTATCATGTAAATAAGTAATCTAAACCTAATGATGTAAATCATACTTATTTGTGGCATTGCCGTCTTGGTCATATTAATGAGAAGCTTATCTCAAAACTCCAAGGGGACGGACTTTTGGGTTCATGTGACTTAGAGTCATATGATACTTGTGAGTCGTGTCTTCTTGGAAAAATGACTAAGACACCTTTTACCAAGTTTGGTGAAAGGGCAAGCGACTTATTGGGGTTGATACATTCCGATGTATGCGGACCATTAAGTAGCAATGCTAGGGGAGGATTTCAATACTTCATAACCTTCACTGATGATTATAGCAGATTTGGGTATGTTTACCTAATGAAACATAAAAGTGAAGCATTTGAGATATTTAGAATATTTCAAAATGAAGTAGAAAAACAACTTTGCAAAAGTATTAAGGCACATCGATCAGATCGATGTGGAGAATACTTGAGTCAAGAATTTGATGATCATCTAAAGAATTGTGGAATAGTTTCACAATTGACTCCACCCGGAACACCACAATGGAATGGTGTGTCCGAGAGAAGGAATCGGACTTTGTTAGACATGGTTCGATCAATGATGAGTCAAGTTGATCTTCCAATATCCTTTTGGGGTTACGCCCTAGAAACCGCTGCTTTCACACTAAATCGTGTTCCAACTAAATCGGTTCAAAAGACTCCATATGAGATGTGGAGCGGAAAGAAGCCTTGTCTGTCTTTCATAAAGATTTGGGGTTGCGAAGCTTTTGTCAAAAGACTTGTCTCAGACAAACTTACACACAAATCTGATAAATGTATTTTCGTGGGATATCCTATGGAAACTAGAGGATATTACTTTTACAACCGTGAGGACAACAAAGTGTTTGTTGCCCGAACTGGTGTCTTTCTAGAGAAAGAGTTTCTCTCCAAAGAAATCAGTGGGAGTAAAATATATCTTGAAGAAATTCGAGACCCAGAAAATAACATTGAACCAATAGTGGAACAAGAACAAGAACCACAAGGAGTTGTGGAACCTGTTCAAAATACACAAGCAACTCGCAGATCTAGTAGGTTACGATCCGAGCCCGAGAGATATGGATTTCTCGTAACGGATAGTAATGAGGTAGAAATCATTGAGAATGATGAACCGTCAACCTACCAAGAGGCGATGTCTCCTCCTGATTCGGACAAGTGGCTTGGAGCCATGGAATCCGAATTGCAATCCATGCAAGACAATCAAGTTTGGAATTTGATTGATGCGCCTGAAGGTGTACAAAACCATAGGATGCAAATGGGTCTTCAAGAAGAAAACTGACATGGATGGGAAGGTGCATACTTACAAAGCTAGGCTTGTAGCGAAAGGTTATAGGCAAGTTCATGGTATTGACTATGATGAGACCTTTTCACCCGTAGCAATGATCAAGTCTATAAGAATTTTGCTTGCCATTGCCGCATAGCATGACTATGAAATATGGCAAATGGACGTCAAAACCGCTTTCCTAAATGGAAAACTTCAAGAGGATGTGTATATGACACAACCAGAAGGTTTTGAACAAAATTCTAAAGTATGCAAATTGCAGAGATCCATCTATGGATTGAAGCAAGCTTCTAGGAGTTGGAATCTCTGTTTTGATGAATCGGTCAAAGAGTTTGGTTTCATCAAGAACGAAGATGAGCCTTGTGTATACAAGAAGATTAGTGGGAACATAGTGATATTCCTTATTTTATACGTGGATGACATATTACTTATATACTTGGCATTAAGATCTATAGAGATAGATCAAGGAGGCTACTTCGTTTAAGCCAGAGTACATACATTGACAAGGTCATTAGAAGATTCCGTATGGAAAATTCTAAGAGAGGCACCTTACCAGTGTTACATGGAGTTTCTCTAAGCAAGACTCAATGTCCTAAGACAAGCGATGAGCGTGAGAAAATGAATGATGTTCCATATGCTTCGGCAATTGGGTCCATCATGTATGCCATGATTTGTACTAGGCCGGATGTATCTTATGCTTTAAGCATGACAAGTAGATACCAATCCGACTCTGGCGAAAATCACTGGATAGCTGTAAAAGAGATTCTTAAGTACTTGAGAAGAACTAAAGACTCGTTTTTGGTCTATGGAGGAATGGAAGATGATCTGGTTGTAAATGCTTACACGGATGCAAGCTTCCAAACCGACAAAGATGATAGCCGATCGCAATCGGGTTTTGTGTTTATGTTAAATGGTGGAGCTGTAAGCTGGAAGAGTTCCAAGAAAAGTACAACCGCTGATTCTACAACAGAAGCTGAGTATATTGCTGCATCGGATGCTGCAAAGGAAGCTGTTTGGATTAAGAAGTTCATAACTGAACTTGAAGTGGTTCCTAGTATTGCTAATCCAATAGACCTTTATTGCGATAATAATGGTGCTATTGCTCAAGCAAAGGAACCAAGAGCACATCAGAAATCCAAACACATACTTAGGCGTTTTCATATCATTCGAGAGATCGTTGATAGGGGAGACGTAAATATATGAAGAGTACCTACTGATGACAATGTTGCGGACCCGCTAACAAAAGGACTTCCACAAGCTAAACATGATGGTCATGTTAAGTCCATGGGTATTAGATACATGGGAGATTGGGCCTAGGGCAAGTGTGAGATTGTTAGTAGTGGTGCCCTAGGCACGTTTAATAAACGTTGTAATTGTTATCATTTATTTCATATCAATAAAGAGATGTTTTGATTATTATTGTTGTTCATGTTTACTTATAGTAATCCCCGTCCCTAGTACTTGTTAAGGACTAGTATAAAGGCTAAATGATCATAGGATGATCATGTTAGATTTATGGGTACTTGTTTGGAACAAGGTACTGGACATGGCCCGCTGTATGAGATTTATGTCATGGTCTATGTCGTACATATATCTCATATTAGTTATGTCATTTGAATCCTTAGACATGAAGTTATTATAGTCTTCCACTAGATGAACATTGTGTTTGACATATTCAAACGCTACCTTAACATGGTAGTTATAAAGGGTATGATTGGCATAATCGAATTCCCATTGGGAAGAATAATAAGCTAAATGGATTTCTCCCTCCACGGAGAGATGTCAAGCTTGGGCCCCTCGAAGGAATGATGTTGATGAAATGTTCGGCCGGACTGAAATGGATTGATTGGATCAATGGCATTTGAATTATCAACATATTCGGAATCGAGAAAGTATTGAATAAGACAAGTTGACTGTTTGACCATGACTTGTGTTCAATAACATCGTGGACAAAAGGTTTGTGACATATTCTGAAGGAATGCGAACTTGTATCTAGTTATACTATTTGGGTATGTATGACGGTTTTCTAGAACCTAATCATATCTTATGGGATCATGTTTGAGCCCATTTCCAACTTAGTATAATCCTAGAGAGTCACACACAATAGAACGAATCTTAAGTAAGAGGACTATATTGGAATTTAGGGTCGAAGGACCTTAAAGGAATTTCTGAATGAATTCTGGGCTTCCTGGTCAACCGAGCGGGCGCTTGGGTTGGACCAGGCGGGCGCCTGAATGAGTTCGGAAAAAGTCTGGACCTTCTGATAAAATAAGCGGGCGCCTGGGTTGGACCAGGCGGGCGCCCGGTATGACGGCAAAAAAATTCCTAATTCGATTAGGAAAGGTTTTTGGCACAAGTTACCTATTTGAAATAGGTCTTAATTGTGTATAAAAACCCCAATTCGGCCAGACCATATGGACAAGTGCTTTTGTGAGTCTCAAAGAGTTTGAGAGAGATTTTATTTTGTTCTAAGATATCCTTGATTGAGGAACAAAATAATTCACAAATAAATTCCATATAGTTCTTTATTGAATTGTGAAAGTGTGTTTCATAATTATTGGTCTAGCAACCAAGATCAAGGAGCCTCTTGATATTCGTTCGAAGTGTGGACACCGCTAGAGGGTGAATTTTATCATCTGCAAAGTTCGTGATTTTGTCCGTGATAAAGCTTCTAGTTTTCTCCACCAAGACCAAAGAAAACTTTGATAGTCATCAAGGGTTAGTTTTTCCTCTATTCATTATGTTGTATTTGATTTAATCATATGAACGGATCCATGGCTTTGGGTTTCTTAAAATTTTAATTGCTATATTCCGCTGCGCATGTTACTTGGAAACCCAACATGCTGCACATGACTTCTCCCAGGTGGAGTATTTCTTTTTGCCTCCTTGAAATCGGCGACTGACGAAGTAAATAGCATTCTCTTTTGTGGAGTCTCGTTACTCTTGTGCTAACACAGCCCCTAGGGCTTCATCATTCACAGTGAGATAGAGCAACAGAGGCTTCTATTTATGCGGTGGAACCAAAACTGGAGGGCATGTCAAGTAATGCTTCACTTGATCGAAGGCTTCTTGGCAAGCATCGGTCCATTCGAGAGCCACATTCTTCTTAAGTAACTTGAAGATTGTATCGCACATTGAAGTCAGTTGGTGTACAAACCGACTGATGTATTGAAGTCTTCCCATGAAGCCTTTGATTTCCTTATGTGTCTTTGGAGGAGGCATGTCAATGATTGCCTTGATTTTTGAGGGATGGGCTTCAATTCCCCTCTTGGTGACCATGTAGCCAAGAACTTTGCCTTGGATAACCCCAAAAGTGCACTTTGCGGGATTGAGTCTCACCTTGTGTTGTCAAAGCCTATCAAAGAACTTGCGGAGATCGATCAAGTGTTGACCGTCGGTTCCTTTTGAGTGGATTATCATGTAGTCTACATAGACTTCTATTTCTTTATGGATCATGTCATGGAACAAATCTGTCACTGCCCTTTGATAAGTAGCCCCAGCGTTCCTCAACCTAAACGGCATGACTGTATAGCAGAAAGTGGCCCACGGTGTTGTGAAAGCAGTCTTGTGTTGATCTTATTCGGCCATGAGAATCTAATTGTACCCTGCGAAGCCATCCATAAACGAGCAGACCTCATAGGTGGCAGTGGAATCGACTAGCATGTCGATGTTGGGTAGTGGGAAGTTATCCTTTGGAGAGGCCTTGTTCAAATCCCGAAAATCCACATAAACGCGGACCTTGCCATTAGACTTTCTGACTGTCGCAACATTTGATAGCCAAGTCGGATACTCAATGACTTTGATGAAACCCACACTAAGAAGCTTCTCTATCTCTTCTTTGACTTACAGAGACCATTCGGGCTTGATCTTTCTGAGTTTCTGTTTGACTGGCTTTGCATCTTCCTTGATCGGTATTCTATGCTCGACGACCTTTCTATCTAAACCCGGCATATCTTTGTATGACCATATGAAAACAGCCACAAACTCTCTAAGCAGTGCAGTCAATCTGTCTTTATTTTCCCCTTTGAAGAAGCTTCCGATCTTGGTTTCCTTCAGCTCTTCGTCGGTACCCAGATTAACAACATGAAATTCTTCATCAGCCTTTGGACCATTTTCACCACGACTACGGACCTGTTGAGCTAGTTCATTTAAGTATGTTTCATTTTCGTGGTCTATTTCATCATGGTTTGAATCGTTATTAACTATTTCATTAAATTCATTATTAGTTAATTCATCATTTCTGATGTTTGCAATCTCGGGGTACTTAGAAAGATCAAATCTTTCATTAGCAAAGAAAGGGAACACACGCTCAGCTATTGCCTCCATATCCTCTTGGGTGAGGGTGTCGAAAACACTCTTGGAATCGAAAGTGAATGTCAATATGTCTTCCCTGGCATTCATCCATGATGGTGAGTTCCTCGAATATGGAGGCTAGATCAGTTTATTCTTCCCCCACAGTGATCTCTGTCTCAGTCTCGATAGTCATTTTCTTCCCCCACCATTCTCGGGGTGATATCGGATTTGGTTCATCTTCGCGCTTCTGAATTTCATAATCGGTAAAGACTTCGAGGCTGGGCTTTCTGATGCCCTTGTTGTTGACCCATGGTTCGGGAAAGATCATATATGGGACATCCTCCCCCTAGTGGACAAAGTAGCCATTTAATGTCTTGCGATAAGGTCTCAAATTGGGGATTTCATAGTAACAGCCTTCTCTGCGAGCTCAGGTCTTTCATTCTTAACGGCTTGCTCATATCTCATGTCATCTTCAGAAGGTTCGTACCCCAATCCGAACTTGTTTGCGACAAAAGGGACCTCTACGGGTTTCTGTCTCCCTTACTAGTATTTCCCTAGGCCTTAACCGGGGAAGTAATTCATTTTCCACATCATGCGGAGGACTTTGTGATTGCCGAGGGTCCATGGTCCATTTCCCCCTTCTTTGTCGATGGCGTTGATTGAGACGCCAGAGAGGGTGGAGTCTTCTAACCCATATTGAACTTGGTGGACGGGCTGTCCCCCATTCTTATGGATAGTGACATTTTCAGCCATTACGGTCACTATTTCATCTCCATTTCGGATCTTGACACATTGATGGATAGTAGAAGGGACGGCATTGGAACTATGTATCCATGGTCAGCCCAGGAGTAGATTGAATAAAGAGGGAACATCGAGCACTTGAAATGGGACCGACATCACCATGATCCCAAATTCAATGTCCACTTCTATCATGCCCATGACTGTGCGGGCAGTACTGTCGTAACCTCGGATCACTTGACTAGAGGGCTGCAAATCTGAATTTTAAGCCCCAATATGCCCATAATTCAGCTAGGCATTAAGTTGAGTGTGGAACCACCGTCAACCAAAACTCTTGAAATAGGTCTCCCTCTTGCCCTTACTTTGAGATAGATGGCCTCATTGTGATCGGACGCCAATGGTAGAAGGTCCATGTCGGCAAATGTGATGACATTGCCAAAGTGTATGTGGCCTATCATAGCAGTAAGGTCTTCGGGAGTTATGTCAGGAGAGACTGACATGTTGTCGAGGTTGCTGATGACGAGGTCTCGGTGCTTCTTTAAGATGCAATGAGGTCCCAAATGGATATATTTTCTTGAGTCTTCTTGAGTTAAACTAATAAAGGATCTTTGGGTATGTCGCGAGTTTGCGACCTTGGAGAAGAGGTGCTTGCCGCAGAAGTGATGGGATTGCTTGTTATGACCCTACCGAATCGAGTTAGCATGTTGACTCTCCCGTTTTGCTTCTTTTTCCTATTCTCTAAGACTTCCCTCATTATCTCATCATAAGTCACAACGTAGCAATAATTATCAATTCATTCATATCATTATAGCCCTCATTCACAATGGAATTGAATGAGTGGTCTCCTCACTCTCGCCTAATTCTATTACATGAACCTCACCCTCACTAGGAACTATGAACTCCTTTTTGTCGATGAGGACTTGAACAATGTTTCAGAGGCTGAAGCATTCTTCGATAACATGGACACTATGTTGATGATAGTCACACCACTTGTGATGAGCACGGTTGGCGGTAATTATCTTGGGCTTGTACCCTTGTAGAGGGGTAATTTTCCCTTTGGCCTTGAGGGCCTCAAAAGCTTCAGCTAGAGTCATGCCTTGAAGACGAGTGTAGACACGGTCACTTTGGAACTTCTTGCCTTGGGGCGGTGGGACTTTCTTGTAATTCCCCTTGTCGGTAGTGACGGCATTGACAGAAGCCTCTTTTGTTGAGTTAGAGGCGGTCTTGTACTGGAAGCTAGGAGTGGTTTTCTTGATCTCCTTGAGCAAGTCATCTATTTGGACCCCCGCCTCATACATTTGGGTGAAATATGAGTAGCAAGCCCCACTTAAGTGGGTGCGGAGATCAATATTTAGACACTTGAGGAAGATGTCCATTTGCTCCTTGGTATTGGGCCTTTCCACTATTTCAGGGAGATTATCATTCCACCTCCTTGTGAAGTCAATAAAGGACTCATTGTCCCTTTGGGTGGTGTTCTCGAGCTCTTTCTTTGTCGGGCCGTGAGTGGTGTTGCCTTGATATTGAATTTTGAAGGCAAGCATGGCGGCATCTCAATCAAGACGGATGGTGAGTGGGAGAGTTGCATACCAATATTTTGCGGCCCCCTAGAGAGTAAGAGGGAAACATTGTGCCATCACCTTTGGAGAGACCTTTTTCAGAACCATAGCCCATATGTAAGTCTCTATGTGGGCCATTGGGCAAGAGTTACCCTTGAACTTGCTAATATCGGGCATTTTGAACTTGTCGGGGAGAGCAGCCATCGTGCTCATGAGAATTGATAACTGATAAAGGCTTGTGTCGGAGCCTTTTCCCAAGTTGAGACCGTTGAAGCGTTGGTCGATGTAGGCCATGATTGATTCGACCATCTTGTGATCCTTGCTTTCGGTGCTCGATTCCCCCATTTTCTTATTGTGGGTACTAACATAAGGGCTTTCAAATAAACCCTTAGTCCACTCGGATTCCTTGTTGTCATCCTTTTCTTTGCCCTTGGAAATCTTGATGAGCTTAGCCTTCATTTGGTCCATTTCAGCTTCATGAGCCTCCCTTTGATTGTCAAGGTGGGCTTGCCAGAAATCATCTTTGTTTTGAGCCTCCTCGTTGAGAGTGGAGACTTGCTCTTGTAGATTTTGGACCAATATTGAGAGTTGCTAGAAGGACATGGTGTTGTTGGTGTTGGAGTCATTTGCAGAAGGACCGGCCATTAATGCTATTAGAGCTGTCAGAGTGATCAATTCACGAACTAGCCGATTTGTTGAATCTCGGTAGATACGGTGTAACGCCCATCCTTAATCTCGTTAAATATTTGACCTATTTGTTAAATACTTGAACTTGCATATTATGTGTTAGTTTTACTTGGGTTAAATTCTTAACTGCTTTAGAATATTAAGGTGGTTAAATGTATAGTTTTGACTTTTGGGTCATTTGTGAAAATATGACTTTAGGGGCCTTTTTGTTAAAAGTGAAACTTGAGGGGCCTAGGTGTCATTCTTGGAAAGTTGAATTTATATCTACTTGAAATTGACTGGGAATGATTATTCTCAAACTTTCTTACGCTCTCTCTGTGAAAAAGAAAAGTTAGGTTTAGGGTTTATCCTATTCTCGACTCCTCGAGCTTAATTATCCCTCTGTTCTTGATTCTGAACCCGGATAAATATTCGTGGCGTTGAATAGAGCGTTCCAGGCCGATCAGAAATTTATTTGGGTAACTTTGATTTCGGACTAGGTAAGTTATTAGCTCCCCCTTGCTTGTAATAACATGTATATATGCTATTCCTGATACTTTTGTTTGTCAATTTCGTGTTTGGGGCAATTTATGTGATACTTGTAATTTTGGGACAAAGGGAGTATAACTCTCTGTGTAAAAATAAGGAAAGAAACTGAAATATGTGAATTGATAATGTTAGTGCACCCTTAGGTATGTTAAAATGTTAATAAATAGTTACTCCTACGCTTGGGACGGAGAATTCTTAAGCCTGGAAAGAAATTGAGTGTTGCTGAAAATCGCACCAAGCGCCCGCCTGGTTATCCTTCGAGCGCCCGCCCATTTCATCAGAAGTTTTGGTTTCAAAAGTTCTATAATGAGCGGCCGCCCGGTCCATTGTAGGCGCCCGCCCGGTCCCCTGTTTCAACAAAAGTGTTTTAAACCCAAATTGAAATGAAAGCTTACCCCTCCTAAGGCATAGAGCCTTAGTATAAGATGTCCTAGCAAGTGTATATGTACCTTTTGGGGCATTAGAACTTGGCCTTGAACATGAGTGTTTATTGAATTAAACTGAGAACTTAAGTATAAGAGTAATAACTCTTCTTTATGTCTTGAAAGTGCTATGAACAAGCACTAATGTGTTATACTTGTCTTGAAACCAATGATTGTGCACCTTAGGGGCATTAGAACAAAGTTTTAGACTTGAACATCCTAAGAATAGTATTAGGATTTTGTAAGAGTAAATGTATAACTCTTATACATGCTTGAATGTCCAAATATTGTAGTTATAACTTGAAGTATAAGACAATAAAATCTTGTACATGACTTGAACATCCAAAGAATTGGATTAAGACTTGAATATAAGATAATAAAATCTTGTACATGACTTGATGCCAATACATATGTATGGTAATGAACTAGAAAGTGCTATGAACAAGCACTAACTTGTATGAAACATGTTCTTGTTGTATGTGTGCAAACATTGCATATAGTTGCTTGATAACAAGGCGACTTCTTGATTACTTGAAGCATGTTCCTTGTTGAGCTAGTCCACTACTTTTGGATTAGTTCTTCTCCCGTAGTTCAAGTAAATACCTACTTGTACATTCTTGTGTGAGTCCATCTGGTTCTCCTTGCTTGTTCGGAAATATATAGGTTCACGCTTATCGCGAGAGCTAGGGCTTAAGTGATAATCGGGTCCCTATATATTTGCGCTTGAACCCTTACTACCGGCCATAGTAAGGGCATAGCTTCCTTGGTTGGAGCAATACGCCTGACTTAAGTGAATGCTAAACTCTTGAACACCTCATGAGTCTTGATCTTAGGAATGACACTGGTTACCGGGTCTTCTTATAAGAACTGCTTATTCAGTTTCTCGCTAGTTTCTTGATATTTATCGTGATTTGTCAAAGTAATAAAAGCTACGACAACAATGGTATTCTTGGGAGGAATAAGGAAGGAAGCAATATCCTTTATAACTTGCTTGTTTAGCCTTATGTGCTACTTGATGAGTGGCTTAGCCTCTCATATACTTTTTACCTGATGATACTTGATATATGATTATTTGAGTATCTACTTGAATTGCATGATAACATGTCATGTAGTTGCATCTAATAACTTACTGAGATTTATCTCACCCCGTTTCTTGTTTAATTGTTTTCCTTAGATCAAAGGAAGGCTAGTGATAGCGTGCAGTGAGGCTCGTCATAGCTGGGAGCTTACTACGCAAGTGGTTATTCTTTTGGGGATCGTGGTCCTTTTACATTTTGGTGAGGACGATGTATTATGGGTTTTGTAACTCAGTATTTTTGGGTAGACTTGTTGTCTCTTGTTTCTCTAGACATCTTGTAATGCCAGCTTATGTGCTAGGTATTTCTTCCGCTGTGTATAATCATGTTTGGTTTTAATTTTCTTGTCTTAAATTCGTGGTGTGAGCTATCTTAGCTCCTTACTCTAGAGTATATATGTCATGTCAGTTTGTTATAAACAGTTGTCATCCTGTTTGTTGTTAGTTTCTTGAATCTCGTTAGTCATGCGCATCCGGGTTCGAGGTTCTATTAGGGGATCCCGGGACCTGGGGGTGTGTCAGGTTGGTATCAGAGCTACCCTGGTTTAGCTACCTTGTTTAGCTACCTTGGTTTGCTCTTAGTCTGGATAGGGTCTATGGCCTAGGTATGGGTTAGTCTTGGGGTGTTATTAACGCCGAGTGTTTACCTATAGGTACAATGAGTTCTGAAGGTACAAGTGGTAGTAATCAGTTGAGATCTATAACTCCTCAAGAAGAGATGGTTGATAATGTGGACTGGGATTATCCTAATCGCCTTACAAGGTTCTTGAAGTTGAAACCTCGCAGCTTTGACGGGGAAATTGATGCTAAGAAGGCAGAAGAGTGGATTGAAAGTATTGAGAAGATCTTTACAGCCTTGAGATGTGCAGGAGGTGATAAGGTAACATTTGCAACCTTTAAACTTGAGAAAGCCGTTGAACATTGGTGGTAAGTGTTGAATAAAAGTTGGGAATTGGAAGGGGTACCACAGACTTGGGAGAATTTTCTTAAACCATTCAAGTCACAGTTTATTCAAACAGTGGTTCAAGACAGAAAAGAGATGGAATTTCTTAATCTGTAACAGGGAATCTTGACAGTGGGGCAATACTCAACCAAGTTCACAGAATTGGCTAGGTATTGTGATCACTTAGTTCCAAATGAAGCCAAGAAGGCACAGAGGTTTGTGAAGGGGTTGAGGACTGAGTATAGGAAGCAACTTCTTTCTCTACAGCTTACTAGTTATCATCAAGCAGTGGAGAAGGCTTATGCTATTGAAAATGACATTGAAGAACACAAGGTGAAGTTGGGAACAACCATGACTGGTCGTGTATCAGAGAAAGCTCAGGGATCTGGTTCTAAGGGTGGTAAATCTAGCCGCCAAGATCGTCCATTCCGACAGCCATCTGAAAGCAAAGGTAGTGTATCAACTGGTTCCAAGACAACAGTCCAAGGTCCCAGGAGAGTATGTGGTTATTGTTTGAAAGAAGGCCATTCTGAAGACAAGTGTTGGCTAAAGCAAGGAAGATGTTTATCTTGTGGTGAAACAGGGCACTTTATCAAGAATTGTCCTAAAGGCAAAGGAAGTCAAGTTGGGGGTACAAGTCAACAGGCCTCAGGTACTTAGAGAGATAGTGGGGGTCGACCTAAAGTTCAGGGTCGAGTGTTTGCTCTAGATCAGCAGGGTGTACCAGGCTCATCTCATTCTTATGTGGCATCTCATTTTGTGTCGCATTTGCATGTTCTTCCTGATTCTATGCCTTATGTGCTAGAAGTATCTTCCCCTATGGGAGATTGCATGTTTGCTTCTGAGGTTTACAAGAAATGTGAGGTTCTTGTGGGTGATCATGCCCTTCTTGATGACCTAGTCGTGTTACCTATAAGGGACTTTGACGTGATTCTTGGCATGGATTGGTTATATGTGAATCATGCATCTGTTGATTGTCATAGAAAAGTAGTAACTTTTTCTATACCTGGTTTGCCTGATTTTACCTTTGAAGGTGATAGGCCTTTATGTGCTATACATGTTATTTCTGCTTTAAAAGCTAGAAAACTTTTATCTCGTGGTTGTGCCGGGTATCTCGCATGTGTGCTGTCGCGCCCCAAACCCGTGGTCCTACTTGGCCCCATACTTTCGGGACACGATTGGAAGACGTTATAAAATACCTTTAGAAATTTTTTTGAAATATACTTTCATAAAGTTTAACAAATCCACACTTGAAGTTCAAAGACTTCCACTGACTTTCAAATAAACTTTTATACAAATGTACTCACACCAATTATCCAAAATATTGGTGTTACAAGATGATGAAGTCAAGGAAACTCTACCCAAAAGGTTATACATCTATGTAATGTAACCTTGACAAAGCAAAACCCAACTCTTACCACTTCAACGTCCTCCCGTGCCAAAGTATCCTATTCCCTGGACTTGCCTTTATCTAAAACAGTAAACAAATAAGGGGTGAGAATGAATCTCAGTAAGCTACTAAAATGCAACTACGTTACATGCTGATATGATAAACATAAGGAAACAATATCAACTAATAATCATATAGCATATAACACATAACATGAGAGGCTCCCTATCGCCAACCGTCCCATACCAGTTGGAAATAACGACCAACTCATCATGCAGCACATAGGGCGGAAATAAACACTCATACGTGGATACTGTGAGCCAAGGTTCTCGAAACAAACAGAACCATCTGAGCAAACCAGTTGAGTAGCATAAATAGCTGAAGCCGGGATCCCGAAAACCAAACCATAACCATAAGGACCAAAGTTCTCGAATCAAACATAACCATCTGAGAGGTATCAACAAAGTAGCACAATGGCTGAAGCAGGTTCCGGAACCAAACAATCACAACAATCACAAGGGGGGGAAATGACAGCAAGTTATAACCCAGAGTGCCCAACCTTTGGCCAAAAGGAACGGGGTTTAAAAATGGGAAACCAATGATAGAAGCCTTACAATGAACTTGGCTCGTGTGCCATTGTATGTTGGTAGTGGTTCCCTAGACACGTTTAATAAACGTTGTAATTGTTATCATTTATTTCATATCAATAAAGAAATGTTTTGATTATTATTGTTGTTCATGTTTACTTATAATAATCTCCGTCCCTAGTACTTGTTAAGCACTAGTATAAAGGCTAAATGATCATGGGATGATCATGTTAGATTTATGGGTACTTGTTTGGAACAAGGTACTGGACATGACCCGCTGTATGAGATTTATGTCATAGTCTATGTCGAACATATATCTCATATTAGTTATGTCATTTGAATCCTTAGACATGAAGTTATTATAGTCTTCCACTTGATGAACATTATGTTTGGGATATTCAAACGCTACCTTTAACCGGATAGTTATAAAGGGTATGATTGGCATAATCGGATTCACGTAGGGAAGAATAATAAGCTAAATGGATTTGTCCCTCTTCGGAGAGATGTCAAGCTTAGGCCTCTCGTAGGAATGATGTTGATGAAAATGTTCGGCCGGACTCAAAAGAATTGATTAGATCAATGTCATTTGGATTATCAACATATTCGGAATCGAGAAAGTATTGAACAAAACAAGTTGACTCGTTGACCATGACTTGTGTTCAAAGACATCGTGGACAAAGGGATTATGACATATTCTAAAGGAATACGAACTTGTATCTAGTTATACTATTTGGGTAGGTATGACGGTTTGCTAGAACCTAATCATATCTTATGGTTTCATGTTTGAACCCATTGCCAACTTAGTATAATCCTAGAGGGTCACACACAATAGAACGAATCCTGAATAAGGACTATATTGGAAATTTTGGAAAATTGGATTTTCTGGACTGTTTGGGCGACCGCCCAAAAAGGGCTGGGCGGCCGGACATGGTTGTGGGCGGCCGCACGCCTCAGTTTGGGCGACCGCACAGTACTGTCGGGGGCAGATTCCTAATTTGATTAGGAAACGAATTTTGGATGATTTTTTTGACACAAGTTTCCTATTTGGAATAGGTCCTACTTGTGTATAAAAGACCAAATTCGGCCAGCACTCTAACCAATGTTTTGGGTGAGTCTCAAAAGAGTTTGAGAGAGTTTATTTTGTTCCAAGACATCCTTTGATTGAAGAACAAAGTAATACATAAAATAAAATTCCATATAGTCATATTAAATTATGAAAGTGTGTTTCATAATTTTGGTCTAGCAACCAAGATCAAGAAGCTCCTTGATATTCGTTCGTGGTGTGGATACCGCTAGAGGGTGAAGCTCATCATCTTCAAAGTTCGTGTTCTTACTTTCATTGTGATCAAGCTTCAAATCTCCACCAAAGAACAAAGCTAAAATTCAAAGTCATCAAGGGTTAGTTTTCCTCTATTCATATTGTTGTATTTGATTTAATCATATGAACGGGTCTATGGGCTTTGGGTTTCATGAAAAATTTTAAATCTTATATTCCGCTGCGCATGTTACTCAGAAACCCAACAGTGGTATCAGAGCCCCGTTCATGTTGATTATTTCAATACCTAGATCATGTTGTGTGTATATAAATGGTTTATGTGCCTTACATGATATGAATATTGGTATATATGTTGTTTATGTGTTTTTGTGATCTTATGTGGTTTATTGTTTTGCTACTTTAATCGCACGATTCAATCGCAATAAATAAATTATGGTGAATTCAGAATTGTTGATTATTAATTTTTGATTGGATCAAAGTTTTGATAATCGGAGAAAAACAATTTTGA
The DNA here is from genome assembly GCA_026119855.1 of Campanula takesimana. Taxonomy (NCBI): domain Eukaryota; kingdom Viridiplantae; phylum Streptophyta; class Magnoliopsida; order Asterales; family Campanulaceae; genus Campanula; species Campanula takesimana. Next base: position 862,106 of record JAOWBW010000072.1, read on the forward strand.
GGCAAAATTTTCGAACTTCAAAAATTCTGTACATTCTGATCATCTTGGGCGACCGCACAGAAGAACCTAGGCGGCCGCACAGTTTTGGGCGACCGCACAGGACATCTTGGGCGGCCGCACAAAGGGATCAGAGAGTCTGATTTTGGTCAAAAAAATCAGAATCTGGAATTTTTCAAAAATTCAACAAAACCAGTAACAGAACCAGTCTAGACCTGCTGATCTGGAATGGGTTTTGGGTAGTTGGTTTGTGTGTGGATCTTGGGGTTTGATTTTCCCATTTGTTTTAGTCTTGTGATTCTAAGATTGGTTCAAGGTTTGGATGGCTAATCTGCGTTCATCGAGATTGTGTTTCCCAAACTTGATCGCAATCAAAGTTTCAAAGATAAAACGAAGTTAGAATTATGAAGAGTCATAATTGCTAAAATTAAGAAACAAAGTTCTTGATTCAATGATTGGAGATCCATGTGGAATTGTGGATGCAATTGGCCTACGTTCATCGAGACCATCTATTGCTTTGTTTCGGCCACATGGACTACTTCTTGGTTTCTTGAATTAGTGCGGGATTGTGGTTGCCTAATGGCTTAGTTCGACCGCACTTCTTGTTGTCTTGATTTGGAGATAATAACCAAAGTTGAAAAAGTCTTATCCTCATAATTATAGAGAAACTAATGACACATAAATATTATGCTTAAATTAATGGAGATTAATTTAATGGCTAAACTTGATGTGTAACATGTTTATATTATGTGCTCATAAATGTGTTATATGCTATATGTGATGAACCTTCAAAGAAAGTTTTAAGTCCTTTTGCCATGCCATGATTAAAACACTTGTTTATACATAGGTAATTTTGTGTGGGCTCGCCAAAGCGAGGTGCATTGATATTATTCATGTATGAGCAAGATGAGTGAATAAGAGTTTCCTATGCGTTTAAAATGGATGGACTTAATTAAGCGTCAAAACAGTTTTGGGCTTAAGGCAAAGATGAGATTTAACATGCTTTTCGAAATTGGATTTCTTAAAGAATCTCATGAAAAGAACTAAGAGTCATATGAGATATGATTGACAAGAGTTGTCTACCTAATTAATTTGATTTTGAGCGGTGCGCCAAAGCGTACTTAAAATTAAATTAAAGCGGGATCTTAACCCACTTAAATTATATTATACATTGGATGTATAAGAAGGTTATATAACTTAGTGGGAGTATTTTCGTTTAAAAAAATACATTGTTTATTTCTTTAATGAAAACCGGTACTTATTAAATTTTGGAAATTTTGCATATTTGTTGATAATGACTACTAACACTCAATCAATTTCGTTGCGATCAATCCTTGAGAAGGATAAGCTCCAAGAGAATGGTACGAACTTTATGGATTGGATCCGTAGCCTAAGAATTGTTCTTAGGCAAGAAGATAAGTTGTACATTCTCGATGGGCCACTTCCTGCTGAACCAGAACCTACTGCCCCTAGGGCAGAAAGAGACAATTACAAGAAACATCGTAATGATTCTAGAGTTGTAAGCTGTCTCATGCTGGCTACTATGTGCTCAAAACTCCAACAAAGTTTGGAACATTTGGAAGCCTATGAGATAGGCGTGGAGTTAAGAGCCATGTTTCAAGAGCAAGCTAGGCAACAAAGGTACAAGACCATTGCTGCATTCACTACTTGCAAAATGAATGAAGGGCAACAAGTGAGTCCTCACATGCTGAAAATGAAAGGTTATGTAGAGCACCTTGAGAAACTTGGCTATCCAATCCCATTGGAGCTAGCCACGGATCTCATTCTTAATTCATTGCCTAAAAGTTATAATCAGTTTGTGAGGAATTATAACATTCATGGAATGGATAAGAATCTCTCTGAGTTGCATGGGATGCTTAAAACTGCGGAGATGAAGATTGGGGAGAAAGGTTCTCCCGTGCTCTTAGTTCATGATGGGAAGAAGGCTGGTGCCAAAGGAAAGGGTAAGAAAGTTGTCAAACCCAAGATAAGCAAGGCAAGTGTTGCCAAGGCTTCTGAGGCAAAACCCGATTCACAAAAGGATGCAATCTGTTTCCATTGTCAAGAGATTGGTCATTGGAAACGTAATTGCAAGGCTTTCTTGGAAGAGCAAAAGAAGAAGAAGGGCAGCAAGGCTGCGTCGACTTCAGGTATCTATATGATAGATATTCTCCTTTCTACCACTGATTCTTGGGTATTGGATATCGGATGTGGTTCTCACATTTGTTTAAATGTGCAGGGACTAAAGAATAGGAGACTACTTAAAGAGGGTGAAGTAGACCTACGCGTGGGGAATGGAGCAAGAGTTGCTGCATTAGCCGTAGGGACTTATGAAGTCACTTTACCTTCCGGATTAATTCTTGTTTTGAACAATTGTTATTATGTTCCGGATTTAAGTAGAAATATTATTTCAATTTCTTGTTTGGATAATGAAGGTTTTAAGTTTCTTATTGAGAATAAGAAATTTTCTATTTATTTAAATGATGTGCTTTATGGTATTGCTAATTCATTTAATGGCCTTTATGTCTTGGATATCAAGAATGAAAATAATGAAAATGTCTATCATATAAATAAGAAATCTAAACCTAATGATGTAAATCATTCTTATTTGTGGCATTGCCGTCTTGGTCATATTAATGAGAAGTGTATCTCAAAACTCCATGGGGACGGTCTCTTGGGTTCATGTGACCTTGTTAGACATGGTTCGATCAATGATGAGTCAAGTTGATCTTCCAATATCCTTTTGGGGTTACGCTCTAGAAACCGCTGCTTTCACACTAAATCATGTTCCAACTAAATCGGTTCAAAAGACTCCATATGAGTTGTGGAGCGGAAAGAAGCCTTGTCTGTCTTTCATGAAGATTTGAGGTTGTGAAACTTTTGTCAAAAGACTTGCCTCAGACAAACTTGCACACAAATCTGATAAATGTATTTTCGTGGGATATCCTAAAGAAACTAAAGGATATTACTTTTACAACCAAACGGACAACAAAGTGTTTGTTGCCCGAACTGGTGTCTTTATAGAGAAAGAGTTTCTCTCCAAAGAAATCAGTGGGAGTAAAATAAATCTTGAAGAGATTCAAGACCCAGAAAATGACATTGAACCAATAGTGGAACAAGAACAAGAACCACAAGGAGTTGTGGAACCTGTTCAAAATACACAAGAAACTCGCGGATCTAGTAGGTTACGATCCGAGCCCGAGAGATATGGATTTCTCGTAACGGATAGTAATGAGGTGGAAATCATTGAGAATGATGAACCGACAACCTACCAAGAGGCGATGACTTCTCCTGATTCGGACAAGTGGCTTGGAGCCATGGAATCCGAATTGCAATCCATGCAAGACAATCAAGTTTGGAATTTGATTGATGCACCCGAAGGTGTAAAAACCATAGGATGCAAATGGGTCTTCAAAAAGAAGACCGACATGGATGGGAAGGTGCATATTTACAAAGCTAGACTTGTAGAGAAGGGTTATAGGCAAGTTCATGGTATTGACTATGATGAAACCTTTTCACCTGTAGCAATGATCAAGTCTATAAGAATTTTGCTTGCCATTGCCGCATATCATGACTATTAAATATGGCAAATGGACGTCAAAACCGCTTTCCTAAATGGAAAACTGCAAGAGGATGTGTATATGACACAACCGGAAGGTTTTGAACAAGATTCTAAGGTATGCAAGTTGCAGAGATCCATCTATGGATTGAAGCAAGCTTCTAGGAGTTGGAATATCCGTTTTGATGAATCGGTCAAAGAGTTTGGTTTCATCAAGAACGAAGATAAGCCTTGTGTATACAAGAAGATTAGTGGGAGCATAGTGTTATTCCTTATTTTATACGTGGATGACATATTACTCATTGGAAACGATATTCCTACACTTCAGTCCGTAAAGACTTGGTTAGGAAAATGCTTCGCAATGAAAGATATGGGTGAAGCCGCATATATACTTGGCATTAAGATCTATAGAGATAGATCAAGGAGGCTACTTGGTTTAAGCCAAAGTACATACATTGACAAGGTCATTAGAAGATTCCGTATGGAAAATTCTAAAAGAGGAAACTTACCAGTGTTACATGGAGTTTCTCTAAGCAAGACTCAATGTCCTAAGACAAAAGATGAGCGTGAGAAAATGAATGATGTTCCATATGCTTCGGAAATTGGGTCCATCATGTATGCCATGATTTGTACTAGGCCGGATGTATCTTATGCTATAAGCATGACAAGTAGATACCAATCCGACCCCGGTGAAAATCACTGGATGGCTGTAAAAGCGATTCTTAAGTACTTGAGAAGAACTAAAGATTCGTTTTTGGTCTATGGAGGAATGGAAGATGATCTTGTGGTAAATGCTTACACAGATGCAAGTTTTCAAACCGAAAAGATGATAGTCGATCGCAATCGGGTTTTGTGTTTATGTTAAATGGTGGAGCTGTAAGCTGGAAGAGTTCCAAGCAAAGTACAACCACTGATTCTACAACGGAAGCTGAGTATATTGCTGCATCAGATGCTGCAAAGGAAGCTGCGTGGATTAAGAAGTTCATTACTAAACTTGAAGTGGTTCCTAGCATTGCTAATCCAATAGACCTTTATTGCGATAATAATGGTGCCATTGCTCAAGCAAAGGAACCAAGAGCACATCAGAAATCCAAACACATACTTAGGCGTTTTCATATCATTCGAGAAATAGTTGATAGGGGAAACGTAAATATATGCAGAGTACCTACGAATGACAATGTTGCGGACCCGCTAACAAAGGTACTTCCACAAGCTAAACATGATGGTCATGTTAGGTCCATGGGTATTAGATACATGGGAGATTGGGCCTAGGGCAAGTGGGGGATTGTTGGTAGTGGTGCCCTAGGCACGTTTAATAAATGTTGTAATTGTTATCATTTATTTCATATCAATAAAGAAATATTTTGATTATTATTGTTGTTCATGTTTACTTATAATAATCTCCGTGCCTAGTACTTGTTAAGCACTAGTATAAAGGCTAAATGATCATGGGATGATCATGTTAGATTTATGGGTACTTGTTTGGAACAAGGTACTAGACATGACCCGCTGTATGAGAGTCATGGTCTATGTCGAACATATATCTCATATTAGTTATGTCATTTGAATCCTTAGACATGAAGTTATTATAGTCTTCCACTTGATGAACATTATGTTTGACATATTCAAACGCTACCTTTAACCGGGTAGTTATAAAGGGTATGATTCGCATAATCGGATTCACGTAGGGAAGAATAATAAGCTAAATGGATTTGTCCCTCTTCGGAGAGATGTCAAGCTTAGGCCTCTCGTAGGAATGATGTTGATGAAAATGTTCGGCCGGACTCAAAAGAATTGATTAGATCAATGTCATTTGGATTATCAACATATTCGGAATCGAGAAAGTATTAAACAAAACAAGTTGACTCATTGACCATGACTTGTGTTCAAAGACATCGTGGACAAAGGGATTATGACATATTCTAAAAGAATGCGAACTTGTATCTAGTTATACTATTTGGGTAGGTATGACGGTTTGCTAGAACCTAATCATATCTTATGGTTTCATGTTTGAACCCATTGCCAACTTAGTATAATCCTAGAGGGTCACACACAATAGAACGAATCCTGAATAAGGACTATATTGGAAATTTTGGAAAATTGAATTTTCTGGACTGTTTGGGCGGCCGCATATGGTTGTGGGCGGCCGCACGCCTCAGTTTGGGCGACCGCACAGTACTGTCGGGGGAAGATTCCTAATTTGATTAGAAAACGAATTTTGGACGATTTTTCACACAAGTTTCCTATTTGGAATAGGTCCTACTTGTGTATAAAAGACCAAATTCGGCCAGCACTCTAAACCAATGTTTTGGGTGATTCTCAAAAGAGTTTGAGAGAGTTTATTTTGTTCCAAGAAATCCTTTGATTGAAGAACAAAGTAATACACAAATAAAATTCCATATAGTCATATTAAATTGTGAAAGTGTGTTTCATAATTTGGGTCTAGCAACCAAGATCAAGAAGCTCCTTGATATTCGTTCGTGGTGTGGATACCGCTAGAGGGTGAAGCTCATCATCTTCAAAGTTCGTGTTCTTACTTTCATTGTGATCAAGCTTCAAATCTCCACCAAAGAACAAAGCTAAAATTCAAAGTCATCAAGGGTTAGTTTTCCTCTATTCATATTGTTGTATTTGATTTAATCATATGAACGGATCTATGGGCTTTAGGTTTCATGAAAAATTTTAAATGCTATATTCCGCTGCGCATGTTACTCAGAAACCCAACATTGTAATCCCTATCACTGCCCGATATCATAAACAATGGGAAACCAATGATAGAAGCCTTACAATGATGTAATCCCTATCACTGTCCCGACACCACCACAAGAAGTACCAGCTGGACTTTACACGAGAGAACAGTAAATAATACTTGCTTAAACAACAACCGGGGGCAATGATTCTAAAGTAGGGAACCAAGCCAAACACATCACAAGATGCACACGAAAGAAACACTCATAAGAGTTCACAACATTGACATTAAGTCACAACAATCTTACACACACTAGAACACGATCCTCAACAATCAAGTACGTTAAATCCATTTCTCACACAAGGGATTTCAAAATAAGAAACCTCACGAAAGCATCATAAAGATGTACAATACCCAAAATGGACCTAAACGGTTACATCAATTCAAACTCGATCACAAAGGACCAACTCTACCACAACGGACCATTAATACTCTTTTTTTTTCTATTAAACACATACTGGATTTCCGTAATATAAAAATAAAAACCCAACTAAATAAACCAACTCATCGTGTAGTACTCGAGAAGAGCTTTCGAATGATAGTTTACACGACCAAAACGGAGTCCGGATGACGAAGTTATGGCCAAAACCAATATAAATTATACTCCCTTCGTTTCACCGTTCCACAAGTATAAGTATAATTTTTCTAATATACTAATATACCCACTTTGGGATACTTTCATTCATTTCCCCATCCCACGAATAATAGTATAATTTTTATAATATACTTATTTAACATTTAACTCAAGTTAATATTTTACCGTCCCACGAGTAGGAGTATACTTTCAAACACTTATACTACATTCTTAGGTATATAAACATACTCCATATACATCCTAGCATACTAACCAAGTCACTTACCCAGTATAATTATACTCCCTTTGTCCCAAATAAACAAGTATCACAAATAAATTCTTTTAACAATAATTTCACCACATATCACACATATAGCAAATATATGACCATTTTACTATTTAAAGGGAATTAGTAACTTACCTATTTTCCGAAAAAAGTATCGCAGAAATATGTTTTGTTCGGGTAGAAATGACCTATTCAACGCCCTGATCATTTTTATATAATTAGATTTTAAAACGGGTAAGTAAATAAAAAGATATAAATTAAAATATGAAATATACTTACTCCCTTCGTCTTCACAGTGGAATGAAAAAAAAAAAAAAAGGTTTGCTTCTGCGTACAGAGAGAGAGAAGGAGAAGATAAACTTGTTTTTATAAAAATCTTTACCCAATTTACACTTTAGTCCCTCAACTTTCAAGTTGAACAAATTAACCCCTAAACTTATATTTTCACTAAGGACTCTAAGGTTTCAACTTAATCATTTAACTCCTTTAACCATTATTACTACTAACCAAATAAATAACACAATTAAGCAAATAATATAAGCAAATCATAAAATGTGATGCAACACATAAAATGCACACATAAGTTCAAATTAAAATTCTCAAAAATATAAAATAAATAGGGACGGGTTTTGGGGTCGTTACAATCACTCCCCCTTAAAGAAAATTCGTCCCGAATTTTAGGGTAACTTACCAAACGAATCAAACAACCAAGGGTATTTCCTCTCAATCTCCTCCCGAAGCTCCCAAGTAGATTCTTTCATGTTATGGTTCCTCCATACAACTCAAGCAAAAGGAATACTCTCATTTCTCAATTCTCGAATTCTAGAATCAATCATTTAAACTGGATGCTCTTCATAAGACATACTGGGTTCAATATCCTCTAAAACTTTAGATATACATGAGAAGAATCATAAAGAGATTTGCGTAGCATCGACACATGGAACACATCATAAACCTTGTCAAGAGAAGGAAATAACACAAGACGATAAGCTCGATCTTCAATTCTTCCCAAAATCTCAAAAGAACTGATATATTAAGCAAACTCCACGAGAAGTAAAGGTATATCCCACGAATTCTAAAAATCAACTGAACAAGTTCTCAACATATCCTCGAGAATCTGAATGGTTCTTTCTGACTGACCATCTGTCTGAGGATGAAAACCCGTACTAAATCCCAATTCTGAATTCAAAGCCTTCTGAATTGCTTGCTAAAATCAAGATGTAAATAAGGAACCCATATCTAATACCATGCTCGTAGGCATCCCATGAAATCGAACTATCTTCTGAACAAATAAGTAACAACTGGAATTAACATTTATATCCTCGAAATAGATAAGGTGAGAAAACTTGGTAACCAATCCGCTGTCAATCAACATCATTGGTCTCATCTATTCAGTGTAACTCCTTCAATGAAACCTTTCGCAATAGATTCATATCCACTCAAAAATCTCCAAGGCTTGTCACAAACCAACTGATCACTGATATTTTACTTCCAGATTATTCACAGCTCAAGGACTTAGTTGAATGCTTAGAATTTCTCGTGTCAAACAAATCAAATGTAAATCTTCAAATTTATCTCAATAATCTACATTTACTTGGGTTCATAATTAAATTGGTCTTGTGTATCTCTTCAAGTACCTGTAGTTGAATTCCGTTATGCATGTTGATTCCACTAAGTGTCGACTACATACTCTGCTACAAAAGTTAAAGTTCCATCACTAGCAACGAACAAAATCGTGTTGTCTATCATTGTTCATTCCACTAGTAATTTTCTATAGTTGAAATCATTCAATAGAGTAGAAACTTAAAGCTTCCACCATCGCAAAATCACACCATGTCTCAACTCACAAAGACTCCAAAATGTTAATTCCTCTAACATTCCCCATTTAGTTTTATCAAACATGAACTATAAGTCAATGTATCCTCTAACACATTACCTTTCCCGGATGATATAACATGGTACTCAACCTGCATTATCTCATGTGTAACTCTCTTTGAAAAAACCCAATACTTCAACTCTCATGGTTGGTAAACACTTCAAATATAACTCCATCAAAGTCATTCACTAATGCAATGGATGTATAATCGCAATAAATCTCAAATTATGGGTAGGATGATTTTTGTTCATAGGGAATCAATCTTCTCAAAGCACACATTGTTACCATACAATTCTGAAGCGATGAACATCTCAATCACTCTTCAAGGCATCACCGTGAATAATGAATTTATTAAATCCACTATAATGGTAAAACTCGACATATCCACTAGAAAATAGTAACACTGATCATTCCTCTAGATAACTGTAACACTAATCAAATCCATTAAGCAATATCAATACTGAAGTTGTCATCAACTCTCGTTTCAACAATTAAAACTCATTTCACTCTTACCAATCCATCGAGAAAGTGTATCTTTCTGTGTCATATAGTTAACATTGTAGCTACCTTAGAAATCCATTAATGAATCTCTAACCATATGCCAATCTCAACAACTTACATACCCCTGCTACTGAAGTAGGATTTTTCCAATTACTGTTGCTTCCATATTTAAAGAATCAATAGCCATGCCTGAATTGAAACTTCCTCAAAATGATATATCCTCTAACAAGAATACATAATGCCTTGAGTTCACAACTGTTGCCTCTCACAAAGCAATCCAATTACGGCTACAAATACAACTCAGCATATCAAACAATTCCTCTGAAGTAGTTGTTAATTCAAACACTATGACCACAATTTATGATGCCCATACCTGGTATGAAAAACCATCTTTGACATACACCCAACTCAAATTTTCAACTAATGATAATCACTTCAAGTCAACCACTGAATAAACCACTGATGCATCCCACAAAGGAAGAGTACATTCTCTAGTGTAGCTATAAACACTCTACTGCCAACCCCATAACCAATTACCAGGCATAACCTTGTGATAAAAAAAAATCAGACTTTAATGCATAAATAGCATGAATGCTAAACACATATATCTACCATGCTTAACTAAAGCACACTAGCATATAAAACTCCACCACAACACTATCAAAATCTTGCTATAGCAATATAGCTAAACCAGCAAGTAAAACATGCTCACAAATTTGCACATCACAAGTACGCAACACTCTATCAATCACCAAACACTCCCCCTTAGGATAGACACCTCTAACACCTAAGGTAGAGACTCAGGAGACACATGCAATCGAGAAGCAAAATGCACAAACACATAAGAATACGAAGAGCCAGGGTCTATAAGTGTATGTGCTCTCAAACTAGACATAGAAATTATACCTCCAATCACATTAGAAGGATCTGAAATCTGTTGTTGATTGATGGAAGAAACACTATCCTGCACCTTAACCTTCCCTGAAGCATCCCTCTTTTAGCCCTGAGAAGACCCAACTGCACTTCCTGATGCTTTTACTCTAAATCTAGGGCAATCCTTCTGAAAATGACCCAACTTACCACATCTCATACATTTGCCTTGTTTCTTCCAACATTTCTCCTCTGAGTGCCCTGTCCTTCGACAATAGCTACATACTCGTTTACCTTAAGTTCTTCTATTATGTGGCCGTTGAAATGATTCCCTACTATCACCAAGCTGGGGTTGTGGTTTTAACCGTTCTCCTTGTTTTGTCACATATGAGGCTTCAACCTTGCTTTTATGCTCCACTATATCGTCAATTTTTTTCATTACAGTTTCAAACATACCTTGGAACATTGTTCGAACCTCTTCTCTAGCATTACCCGACCCTGAAGGCTCTGGCTGATTCCCTTCTGTTCCAACCATTTTTCAATAAGTACCTGCATAAAACACTCAACGTTACTTACTCTCTACACAACTACCCTCCTAGGTCATTTAGTCATTCTAGACCATCTACAACCTATCTCTAGTCATTCTACACCATCTATAACCTAGCACTGATACCAACTATCGCGCCCCAGACCCGTGGTCCTACTTGGCCCCACGTTCGGGACACGATTGGAAGACGTTATAAAATACCTTTAGAAAATTTTTCGAAATATACTTTCATAAAGTTTAACAAATCCACACTTGAAGTTCAAAGACTTCCACTGACTTTCAAATAAACTTTTATACAAATGTACTCACACCAACATTATCCAAAATATTGGTGTTACAAGATGATGAAGTCAAGGAAACTCTACCCAAAAGGTTATACATCTATGTAATGTAACCTTGACAAAGCAAAACCCAACTCTTACCACTTCAACGTCCTCCCGTGACAAAGTGTCCTATTCCCTGGACTTGCCTTTATCTAAAACAGTAAACAAATAAGGGGTGAGAATGAATCTCAGTAAGCTACTAAAATGCAACTATGTTACATGCTGATATGATAAACATAAAGAAACAATATCAACTAATAATCATATAGCATATAACACATAACATGAGAGGCTCCCTATCGCCAACCGTCCCATACCAGTTGGAAATAACGACCAACTTATCATGCAGCACATAGGGCGGAAATAAACACTCATACGTGGATACTGTGAGCCAAGGTTCTCGAAACAAACAGAACCATCTGAGCAAACCAGTTGAGTAGCATAAATAGCTGAAGCCGGGATCCCGAAAATCAAATCATAACCATAAGGACCAAAGTTCTCGAATCAAACATAACCATCTGAGAGGTATCAACAAAGTAGCACAATGGCTGAAGCAGGTTCCGGAACCAAACAATCACAATAATCACAAGGGGGGGAAATGACACCAAGTCATAACCCAGAGTGCCCAACCTTTGGCCAAAAGGAACGGGGTTTAAAAATGGGAAACCAATGATAGAAGCCTTACAATGAACTTGGCTCGTGTGCCATTGTAATCCCTATCACTGCCCGATATCATAAACAATGGGAAACCAATGATAGAAGCCTTACAATGATGTAATCCCTACCACTGTCCCGACACCACCACAAGAAGTACCAGCTGGACTTTACACGAGAGCACAGTAAATAATACTTGCTTAAAAAACAACCGGGGGCAATGATTCCAAAGTAGGGAACCAAGCCAAACACATCACAAGATGCACACGAAAGAAACACTCATAAGAGTTCACAACATTGACATTAAGTCACAACAATCTTACACACACTAGAACACGATCCTCAACAACCAAGTACGTTAAATCCATTTCTCACACAAGGGATTTCAAAATAAGAAACCTCACGAAAGCATCATAAAGATGTACAACACCCAAAATGGACCTAAACGGTTACATCAATTCAAACTCGATCACAAAGGACCAACTCTACCACAACGGACCATTAATACTCTTTTTTTCTATTAAACACCTACTGGATTTCCGTAATATAAAAATCAGAAGCCAACTAAATAAACCAACCCATCGTGTATTACTCGAGAAGAGCTTTCCAACGATAGTTTACACGACCAAAACGGAGTCCGGATGATGAAGTTATGACCAAAACCAAAATAAATTATACTCCCTTCGTTTCACCGTTCCACAAGTATAAGTATAATTTTTCTAATATACTAATATACCCACTTTGGGATACTTTCATTCATTTCCCCATCCCACGAATAATAGTATAATTTTTATAATATACTTATTTAACATTTAACTCAAGTTAATATTTTACCGTCCCACGAGTAGGAGTATACTTTCAAACACTTATACTACATTCTTAGGTATATAAACGTACTCCATATACATCCTAGCATACTAACCAAGTCACTTACCTAGTATAATTATACTCCCTTTGTCCCAAATAAACAAGTATCACAAATAATTTCTTTTCACGATAATTTCACCACATATCACACATATAGCAAATATATGACCATTTTACTATTTAAGGGGAATTAATAACTTACTTATTTTCCAGAAAAAGTATCGCAGAAATATGTTTTATTCGGGTAGAAATGACCTATTCAACGCCCTGATCATTTTTATATAATTAGATTTTAAAACGGGTAAGTAAATAAAAAGATATAAATTAAAATAGGAAATATACTTACTCCCTTCGTCTTCACAGTGGAATGAAAAAAAAAAAAAAAAGGTTTGCTTCTGCGTACAGAGAGAGAGAAGGAGAAGATAAACTTGTTTTTATAAAAATCTTTACCCAATTTACACTTTAGTCCCTCAACTTTCAAGTTGAACAAATTAACCCTTAAACTTATATTTTCACTAAGGACTCTAAGATTTCAACTTAATCATTTAACTCCTTTAACCATTATTACTACTAACCAAATAAATAAAACAATTAAGCAAATAATATAAGCAAATCATAAAATGTGATGCAACACATAAAATGCACACATAAGTTCAAATTAAAATTCTAAAAAATATAAAATAAATAGGGACGGGTTTTGGGGTCGTTACATGTGCTTGACCAGAGTTTATCTGTTCCCAAGATGGAAGATATTCCTGTTGTGTCTGAATTTTCAGATGTGTTCTGTTCTGAGTATAGCATGCCACCTGATCGAGAGCTTGAGTTCTGTATTGAGTTATTACCAGGTACATCACCAATCTCTAAAGCACCTTATAGAATGGCTCCAGCTGAGTTGAGAGAATTAAAGACACAGCTTGAGGAATTACTTGAAAGGGGCTTCATCAGGCCTAGTGTATCACCGTGGGGTGCACCAGTGTTATTTGTCAGAAAGAAAGATGGGACTCTGCGATTGTGTATTGATTACAGAGATCTTAATCAGGTAACTATCAAGAACAAATATCCGTTACCTTATATTGATGACTTATTTGATCAGCTTCAAGGTTCAGTAGTGTACTCGAAGCTTGAATTGAGAAGTGGTTATCATCAGTTGAAAATCAGATCTGAGGATATACCAAAGACAGCTTTCCGTACCAGGTATGGGCATTATGAGTTTATTGTTATGCCATTCGGTTTGACAAATGCTCCAGCTGTATTTATAGATTTGATGAACCGTATATTCAAACCATATCTTGATTGTTTCGTGGTGGTATTCATTGATGATATTCTTGTGTATTCTAAATCACAAGCTGAACATGAACAACATCTCAGAATAGTATTGCAAGTTCTTCGTGAGAAACAATTATTTGCAAAATTCAGCAAATGTGCTTTCTGGTTAGAAGAGGTTTCATTCTTGGGGCATGTTGTGTCTGCTACTGGTATTGCAGTAGATCCTTCCAAAGTTAAAGCAGTTGTAAACTGGAAAAGACCGACTACAGTGACAGAGATCCGTAGTTTCTTGGGCTTGGCTAGTTATTATCGGAGGTTCATTGAGGGATTCTCCAAGATTGCTAATCCATTGACTAATATGACTCGAAAAGCTATTTCTTTTGAGTGGAATGACAAGTTTGAAGCAAGTTTTCAAGAGTTGAAAAGGCGTTTGACTACAGCTCCAGTCTTGGCTTTGCCTAATGGTTCTGAAAACTTCATGGTTTATACTGATGCTTCTAAAGAAGGATTGGGTTGTGTTCTGATGCGAGATGGCAAGGTAATAGCTTATGCTTCTCGAAAATTATCTCCTTATGAAAAGAACTATCCTACTCATGATTTAGAGTTGGCTGCGATTATTTTTGCTTTGCATAAATGGAGGCATTACTTGTATGGAACCAAATTTGAAGTCTTTACCGATCATAAAAGCTTGAAGTACTTGTTTTCTCAAAAAGAGCTTAATATGAGGCAACGTAGATGGATGGAAAAATTGAAGGATCATGATTGTACTATCCTTTATCATCCAGGGAAAGCAAATATTGTGGCAGATGCACTGAGCAGAAAGACTTATATTTCTTGCTTGATGATTCGTGAATGGAAGATGTTAGAAGACTTGTGTGATTGGAGTCCTTGTGAATCAAATCATGGAATTATTCTTGCTAATATAAAGGCTACTTCAGACTTACTCCAACAGATTAAAGAAGCTCAGGTAACTGATTCTGAATTGCAGAAAATTATTAGTGGAATGAATGAAGGAAAGCAACCAGATTTTTCTTTCAACAATGATGGAATTCTTACCTTTCGAGGTAGAGTTTGTATTCCAGTTGATCTTGAGATAAAGAAGAAAGTTCTTGAAGAGGCTCACAAAGCCAAGTATACTATTCATCCTGGAAGCACTAAAATGTACCAAGACTTAAAGAAGCATTTCTGGTGGAACAACATGAAAAGAGAAATTGCTGAGTATGTGTCCAAATGTTTTACTTGTCAATAAGTAAAGGTGGAACATCAACGTCCAGCAGGTTTGTTGCAACCATTAGAAATTCCAGAGTGGAAATGGGAGCATATTACGATGGATTTTGTGACTGGTTTGCCACGTACCAGACGAGGCCATGATGCTGTTTGGGTTATAGTGGATAGACTGACCAAGTCAGCTCACTTCTTGTCTGTTTCCATGGGATATTCATTGTCTCAGTTGGCATCTTTGTATGTTCAAGAGATTGTTCGACTCCATGGAGTTCCTTTGAGTATTGTATCTGACAGAGATCCTCGTTTTACTTCTCGATTCTGGCAGGCTCTTCAGGGTGCCATGGGTACTAAATTGAATTTCAGTACAGCTTTTCATCCTCAATCTGATGGGCAATCTGAGAGACTTACACAGATTCTCGAGGATATGTTACGTGCTTGTGTTATGGATTTCAAAGGCAGTTGGGATACTCATCTTCCTTTAGCTGAGTTTGCTTATAACAACAGTTATCAGTCTAGCATTGAAATGGCTCCATATGAAGCTCTTTATGGCAAAAAATGTCGATCTCCTATATGCTAGGATGAAGTGGTAGAAGATAGACTCTTGGGACCTAAAATGGTTCAACAATCAGTTGAGAGTGTGAAACTCATTCGAGATAGATTGCGCACAGCTCAGAGTAGACAAAAGAGTTATGCTGATCATCGTAGAAGGGATCTTGAATTCCAGGTAGGTGACTTTGTATTCTTGAAGGTCTGTCCTCGTAGAGGTATAAAGAGATTTGGGAAGAAAGGAAAGTTATCTCCTCGTTATATCGGTCCATTTGAGATTCTTGAAAGAGTTGGAAAGTTGGCTTATAGAGTGGCTTTACCACCTTCTTTATCTGGTATTCATGATGTATTCTATGTATCTATGCTTCGCAAGTATATGGCAGATGAGTCACATGTTCTTGAGTATGAGGCTATTCTCTTTCAGCCTGATTTGTCTTATGAGGAACGACCTGTTGAAATTCTTAACTGGAAAGAGCAAGTCTTGCGCACCAAAAGGATTCCTATTGTGAAGGTCCTTTGGAGGAATCATGAAATAGAAGAGGCTGCTTGGGAAACTGAGAAAGAGATGCGAGATAAATACCCGAGCTTATTTGAAAATTTCGGTAAGTAAAATTCGTGGACGAATTTTCTTTAAGGTGGGGAGGATGTAACGCCCATCCTTAATCTCGTTAAATATTTGACCTATTTGTTAAATACTTGAACTTGCATATTATGTGTTAGTTTTACTTGGGTTAAATTCTTAACTGCTTTAGAATATTAAGGTGGTTAAATGTTTAGTTTTGACTTTTGGGTCATTTGTGAAAATATGACTTTAGGGGCCTTTTTGTTAAAAGTGAAACTTGAGGGGCCTAGGTGTCATTCTTGGAAAGTTGAATGTATATCTACTTGAAATTGCCTGGGAATGATTATTCTCAAACTTTCTTATGCTCTCTCTGTGAAAAAGAAAAGTTAGGTTTAGGGTTTATCCTATTCTCGACTCCTCGAGCTTAATTATCCCCCTGTTCTTGATTCTGATCCCGGATAAATATTCGTGGCGTTGAATAGAGCGTTCCAGGCCGATCAAAAATTTATTTGGGTAACTTTGATTTCGGACTAGGTAAGTTATTAGCTCCCCCCTTGCTTGTAATAACATGCATATATGTTATTCCTGATACTTTTGCTTGTCAATTTTGTGTTTGGGGCAATTTATGTGATACTTGTAATTTTGGGACAAAGGGAGTATAACTCTCTGTGTAAAAATAAGGAAAGAACCTGAAATATGTGAATTGATAATGTTAGTGCACCCTTGGGTATGTTAAAATGTTAATAAAAAGTTACGCCTACGCTTGGGGCGGAGAATTCTTAAGCCTGGAAAGAAATTGAGTGTTGCTGAAAATCACACCAGGCGCCCGCCTGGTTATCCTTCGAGCGCCCGCCCATTTCATCAGAAGTTTTGGTTTCAAAAGTGCTATAATGAGCGGCCGCCCGGTTCATTGTAGGCGCCCGCCCGGTCCCCGTTTCAACAAAAGTGTTTTAAATCTAAATTGAAATGAAAGCTTACCCCTCCTAAGGCATAGAGCCTTAGTATAAGATGTCCTAGCAAGTGTATATGTACCTTTTGGAGCATTAGAATCTGGCCTTGAACATGAGTGTTTATTGAATTAAAATGAGAACTTAAGTATAAGAGTAATAACTCTTCTTTATGTCTTGAAAGTGCTATGAACAAGCACTAATGTGATATACTTGTCTTGAAACCAATGATTGTGCACCTTAGGGGCATTAGAACAAAGTTTTAGACTTGAACATCCTAAGAATAGTATTAGGATTTTGTAAGAGTAAATGTATAACTCTTATACATGCTTGAATGTCCAAATATTGTAGTTATAACTTGAAGTATAAGACAATAAAATCTTGTACATGACTTGAACATCCAAAGAATTGGATTAAGACTTGAATATAAGATAATAAAATCTTGTACATGACTTGATGCAAATACATATGTATGGTAATGAACTAGAAAGTGCTATGAACAAGCACTAACTTGTATGAGACATGTTCTTGTTGTGTGTGTGCAAACATTGCATATAGTTGCTTGATAACAAGGCGACTTCTTGATTACTTGAAGCATGTTCCTTGTTGATCTAGTCCACTACTTTTGGATTAGTTCTTCTCCCGTAGTTCAAGTAAATACCTACTTGTACATTCTTGTGTGAGTCCAGCTGGTTCTCCTTGCTTGTTCGGAAATATATAGGCTCACGCTTATCGCGAGAGCTGGGGCTTAAGTGATAATCAGGTCCCTATGTATTTGCGCTTGAACCCTTACTACCAGCCATAGTAAGGGCATAGCCTCCTTGGTTGGAGAAATACGCCTGACTTAAGTGAATGCTAAACTCTTGAACACCTCGTGAGTCTTGATCTTGGGAATGACACTGGTTACCGGGTCTTCTTATAAGAACTGCTTATTCAGTTTCTCGCTAGTTTCTTGATATTGATAGTGATTTGTCAAAGTAATAAAAGCTACGACAACAATGGTATTTTTGGGAGGAATAAGGAAGGAAGCAATATCCTTTATAACTTGCTTGTTTAGCCTTATGTGCTACTTGATGAGTGGCTTAGCCTCTCATATACTTGTTACTTGATGATACTTGATATATGATTATTTGAGTATCTACTTGAATTGCATGATAACATGTCATGTAGTTGCATCTAATAGCTTACTGAGATTTATCTCACCCTGTTTCTTGTTTAATTGTTTTCCTTAGATCAAAGGAAGGCTAGTGATAGCGCGCAGTGAGGCTCGTCATAGCTGGGAGCTTACTACGCAAGTGGTTATTGTTTTGGGGATCGTGGTCCTTTTACATTTTGGTGAGGACGATGTATTATGGGTTTTGTAACTCAGTATTTTTGGGTAGACTTGTTGTCTCTTGTTTCTCTAGACATCTTTTAATGCCAGCTTATGTGCTAGGCATTTCTTCCGCTGTGTATAATCATGTTTGGTTTTAATTTTCTTGTCTAGAATTCGTGGTGTGAGCTATCTTAGCTCCTTACTCTAGAGTATATATGTCATGTCAGTTTGTTATAAACAGTTGTCATCCTGTTTGTTGTTAGTTTCTTGAATCTCGTTAGTCACGCGCATCCGGGTTTGAGGTTCTATTAGGGGATCCCGGGACCTGGGGGCATGTCATGCGGTAACTACCAATTGGACCTAAATTGAAGAAGAGGCCCTTGTCATTCTTGAGTAACACTTTCGGTCCATGAAGAGGCTTGAACACACAGTGGGCACACGACCCAAACCACATAAAGAAAAAAAAAAAACTTTTTTTTTTTTTTATAAGTCTGAGGGACGGGTTCCCTTTTGGGGTTTTTTCTAAGAAAATAGTAGAATCGTCACACTAGTATACTCCCTCCGTCCCAGTAAAAGTGTCACTTTTAGTCAACTTGATTGCACTTTGACAAGTATTTTGAAGAAAAAATAATAATTTTAATGAGAACTTAAAAATTATTATTGTATCACGGTTGATAATATTTTCAATAACAATTTTTTGATTTTAAGTAAGATAATTATTTTTTATTTAAATTATATGTCAAAGTGTAATCAAGTTGACCAAAAGTGACACTTTTACTGGGACGGAGGGAGTATAGACCTTCTTGCGGTCCCATATACTCATCGGATTTCACCACGCTTGTGATTCCTACACATGACGGGATTAAACTAAATTAATGTAGTAAAGCATACATGCGGGGACGGATTTTATTTTGTCCATAATAACCACTTGTTTCTCTTGGAAACGGCATGTATGATTTGAAAACATTAGTTTAGGGAAATCTCGGCATATGAAAACTAACTTTGTCACGGAGTGTTAGACCCTAACTAGAGTGTGTTGGCTTGTGCTCGGCTAAAGAGAGGTTTAAAGGTCACCCCCGGCATGTAGTCATAAACTACGCCACGGGCTGAGGTTTACCGCTTCGAGAGAGTCAAGGTCTGGTGGAGTTTGAAACTCTCTAGGACGGGCCTCGACGGGTTTGGGGTATGAACTTGTGCGACTCGATAGTCAGCAGTTGATAGGAATTTTGTGCATGTAGTGTGAGGTCCAATAAGTGACAAAAATATTTTATATATTTTTTTATTTTGACAAAAGAAAAGCAAATAAGCACGTAATTAAAACTTTCGAATCACCTGTGTGACCGATAAAAAAAAGAGAACATAAAATAAAACAGTCCAGAGATCCGAATCAATCCTGATGTAGGCAACTGTGCCCATACCCCATCATTCTGTTCTGTTCTGGTAACCTATTCATGTTCTGGAAAACTACCCAGAAGCGCGCGCCTCTGGTCCGTGCAGTGGGATGCACGCGCATTGCGCCTAATAATTGAGAGGCGCCCGTTTCTGGCTGAACCTGTCAGACACTTGGACTCGGGGGATTGCCTTGGTCCTGAACATACTTTTGAACCCCTGCAGAAATGATTAGCACAGAAAAGGAAGAATGGGAAGAACACATGGGAGGCGGGAAATTCTGGTCACTGACGTGAGGCGCGCGTGCCTTAGGCCAAGAAGGCCAGAAGCGCACACTTCCCACCATCAGAAACCAGAATGCCCAGAAACTGTAGATTATGAACAAAATGCTAGTTTAACCCTCAAACATCCCCAGCGGATTCGCCACTATAAATACCCCGGGGGAGCCCACTACTTGGCTAGAGTGGTGGAAGGATCCTAGAATGTCTAATTGGTTTTAATTTGTAGAGTCGCCACCTATGTTTTAGAGGAACATAAGAAAAACCTAATAATTAGCCTATGTTTTGTTACGAAAACCAGAGATTCGTGTATTGAGGTTTGGGGGTTAGGTTACGAAATGGGAAGTACTTAAACAGCCATTTCACCCAACTAACGTTGGTCTTGCTTGTTCATAATCTACATAAAAATGATGTGTTCTTCCTATTCTTTGAAAATGAGATAAAAGGGGTTAAAAGAGGGATTGAATATGGGGAGTTAACTCCTTGGCCAACTTCAATATAGTGAAGCGGCCTTTGGTGTCATGTCCCAAAATGGTTTGGGTGATTGCACAATTTGATGAAAGATGAAAGAAGAGTTTGAGATGAGAGAAATAGAGGGAAAAGAGAGAAGTAAAAATACCTAAACTTCAAAAGTCTTCAAGGGCTTCTTTGGAGAAAATGCTTGAAAATGCCTTAAGAGTTTTGGTATAGTTATCAAAAAGTAATCTTCTTTGGTAGAGTTTTCTTGTGCCAAAAATGGTCCCTTTGAATGGTGAAGAAGAGGGGTTTCTATAGGTGATAATCAGTTGTTTTTTGTGCCAAAACGAAGTCACAAAGATAAAATTCCCGGGCAAAATCATGTAAATTGAGCAAGGGAGGGATTCTTGGGCAGAATCTGTAACTGACGCCCAGATGCGCGTGCCCCCGGCCTATAGAGGCGAAAGGTGAACGTGTCTGACCTATAGAGGCGGAGTCGCGCAACTTTGAAAAGTCATTTTTACAGAATGGACTAGAAAGTCAGAACTGTTATTCAGTTTAGTCCCTGAACTTAACGGAGTCAGTTAAGAACTTAACAGAAGTATCAGAAACTAACGAAAAACACTTAAAACAAGAAGAAACACAAAATCAAATGTGCAATCGGGGTGAGTGGTCCAAGGCGGGGTGTCTACAGCACCTTGTTTTTTGCCTAGACCGCCCTTTCGGGTTTTCAGTCTAGCGGGCTTCTTTTTTTGCACTTGCTCTAATTTTTGCCTAGGCCGCTCTTTCGAGTTTTCAACCTAGCGAGCTTTTTTTTTATATGGTCCTCAATTGTTAGGCGTAGAATATCTTGAGCTTGTCGAGGTTGACTCCTTTCGGTAGTTGATCGCCATCCAAATCCATGAGTTGGATTGTACTGCCACTGAGCATCTTCTTTACCATGTACAGACCGATCCATCGGGGGGCCCATTTTCTAAGGGGATTCATTGCATTAGGAGGATGCTGTCGTAGAACCAAATCTCCCACCTTAATGTCTCGCGGCTTCACCTTCTTGTTGATAGCCCTAGCCATCCTTTGTTGGTAGGCTCTTATGCGCTCGAACGCCCTTAGCCTCTTTTCATCGAGTAAGGCTAAATTTTCATACCGACTTAGCATCCATTCAACTTCATTGACTTGTTTTTCAAGTAAAACCCGTAGAGAGGGAACTTCGAGCTCAACTGGGAGTACGGCTTTGGAGCCATAAACTAAAGTGTATGGGGTTTCTCCCATTGCTGTTCGAATCGATGTACGGTAGACCCATAATGCTAGGGGTAATTTCTTGGGTCAATCCCTTCCAGTTGAGGCTATTTTTCGTATAATAGTCTCGATTGTTTTGTTTACCGCTTCGACTCCGCCGTTGGCTTGAAGACAGTACGGAGATGACTTATACTTAGTAATCTTGTACTCGACCAAATGTGTTTCCATTTCTTTCTTGAAGTGAGAACCGTTGTCGGAGATGATCTCGTGGGGAACACCGTATCGGCACATGATGTTAGTCTTGACAAACTCGGCCACTTTCCCTGCGTTGAGAACTTGGTAAGTTTGTGCTTCGATCCATTTTGTAAAATAATCAATGGAAACTAGGACGAATGATTGTCCATTTCTTCCCATGGGATTAACTTTTCCGATGATGTAGATGCCCCAATAAGAGAACGGCCAAGGCATGGTCATGTTGTATAATTGTGAGGGAGGGGCATGTTGTAAATTGGCATGGAATTGGCATTTGGTACATCGCTTGACATTCTCGATGCAATCTCTTTCCATGGTGCTCCAATAATATCCAATGCGGAGTATTTTCATTGCTAACATGATCCCATTCATGTGGGGTCCACATTCACCCTCATGGATTTAACGCATTATTTCTTGAGCTTCGGTCTCATTATTACATAAGAGATTGATTCCCTCGTAATACTTCTTGTAAACTTGGTAGCCGATCAACACATATCTTGATGCCAATTTTGGAAGTGCTATTTGTGTCTTCTTGTTACTCCCCTCGGGGAAAGCACCGTCTTTGAGAAAATTCAGGATGTCAGTGTACTATGGCGGGTTGGTTTGAGTCTCTTTAATCTTGATGCTCATGCAATATGCCGGGCTAGTCGTTCTTAAAATTTTGAAGGGCTTTACCATTTTACCCTCGGGCATCTCAACTAATGAATCTATAGTGGCCAGTGCATCGGCGAAACGATTCTTGTCTCTTGGAAAATAATTGAAGGTGACATTCTGAAACTGCTCGACCAATTCTTCGTGGTGTTGACTATATTGTTGAAGTGTTGAATCTTGAATTTTCCATTTTCCGGATGTTTGATTAATGATGAGTAGGGAATCACCAAAAACTTCTAATTCTTGGACATTTCTTTCTAGGGCCGCTTCTAGCCCCATGATGCATGCTTCATACTCGGCAATGTTGTTGGTGGATTTGAACTCGAGACGTATTGCAATTGGAGTGTAGATGTCTCTAGGATCGACAAGATGCATTCCAATCCTAAACCGTGTTTATTTGCTGCCCCGTCGAAAAAGAGTTACCACTTATTTTCCTCAGTATTGGTGCATATCAGGTCTTCATCAGGAAATCGCAGATCTTCCTTCTTCACTTCGTCACACGGATATTCAGCAAGCTGATAAATGAACAATGTCCCCCTAATGGATTTTAGTGTGACGTAAGTGATATCATATCCTGCGAGCATGTACCATTTGGATATCTTTGTCGACATGAAAGGCTTCTCAAAGATGTAGCGGAGTGGATCGACTTTTGTTAGTAACTTTATTGGAAAGGCTTCCATGTAATGTTTGAGCTTTTGAGTGAACCAAACCAATACAGCACAAGACTTCTCCAAGGCGGAGTAGTCCTTTTCGCCTCCTTGAAATCGGCAACTTACAAAGTAGATTGCATTTTCTTTCGCGGAGTCCCTTTGTTCTTGGGCTAGCATAGCCCCTAGGGCCTTATCATTCACAGTGAGGTAGAGCAGAAGAGGCTTTTCTTTGTGCAGAGGGACCAAAACTAGAGGGCACGTCAAGTATTGTTTTACTTGATCGAAGGCTTCTTGGCATGCGTCAGTACATTCGAGAGCCACATTCTTCTTAAGTAGCTTGAAGATTGTTTCGCACATTGTGGTGAGCTGGTGCACGAATTGACTGATGTACTGAAGTCGACCCATGAAACATTTTATCTCTTTTTGTGTCTTCGTCGGAGGCATGTCAATGATTGCCTTGATCTTTGAAGGATCACCTTCAATTCCCCTTTCGGTAACCATGTGTAGATACCCCAGGGGACCACGGCTTGGCTAGAGCGCGTGAATTACCTAGGATGTCTAATTGATTTTAAGAGTCGCCACCCACGTTTTTAGAGGAACGCGAGAAAACCTAAAGAAAGCCAATTTTTGTACGAAAACCAGAGATTCGGGAGATAAGGGTTCGGGGGTTAGGTGGTGGAGTGGGAAGTACTTAAACACCCACTCCGCCCCGCTTACGCGGGTCTTGCTACTTTTGGTGTTCTAATGTTAATGTCCTTCAATTTATTGATATAAAAATGTGTGCTAACAATTGAGATGAGAAGAAAAGGTGGAATAAAAAGAATGATTTTATTAATTAAATTATGCTAAAAGATTACATGTTGAATATGCTAAACAATTACATAAGAAATGAAATGGAATTTAATTAGTGTTTGGAATGTTGGAATGTAACCTTGACCAAACTTCAATAGTGAAGTAGCCTTTTGGTTGTATTCCTTTTATGGAGATTGCATACTAGTAAGACATAAATAAAAGAGAAAGAGAAAAGTTGTACCTTTAGAAAAGAGAACTTGAAACCTTGACTTGAAAGTGGTGTTGTTGTAGAGAAATGGTTGTGTAGAACTTTGTGTAGAGTTTTGTTGTTAAAACTCTTGTTAGGAGAATTTGTGTAGAGTTTGTGTAAAGAGAAAGTGTTCAAGGTCTAAAAATGAGGTCCCTTTCCAAGGTAGGAGATGATGGTTTTTATAGGTAAAATTAGGAGGGAAAGGTTGGAGGGAAATTGGTCAATCCATGTGAGATGGAATTGACCAATCACAAATAAGATAAATAGAATAATAAATAAATAATAAAAAGAAAATCAAATAATAATAAAAAAGAATATTTTGTTTTTGTGAAGAATTGCTAGAATAAAGGATTTGGGAGTTATGAAATAAGGGGGAATGAATGTGGATGTAAAAAGAAGGTGTTTGTTAAGAAGAGATTTTCTAAATAAGAAAAGGGAGGGAAAAATTGTGCTATCCGTTACTGCCAAAGCGAGAAGCACGCGGGTCCGGCCTATTGAACCAAACGCTCGCGCGACCCATTGACGGTGCCGGAAGCACCCACGGGCTAAAACGACAGAATGACAGAAATGACCTAAAAGTTAACTCTGTTATGCAGTTTAGTCCAAAACTAACAGAATCAGTTAGGAACTTAACGGAAATAACAGAAATTAACAAAAACAAGTTAAATAAAAATACTATGTATGCAATCGGGGTGAGAGGTCCAAGGCGGGGTGTCTACAGAGCCCCTTCACATGTCTTATCTCCTCAGGATGAAGGCCAATCACCATAACGCGCTAGGGCTAAACATATCTTTTTTTTTTTTTTATAATCCCCTTTTGAAAACTTTGCTTCATGATTGTTGCTCCACCTTTCTTTGTCTTGATTTCGTCGTTGTTGATGTCTTCATTGTTGATGCCATCGTCGATGTTTAGCCCCTAGGCGTTCAAGCGATGACCTTCATTCTAAAACGTGTTTAGACATCTTTTCATCATTTTGCCAAGAATTAAATTGAACAACTTGGAAGAGTGTATGAGGACAAGAACGACTTTTATTTGATGACTCAATGGACTCGAACATTTAACATAGGACGAGAGAAAACATTGATGCACACTTAAGAGGACTTTCGACTCTTTGTTTTTTTTTTTTTTTTTTTAATCCTATTTCTAGGTAGAGAAAGAGAAACGGAGATTGTTGCTGTAGTCCCCATTGTCATTGTAGCCTTCCTTGCGGCATGATCTCTTGTTGAGACCCTATTTCAAATCTGAGCCCCTTCCTTGATGAGTTCTTGCATGTTCTCACTCTCTAACTGTTCTTCAACCACGGTAAACTCACCATTGTCAATCGAATCTTGGATGATGTCGCGGAGGGAGAAGTAATCCTCGGTGAGATGACCGCTGCATTGGTGATAGTCACACCACTTGTGGTGGGCATGGTGGTTGCTTGTACCCTTGGAGAGGAGAAACTTGTCCCTTGGTTTTGAGAGCTTCGTAGGCTTCGGTGATGGTCATGCCATTGAGAGGGGTATAGACACGGTCGTTGGTGGCACCTTTGTGACTTTTGAGAGTTGAGCCACTTGAGCATGCTTTACCGTGGATCTTTGCCTTGCTGTCGGTGAGCTCTTGCAAACGAGCCTTAAGTTCGAACACTTCTTCCTTGTGAATTTTCCTCTCGAGATCAAGACGGTCTTGCCACAAATCATCCTTGCGGCGGGCATCCTCGACAAGTCTATCAATTTGTTCCCCCATGGCTCTTATTATGTTGAAGAGCCTTTCGTTGGACACGGAGATGTTCTCACCCTTGTTGTTGTTGCTGTTGGAAGCCATTGGACCTATTGAGAGAACACGGTCGATCTTAGGTTGGCCCCACAAACATATTTTGAGTAAAATAATTAACCCACAAACAAAGGAAAAAGACTTAACCACATAAGAAAAATGACTCTTTTTTTTTATTTACAAAAGTCGGAAGGACGTGGTCCTTTTTGGGGTTTCTAGAAAAATAGTGGAATCGTCACACTAGTATATAGACCTTCTCGTGGTCCCATATACTCATCGGATTCCACCACGCTTGTGAATCCTACATGTGTCGGGATTAAACTAAATTAATGTAGTAAAGCATACATGTGGGGACGGATTTTTTATTAGCGTCCATTATGACCACTTGGGGACGGAGTTTTATTTCGTCCAAAACAACGAGTGGCATGTATGCTTTGAAGACATTAGTTTAGGGAAATCTCGGCACATGGAAACCGACTTGGTCACGGAGTGTTAGAACCTAACTAGAATTGTGTGGTTTGTGCTCGGCTAAAGAGAGGCTTAAAGGTCACCCCCGGCATGTAGTCGTGAACTACGCCACGGGCTGAGGTTTACCGCTTCGGAAGAGTCAAGGTCGAGTGGAGCTTGAAACTTCCTAGGAAGGGCCTCGACGGGTTTAGGGTTGGACTTGTGCGGCTCGATAGTGAGCAGTTGATAATAATTGTGCGCGTAGTGTGAGGTCTAACAAGTGACAAAATATATTTTTTTTCAAAGGAAATAAAAAAAAAACAAATAAGCACGTAATTTACAACTTTCGAATCACCCGTGTGACCGATAAAAATGAAACAGAGAATAAAAAGATGGTGTTGTGCAGGCCCGGTGCCCACACTGTCAAAACTGTCCATTCTGTTCACTTTTTCTGTTTCTGGGAAATTCCCAAAAGCGCGCGTATTCAGATGCCTACTCGGGAGGCGCGATCGTTAGACTGGGAGAAGTGGAGGCGCCCGCTTCTTGGCAGTACCTGCAAGTCAGAGGGTTCAAGGGATTGCGTTGACCCTAAATTATAGAACTTTTTCCCCTGCAGTAAACGTTAGCACAGAAACATGGAATTGAAGGACAAGATGGAAGGTGGACGATTCTGATAATAAGGGTCGGACGCGCGCGCTTTTGGCCAAGAAGGCCGGAGGCGTGCGCTTCCTACGCTTTTTATCAGAATGCCAAGAAAACGGAATAAAAGAACACCAAAAGATGAAAACGCAAGTTTAACCCTCTATGTCCCCAGCAGAGTCGCCACTATAGATACCCCGGGGGACTACGGCTTGGCTAGAGCGCGTGAATTACCTAGGATGTCTAATTGATTTTAAGAGTCGCCACCCACGTTTTTAGAGGAACGCGAGAAAACCTAAAGAAAGCCAATTTTTGTACGAAAACCAGAGATTCGGGAGAGAAGGGTTCGGGGGTTAGGTGACGGAGTGGGAAGTACTTAAACACCCACTCCGGCCCGCTTACGCGGGTCTTGCTACTTTTGGTGTTCTAATGCTAATGTCCTTCAATTTATTGATATAAAAATGTGTGCTAACAATTGAGATGAGAAGAAAAGGGGGAATAAAAAGAATGATTTTATTAATTAAATTATGCTAAAAGATTACATGTTGAATATGCTAAACAATTACATAAGAAATGAAATGGAATTTAATTAGTGTTTGGAATGTTGGAATGTAACATTGACCAAACTTCAATAGTGATGTAGCCTTTTGGTTGTATTCCTTTTATGGAGATTGCATACTAGTAAGACATAAATAAAAGAGAAAGAGAAAAGTTGTACCTTTAGAAAAGAGAACTTGAAACCTTGACTTGAAAGTGGTGTTGTTGTAGAGAAATGGTTGTGTAGAACTTTGTGTAGAGTTTTGTTGTTAAAACTCTTGTTGGGAGAATTTGTGTAGAGTTTGTGTAAAGAAAAAGTGTTCAAGGTCTAAAACTGAGGTCCATTTCCAAGGTAGGAGATGATGGTTTTTATAGGTAAAATTAGGAGGGAAAGGTTGGAGGGAAATTGGTCAATCCATGTGAGATGGAATTGACCAATCACAAATAAGATAAATAGAATAATAAATAAATAATAAAGAGAAAATCAAATAATAATAAAAAAGAATATTTTGTTTTTATGAAGAATGGCTAGAATAAAGGATTTGGGAGTTATGAAATAAAGGGGAATGAATGTGGATGTAAAAAGGAGGTGTTTGTGATCAAGAAGAGATTTTCTAAATAAGAAAAGGGAGGGAAAAGTGGTGCTATCCGTTACTGCCAAAGCGGGAAGCGCGCGGGTCCGGTCTATTGGACCAAACGCGCGCGCGACCCATTGACGGTGCCGGAATCGCCCACGGGCTAAAACGACAGAATGACATAAATGACTCTAAAAGTTAACTCTGTTATGCAGTTTAGTCCAAAACTAACGGAATCAGTTAGGAACTTAACGAAAATAACATAAATTAACAAAAACAAGTTAAATAAAAATACTATGTATGCAATCGGGGTGAGAGGTCCAAGGCGGGGTGTCTACACCATGTGACCAAGAACTTGCCTCGTATGACCCCCAAAAGTGCACTTTACGAGGTTGAGCCTCATGTTGTGTTGCCGAAGACTTTTGAAGAACTTGCGTAGATCGATCAAATGTTGACCATCGGTCCCTTTTGAGTGGATAATCATGTCATCCACATAGA
Source organism: Campanula takesimana (assembly GCA_026119855.1). Taxonomy (NCBI): domain Eukaryota; kingdom Viridiplantae; phylum Streptophyta; class Magnoliopsida; order Asterales; family Campanulaceae; genus Campanula; species Campanula takesimana. The sequence goes on from JAOWBW010000072.1 coordinate 891,171, forward strand.
CTTCGATCTCTTTGTGAATCATATCATGGAACAAGTCTGTAACAGCCTTTTGGTAGGTATCCCCTACGTTCCTTAAACCAAATGGCATGACGATGTAACAGAAAGTGCCCCACGTTGTTTTAAAAGCTGTCTTGTGTTGATCTTCTTCGGCTATAAAAATCTGATTGTATCCGGCGAAACCATCCATGAACGATCGAACCTCGTAAGCGGCAGTTGAGTCAACTAGCATGTCAATGTTTGGCAAAGGAAAGTCGTCTTTTGGTGAGGCTTTGTTTAAATCACGGAAGTCCACACAGACACGGACTTTGACATTTGCCTTTCTAACTATCACAACATTTTCTAACCACGTCGGATACTCAATAACTTTAATGAACCCCACGCTGAGAAGCTTTTCTATTTCTTCTTTGACTTGTAGAGACCATTTGGTCTTGATCTTTCTGAACTTCTGTTTTACTGGCTTGGCATCCTCTTTGATCAGTATCTTATGCTCGAAAACCTTTCTGTCTAAACCCTGCATGTCTTAGTACGACCATGCGAAGACGTCCACGAATTCTTTGAGCACTGCAGTCAATCTATATTTCTCTTCCCCCCATGAAGAAGATTCCTATCTTCGTTTCTTTCGGCTCTTCACCAGTACCCAGATTAACAACATGGAATTCCTCATCAGCCCCTGGACCATTTTCACCACGACTACAGACCTGTTGAGATAATACATTTAAGTATGTTTCATTTTCATGGTCTATTTCATCATAATTTGAATCGTCATTAACTTGTTTATTAGACATATTATTAGTTAATTCATCACTTATGATATTTGCAATCTCAGGGTACTCGGAAAGATCGAATTTTTCATTAGCACCGAAAGGGAACACACGCTCGGCTATCGCCTCCATGTCCTCTTGGGTAAGGTCATCGGAAGCACTCTCGGACTCAAAAGTTAATGTTAATAAGTCTTCCTTTGTTGCTTTGCGAGGGATTCATCCCATTTTCTTGATCAGGAATTGTTCGGACACTACAGACCCCTCCGTTGAATACCAGTTGTTGAGTGGCTCAGAATTTGGCTCGATCTCTCTTGATGGCCCTTCCCCCAAATCTGTGTCGTTGGAGATAGCGTTGACTTGGCATTCATCAATTCTTGCAAGTTCTTTAAACAGGGAGGCCAAATCTTCCCCCACGATGACTTTTGTTTCAGTCTCAAAAGTCACCTCCTTCCCCCACCATTTTCGGGGTGACATAGGAGTAGATTCTTCTTCATGCTTTTTAATTTCACAGTCGGTGAAGATTTTGAGGCCGGGCTTCATAATGCCTTTGCGGTTGAGCAATGACTCGAGAGAGATCATGTACGGGACGTCTTCCCCTTAGCGTACAAAATACCCATTCAATGTCTTGCGGTATGGTTTCAAGTTAGGGACCTCAAAACATTGTCCCTGTCGGCGAGCTCGGGCCCTTTTGATTGCTTGTTCATGCCTTCTATCATCCTCGGAAGGCTCGTATCCTAATCCGAACTTGTTTGTGACGAACGGGACTTCCACGGGCTCATTTCTGTTGGAGATTATGCCCTAGGCCCTTGAGAAAGGCCTCATGTTATATCATGTTCTCATTTGTTATGGAGATAAAAACTTAGATTATTATATGTTTTACATGTTTATTATAATAATCCCAATCCCTATTACTTATGAAGAACTAGTATAAGTTTAATCGATGATCATATGATGATCATGTGTATGTGTTACAAATTAAACTTATGGTTACTTGTTGTTGAACAAGTACTGGACATGACCCACTATGAGATTTATGTCATGGTCAAATGTCATAATTAAATATCATATAGTTATATCATTTGATATCCTTAGACCTGAGATTATCATGGTCTTCCACATGATGAATATTATGTTTGACATAGTCAACCTCTACCCTTAACCAGGTAGTCATAAAGGCTATGATTGACATAATTGGATTCATGTAGGGAAGAATGATAAGTCAAGATGGAATTTTCCCTTCCTCAAGAGAGATATCTGCTTATGCCACTCGAAGAGTGAGATTGATGAAATACGTGGCCACGCTCAAATTAATTGATGTGTTCAATGTCATTTGCTCATGTCAATCTACTCGGGATCGAGAAAGCATTGAACAATGTAAGTTGACGTGGACCATGACTTATGTTCATTATGATATCGCGTGACAAAAGGATTGTGATATGTTATATGAGGATAAACGAACTTCGTTAAGTTATATTAATTGGGTAGTCATGATGGCTTGCTAGAGTCTGCTCATGACTTATGGGTTTGACCTTGGTTTGACTCATTGCCAACTTAATATAAAATCCTATGGGGTCACACAAAAAAGAACGAATTTACAAAAGGGCTAAAATTAGAATTACGTAAAAGAGCGTAAAAATCGAATTTAAGAAAAACAGGAAATTGGTTCCAGCAGGCAGGACCCGATCGGGCAGTGCATAAGACCTGATCAGGTAGCTTATAAGACCCGGTCGGGCACTTTGAAAATACCCGGTCAGGAATTGTGTAGGATGTTAGTGTTGGTGCCCTAGGCACGTTTGTTAAACATTGTAATTGTTATCATTTTATTCATATTCATAAAGAGATGTTTTGATTATTATTGTTGTTCATGTTTATTTATAATAATCTCCGTCCCTAGTAGTTGTTAAGCACAAGTATAAAGGCTAAATGATCATGGGATGATCATGTTAGATTTATGGGTACTTGTTTGTAACAAGGTACTGGACATGACCCGCTATATGAGATTTATATCATGGTCTATGTCGTATATAGATCTCATATTAGTTATGTCATTTGAATCCTTAGACAAGAAGTTATTATAGTCTTCCACTTGATGAACATTATGTTTGACATATTCAAACACTACCTTTAACCAGGAAGTTATAAAAGGTATAATTGGCATAATCGGATTCATGTAGGGAAGAATAATAAGCTAAGTTGGATTTGTCCCTCTTCGGAGAGATGTCAAGCTTGGGCCCCTCGTAGAATGATGTTGATGAAATGTTTGGCCAAACTCAAGTGAATTGATTGGATCAATGTCATTTGGATTATCAACATATTCGGGATCGAGAAAGTATTGAGCGATACAAGTTGACTTGTTGACCATGACTTGTGTTCAATGACATCATGGACAAAGGGATTGTGACATGTTCTTTAAAGGAATGCGAACTTGTATATAGTTACACTATTTGGGTAGGTATGACTGTTTGCTAGAACCTAATCATATGTTTATGGGTTCATGTTTGAGCCCATTGCCAACTTAGTGTAATCCTATAGGGTCACACACGAATAGAACGAATCCTAAAACACTGAATTGCAATTATGGAAAAAGGGCATTTTTCTGGTCTGGCACGACCGTGCCTAATATAAAGCACGACCGTGCCAATATTCATCAACCGGAGGGCAGGCGCGCGCCAATTGGCACGACCGTGCCAATTATAGGGCACGACCGTGCCAGAGCTGCTTAGACAGAAAGTTTGCAGCATTAATTGGGTGACGGGATTTAGGTTTCCTAGTCCTTAAGGGTTAAAGACTAGAACCTATATAAACATCTTTTCACCAGCCATTATGCATATGAAACCTAGTGGTTTAGAGAAACAATATTCTTAATCAAATATTTAGAATCCAAGATTAAGAATTCATAATTCCATATAGTTCTTACAATTGTGAAAGCGTGTTTCACAATTTGGTCTATCAACCAAGATCATGTGTTCTTGATATTCGTTCGTGGTGTGGATACCGATAGAGGGTGAAGCTTATTATCTTCAAAGTTCGTGTTCCTGTTTTATTCGTGATCAAGCTTTCCAATCTCCACCAAGATCCAAGGTTGTTAATCAAAGGCATCAAGGGTTAGTATTCTAGTATTCATTATGCATTTATTTGACTTAATCATATGAATGGATCTATGGGCTTTGGGTTTCATGAAAATTTTAAATGCATAATTTCGCTGCGCATGTTACTAGGAAACCCAACAGTGGTATCAGAGCTCCGTTCATGTTGATTATTTCAATAATAGATCATGTTGTGTGTATATAAATTGTTTATGTGCCTATCATGATATGAATATTGGGATTATGATGTTTATGTGTTATATGCGTTTTATGTGGTTTATTGTTTTATAAACTTTAATCGCACTATTCAATTGCAATAAAAATTATGGTGGATTTAAAATTGTTGGGTTATCAATTTTTGATTGGATCAAGGTTTTGATAATCTAGAGATTCATGAATAAATTGTTTATTCAAAGTTTTGATGATCATGGTGATTGGATAACCAAGAACACCAAATCCTAATTGAATCGGGGAAAAACAATTTTGAGACAAATTTTGAAACTTAAAAATTTTTGGATTTTTCGAAGAGGTCCGACCGGACCTAGTCAGTAACCCATCCGGACCCCTGGTCTGGTGCGGGCGCGGGGCTAGGGTTCGGGGTGGACTTTGTGGTTTAAATTTCCTATTTGTTTTATTCTCGTGAGTTCTAAGATTGGATCAAGTTTTGGATTGCTAGCCTACGTTCTTGAGCTGTGTTTCCCAAAATTAATCGCAATTAAAGATTCAAAGATAAAACAAAGTTAGAATTACGAAGAGTTCATAATTGCTAAAATTGAGAAAAAAAGTTCTTGATTCAAGTTTGGAGATCCATGTGGAATTGTGAATGCAATTGTCCTACGTTCATCGAGACCATCTATTGCTTTGTTTTGGCCACATGGACTACTTTCTTGGTTTCTTGAATTAGTGCGGAATTGTGGTTGCCTATGGCTTAGTTCGGCCGCACTTCTTGTTGTCTTGATTTGGAGATAATAATCAAAGTTCAAATAGTCTCATCCTCATAATTATAGAGAAACTAATGATACATAAATATTATGCTTAAATTAATGGAGATTAATTTAGTGACTAAACTTGATGCTCAACATGTTTATTTTATGTGCTCATAAATGTGTTGCATGCTATATGGTGATGAACCTTCTTAAAATATATAAGTCATTTTGCCATGCCATGATTAAAACACTTGTAAGTACATGGATAATTTCATGTGGGCTCGCCAAAGCGAGGTGCATTGATTTTATTCTTGTATGATCAAGATGAGTGAATAAGAGTTTCCTATGCGTTTAAAATGGTTGGACTTAATTAGGCGTCAAAACAGTTTTGGGCCTAAGGCAAAGATGAGATTAAACATGCTTTTTGAAATTGGATTTCTTAAAGAATCTCAGAAAGGATCTAAGAGTCATATGTAATATGATTGACATGTTTGTCTACCTAATTAATTTGATTTTGAGCGGTCCGCCAAAGCGGACTTGAAATTAAATTAAAGTTGGATCTTAGCCCATTTAAATTATATTATACATTAGATGTATAAGAATGTTATATAATTTTAGTGTGAGTATTTTTTGGAAAAATACATTGTTTATTTCTTTAATGAAATTGGTACTTATTAAATTTTGGAAATTTTGCATAATTGTAGATAATGACAACCAACACTCAATCAATTTCGTTGCGATCGATCCTTGAGAAGGATAAGCTTCAAGAGAATGGTACAAACTTCATGTATTGGATCTGAAGCCTAATAATAGTTCTAAGGCAAGAAGATAAATTGTACATTCTTGTTGGGCCTATTCCTAATGAACCTGAAGCCAATGCCCCTAGGGTGGAAAGAGACAATTACAAGAAACATCGTAATGATTCTAGAGATGTGAGTTGTCTCATGCTCGCGACTATGTGTTCAAAACTCCAACAAAGTTTGGAACATTTGGAAGCCTATGAGATAGGCGTGGAGTTAAGAGACATGTTTCAAGAGCAAGCTAGGCAACAGAGGTATAAAACCATTGTTTCATTCACTTCTTGCAAAATGAGTGAAGGGCAATAAGTGGGACCTCACATGCTTAAGATGAAAGGCTACGTGCAGCATCTTGAGAAACTTGGCTATCCAATTCCATTGGGGCTAGCCACGGATATCATTCTTAATTCATTGCCTAAGAGTTATAATCACTTTGTGATGAACTATAACATGCATGAAATGGATAAGAATCTCTCCAAGTTGCATAATATGCTAAAAACTGTGGAGATGAAGATAGTGGAGAAAGGTTCTCCAGTGCTCATGGTTCATGATGGGAAGAAGGCAATTGCTAAAGGGAAGGGTGGGGCAAAGGTTGCCAAACCCAAGATTAGCAAGGCAAAGGTTGCCAAGGCTATAGAGGCAAAACCCTATGCACAAAAGGATGCAATTTGTTTCTATTGTCGAGAAATTGGTCATTGGAAACGTAATTGCAAGGCTTTTAAAGAAGTGCAAAAGAAGAAGAAGAGCAGTGGGACTGCGTCGACTTCAGGTATCTATATGATAGATATACTCCATTCTACCACTAGTTCCTGGGTATTGGATACCGGATGTGGTTCTCACATTTGTTTAAATGTGCAGGGACTAAAGAATAAGAGACTACTTAAAGAAGGTGAAGTAGAACTGCGTGTGGGGAATGGAGCAAGAGTTGCTGCATTAGCCGTAGGGACTTATGAAGTCACTTTACCTTCCGGTTTAATACTTGTTTTGAACAATTGCTATTATGTACCGGATTTAAGTAGGAATATTATTTCAATTTCTTGTTTGGATAATGAATGTTTTAAATTTCTTATTGAGAATAAGAGATTTTCTCTTTATTTAAATGATGTGCTTTATGGTATTGCAAATTCATTTAATGGCATTTATGTCCTTGATGTCAAGAATGAAAATAATGAGAATGTCTATCATATAAATAAGAAATCTAAACCTAATGATGTAAAGCATACTTATTTGTGGCATTGCCGTCTTAGTCATATTAATGAGAAGCATATCTCAAAACTCCATGGGGACGGTCTTTTGGGTTCATGTGACTTGGAGTCATATGACACCTACGAGTCGTGTCTTGTAGGAAAAATGACCAAGACACCTTTTACCAAGTTGGGTGAAAGAGCGAGCGACTTATTGGGGTTGATACATTCCGATGTATGCGGACCACTAAGTAGCAATGCTAGGGGAGGATTTCAATACTTCATAACCTTCACTGATGATTATAGTAGATTTGGGTATGTTTACCTAATGAAACATAAAAGTGAAGCATTTGAGATATTTAGAATATTTCAAAATGAAGTAGTAAAACAACTTGGAAAAAGTGTTAAAGCACTTTGATCGGATCAAGGTGCAGAATACTTAAGTCAAGAATTTGATGATCATCTAAAGAATTGTGGAATAGTTTCACAATTGACTCCACCCGGAACACCACAATGGAATGGTGTGTCCGAGAGGAGGAATCGAACTTTGTTGGACATGGTTCGATCAATGATGAGTCAAGTTGATCTTCCTTTATACTTTTGGGGCTATGCTCTAGAAATCGCTGCTTTCACACTAAATCGTGTTCCAAGTAAATCAGTTTAAAAGACTCTATATGAGATGTGGAGCGGAAAGTAACCTAGTTTGTCATTCATGAAGATTTGGGGTTTTGAAGCTTTTGTCAAAAGACTTGTCTCAGACAAACTTGCACACAAATCTGATAAATGTATTTTCGTGGGATATCCTAAGGAAACTAAAGGATATTACTTTTACAACCGAACGGACAACAAAGTGTTTGTTGCCCGAAATGGTGTCTTTCTAGAGAAAGAGTTTCTCTTCAAAGAAATCAGTGGGAGTAAAGTAAATGTCAAAGAGATTCGAGACCCAAAAAATGACATTGAACCGATAGTGGAACAAGAACAAGTCCCACAAGGAGTTGTGGAACCTGTTTAAGATACACAAGTAACTCGCAGATCTGGTAGGTTACGATCCGAGCCCGAGAGATATGGGTTTCTCGTAACGGATAGTAATGAGGTGGAGATCATTGAGAATGATGAACCGACTACCTACCAAGAGGTGATGTCTTCTCCTGATTCAGACAAGTGGCTTGGAGCCATGGAATCCGAATTACAATCCATGCATGATAATCAAGTTTGGAACTTGATTGATGCACCTGATGGTGTAAAAACCATATGATGGAAATGGGTCTTCAAGAAGAAGACTGACATGGATGGGAAGGTGCATACTTACAAAGCTAGGCTTGTAGCGAAAGGTTATAGGCAGATTCATGGTAATGACTATGATGAAACATTTTCACCCGTAGCAATGATCAAGTCTATAAGAATTTTGATTGCCATTGCCGCAAATCATGACTATGAAATATGACAGATGGATGTCAAAACCGCTTTCCTGAACGGGAACTTGCAAGAGGATGTATATATGACACAACCGGAGGTTTTTGAACAAAATTCCAAACTATGCAAATTGTAGAAATCCATCTATGGATTGAAGCAAGCTTCTAGAAGTTGGAATCTCCATTTTGATGAATCAGTCAATGAGTTTAGCTTCATCAAGAACGAAGATGAACCTTGTGTATACAAGAAGATTAGTGGGAGCATAGTGTTATTCCTTATTTATATGTGGATGACATATTGCTCATTGGAAATGACGTTCCTACACTTCAGTCTGTAAAGACTTGGTTGGGAAAGTGTTTCGCAATGAAAGATATGGGTGAAGCCGCATATGTCCTTGGCATTAAGATCTACAGAGATAGATCAAGGAAGCTAATTGGTTTAAGCCAAAGTACATACATTGACAAGGTACTTAGAAGATTCCGCATGGAAAAATCTAAGAGAGGACAGTTTCCAGTGTTACATGCAGTTTCTCTAAGCAAGACTCAATGTCCTAAGACAAAAGATGATCATGAGAAAATGAGTGAGATTCCATATGCTTCGGCAATTGGATCCATCATGTATGCCATGATATGTACTAGGCCGGATGTATCTTATGCTTTGAGCATGACGAGTAGATATCAATTCGACCCCGGTGAGAATCACTGGATGGCTGTAAAAGCGATTCTTAAGTACTTGAGAAGGACTAAAGATTCATTTTTGATCTATGAAGGAATGGAAGATGATCTCGTTGTAAATGGTTACACGGATGTAAGCTTCCAAACCGACAGAGATGATAGTCGATCGCAATCGGTTTTTGTGTTCATGTTAAATTGTGGAGCTGTAAGCTGGAAGAGTTCCAAGCAGAGTACAACCGTTGATTCTATAACTGAAGCTGAGCATATTGCTGCATCGGATGCTGCAAAGGAAGCTGTTTGGATTAAGAAGTTCATTGGTGAACTTGAAGTGGTTCCTAATATTGCTAATCCAATAGACCTTTATTGTGATAATAATGGTTCTATTTCTCAAGAAAAGGAACCAAGGGCACATCAGAAATCTAAACACATACTTAGGCGTTTTCATATCATTCGAGAAATCGTTGATAGGGGAGACGTGAATATATGCAGAGTACCAACTGATGATAACGTTGCAGACCCGCTAACAAAGGGACTTCCACAAGCTAAACATGATGGTCATGTTAGGTCCATGGGTATTAGATACATGGGAGATTGGGCCTAGGGCAAGTGGGAGATTGTTAGTGTTGGTGCCCTAGGCACGTTTGTTAAACGTTGTAATTGTTATCATTTTATTCATATTAATAAAGAGATGTTTTGAATATTATTGTTGTTCATGTTTACTTATAATAATATCCGTCCCTAGTACTTGTTAAGCACTAGTATAAAGGCTAAATAATCATAGGATGATCATGTTAGATTTATGGGTACTTGTTTGGAACAAGGTACTGGACATGACCCGCTGTATGAGATTTATATCATGGTCTATGTCGTATATAGATCTCATATTAGTTATGTCATTTGAATCCTTAGACATGAAGTTATTATAGTCTTCCACTTGATGAACATTATGTTTGATATATTCAAATGCTACCTTTAACCAGGAAGTTATAAAAGGTATCATTGGCATAATCGGATTCTTGTAGGGAAGAATAATAAGCTAAGTTGGATTTGTCCCTCTTCGGAGAGATGTCAAGCTTGGGCCCCTCGTAGAATTATGTTGATGAAATGTTTGGCCAAACTCAAGTGAATTGATTGGATCAATGTCATTTGGATTATCAGCATATTCGAGATCGAGAAAGTATTGAACGATACAAGTTGACTTGTTGACCATGACTTGTGTTCAATGACATCGTGGACAAAGGGATTGTGACATGTTCTATAAAGGAATGCGAACTTGTATATAGTTACACTATTTGGGTAGGTCTGACGGTTTTCTAGAACCTAATCATATCTTATGGGTTTATGTTTAAGCCCATTGCCAACTTAGTGTAATCCTATAGGGTCACACACGAATAGAACGAATCCTAAAGGACTGAATTGGAATTATGGAAAAAGGGCATTTTTCTGGTCTGGCGACCGTGCCGAATATAAATCACGACCGTGCCAATATTTCATCAGCCGGAGGGCAGGCGCGCACCAATTGGCACGACCGTGCCAATTATAGGGCACGACTGTGCCAGAGCTGCTTGGACAGAAAGTTTGCAGCATTAATTGGGTGATGGGATTTAGGTTTCCTAGTCCTTAAGGGGGTTAAAGACTTGGACCTATATAAACATCTTTTCACCAGCCATTATACATATGAAACCTAGTAGTTTAGAGAAACAATATTCTTGATAAAAGATTTAGAATCCCAGATTAAGAATTCATAATTACATATAGTTCTTACAATTGTGAAAGCGTGTTTCACAATTTGGTCTAGCAACCAAGATCTAGTGTTCTTGATATTCGTTCATGGTGTGGATACCGATAGAGGGTGAAACTTGTCATCTTCAAAGTTCATGTTCCTGTTTTGTTCGTGATCAAGCTTTCCAATCTCCACCAAGATCCAAGGTTGTCAATCAAAGGCATCAATGGTTAGTATTCTAGTATTTATTATGAATGTATTTGACTTAATCATATGAATGGATCTATGGGATTTGGGTTTCATGAAAATTTTAAATGCATAATTCCGCTGCGCATGTTACTAGGAAACCCAATAGACCCGGTCGGGCACCCCCTTGACCCGGTCGGGCATAGTGAATTTCGGGCCTGATTTTTCCTGGTTCGATTTTGATGGGTTTTTTGCCTATTTCTCCTAAAGGGTTTAGGTTTAATAAGTATAAATACCCCCTCTCTTTACAAGGTATTGACCTAATTCATATGGGTAACTTATTGGTATCTTCCATGTGTTTGAGAAACACATTCTTGAGTTTAGATTGAGAATCAAAAGCTCAAGAACACCAATAAATTCATATAGCCTTTAAAGATTATAAAAGCGTGTTTTCTAATGATTGGATCTAGCAGTCTGGATCTAGAATTGTTCTAGATATTCGTTCGGGTGTGGATACACATAGAGGATGCTTGATTTAGCATATCAAGTTCGTGTTCCTGTGATCGTGATTCGAAGAACGTGGAGAAGATCAAATCATAAAGCTTTAAGACTTGAAGATTTGAAGATCCAAAAATTTAAAACACATAACATCGGTTAGTATTCTAAATTCATCTCCCTATTAATTTAATCATCATGAATGGATCCATGGGCTCATGGGTTTGGTTAATTTTATTGCCGTTTTCCGCTGCGCAAGGACCCTCAAAACCCAACAGTGGTATCAGAGCCCCGTTCATGTATGGTTATTTTAATATTATCATGTTATATATAAGATTTGATTATATGATGTAGCATGATGAGAATTTAGAATAAGGGATTTATGTGAATTGTTTGGTGAAACAATTATATATGATATAGTATGATTATGAACAAGGTTTCCAAGATGCATGATTAATATGATTAATCTATTTATCGGATCATCAATCTCTTTAATTGGATTATTGAATTGATGATTCTTGATCTTGAAGAACAAATTATTTGTTCTTAGGGTTTGATGTTCATGATAATTTGATTATCATAAATAGTTGAATCCTTAAAGGATCAAGATTTGATAAATTGCGTTCGTGCAGTTCACGTGCAATACACGTTTTCGTGCAGAATTTTCATCCAAAATTTTTGTGCAGATTACGTGCATCGCACGTGCAGTCCAAAATTTTCGTGCAGAATTTTGTGCAGTTCACGTGCAACGCACGAATTCGTGCAGTTTGCGTGCAGTGCAGATTCTGAATTCGTGTTTTTCAGACTTGGAGATGCATTGTAGAATACGTATTATTCATGGAATTGGATTCTATGAAGTAATGTATTCTTAATAGAGTTTGACTCTATGAAAGAATTCATTAGTCAATATGTATTATACCTAGAGTAGGACTCTAAGAAAATCTAAAATTCATAATTATATTCACATAGTATCCGTTCATTAATTAATTGGATTAATTATACCTTTGTTATGCGCGTTTCTAAATGAAATAACCTTCTCAAAAATTTAAGTTTTATGTCATCCATAATTTAAACACTTGTGAAATACATTGATCGTTTCGATGTAGTTTATCTGCCAAAGCAGGGCTCATCATTCTATCAATGAGAATCAAGATGAGGCAAAGGTTGTCTATACGTTTAAAGTGGTCAAACTTAATTGGGCTATCATAACGGTTATGGGCCTAAGGCATAAGATGAGATTAAAACATGTAAGACATAAGATGTCACAAATCCCATAAAAGATCTAAGAGTCACATGTGATGTGATTGATAAGGAGTTATCTACCTAAATAGCTTGGTTTTGAGGTTCATGCCAAAGCAGACTCACAAATCAAGTGAAATATGGATCTTAGCCCACATAAATTATATTATACAATTGTTGTATATGAAGGTTATATAATTTAGTGGGAGTATTTTTGAAATACAATAATTATCTCTTAAATGATTGGTATGAAATATAGGGGTATATTTATTTGCATATTTGTGTAGAATGTTATATTAAACTTTAATTATGTATTATTACTGCGCCAAATATTTATCCAATATGGGATCTTTCAAATGCCGGATGGAGGCAGTTTCCAAGTTGTACTTGGAGTAGAATCCGTATGTCTCAAAAATTCATTCCAGAATTTCTTTGTTGTTGTTTAAGAAATGAAACATATACTCTTATTTGGGATGAACCTTCGATCTCTGTGAAGTGTCATCTTTTTTATCATTGTGAATGAATATGATTTGTTGTTTGTTAAAAAAAAAGAGAATAAAATTAATTTCTTTGATTGGATCATGAGCTTAAGAATTGTTCTTAATCAAGAACGGAAATTATATATTCTTAAAAATCCTAAGTAACCTAAATTGCAATATTAATTTGATAAATATGTTCCGTATGATCATCAAAATTTAATTTGATTAACTTGTTGATGATCTTAGATTCATGAATAAATTGTTTGTTCTAGGTTTTGATAATCATGATGATTCGATCACCATGAACACCAAATCCTAATTAAATCAAGGAAAGCAATTTTAGGATTAAAATTTGGAAATTTAAAATCTACTTTTCGTGGTGTACGGCCGAGCGGGTCCTAAGACTCGGGCCAGCAAGTGATGTTCAGAATTGAATCTGGAATTGAATCTAGTTTCAGATGGCTGGTTTTCGAAACCGTGTTTCCTGAAAAGTGATGTCCATTCAGAATTCAGAAAACTGGAATCAGAATCCTGAATTGTTCTGGATTGCTGAAATCAGTAAAATTGATGAGACAAAGAATTTTGAAACGGACTACAGATTCATACAGAAATGTGGATGCCTTTTGGCTTAGTTTCGGCCGTACAGTTTGTGCTCTAGATTTCTGAACATTGGTACGGAAAGATGATGATCTAAGTCGAAAATTTGATTTTTAACTTCATGAATTTCTAAAAGGAAAAGGGGTTAAAATATAAAGGTAGGACAAATGTTGTCAAACCTAAAGGAAATAATTGTGGCTAAAATAATAACTCTAAATAATGCAATTTGGTAACATGGCAATTAGATTGACCATTTAAAATTGCAATAAAAATTATGGATGATCAAAGAAAGTGAATGGTAGTGAGACTACCACTTCGGATATTTTATATTATAAATTAATCTTTCTACTCTAATTATTGGGTATTAGATACCAGATATGGATCCCACATTTGTAAATGTGCAACAATTAATAAATAGAAAGACTACTTATGAAAGGTAAAGTTAGGGCTGTTACACGAACCGAGCTGGCTCGAGCTCGGCTCGGGCTCGGCTCGTGAAAGCTCGACTCGAGTGAGCTCGAGGTGCAGCTCGAGTCGAGCTCGAACCGATTGTCAAGCTCGTTTTTGTTATCGAGTCGACCGTGTTCGGCTCATTTAGCTCGTTAAAAGCTCGAGTTCGGCTTGATAAGCTCATTAAAATTGAATTTTTGTTTTCGAACGGCTCAAACTCGGCTCAATAAGCTCGAATTCGGCTCGATAAGCTCGTTAAGACCATATTTTTCTTAAAAAATGTCTAAGATCGAGCTCGTCTCGTTAAAACTCGAGTTCGATATCGACTCGAGTTGTTCGCGAGCAGCTCGCGAGCTCGATTCGACTCGAGCTCGATAAAAGCTCGAGCTCGATAACTTTTAAACGAGCTCAAGCTCGACACCCCAAAGCTCGACTCGGCTCGGCTCGTTTACAGCCCTAGGTAAAGTTAATCTACGAATGGTAATGATGCAAGAGTTGCAACATTGTTCGTAAAACACTTATGAAGTGACTTTACTCATTAAGTGGAAAATATTATTTTGTTATAGGATAATGAATAATATTAATTTCTTATTGAGAATAAGAAGATGCTTTATTTATTATGATTTGCTCTATCATATTGATGAATCATATAAAATAAATCTTATATCTGTTGGTGTTGGTGCCCTAGGCACGTTTAATAAACGTTGTATTTGTTATCATTTATTCATATCAATAAAGAGATGTTTTGATTATTATTGTTGTTCATGTTTACTTGTAATAATCTCCGTCCCCAGTACTTGTTTGGTACTAGTATAAAGGCTAAATAATCATGGGATAATCATGTTAGATTTATGGGTATTTGTTTGGTACTGGACATGACCCGCTTTATGAGATCTATATCATGGTCAATGTCATATATATATCTCTCATATTTAGTTATGTCATTTGAATCCTTAGACATGAAGTTATTATAGTCTTCCACTTGATGAACATTATTTTGACATATTCAAACGCTACCTTTAACCGGGTAGTTATAAAGGGTATGATTGGCATAATCGGATTCATGTAGGGAAGAATAATAAGTTGTGATGGATTTGTCCCTCTTCGGAGAGATGTCAAGCTTGGGCCTCTCGTAGGAATGATGTTGATGAAAATGTTCGGCCGGACTCAAATGAATTGATTGGATCAATGTCATTTGGATTATCAACATATTCGGAATTGAGAAAGTATTGAACAAAAACAAGTTGACTTGTTGACCATGACTTGTGTTCAATGACATCGAGGACAAAGGGATTATGACATATTCTAAATGGAATGCGAACTTGTATCTAGTTACATTATTTGGGTAGGTATGACGGTTTGCTAGAACCTAATCATATCTTATGGGTTCATGTTTGGACTCATTGCCAACATAGTATAATCCTAGAGGGTCACACACAAATAGAACGAATCCTAAAGGACTGAATTGGAATTATGAAAAATATGGGCTTTTCTGGTCGGGCACGACCGTGCCGCTTATAGGGCACGACCGTGCCAATTATCGCCATAAGGGAAGCATGGTTCGAACCTGGTGGCACGAACGTGCTGGTTATAACGCACGACCGTGCTAGGCACGGCCGTGCCGATTATAAAGCACGACCGAGCCAATAATTAGATTTCGGAGGCCAGGCTCGACCCTAGTGGCACAGCCGTACCAGTTTTAGGGCACGACCGTGCCAGTGCTGCTTGGACAGAAAGTTATTTTCTTAATTGGGTGACGGGATTTAGAAATCCTAGGTCCTTACGGGTTAAGGACTAGGACCTATATAAAGTCTTTTTCACCAGCCATTAAGGGTAATCAACCTAGTTCATTGAGGGACAATATTCTTGATTAGTGATTTGGAATCAAAGATCAAGAAATTCATAATTCTATATAGTTATTATAATTGTAAAAGTGTGTTTCATAATTTTGGTCTAGCAACCAAAGATCAAGTGCTATTGATATTCGTTCGAGGTGTGGATACCGTTAAAGGGTGAAGCTTATCATCTTCGAAGTTCGTGTTCTTGCTTTCTCCGTGATCAAGCTTCAAGTCTCCACCAAGATCAAAGGTTAAAATTCAAAGTCATCAAGGGGTTAGTATTCTAGTATTCATATTGCATGTATTTGATATGATCATATGAAAGGATCTATGGATTTGGGTTTCATGAAAATTTTAAATGCTATTTTCCGCTGCGCATGTTACTCCGAAACCCAACAGTGGTATCAGAGCCCCGTTCATGTTGATTATTTCAATACTAGATCATGTTGTGAGTATATAAATTGTTTGTTTATGTGCCTAGCGTGATATGAATATTGGATTATGATGTTTATGTGTTATATGATTTTATGTGGTTTATTGTTTTATAAACTTTAATCGCACTATTCAATCGCAATAAAAATTATGGTGGATTTAAAATTGTTTGGATTATCAATTTTTTGATTGGATCAAAGTTTTGATAATCTAGGTATTCATGAATTGTTAATTCAAGGTTTTGATGATCATGGTGATTGGATCACCAAGAACACCAAATCCTAATTGAATCGGGAAAACCAATTTTGAGATAAATTTTGAAACTTTAAAAATCTGGGATTTTTCAGAGGAGGTCCGACCGGACCCAATGAAGAGACCTGGCCGGACCTAGAGTTCCGGTTGGGGGATCTTGCTAGGGTTTGAGTGTGGATCTCGGGGTTTAATTTTCCTATTTGTTTTAGTCTTGTGATTCTAAGATTGGATCAAGGTTTGGTTGGCTAATCTACGTTCATCGAGATTGTGTTTCCCAAACTTGATCGCAAATAAAAGATTCAAAGATAAAACGAAGTTAGAATTATGAAGAGTTCATAATTGCTAAAATTGAGAAACAAAGTTCTTGATTCAATGATTGGAGATCCATTTGGAATTGTGGATGCAATTGGCCTACGTTCATCGAGACCATCTATTGCTTAGTTTCGGCCACATGGACTACTTTCTTGGTTTCTTGAATTAGTTCGAAATTGTGGTTGCCTTATGGCTTAGTTCGGACGTACTTCTTGTTGTCTTGATTTGGAGATGATAACCAAAGTTCAAAGAGTCTCATCCTCATAATTATAGAGAAACTAATGACACATAAATATTATGCTTAAATTAATGATGATTAATTTAGTGGCTAAACTTGATGTGTAACATGTTTATATTATGTGCTCATAAATGTGTCATATACTATATGTGATAAACTTCAAGAAAGTTTTAAGTCTTTTATTGCCATGCCATGCCATGATTAAAACACTTATTAGTACATGGGTGATTTTAATGTAGATTCACCCTAGCGAGGTGCATTAATTTTATTTATGTATGAGCAAGATAGATAATGTGGGCACGCCCTAGCGAGGCACATTAATTATACGTTTAAAATGGTTAGACTTAATTAGGCGTCAAAACAGTTTTGAGCCTAGGCAAAGATGAGATTAAACATGCTTTTTGAAATTGGATTTCTTAAATAATCTCAGAAAAGGATGTAAGAATCATATGAGATATGATTGACATGATTGTCTACCTAATTAATTTGATTTTATGTAATCCGCCTTAGCGGACTTGAAATTAAATTAAAGATGGATCTTAGCCCATTTAAATTATATTATACATTGGATGTATAAGAAGGTTGTATAATTTAGTGGGAGTATTTTTGAAAAATACATAGTTTATTTCTTTAATGAAATTTGTACTTATTAAATTTTGAAATTTTTTGCATAATTGTAGATAATGACTACCAACACTCAATCAATTTCATTGCGATCGATCCTTGAGAAGGATAATCTCCAAGAGAATGGTACGAACTTTATGATTGGATCCGTAGCCTAAGAATAGTTCTTAGGCAAGAAGATAAGTTGTACATTCTCGATGGGCCTCTTCCTGTTGAACCCGAAGCCACTGCCCTTAGGGCAGAAAGAAACAGTTACAAGAAACATCGTAATGATTCTAGAGATGTAAGTTGTCTCATGCTTGCTACTATGTGCTCAAAACTCCAACAAAGTTTGGAACATTTGGAAGCCTATGAGATAGGCGTGGAGTTAAGAGCCATGTTTCAAGAGCAAGCTAGGCAAGAAAGGTACAAGACTATTGTTGCATTCACTTCTTGCAAAATGAGTAAAGGGCAACAAGTGAGTCCTCACATGCTTAAAATGAAAGGCTATGTAGAGCATCTTGAGAAACTTGGCTATCCAATCCCATTGGAGCTAACCACGGATCTCATTCGTAATTCATTGCCTAAATCATATAATCAGTTTGTGATGAATTATAACATACATGGAATGGATAAGAATCTCTCCGAGTTGCATGGTATGCTTAAAACTGCGGAGATGAAGATTGTGGAGAAAGGTTCTCATGTGCTCATGGTTCAAGATGGGAAGAAGGCCAAAGGAAAGGGTAAGAAAGTTGTCAAACCCAAGATAAGCAAGGCAAAGGTTGCCAAGGCTTTTGAGGCAAAACCCGATTCACAAAAGGATGCAATCTGTTTCCATTGTCAAGAAATTGGTCATTGGAAATGTAATTGCAAGGCTTTTAAGGAATAGCAAAAGAAGAAGAAGAGCAGTGGGACTGCGTCGACTTCAGGTATCTATATGATAGATATTCTCCTTTCTACCACTGATTCTTGGGTATTGGATACCGGATGTGGTTCTCACATTTGTTTAATTGTGCAGGGGCTAAAGAATAGGAGACTGCTTAAAGAGGGTGAAGTGGACCTACGAGTGGGGAATGCAGCAAGAGTTGCTGCATTAGCCGTAGGGACTTATGAAGTCACTTTACTTTTCGGTTTAATACTTGTTTTGAACAATTGCTATTATGTACCGGATTTAAGTAGAAATATTATTTCAATTTCTTGTTTGGATAATGAAGGTTTTAAGTTTCTTATTGAGAATAAAAGATTTTCTATTTATTTAAATGATGTGCTTTATGGTATTGCAAATTCATTTAATGGCCTTTATGTCTTGGATGTCAAGAATGAAAATAATAAAAATGTCAATCATATAAATAATAAATCTAAACCTAATGATGTAAATAAAACTTATTTGTGGCATTGCCTTCTTGGTCATATTAATGAGAAGTGTATCTCAAAACTCCATGGGGACGGTCTTTTGGGTTCATATGATCTTGAGTCATATGATACTTGCGAGTCGTGTCTTCTTGGAAAATTGACTAAGACACCTTTTACCAAGCTAGGTGAAAGGGCAAGTGACTTATTGGTGCTGATACATTCCGATGTATGCGGACCACTAAGTAGCAATGCTAGGGGAGGGTTTCAATACTTCATTACCTTCACTGATGATTATAGTAGATTTGGGTATGTTTACCTAATGAAACATAAAAGTGAAGCCTTTGAGATATTTAGAATATTTCAAAATGAAGTAGAAAAACAACTTAGCAAAAGTATTATAGGCACTTCGATCAAATCGAGGTGGAGAGTACTTGAGTCATGAATTTGATGATCATCTAAAGAATTGTGGAATAGATTCACAATTGACTCCACCCGGAACACCACAATGGAATGGTGTGTCTGAGAGGAGGAATCGGACTTTGTTGAAAATGGTTCGATCAATGATGAGTCGAGTTAATCCTCCTTTATCCTTTTGGGGTTATGCTCTATAAACCGCTGCTCTCACACTAAATCAAGTTCCAAATAAATCGGTTCAAAAGACTCCATATGAGATGTGGAGCAGAAAGAAACCTAGTTTGTCTTTCATGAGGATTTGGGGTTGCGAAGCTTTTGTCAAAAGACTTGTCTCCGATAAGCTAGCACAAAAATCTGATAAATGTATTTTCGTGGATATCCTAAGGAAACTAGAGGATATTACTTTTACAACCGAGAGGACAACAAGGTGTTTGTTGCCCGTACTGGTGTCTTTCTAGAGAAACAGTTTCTCTCCAAAGAAATCAGTGGGAGTAAAATAAATCTTGAAGAAATTCGAGACCCAGAAAATGACCTTGAACCGATAGTGGAACAAGAACAAGAACCACAAGGAATTGTGGAACCTGTTCTAAATACACAAGTAACTCGCAGATCTGGTAGGTTACGGTCTGAGCCCGAGAGATATGGTTTTCTCGTAACGGATAGTAATGAGGTGGAAATCATTGATAATGATGAACCAACCACCTACCAAGAGGCGATGTCTTCTCCTGATTCGAAGAAATGGCTTGGAGCCATGGAATCCGAATTACAATCCATGCAAGATAATCAAGTTTGGAACTTGATTGATGCACCCGAAGGTGTAAAAACCATAGGATGCAAATGGGCCTTCAAGAAAAAGACTGACATGGATGGGAAGGTGCATACTTACAAAGCTAGACTTGTAGCGAAAGGCTATAGGCAAGTTCATGGTATTGACTATGATGAAACCTTTTTGCCCGTAGCAATGATCAAGTCTATAAGAATTTTGCTTGCCATTTCCGTATATCATGACTATGAAATATGGAAAATGGATGTCAAAACCGCTTTCCTTAACGGGAATTTGCAAGAGGATGTCTATATAACGCAACCCGAGGGTTTTGAACAAAGTTCCAAAGTATGCAAATTGCAAAAAGCCATCTATGGATTGAAGCAAGCTTCTAGGAGTTGGAATCTCCGTTTTGATGAATCGGTCAAAGAGTTTGGCTTCATCAAGAATGAAGATGAACCTTGTGTATACAAGAAGATTAGTGGGATCATAGTTCTATTCCTTGTTTTATATGTGGATGACATATTGCTCATTGGAAACGACATTCCTACACTTCAGTCTATAAAGACTTGGTTAGGAAAGTGATTCGCAATAAAATATATGGGTGAAGCCGCATATATCCTTGGCATTAAGATCTACAGAGATAGATCAAATAAGCTAATTGGTTTAAGCCAAAGTACATACATTGACAAGGTCATTAGAAGATTCCGCATGGAAAATTCTAAGAGAGGCACCTTGTCAGTGCTACATGGAGTTTCTCTAAGAAAGACTCAATGTCCTAAGACAAAAGATGAGCGTGAGAAAATGAATGATGTTCCATATGCTTCGGCAATTGGGTCTGTCATGTATGCCATTATATATACTAGGCCGGATGTATCCTATGCTTTGAGCATGACAAGTAGATATCAATCCGACCCCGGTGAAAATCAATGGATGGCTGTAAAAGCGATTCTTAAGTACTTGCGAAGGACTAAAGATTCGTTTTTGGTCTATGGAGGAACGGAAGATGATCTCGTGGTAAATGCTTACACAGATGCAAGCTTCCAAACCGACAAAGATGATAGTCGATCGCAATCAGGTTTTGTGTTTATGTTAAATGGTGGAGCTGTAAGCTGGAAGAGTTCCAAGCAGAGTACAACCACTGATTCTACAACGGAAGCTGAGTATATTGCTGCATCAGATGCTGCAAAGGAAGCTGTGACACGCCCCCAGGTCCCGGGATCCCCTAATAGAACCTCGAACCTGGATAGAGTGCCTAACGAGGAACAAGAAACTTAACAAGAAACTTAATGACATCTGTTTAACAAATTGACAGGATATATATATACTCTAGAGTAAGGAGCTATACTAGCTCACAACACGAGTTCTAGACAAGAAAATTTAAAACCAAACTTAATTCATACACAGCGGAAACATGCCTAGCACATAAGCTGGCATCAAGAGTACTATACAAGATGTCTAGTGACAACAAGGTTATATACCTTAACTATGGTTATTTCCAACTTATACAAACTTGCTAGGACATCTTAAACTAAGGTTATATACCTTAACTATGGTTATTTCCAACTTATACAAACTTTACACAATATTTTTGTTTTTCAGATAACTGTGCGGTCGCACAAAATGAACTGTGCGGTCGTACACAAGCAGGTCAATTTCTTTGAAAAACCTTTCAGAAAGATGTGCGGTCGCCCAAGGATTTTTGTGCGGTCGCACAATGTACTAAAATGCGAAATTTTATTCCTTTCCCAGGTTAAGAATTGTCCGTCCCAAAACGTAGGAGTAACATTTACTAACATTTTAGACAATTCCTAGGAACATAATCAAGTCCCAAACACCCAGTTCAAGTTTCCCTTGTTATATTACACAGTAGGGTTTTACTCCCTTTGTCCCACAATTACAAGCACCACAAAAATCATCCCAAACACAAAATTAACATTCACAAGTATCGAGAATAACATTTATGCATGTTATTACAAGCAAGGGGGAGCTAATAGCTTACCTAGTCAAAATTCAAATCGACCCAAACTTATTTCTGTTCGGCCTGGAACGCTCTATTCAACGCCACGAATATTAATCCGGGATCAGAATCAAGAACGGAGGGATAATTAAGCTCGAGGAGTCGAGAATAGGCAAAACCCTAAACCTAACTTATGAAACAGAGGAAACAACGAGAATGATTTGGGGAAGAAATGATTCTCCCAGGCAAACACAAGATATACTTGGCAACTTTCAAACAATTGCACTTAGGCCCCTCAAATTTCACTTTTAACAAAAAGGCCCCTAAAGTCAAATTTTCACAAATGACCCAAAAGTCAAAACTAGACATTTAACCACCTTAACTATTTAAAGCAGTTAAAAATTAACCCAAGTAAAACTAACACATAATATGCAAGTTCAAATATTTAACAAGAAATAGGATGGGTGTTACATCCTCCCCACCTTAAAGAAAATTCGCCCACGAATTTTACTTACCAAGATTTTCAAATAGGCTTGGGTATTTATCTCGCATCTCTTTCTCGGTTTCCCAAGTAGCCTCTTCTATTTCATGATTTCTCCAAAGAACCTTCACAATAGGAATCCTTTTGGTACGCAAGACTTGCTCTTTCCAGTCAAGAATTTCAACAGGTTGTTCCTCATAAGACAAATCAGGCTGAAATGGAATAGCCTCATACTCAAGAACATGTGATTCATCTGCCATATACTTGCGAAGCATAGATACATGGAATACATCATGAATACCAGATAAAGAAGGAGGTAAAGCCACTCTATAAGCCAACTTCCCAACTCTTTCAAGAATCTCAAATGGACCGATATAACGAGGAGATAACTTTCCTTTCTTCCCAAATCTCTTTATACCTCTACGAGGAGAGACCTTCAAGAATACAAAGTCACCTACCTGGAATTCAAGATCCCTTCTACGATGATCAGCATAACTCTTTTGTCTACTCTGAGCTGTGCGCAATCTATCTCGAATGAGTTTCACACTTTCAACTGATTGTTGAACCATTTCAGGACCCAAGAGTCTAGCTTCTCCCACTTCATCCCAACATATAGGAGATCTACATTTTCTGCCATAAAGAGCCTCATATGGAGCCATTTCAATGCTAGACTGAAAACTGTTATTATAAGCAAACTCAGCCAAAGGAAGATGAGTATCCCAACTGCCTTTGAAATCCACAACACAAGCACGTAACATATCCTCGAGAATCTGTATAAGTCTCTCAGATTGCCCATCAGATTGAGGATGAAAAGCAGTACTGAAATTCAATTTAGTACCCATAGCACCCTGCAGAGCCTGCCAGAATCGAGAAGTAAAACGAGGATCTCGGTCAGATACAATACTCACAGGAACCCCATGCAGTCGGACTATCTCCTGAACATACAAAGATGCCAACTGAGACAATGAATATCCCATGGAAACAGACAAGAAGTGAGCTGATTTAGTCAACCTTTCCACTATAACCCAAACAGCATCATGGCCTTGTCTGGTACGTGGCAAACCAGTCACAAAATCCATAGTAATATGCTCCCATTTCCACTCTGGAATTTCCAATGGTTCCAACAAACCTGCTGGACGTTGATGTTCCACCTTTACTTGTTGACAAGTCAAACATTTGGAAACATACTCAGCAATTTCTCTTTTCATATTATTCCACCAGAAATGTTTCTTCAAGTCTTGGTACATTTTAGTACTTCCAGGATGAATAGTATACTTGGCTTTGTGAGCCTCTTCAAGAACTTTCTTCTTTATCTCAGGATCAACTGGAATACAAACTCTGCCTCGAAAGGTAAGAATTCCATCACTATTAAAAGAAAAATCTGATTGCTTTCCTTCATTCATTCCACTAATGATTTTCTGCAATTCAGAATCAATTACCTGAGCTTCTTTGATCTGTTGGAGTAAATCTGAAGTAGCATGTATATTAGCAAGAATAATTCCATGATTTGATTCACAAGGATTCCATTCACTCAAATCTTCAAACATCTTCCATTCACGAATCATCAAGCAAGAAATATAAGTCTTTCTGCTCAGTGCATCTGCCACAACATTTGCTTTTCCTGGATGATAAAGGATAGTACAATCATGATCCTTCAATTTCTCCATCCATCTACGTTGCCTCATGTTAAGCTCTTTTTGAGAAAACAAGTACTTCAAGCTTTTATGATCAGTGAAAACCTCAAATTTGGTTCCATACAAGTAATGCCTCCATTTATGCAAAGCAAAAATAATCGCAGCCAATTCTAGATCATGAGTAGGATAATTCTTTTCATAAGGAGATAATTTTTGAGAAGCATAAGCTATTACCTTGACATCTTGCATTAGAACACCACTCAATCCTTCTTTAGAAGCATCAGTATAAACCATGAAATGCTCAGAACCATTAGGCAAAGCCAAGATTGGAGTTGTAGTCAAACGCCTTTTCAACTCCTGAAAACTTGCTTCACATTTGTCATTCCACTCAAAAGAAATAGCTTTTCGAGTCATATTAGTCAATGGAGTAGCAATCTTGGAGAATCCCTCAATGAACCTCCGATAATAACTAGCCAAGCCCAAGAAACTACGGATCTCAGTCACTGTAGTTGGCCTCTTCCAGTTTACAACTGCTTCAACTTTGGAAGGATCTACTGCAATACCAGTAGCAGACACAACATGCCCCAAGAATGAAACCTCTTCTAACCAGAAAGCACATTTGCTGAATTTTGCAAATAATTGTTTCTCACGAAGAACTTGTAATACCACTCTGAGATGTTGTTCATGCTCAGCCCGTGACTTAGAATACACAAGAATGTCATCAATGAATACCACCACAAAACAATCAAGATATGGCTTGAAGACACGGTTCATCAAATCCATAAATATAGCTGGAGCATTTGTCAAACCGAATGGCATAACAATAAATTCATAATGCCCATACCTGGTACGGAAAGCTGTCTTTGGTATATCCTCAGATCTGATTTTCAACTGATGATAACCACTTCTCAAGTCAAGCTTCGAATACACTACTGAACCCTGAAGCTGATCAAACAAGTCATCAATATGAGGTAACGGATATTTGTTCTTGATAGTTACCTGATTAAGATCTCTGTAATCAATACACAATCGCAGAGTCCCATCTTTCTTTCTGACAAATAACACTGGTGCACCCCACGGTGATACACTAGGCCTGATAAAGCCCCTTTCAAGCAATTCCTCAAGCTGTGTTTTTAACTCTCTCAACTCAGCTGGAGCCATTCTATAAGGTGCTTTAGAGATTGGTGCTGTACCTGGTAATAACTCAATACAGAACTCAAGCTCTCGATCAGGTGGCATGCTATACTCAGAAGAGAACACATCTGAAAATTCAGACACAACAGGAATATCCTCCATCTTGGGAACAGATAAACTCTGGTCAAGCACACATGCGAGATACCCGGCACAACCACGAGATAAAAGTTTTCTAGCTTTTAAAGCAGAAATAACATGTATAGCACATAAAGGCCTATCACCTTCAAAGGTAAAATCAGGCAAACCAGGAATAGAAAAAGTTACTACTTTTCTATAACAATCAACAGATGCATGATGCACATATAGCCAATCCATGCCAAGAATCACGTCAAAGTCCCTTATAGGTAACACAACTAGGTCAGCAAGAAGGGCATGATCACCCACAAGAACCTCACATTTCTTGTAGACCTCAGAAGTAAACATGCAATCTCCCATAGGGAAGATACTTCTAGCACATAAGGCATAGAATCAGGAAGAACATGCAAATGCGACACAAAATGAGATGCCACATAAGAATGAGATGAGCCTGGATCTATCAAGACTCGCGCTCTCGTACTAGAAAGTAATATAATACCTCCTATGACTGCAGAAGACTCAGCTACACCCTGCTGATCTAGAGCAAACACTCGACCCTGAACTTTTGGTCGACCCCCACTATCTCTCTTGGAACCTGAGGCTGGTTGACTTGCACCCCCAACTTGATTTCCTCTACTTTTAGAACAATTTCTAGCAAAGTGCCCCGCTTCACCACACACTATACACTTTCCTTGCTTTAGCCAACACTTATCTTCAGAATGGCCTTCTTTCGAACAAAAGCCACATACTCTCCTGGGACCTTAGACTGTTGTCCTCGAACCAGTTGATACACTACCTTTACTTTCAGTTGGCTGTCGGAATCGACGATCTTGGCGGCCAGATTTACCACCTCTAGAACCAGATCCCTGAGTTTTCTCTGATACACGACCAGTCATGGTTGTTCCCAACTTCACCTTGTGTTATTCAATATCATTTTCAATAGTATAAGCCTTCTCCACTGCTTGCTGATAGCTAGTGAGCTGTAGAGAAAGAAGTTGCTTCCTATACTCAGTCCTCAACCCTTTAACAAACCTCTGTGCCTTCTTAGCTTCATTTGGAACTAAGTGATCACAATACCTTGCCAATTCTGTGAACTTGGTTGAGTATTGCCCCACTGTCAGACTTCCTTGCTCCAGATTAAGAAATTCCATCTCCTTTCTATCTTGGACTACTGCTGGAATAAACTGTGACTTGAATGCTTTAAGAAAATTCTCCCATGTCTGTGGTACACCTTCCAGTTCCCAACTTTTACTCAATACTTGCCACCAATGTTCAGCGGCTTTCTCAAGTTTAAAGGTTGCAAAGGTTACCTTATCACCACCTGCACATCTCAAGGCTGTAAAGATTTTCTCAATACCTTCAATCCACTCCTCTTCCTTCTTGGCATCAAATTCCCCGTCAAAACTACGAGGTTTCAGCTTCAAGAACCTTGTAAGGCGATTAGGATAATCCCAGTCAACATTATCAACCATTTCTTCTTGAGGAGTTATAGATCTCAGCTGATTACTACCACTTGTACCTTCAGAACTCATTGTACCTGTAGGTAAACACTCAGCGTTATTAATAACACCCCAAGACTCACCCATACCTATGCCATAGACCCTATCCAGACTTAGAGCAAACCAAGGTAGCAAAACAGGGTAGCTAAACCAGGGTAGCTCTGATACCAACCTGACACGCCCCCAGGTCCCGGGATCCCCTAATAGAACCTCGAACCTGGATGGAGTGCCTAACGAGGAACAAGAAACTTAACAAGAAACTTAATGACATCTGTTTAACAAATTGACAGGATATATATATACTCTAGAGTAAGGAGCTATACTAGCTCACAACATGAGTTCTAGACAAGAAAATTTAAAACCAAACTTAATTCATACACAGCGGAAACATGCCTAGCACATAAGCTGGCATCAAGAGTACTATACAAGATGTCTAGTGACAACAAGAACTGAACAATACTGTCTACCCCAAAATAAGGAGTTACAAAACCCATAATACATCGTCCTCACCAAGTGTAAAAGGACACAAGCCCCAAAACAATCACGACCTGCGAAGTAAGCTCCCAACTATGTCGAGCCTCACTGCGCACTATCCTTCCTTTCCTGGGGGGGAAACAAAAAAAGGGTGAGATAAATCTCAGTAAGCTATTAGATGCAACTACATGACATGTTATCATGCAATTCAAGTAGATACTCAAGTAATCATATATCAAGTATCATCAAGTAACAAGTATATGAGAGGATAATTCACTCATCAAGTAGCACATAAAGCTAATCAAGCAAGTTATAAGGATATTGCTTCCTTCCTTATTCCTCCCAAGAATACCATTGTTGTCATAGCTTGTATTACTTTGACAATCACAATCAATAACAGGAACTGATTATTCAGTATGTATCAGAAGACCCGGTAACCAGTGTCATTCCCAATATCAGTACTCATGAGGTTCATGAGGTGTTCAAGACAGGAGTTTAGCATTCACTTAAGTCAGGCTTATTGCTCCAACTAAGGAAGCTATGCCCTTACTATGGCCGGTAGTAAGGGGTCAGGCGGAAATACATAGGGACCCGATTGTCACTTAAACCCCAGCTCTCGCGACAAGCATGAACCTATACATTTTCGAACAAGCAAGGAGAACCAGCTGGACTCACACAAGAATGTACAAGTAGATATTTACTTGGACTACGGGAGAAGAACTAATCCAAAGTAGTGGACTAGCTCAACAAGGAACATGCTTCAAGTAATCAAGAAGTCACCTTGTATCAAGCAAATGTATGCAATGTTTGCACATACACAACAAGAACATGTCTCATACACATTAGTGCTTGTTCATAGCACTTTCAAGTTCACTACCATACATATGTATTGGTGTCAAGTCAAGTACAAGATTTTATTATCTTATATTCAAGTCCTAATCCATTTCTATGGATGTTCAAGTCATGTACAAGATTTTAAATGTCTTATACTTCACGTAATAATTCCAATCTTTGGACATTCAAGCATGTATAAGAGTTATACATTTAATCTTACCAAATCCCAATCCTATTCTTAGGATGTTCAAGTCTAAGACCTTATGCTAATGCCTCTAAGGTGCACAATCATTGGATTCACAACAAGTATAACACATTAGTGCTTATTCATAGCACTTTCAAGACATAAAGAAGAGTTAATACTCTTATACTTATGTTCTCATTTTAATTCAATGAGTATACATGTTTAAGACCAAGTCTGATGCCCCTAAAGTATCACAACACTTGCTAGGACATCTTAAACTAAGGTTATATACCTTAACTAGGGTTATTTCCAACTTATACAAACTTTACACAATATTTTTGTTTTTCAGATAACTGTGCGGTCGCACAAAATGAACTGTGCGGTCGCACACAAGCAGGTCAATTTCTTTGAAAAACCTTTCAGAAAGATGTGCGGTCGCCCAAGGATTTTTGTGCGGTCGCACAATGTACTAAAATGCGAAATTTTATTCCTTTCCCAGGTTAAGAATTGTCCGTCCCAAAACGTAGGAGTAACATTTACTAACATTTTAGACAATTCCTAGGAACATAATCAAGTCCCAAACACCCAGTTCAAGTTTCCCTTGTTATATTACACAGTAGGGTTTTACTCCCTTTGTCCCACAATTACAAGCACCACAAAAATCATCCCAAACACAAAATTAACATTCACAAGTATCGAGAATAACATTTATGCATGTTATTACAAGCAAGGGGGAGCTAATAGCTTACCTAGTCAAAATTCAAATCGACCCAAACTTATTTCTGTTCGGCCTGGAACGCTCTATTCAACGCCACGAATATTAATCCGGGATCAGAATCAAGAACGGAGGGATAATTAAGCTCGAGGAGTCGAGAATAGGCAAAACCCTAAACCTAACTTATAAAACAGAGGAAACAACGAGAATGATTTGGGGAAGAAATGATTCTCCCAGGAAAACACAAGATATACTTGGCAACTTTCAAACAATTGCACTTAGGCCCCTCAAGTTTCACTTTTAACAAAAAGGCCCCTAAAGTCAAATTTTCACAAATGACCCAAAAGTCAAAACTAGACATTTAACCACCTTAACTAGTGAAAGCAGTTAAAAATTAACCCAAGTAAAACTAACACATAATATGCAAGTTCAAATATTTAACAAGAAATAGGATGGGTGTTACAAGCTGTTTGGATTAAGAAATTCATTACTGAACTTGAAGTGGTTCCTAGTATTGCTAATCTAATAGACCTTTATTGTGATAATAATGGTGCTATTTCTCAAGCAAAGGAACCAAGGGCATATCAGAAATCTAAACACATACTTAGGCGTTTCCATATCATTCTAGAAATCATTGATAAGGGAGACGTAAATATATGCAGAGTACCAACTGATGACAATGTTGCGGACCCGCTAACAAAGGGACTTCCACAAGCTAAACATGATGGTCATGTTAGGTCCATAGGTATTAGATACATGGGAGATTAGGCCTAGGGCAAGTGAGAGATTGTTGGTGTTGGTGCCCTAGGCACGTTTAATAAACGTTGTAATTATTATCATTTATTCATATCAATAAAGAGATGTTTTGATTATTATTGTTATTCATGTTTACTTATAATAATCTCCGTCCCCAGTACTTGTTTGGTACTAGTATAAAGGCTAAATGATCATGGGATGATCATGTTAGATTTATGGGTACTTGTTTGGTACTGGACATGACCCGCTTTATGAGATCTATATCATGGTCAATGTCATATATATATCTCATATTAGTTATGTCATTTGAATCCTTAGACATGAAGTTATTATAGTCTTCTACTTGATGAACATTATGTTTGACATATTCAAACGCTACCTTTAACCGGGTAGTTATAAAGGGTATGATTGGCATAATCGGATTCATGTAGGGAAGAATAATAAGTTGTGATGGATTTGTCCCTCTTCGGAGAGATGTCAAGCTTGGGCCTTTCGTAGGAATGATGTTGATGAAAATGTTCGGCCGGACTCAAATGAATTGATTGGATCAATGTCATTTGGATTATCAACATATTCGGAATCGAGAAAGTATTGACCAAAAACAAGTTGACTTCTTGACCATGACTTGTGTTCAATGACATCGAGGACAAAGCGATTATGACATATTCTAAATGGAATGCGAACTTGTATCTAGTTACATTATTTGGGTAGGTATGACGGTTTGCTAGAACTTAATCATATCTTATGGGTTCATGTTTGGACTCATTGCCAACATAATGTAATCCTAGAGGGTCACACACAAATAGAACGAATCCTAAAGGACTGAATTGGAATTATGGAAAATATGGGATTTTCTGGTCGGGCACGACCGTGCCAATTATCGGCATAAGGGAAGCATGGCTCGAACCTGGTGGCACCCGGCTGAGTTATAGCAGGCAATGCCAATATGTTAACTCTATAAGCAGAGTTACGGCCAATCCCAATGTTTCTGCAATACAGCACCCCCTTCTCCAAGATCAAAAGCACAGGCTGCATCCTAAGATCCGCCGTCGGTTCAACTCAAGAAGACTCAAGCAAACATACCGTTCAAGACTTTATCACACCAAGACCTTATCATCTGCAACAACATCACTATCTCCCATGAGACATCTCCCGAAGACCGTACTACATTTTCAACATGGACCTTCCGCCATTTGGGTATCAACCACAAAAAGGGCCATCCATCTCCAAGCAAGAGAAAGAAGGAGATCGCCTTCAAGAGTTCTTCCCAATAGCGCCATCCGCTCCCAACATAATGCTAAGCCGATTCCAAGAAAATTTGAGGCTTCACACCGAAAGGTCTCCACATCCCGCCATCTACAAACTTCATAAGCCCATGACATTTGGGGCTTAGCAATCTCTCAAAGCTTGATAACAATGATCTTCTCTTGGGGCTTGCCCACGTCAACAACAAAAGACAGTTTATTTGAATGGGCTAAGAGTTGATTCATCTTGGGGCTTCATAAGCCACTCAAAGTTCAGCATTCGAGGGGCTTTACAATCAACAACCCCTTGGCATCTCGGCATCAATAGTCCTTTTGAATCCCCATAAACGAAAAATCTATTCGGGCTAGACATCAATTTTCGTTGGACACCGCGGCAACAACATTCAAGCGAGGCAATCCGGACTTCGATCGAACATGACTTGATCTTGGGTTGGCTTTACAAACACACAATGGTCAAAATGGTTCACCCACAAACTAAAAAAAAAAAAGTCTTTTTCCCACATGTGTACATATTCTATTCCTACAAAAAGACAAAAAGAATTTTCTTTTTCTTTTTCTTTTTCTTTGTCTCCTTATTTGCGCAAAAATATGTGTATCATTTTATCTTGCTCCTAGCTTCCTCCCTAGCATTCCCCAACATCCTTGAACTACGCTGGTCTGATTCTCTTAAAGGGATACGTAGGCAGCCTTTTGGCACGACCAACCCATCACCCAAAATACCATCTCACCGACACTCCATCAAAGGCAAAAACAATTCATCATCACCAACATCATAATTCTCCATCCAAAGCTGTAAGGATCCCGCCCCAAAAAAAACACGAGCATCATTTCAAGGGCGAAATACCAAACGCGGGAACCAGACCAATTTAACGGAGTCACCACATTTTGTTAATTTTAAACCCAACAAAATGACAAAGGTTTGAGTTCAAAGGTTCGGAGGTCAGGTTACAACTTGGGAAGAGTGTTTACGTCCTCCCAAGTTGCCTCGGACAAAGCCGAGTCTCCCTTGTTAGTTAACAAAAGTGCATGTGTGTGTGTGTGTTTTAACGGAAAATCTTTGTTTTAACTTTTTATTTATCTTTTCAACTGAAAAAGGGTTTGTTTGACAAGAAAACAGAAGACAGAAGGGCAAAATGGTCAATCTCCCCATACGGCCAAAGTAGCCGTACGGATGAGGAGACCACTCCTGGGATTTTACAGTTTATTCAAGCAACAGTCCAGTTCCAGGTAGAAACAGAGCATTCTGCTTGAACTGGACCAAAACTGTTCTGATTCCAGTTTGTTATTCCAACACAAAACAACATTAACAACTCATTCCTATGCCATTTGATCATCAAAGAACCTCCCAAAATAAGAGTTTGGGCATGATCAAAGGCAATCATGGGAGAAACATGAAAAAGGTGGCCAATATGCCCTTTTGAGCCATAGTGACCATTTGATGAGTAAAGATTGAAACTTTACCATCAAAATGGCTCTTCTAGGCAAGATTAATCCTTTAGGGACAAGAACAAACCATAAAGATTGGATCTTTATTAGCCAACTTGGGAATTTTGGGCTAGATCAAGGTGATGAGGATAAAGATTGAGACTTTATCCTTAACATGATCATCATAGCTTAAAATGAGCAAAATGAACAACAAGAGCATCATCCATGACAAGAATGTAAATGAACAATCAACAAGCCATGATCAAACTAGGTTTGAACCTCTTCCACACAAAGTATGGAGGGCACCTTTGATCATCTCATGGCTTGGACTAGGAAATATAAATAATAATAGATATATGTATATTGCTTGAATGGACAAGACTTGCAAGAATGTAAAGATCAACAATAAATGACAAGATCAAAGATAAATAGAGTTCTTAGATGAAGAGAAGGGAGGGGTAGGAGGTGACTTTACCTATCTTGGTTTAGGCCAATCTTCCTTTCTCTTTTTCACTCTTTGTTCACTCTTACTCACACTATTCTGAGGTGAATTCGACAGAGTAACCTTAGTTCTAATGTTTCTCCCCCCCCTGAAATGATCACCAAGGGGTTCTATTTATAGGGACTGAGGGTGCCCAAACTAGCCGTACGGCTAGGCCCCTCTAGTACCCAAAGCATCCGTACGGCTCAGCCTGGCGAGCTTCTGGATTTTTCCAATTTTATACCAGAGTAGTCCTGGAATTTATAGCTTATCCTAGGGAGGTCCTGGCCTATTAGCTTATCCCTGAAACGGTGCTAAGACTACCTCTAAGATAGGTCGGTTTCATATTGGGGTACTTACAGAGCCCCTCGGCAACGGCGCTTCGAAGGAGCGGGTTGTCGATAGAAATAAGCATCCCAATCTGACGGGACGACGGCTTTAACCGATTTTGGTTGCATGGCTGGACCTAGTGGTATAGGATTCCTACGTATCCCGTTCGCTGGGAATCAAGCCTAATGTAGTTCGGAGGTACGCGAGGTTACTTAGGTCCGCAAGGAGGCATGGCTCTATGGTGACTATTCTAAGTCCAAGCTTGACCGGGGTCAACTCCATCTTCGGGGAGATTGACGGGAAAACTGGTCTTACGTCCCTCTAAGGACTGCCGGGACAAAGGCTCTAGCCTATAACGACTATTCTAAGTCATAGCTTGACCGGGGTCAACTCCATCTTTGGGGAGATTGACGGGAAAACTGGTTTTACGTCCCTCTAAGGACTGCCGAGACAAAGGCTCTAACCTATAACGACTATTCTAAGTCATAGCTTGACCGGGGTCAACTCCATCTTTGGGGAGATTGATGGGAAAACTGGTCTTACGTCTCTCTAAGGACTGCCGGAGGGCAAATCTAACGAAACCTAATGGTCTTACGTCACGCTGGACGGTGTAGACACCCCGCCTTGGACCGCTCACCCCGATTGCACATTTGATTTTGTGTTTCTCCCCATTTTAAGTGTTTCTCGTTAGTTTCTGTCACTTCCCTTCCGTTAAGTTCCTGACTGACTTCGTTAAGTCCAGGGACTAAACTGAATGACAGGGCTGACTTTCTAGTCCATTCTGTCAAAATTGCCTTCTCTGAGTCGCGCGCCTCCGACAGGAGGAGCCAGGCGCGCGCGCCTCCCGCCCCAAAGCAGGAAGCGCGCGCCTCTGGGCGTCAGTTACAGATTTCTGGCCAGGATTCCCTCCCTTGCTCAATTTACAAGATTTTGCCCGGGAAGGATTTCTTGGTGACTGAGTTTTGGCACAAAAAACACCCCTCTTTCACCTATAAAAACCTCCCTTTACCTCCATTTTCAAGGATCGAAAAATCATCGAAAAAAACCCAATCGAAAACTAGACAAAAAATCACTTTCTAAAGGTTCTCCAGGATCTCATCATGCAACATTTGAAGTTCTTCAAATTGTAGGTAAAAGTCCATCTTTTCCTTTCTTTTCTACTTCATCTCCTCTCTCTCTTTTTACTTTAATCAAATGTGCAATCACCCAAATCATTTTGGGACATGACTCTAATGATCACCTCATCTCATTGAGGTTGGTAAGGAGTTATCTCCTACATTCCAAATCCCATTTCAAATCCCCCCTTTTCATGACTTAAAGAAGAAGAAGAAGAACATTTTCATTCATGTAGATTTTGATCAAGCAAGACCAACGTAAGTTAGGCGAGATGGGTATTTCGGTACTTCCCATCTCGTAATCTAACCCCCGAACCTCAAACAAAGAATCTCTGTTTTCGTAATCAAACTTAGGCTACAATCTATAGGTTTTTCTTATGTTCCTCAAACATAGGTGGCGACTCTAAAAACAAGTTAGACATCCTAGGATAATTCACCGCTCTAGCCAAGCTGTGGTTTCCCGGGGTATCTACAGTGGCGACTCCGCTGGGGAGTGTATTTGAGGGTAAACTTGCATTCTGATCGAAATCCACATCTTTTCTGGGCATTCTGTTTCCTGATGGGGGAGGCGCGCGCGTCTGGCCTTTTAAGCCTAAGGCGCGCGCATCCCGCATCAAGAACCAGAATCGCCCACTTCTTCATGTTCTTCATCTTCTTCTTCTGTTATCCTGCACTAATCACTTCTGTAGGGGTTACAATATGAACATAGGACCAGGGCAATCCCCTGAGTCTAAAGTCTGACATTCTGACAGGTGTGCCCCAGAAGCGCGCGCCTCCGATAAGCATTGCGCCATGCGCGCGCGTCCACATCAACACTCAGAGGCGCACGCTTCTGGGTTGGTTTCTAGAACAGAGACAGGTTTAAGTGACTGAGCAGAACAGTAGGGTGTGTGGCATAGTTGCCTGCATCAGAACAGAATTGAAACCTCGGACTGTTTTAATTTTGTGTTTTATTTACCGGTCACACGGGTGATTCGGGAGTTGTAATTTTATGTGCTTATGTGTTTTGTGTGTTTTTCTTCTTTTCAAAAAAAAAATATATAAAAAAAAAAAAAATTGTCACTTGTTAGACCTCACACTACATGCACATATTCCTATGAACTGCTCACTATCGAGTCGCACAAGTCCAACCCCAAACCCGTCGAGGCCCGTCCTAGAAAGTTTCAAGCTCCACCAGACCTTGGCTCTTTCGAAGCGGTAAACCTCAGCCCGTGGCGTAGTTTAAGACTACATGCCGGGGGTGACCTTTGAGCCTCATATTCAAGCCGAGCACAAACCACACAATTCTAGTTAGGGTCTAACACTCCGTGACTCAAGTCGGTTTCCATGTACCGAGATTTCCCTAAACTAATGTCTTCAAATCATACATGCCAACTTGTGTGAATACCCCTTTCCGATGAAGCGACGCATGGGAAGTATCTTGTGATTATTATTATTTACAAAGGGAATATTCTAACGACATTAAAATTATGAGAGTCGCCACGCCGTTTTAATTAAAGCCAAAACATTGAAAAAAGCATGTTTAATGGGTTCGGGGGTCAAATTACAACAAGAGAAGAATATTGGACGTTATCACTCCTATTGCCCGAATTGATCGGTCTTTCTATCATGATGAAGGTGGTAGTAGTGTGTTAGTGATTGAGACCGGATCCGAAGATTGCCTACGTTCCTCTCAATGTGAGAAGCTCAGGTCAGCGTAGTTCGCAGAGAATTAGAATAGGCAGAAGAATCGGGATCATGCATAATGAGGGGGGAATTACCTAAAGATTAGGGTTTAGAAGTAGTTCCTAGATCATCCTCGGGTTGATGAACCCTCGATCATCATCGGCTATGAAATAACATATAATTATGAAGATCGCAACCCTAAATATAGCATAAATAAGGTTTTAATCTATGAACACGAAGAACATGCGAAGAACATATTATGAACATATGAATGAGCATGCAAAGAATATGAAGAAACTATGAATAAACATGTACGAACATGAATATAAAAGATCTACATTAAAAATAATGCAAGAACACGAAGAAAAAGTTAGAAAACTTACCTATGTTGGCAAGAAATAACCTTGGATCTTCTTGAGTGTTTGAATGCTTAATTAGGGAGAAAATTGTGTTTAAGAACTCCAAAACTCGTACTTTAGAGCTCTCAAACTCGGATCCTTAAACCAATAGCCTGGAGTGGTTTATATAGTAAACTGATGGGAGGATCTGATGGTCCAGATCATCCGGCGCAAGGTTGGCCGCCTGGCCATTGTTGATGCCGGTGACAATAGTGGCCGCGTGGCCAAGATCAACGCGGAGCAATGTTGGCCGCGTGGCCAAGGTTGCTGGCTGACTTGATTTTCAAGCTAGGGTTTCACTGTTGCTTTATGGTAACCCTAAGTTGCCTATTTTGATGGATTTTGTCATAAATGAGATATTTTGGGAATCCAGGACAAGTCTTTGCAAGGTTTCTAATTCCTATAAAGTCCTTGTATATTTGGGAAAGTCCGAATAAACTCATTTCAGGTCGGGTACTAACAGTAGCCCTCGGCGACGCTTCTTGCAAGGCAATGTGGGGTCGATGATAAAAGAAGGATCCGTCTGAAACATGAGTTTCAAAACAGATGGAAGGTAAGGGAACGGCTGAACCTTGACAGGCGACCTACGTATCCACTGGGGAATCAAGCCAAACGTAGTTCAAATCTGATGGAAATTGGGAATAACTGTCCTCTCGTGTGGGAGCAACATCTTCTACTGGGGAAAATGCACCTGCTGGGGATGAGAGATAACCGTGTCGGTCGGGTGGCTGGACCTTCTCAGGTTTCCTACGTACCCTCTGAGGAATCAAGCCGGTCGTAGTTTAGAGATCTACTGGGGATAAAACGAGATATCGGACTCCTGCTAGGATAATAAACCTACGGGCACTATCCTGTACGAAGAACGAATCATTCGTAAGCAATGAAGTTATTTGGACTACGCTGTCTAAATAATCCCAGATGAAATGTAAACGCAATCAGGATCGCCAGGGTTTCCTGCCGATCGTGCTAAAGTAATAGATGTCGGATCTCTCGCGAACAGAAACGCCGAGGCTTCTGCCAACCACGATCGATCTAGGATGCGTATGTCATAGAGGCGCCGAAGTCTCTACAATCATACGAATCTCGATAATAGATGCTGGATCTTTCTCAAATAGAAACGCCGAGGCTTCTGCCAATTACGATTGATCTAGGACGGTATGTCATAGAGGCGCCGAAGTCTCTAATAACCATACGAATCCTAAAATAAGATGTTGGATCTCTCGCAAAATAGAAACGCCGAGGCTTCTGCCAATTACGATTGATCTAGGACGGTATGTCATAGAGGCGCCGAAGTCTTTATAACATACGAATCCTAAACAAAATATTTGGTGAAGAATGGAAATTTTAAGGGGCTTTCCGTACCCAAAGGTAACGAATATCAGTCAAAGTAGTGTTAAAGGCATTTAAAATGAATAAAAGGAAAAGATCAGGGGCAAAAGTGGAAATTTTATCTGAAGGGTCAAGGTTGGCCGCGTGGCCAAACACACTGGTTTGCAAAAGTGGCCGCGTGGCCAAGACCGCTGAGTGGTCAGATCTCCTTCACGCGGATTGCTGATCTGACGGCTGGGGTTGCAAGGGTAAAAGTGGCCGCGTGACCAAGGAGGGCAAAAGTGGCCGCGTGGCCAAGGATGCCGACGGGCTGACTCCTTGGTCACATCACCAGACACCCCCTCTTCTTCTTCTTTCTTCTTTTCTTCTTCTTCCTTCCTCCATTGTTTAACGAATTAGAGAGAGAAAATTGGGGTTTTTAGAGGGAGAAAGCTTGGATTTTGATAATCTTGAAGACTTCGTTTCACATACTTCTCGAAGCTATGGCGGATTGGATCAATGAGGCGTTATTAGGGATTTCCCGGGCCAAGGTGGGTATGTGATTCCACAACAAGAGCCGCAAGGAGAGGGGCACGGTAATGCTCAGGGCGGAGGTAATGTAGGGGCTGACCCAGGAGCGGGCTTTGAAGCGGCGCCCTTGATTCCACGGGCGGGTTTGAGACCAGGCGCCGCGACTCGGAATTATGCGAGATAATCTGCTGCGGTCTACGTTCGACCAAGAGTACGATTTTTAAGTCGACTCTGAGCGTCATTGGTCGATGGGGCTTCCGGAGACGCGAGAGGTAAATTTCGAATTTTTATTCCTCTCCTTCTCGCACATTTGTATGTTTTATGCACATAATATGAAATGCTGGAATAATGGAATGCTAGAATTTAAATGCTGGAATTGTAAATTGCTAGAATGGTAACGTACCTGTGCTGTGTTTACCTGCAGAGGATTAAGGCTCGTGGGTCCACAGTGACGGTGGGCAAACTGTGGGCGTCTCTGCCGGAGGGGCGGGCGGTTTGCGTGCTCGGATCGAGGCTATGGCTTTGGCCCATTCTTTGACAGTGTCCGCATGGTCGGGGCTACCTGAAGGTGGCAGCGGTGATAGAGGTGTGCCGGGAGTTCTGGTGGGATACCACCCATACCTTCCATTTTAGTTGGGGAGAGATATTACCATCACGCCGACGGATTTCGCGGCCATCACGGGGTTGAGGTTTACCGGTACCCCTTTGCCTTTTGATGAGAGCTTGGCGGAGCGGCGGGACTATAGACAGGCTCTGCTGGGAGTTGACACCGACCTAGGAGGGGGTGTCAAGGTTATGGAGTGGAGGCCGGAAAGGTG